>OY997268.1:204060874-205273374 GCA_963921465.1 Triticum timopheevii
CAGGGCTCCGGTGGCTCGTGAGGATCGGCCTCTTCACCGCGCATCTTCAGCACCTCCTCTACAACGGTACCAGGTGACATCTTCCGAGTTCATTTCAGCTGGGAGCGCCCTCAGGCCTGCATCATTCCCAGGTCGTGTGGGTCTGTCCCTGCGGCATGTATCCCTTTTGCTTATGTCTTTAGTTTACCTTGCTGGGGGCGCCCCTCGGGCTGCATCATCCCCAAGCCGCTCGGGCTTGACCCAATGGCATGTATCCCTCCTGCATTTATCTAAGCTGATTCGCATCTCATGCTTAACCTGCCTGTGATTATCGCCCACTCGATTGACACCTACCTCTAGAGCCGCTCACGCTGGCACGACGCTTGTGCATGGGTCCGTCCCTGCAACGTCGACAAATCTGAGTGGTCGAGCTCTAACCCGCGGCAGCCCCGCAAGCATCACCTCACCAGGCCCTCAATGCTCTCACCACTCTCTCAGAGCAACTAAATGGCTGGTCGGCAATCGTAATGGCAACCCCTGCTCTCCTTGTGTTGGTGTGCTGGAACCTCTGAGGTCTACAGCGGGTGGCACCGCGAGCTCTCTCTTCCTTTCCCGCACGCTCCGCTCGCGCGTTAAAAGGGGGACTCCTTAGCATCACGACTCAGGAGCTCTTACTGGCTCTCCAGCCCTCACCCCCTGGCCTTGTCCACGGCATCGCGACCTGGCATACCAGCGGCGGCTGAGCTCGCTCGAGGGCCGGGACCTGAGGAGGAAGAGCACGAAGGAGAGTGAGGGGAAGAGAGGGGAAGCTCATGAAGGCCTAACCCGGCTACATCCTAGCTGCTGACGCGCAAGTCTGGCGCACCGCAAGGGAGCGACTCCATGTTTTTGAGATAAGTTTCGCATCTGGAATAGCTAATTGATGCGTGAAAGTGCAACTATCCCTAGGTGGTTTTGGTAATTCATAACAACATATAGCTCATTGAGCTAATGCTATTCCAAGACTATTATTTCAGGAAAGCTCAATGAATGGCATGGCATGGATGATGAAAGTGGATCCCTCAAAATACTAAGGACAAAGGATTGGCTCAAGCTCAAAAGCTCAAGACTCTTCATTTTATATTTTAGTGATCCAAGATCACATTGAGTCTATAGGAAAAGCCAATACTATCAAGGAGGGATGAGGTGTTTCTTAATGAGCCTCTTGCTTCATGTGCTTAGTGATATGCTCCAAAACCCTCAACTACTTTCCCACATCCACAAATGACCTACACCCAAAGCCAAAATCGGTCACACCGTTTCTTCCTATCCGGCGCCACCGATTCCAAAAGTCATAGCCACTGGCACAAATCCTAAGCAAATCGGTCTTACCGATAGGGATCTCGGTCTCACTGAGATGGGGTTGTAATCTCTCTGTTTCCCTTCGTAACGTTTCGGTCTAACCGAAGTGAGCGATTGGTCCCACCGAGATTGCAATGTAAACTCTCTGTTTCCTTTTTGTAACATTTCGGTCTCACCAAAAAGAGCAAATAGGTCCCACCGAGTTTACCTGACCAACTCTCTGGAAAGCTTATTACCAAATCGGTCTCACCGAGTTTGTGTAATCGGTCTTACCGAGATTACGTTATGCCCTAACCCTAACCGAATCGGTCTCACCGAGATGCATGTCAGTCCCACCGAAAACCCTAATGGTCACTAGGTTTACTAAATCGGTCTGACCGAGTTTAACAATTTGGTCCCACCGAGTTTGGTAAATTGTGTGTAACGGTTAGATTTTGTGTGGAGGCTATATATACCCCTCCACCTCCTCTTCATTCGTGGAGAGAGCCATCAGAACGAACCTACACTTCCAACTTACCATTTCTGAGAGAGAACTACCTACTCATGTGTTGAGACCAAGATACTCCATTCCTACCATATGAATCTAGATCTCTAGCCTTCCCCAAGTTGCTTTCCACTCAAATCTTCTTTCCACCAGATCCAAAACCTATGAGAGAGAGTTGAGTGTTGGGGAGACTATCATTTGAAGCACAAGAGCAAGGAGTGTTGGAAATATGCCCTAGAGGCAATAATAAAAGGATTATTATATTTCAATGTTCATGATAATTGTCTTTTGTTCATGCTATAACTGTATTATCCGGAAATCGTAATACACGTGTGAACACTTAGACCCAATGAGTCCCTAGTGAGCCTCTAGTTGACTAGCTCGTTATGATCAATAGATAGTCATGGTTTCCTGACTATGGACATAGGATGTCGTTGATAACGGGATCACATCATTAGGAGAATGATGTGATGGACAAGACCCAATCATAAGCATAGCATAAAAGATCGTATAGTTCGTTTGCTAGAAGCTTTGCCAATGTCAAGTATCTATTCCTTCGACCATGAGATCGTGTAACTCCCGGTTACCGTAGGAGTGCCTTGGGTGTATCAAACGTCACAACGTAACTGGGTGACTATAAAGGTGCATTACAGGTGTCTCCGAAAGTATCTGTTGGGTTGACACGGATCGAGACTGGGATTTGTCACTCCGTATAACGGAGAGGTATCTCTGGGCCCACTCGGTAATGCATCATCATAATGAGCTCAATGTGACCAAGGTGTTGGCCACGGGATCATGCATTACGGTACGAGTAAAGTGACTTGCCGGGTAACGAGACTGAACAAGGTATTGGGATACCGACGATCGAGTCTCGGGCAAGTAACGTACCGATTGACAAAGGGAATTGTATACAGGGTTTGATCGAATCCTCGACATCGTGGTTCAACCGATGAAATCATCGAGGAGCATGTGGGAGCCAACATGGATATCCAGACCCCGCTGTTGGTTATTGCCCGAGAGTCGTCTCGGTCATGTCTGCGTGTCTCCCGAACCCGTAGGGTCTACACACTTAAGGTTCGGTGACGCTAGGGTTAGTAGGAAGTCAAGTATGTGACTACCGAATGATGTTCGGAGTCCCGGATGAGATCCCGGACGTCACGAGGAGTTCCGGAATGGTCCGGAGGTAAAGATTTATATATGGGAAGTCCTGTTTCGGGCATCGGGACAAGTTTCGGGGTTATCGGTATTGTACCGGGACCACCGGAGGGGTCCCGGGGGCCCACCGGGTGGGGCCACCTGCCCCGGGGGGCCACATGGGCTGTAGGGGGTGCGCCTTGGCCTGCATGGGCCAAGGGCACCAGCCCCACATAGGCCCATGCGCCTAGGGTTCAAGGGGGCAAGAGTCCTAGGAGGGGAAGGCACCTCCTAGGTGCCTTGGGGGGGAGGGAAACCCCCCTTGGCCGCCGCCCCCCTAGGAGATTGGATCTCCTAGGGCCGGCCACCCCCCCCTTGGCCCTCCTATATATAGTGGGGGAGAGGAGGGACTTCATACCTTGAGTCCTTGGCCTTTGGTTGCCTCCTTCTCCCTCCCCAACACCTCTCCTCCTTCGTTGTGTGCTCGGCGAAGCCCTGTCGGAGTACTGCTTCTCCACCATCACCACGCCGTCGTGCTGCCGGTGGAGCTGTCTTCCTCAACCTCTCCTTCCCCCTTGCTGGATCAAGAAGGAGGAGACGTCGCTCGTCCCGTACGTGTGTTGAACACGGAGGTGCTGTCCGTTCAGCACTTGGCATCGGTGATCTGAATCACGTTCGAGTACGACTCCATCATCACCTTGCAAGCTTCCGCACGCGATCTACAAGTGGTATGTAGATGCAAGCTCTCTCCCATGACTCGTTGCTTAGATGAACTCATAGATGGATCTTGGTGAAGCCGTAGGAAAAATTTTAATTTTCTGCAACGTTCCCCATCAGTGGTATCAGAGCTAGGTCTATGCGTAGTTCTCTAATGCACGAGTAGAACACAATTTGTTGTGGGCGTTGATCTTGTCATCTTACTTGCCTCTACTAGTCTTTTCTTGCTCAACGGTATTGTGGGATGAAGCGGCCCGGACCAACCTTACACGTACGCTTACGTGAGACCGGTTCCACCGACTGACATGCACTAGTTGCATAAGGTGGCTGGCGGGTGTCTGTCTCTCCCACTTTAGTTGGAGCGGAATCGATGAACAAGGCCCTTATGAAGGGTAAATAGAAGTTGACAAAATCACGTTGTGGTGATTCGTAGGTAAGAAAACGTTCTTGCTAGAACCCAATCGCAGCCACGTAAAAGATGCAACAACAACTAGAGAACGTCTAACTTGTTTTTGCAGCGATTGATCATGTGATGTGATATGGCCAGAAGTTGTGATGAATGTTGAATTGTGATGTATGAGATCATGTTCTTGTAATAGGATTCACGACTTGCATGTCGATGAGTATGACAACCGGCAGGAGCCATAGGAGTTGTCTTTATTTTTTTGTATGACCTGCGTGTCATTGAAGAACGCCATGTAAACTACTTTACTTCATTACTAAACGCGTTAGTCATAGAAGTAGAAGTAGTCGTTGGCGTGACAACTTCATGAAGACACGATGATGGAGATCATGATGATGGAGATCATGGTGTCAAGCCGGTGACAAGATGATCATGGAGCCCCGAAGATGGAGATCAATGGAGCTTGATGATATTGGCCATATCATGTCACAACCATATAATTGCATGTGATGTTTATTATGTTTATGCATCTTGTTTACTTAGGACGACGGTAGTAAATAAGATGATCCCTTACAAAATTTCAAGAAGTGTTCTCCCCTAACTGTGCACCGTTGCTACAGTTCGTCGTTTCTAAGCACCACGTGATGATCGGGTGTGATGGATCCTTACGTTCACATACAACGGGTGTAAGACAGTTTTACACAGCGAAAACACTTAGGGTTAACTTGACGAGCCTAGCATGTGCAGACATGGCCTCGGAACACGGAGACCGAAAGGTCGAACACGAGTCGTATGGAAGATACGATCAACATAAAGATGTTCACCGACGATGACTAGTCCGTCTCACGTGATGACCGGACACGGGCTAGTCGACTCGGATCGTGTAACACTTAGATGACTAGAGGGATGTCTAATCTAAGTGGGAGTTCATAATTTTGATTAAGAACTTTATCATGAACTTAGTCTAAAACCTTTGCAAATATGTATTGTAGATCAATGGCCAACGCTCATGTCAACATGAACTTCAACGCGTTCCTAGAGAAAACCAAGCTGAAAGATGATGGCAGCAACTATACGGACTGGGTCCGAAACCTGAGGATCATCCTCATAGCTGCCAGGAAGCAATATGTCCTAGAAGGACCGCTAGGTGCCGCTCCCGTCCCAGAGAACCAAGACGTTATGAACGCTTGGCAAACTCGTGCTGATGATTACTCCCTCGTTCAGTGCGGCATGCTTTACAGCTTAGAACCGGGGCTCCAAAAGCGTTTTGAGCATCACGGAGCATATGAGATGTTCGAAGAGCTGAAACTAGTTTTCCAAGCTCATGCCCGGGTCGAGAGATATGATGTCTCCGACAAGTTCTACAGTTGTAAGATGGAGGAGAACAGTTCTGTCAGTGAACACATCCTGAAGATGTCTGGGTTGCACGCACGTATGACCCAGTTGAACATTAACCTCCCAGATGAGGCGGTCATTGACAGAATCCTCCAGTCGCTCCCACCAAGCTACAAGAGCTTTGTGATGAACTACAACATGCAGGGGATGGTAAAGACCATTCCTGAAGTGTTCTCGATGCTGAAGTCAGCAGAGGCTGAAATCAAGAAAGAACATCAAGTGTTGATGGTCAATAAGACCACTAAGTTCAAGAAGGGCAAGGGTAAGAAGAACTTCAAGAAGGACGGCAAAGATGTTGCCGCGCCCGGTAAGCCTGTTGCCGGGAAGAAGTCAAAGAATGGACCCAAGCCTGAGACTGAGTGCTTTTATTGCAAGGGGAAGGGGCACTGGAAGCGGAACTGCCCCAAATACTTAGCGGATAAGAAGGCCGGCAACACCAAAGGTATATTTGATATACATGTAATTGATGTGTACCTTACCAGTACTCGAAGTAACTCCTGGGTATTTGATACCGGTGCCGTTGCTCACATATGTAACTCACAGCAGGAGCTGCGGAATAAACGGAGACTGGCGAAGGACGAGGTGACGATGCGCGTCGGGAATGGCTCCAGGGTCGATGTGATCACCGTCGGCACGCTGCCTCTACATTTACCTACGGGATTAGTTTTAAACCTCAATAATTGTTGTTTAGTGCCAAGTTTGAGCATGAACATTGTATCTGGATCTCGTTTAATACGAGATGGCTACTCATTTAAGTCTGAGAATAATGGTTGTTCGATTTATATGAGAGATATGTTTTATGGTCATGCTCCGATGGTCAATGGTTTATTCTTGATGAATCTCGAGCGTAATATTACACATGTTCATAGTGTGGATGCCAAAAGATGTAAAGTTGATAACGATAGTCCCACATACTTGTGGCACTGCCGCCTTGGTCACATTGGTGTCAAGCGCATGAAGAAGCTCCATGCTGATGGACTTTTAGAGTCTCTTGATTATGAATCATTTGACACATGCAAACCTTGCCTCTTAGGCAAAATGACCAAGACTCCGTTCTCCGGAACAATGGAGCGAGCAACCAACTTGTTGGAAATCATACATACCGATGTGTGCGGTCCAATGAGCGTTGAGGCTCGCGGAGGATATCGTTATGTTCTCACTCTCACTGACGACTTGAGTAGATATGGGTATGTCTACTTAATGAAACACAAGTCTGAGACCTTTGAAAAGTTCAAGGAATTTCAGAGTGAGGTAGAGAATCAACATGACCGTAAGATAAAGTTCCTACGATCAGATCGTGGGGGCGAATACTTAAGTCACGAATTTGGTACACACTTAAGAAAATGTGGAATCGTTTCACAACTCACGCCGCCTGGAACACCTCAGCGAAACGGTGTGTCCGAACGTCGTAATCGCACTCTATTGGATATGGTGCGGTCTATGATGTCTCTTACCGATTTACCGCTATCATTTTGGGGATACGCTCTAGAGACAGCTACATTCACTTTAAATAGGGCACCGTCTAAATCCGTTGAGACGACACCGTATGAATTATGGTTTGGGAAGAAACCTAAGCTGTCATTTCTAAAAGTTTGGGGATGCGATGCTTATGTCAAGAAACTTCAACCTGAAAAGCTCGAACCCAAGTCGGAAAAATGCGTATTCATAGGATACCCTAAGGAAACTGTCGGGTATACCTTCTACTTAAGATCCGAAGGCAAGATCTTTGTTGCCAAGAACGGATGCTTTCTGGAGAAAGAGTTTCTCTCGAAAGAAGTAAGTGGGAGGAAAGTAGAACTCGATGAAGTACTACCTCTCGAACGGGAAAGTGGTGCAGCGCAGGAAACCATTCCTGTAATGCCCACACCAACTGAAGAGGAAAATGTTGATGATGATCAAGGTACTTCAGATCTAGTTGCTACTGAATTTCGAAGGTCCACAAGGACACGTTCTGCACCAGAGTGGTACGGCAACCCTGTCATGGAAATCATGTTGCTGGACAACAATGAACCTTCGAACTATGAAGAAGCAATGGCGGGCCCGGATTCCAACAAATGGCTTGAGGCCATGAAATCCGAGATAGGATCCATGTATGAAAACAAAGTATGGACTTTGACAGACTTGCCCGATGATCGGCGAGCGATAGAAAATAAATGGATTTTTAAGAAGAAGACGGACGCGGATGGTAATGTTACCATCTATAAAGCTCGACTTGTCGCTAAGGGTTATCGACAAGTTCAAGGGATTGACTACGACGAGACATTCTCTCCCGTGGCGAAGCTTAAGTCCGTCCGAATCATGTTAGCAATTGCCGCATACTATGATTATGAGATATGGCAGATGGACGTCAAAACGGCATTCCTTAATGGACATCTTAAGGAAGAGCTGTATATGATGCAGCCGGAAGGTTTTGTCGTTCCTCAGAACGCTAACAAAGTATGCAAGCTCCAGCGATCCATTTATGGACTGGTGCAAGCATCTCGGAGTTGGAACATTCGCTTTGATGAGATGATCAAAGCGTTTGGGTTTACGCAGACTTATGGAGAAGCCTGCGTTTACAAGAAAGTGAGTGGGAGCTCTGTAGCATTTCTCCTATTATATGTAGATGACATACTCTTGATGGGAAATGATACGAAACTCCTGGACAGCATTAAGGCCTACTTGAACAAGTGTTTTTCAATGAAGGACCTTGGAGAAGCTGCTTATATATTAGGCATCAAGATCTATAGAGATAGATCGAGACGCCTCATAGGTCTTTCACAAAGCACATACCTTGATAAGATTTTGAAGAGGTTCAAAATGGATCAGTCCAAGAAGGGGTTCTTGCCTATGTTACAAGGTGTGAGATTGAGCTTGGCTCAGTCACCGACCACGGCAAAAGATAAAGAAGAGATGAGTGTCATCCCCTATGCTTCAGCCATAGGATCTATTATGTATGCCATGCTGTGTACCAGACCCGATGTAAACCTTGCCGTAAGTTTGGTTGCAAGATACCAAAGTAACCCCGGCAAGGAACACTGGACAGCGGTCAAGAATATCCTGAAGTACCTGAAAAGGACAAAGGACATGTTTCTCGTTTATGGAGGAGATGAAGAGCTCGTCGTAAAGGGTTACGTCGACGCTAGCTTCGACTCAGATCTGGATGACTCTAAGTCACAAACCGGATACGTGTATATGTTGAATGGTGGAGCAGTAAGCTGGTGCAGCTGCAAGCAGAGCGTCGTGGCGGGATCTACATGTGAAGCGGAGTACATGGCAGCCTCGGAGGCAGCGCATGAAGCGATTTGGATGAAGGAGTTCATCACCGACCTAGGAGTCATACCCAATGCGTCGGGGCCGATCAAACTCTTCTGTGACAACACTGGAGCTATTGCCCTTGCCAAGGAGCCCAGGTTTCACAAGAAGACCAGGCACATCAAGCGTCGTTTCAACTCCATCCGTGAAAATGTTCAAGATGGAGACATAGAGATTTGCAAAGTGCACACGGATCTGAATGTCGCAGATCCGTTGACTAAACCTCTCTCGCGTGCAAAACATGATCAACACCAGAACTCTATGGGTGTTCGATTCATCACAATGTAACTAGATTGGTGACTCTAGTGCAAGTGGGAGACTGTTGGAAATATGCCCTAGAGGCAATAATAAAAGGATTATTATATTTCAATGTTCATGATAATTGTCTTTTGTTCATGCTATAACTGTATTATCCGGAAATCGTAATACACGTGTGAACACTTAGACCCAATGAGTCCCTAGTGAGCCTCTAGTTGACTAGCTCGTTATGATCAATAGATAGTCATGGTTTCCTGACTATGGACATAGGATGTCGTTGATAACGGGATCACATCATTAGGAGAATGATGTGATGGACAAGACCCAATCATAAGCATAGCATAAAAGATCGTATAGTTCGTTTGCTAGAAGCTTTGCCAATGTCAAGTATCTATTCCTTCGACCATGAGATCGTGTAACTCCCGGTTACCGTAGGAGTGCCTTGGGTGTATCAAACGTCACAACGTAACTGGGTGACTATAAAGGTGCATTACAGGTGTCTCCGAAAGTATCTGTTGGGTTGACACGGATCGAGACTGGGATTTGTCACTCCGTATAACGGAGAGGTATCTCTGGGCCCACTCGGTAATGCATCATCATAATGAGCTCAATGTGACCAAGGTGTTGGCCACGGGATCATGCATTACGGTACGAGTAAAGTGACTTGCCGGGTAACGAGACTGAACAAGGTATTGGGATACCGACGATCGAGTCTCGGGCAAGTAACGTACCGATTGACAAAGGGAATTGTATACAGGGTTTGATCGAATCCTCGACATCGTGGTTCAACCGATGAAATCATCGAGGAGCATGTGGGAGCCAACATGGATATCCAGACCCCGCTGTTGGTTATTGCCCGAGAGTCGTCTCGGTCATGTCTGCGTGTCTCCCGAACCCGTAGGGTCTACACACTTAAGGTTCGGTGACGCTAGGGTTAGTAGGAAGTCAAGTATGTGACTACCGAATGATGTTCGGAGTCCCGGATGAGATCCCGGACGTCACGAGGAGTTCCGGAATGGTCCGGAGGTAAAGATTTATATATGGGAAGTCCTGTTTCGGGCATCGGGACAAGTTTCGGGGTTATCGGTATTGTACCGGGACCACCGGAGGGGTCCCGGGGGCCCACCGGGTGGGGCCACCTGCCCCGGGGGGCCACATGGGCTGTAGGGGGTGCGCCTTGGCCTGCATGGGCCAAGGGCACCAGCCCCACATAGGCCCATGCGCCTAGGGTTCAAGGGGGCAAGAGTCCTAGGAGGGGAAGGCACCTCCTAGGTGCCTTGGGGGGGAGGGAAACCCCCCTTGGCCGCCGCCCCCCTAGGAGATTGGATCTCCTAGGGCCGGCCACCCCCCCCTTGGCCCTCCTATATATAGTGGGGGAGAGGAGGGACTTCATACCTTGAGTCCTTGGCCTTTGGTTGCCTCCTTCTCCCTCCCCAACACCTCTCCTCCTTCGTTGTGTGCTCGGCGAAGCCCTGTCGGAGTACTGCTTCTCCACCATCACCACGCCGTCGTGCTGCCGGTGGAGCTGTCTTCCTCAACCTCTCCTTCCCCCTTGCTGGATCAAGAAGGAGGAGACGTCGCTCGTCCCGTACGTGTGTTGAACACGGAGGTGCTGTCCGTTCAGCACTTGGCATCGGTGATCTGAATCACGTTCGAGTACGACTCCATCATCACCTTGCAAGCTTCCGCACGCGATCTACAAGTGGTATGTAGATGCAAGCTCTCTCCCATGACTCGTTGCTTAGATGAACTCATAGATGGATCTTGGTGAAGCCGTAGGAAAAATTTTAATTTTCTGCAACGTTCCCCATCAAGGAGTTCATCATCAATGCACCATTTGTTACTTCTTGGAGAGTGGTGTCTCCTAGATTGGCTAGGTGTCACTTGGGAGCCTCCGACAAGATTGTGGAGTTGAACCAAGGAGTTTGTAAGGCAAGGAGATCGCCTACTTCGTGAAAATCTACCGCTAGTGAGGCAAGTCCTTCGTGGCCGACGGCCATGGTGGGATAGACAAGGTTGATTCTTCGTGGACCCTTCGTGGGTGGAGCCCTCTGTGGACTCGCGCAACCGTTACCCTTCGTGGGTTGAAGTCTCCATCAACGTGGATGTATGATAGCACCACCTATCGGAACCACGCCAAAAACATCCGTGTCTCCAATTGCGTTTGAATCCTCCAAACCCTTCCCTTTACTTTCTTGCAAGTTGCATGCTTTACTTTTCGCTGCCTATATACTCTTTGCATGCTTGCTTGAATAGTGTGATGATTGCTTGACTTGTCCTAAAATAGTTAAAATCGGCCAAGCTCTAAAATTGGAAAAAGGTTAAGTTTTTATTGGTCAAGTAGTCTAATCACCCCCCCTCTAGACATACTTCAAGGTCCTACAAGTGGTATCAGAGCCTTGGTCTCCATTTGCTTTGATTTCCATAGCTTTTGGTGGTCATAGCCTTGGCTTCACAACCTAGGAGAGTATGGCGTCTAGCGAGGGAAGTTATCACCGTAGAGGTCCTTACTTTGATGGTACTAATTTTGCTAGTTGGAAGCATAAGATGAAAACGAATATTCTTGGACATAACCCCTCCGTTTGGGCAATTATTGGTATTGGCTTGCAAGGTGAATTCTTTGATGGGAGAGAACCAAACCTTGAAGCTAATGCAGAAGAATTGAAGATGCTGCAATACAATGCTCAAGCTTGTGATATCATCTTCAACAGATTGTGCCCCGAAGAATTCAACAAAATCAGTTGTCTTGAGAATGCAAAGGAAATTTGGGATACTTTGATTGATATGCATGAAGGTACCGAGTACGTCAAGGAATTCAAGTTGGATGTGCTCCAAAGTCAGCTTGACAAGTTCAAAATGATGGATGGTGAAGGTGTCGCTGAAATGTACTCTAGGCTTGCTCTTATCACAAATGAGATTGCCGGCTTAGGGAGTGAAGAGATGACCGACAAATTCATCATCAAGAAGATCTTAAGAGCATTGGATGGAAAGTATGATACCATGTGCACATTGATTCAAATGATGCCAAACTACAAAGATCTCAAGCCAACAGAAGTCATTGGAAGAATTGTTGCTCATGAGATGTCACTCAAGGATAAGGAGGAACTTCACAACAAGTCAAGTGGTGCTTACAAAGCCTCAGGTGAAGCCCCCACATTATCAAGCGAGAAACAAACCTTCAATGAAGAATTGAGCTTAATGGTGAAGAAATTCAACAAATTCTACAAGAGTAGAAGCAAAGAAAGAAGCTCCAAGTCAAGGTCTTACAATGACAAGAGATCTTCTAGTCGAGAGCGCAATTGCTACAATTGTGGGAGACCCAGACACTATTCCAATGAGTGTATGGCACCCTACAAAAGAAGAGAAGATTCTCCAAGAAGAAGGAGCAAAAGAGAAGAATCACCACCAAGAGAGAGGAGGAGTAGAGATGATCGTTATGAACGAAGACCCTCACGGAGAAGCAAGGATTCGGAAAGGAAGGACAAGTCATCAAGGAGCTACACAAAATGAAGACATCAAGCTCATGTTGGTGAATGGGTATCCGGCTCCGACTCTAACAATCACTCCGAGAGAAGCTATCACTCCGACTCCGAATACACTCAAGATGAAGGTGTTGCCGGTCTAGCACTTGTGTCAACCAACTCCTACGACATATTTGATTCACCAAATGAAGGTGTTGGAAGATGCTTCATGGCCAAAGGTCCAAAGGTAACACACCCTAAGTATGTTGATTTCAATAGTGATGAAGATGACTTGCTTGTGCATGATGATTTACTTGTTGACAACACTAGTGATGAATACTATGATGAAACGTCAATTAATCATGCTAATCAAGATAAAACGAATGACAATGATAAGGAGAAGATTGAGCTTCTAACTAAAGAACTAAACACTCTTAAGTTAGCTCATGAAACTATCTACGAAGATCATCAAGAACTTTTAAGGGCTCATGAGAAGTTACGCTTTGAAAAGCTCAATCTTGAGCAAGAGCATGAGTTCTTAAAGGCAATCAATGATGATCTTCGCAAGAAAAGTTCTTCTTACATTGCCAAGCGTTTACTCTTATCTACTTACATGCCTCAAGTCAAGTCAAGTAACAAGTACAAGAAAGATACTTCCTCTAGTAGTAACAATAATAATGTCAAATCTAATATTGTTGCTTCTAGTAGTTCTCTTGATTCCACTAATGATTCTCTTAGCCAAGTTACACTTGAGCAAGAAAATAGCTTATTGAAGGGAATTATAGAGAAAGGAGTTTACAAGAGCCTTGCTGGGAGTAAGCAATTCGAGGAAATTGTACGCAAGCAAGGAAGGCACCGAAAGAATCAAGGTGTTGGTTTTGAACGAAGGTTCAATGCCAATGGAGTTGAGTGGGAAGAAGATCAATACCCCAAGACGAAGTTTGTTCCTCAACAAGAGAAGTATGATCCTACTTCTTTCAAGGGAACACAAGCTCAAGATGATCTTCCACCACAAGGCCACAAGAACAAAGGCAAAGACAAGCTTGAAGAAGAGATTGATGCATTTGAAGAAGCACCTAAAGCCTCGTTCAAGTGGG
The DNA here is from genome assembly GCA_963921465.1 of Triticum timopheevii. Taxonomy (NCBI): domain Eukaryota; kingdom Viridiplantae; phylum Streptophyta; class Magnoliopsida; order Poales; family Poaceae; genus Triticum; species Triticum timopheevii. The sequence continues at coordinate 204,074,438 of OY997268.1, forward strand.
TCCCCAAGACTACGTCAAGTTCTACTTCATCAAGTACAACTACAACTCCAAGGATTCCCATCAAGATGAAGTGGATCCCGAAGAAGAAGAACTAGAGAGTTCTTGAGGGTGACTCAGCCAACATTCTTCACTCATATCATTTTGGCAAGAACCAGTGCAATCAACTTCCACATCTTGCACTAGTTCAAAGAGTCACAAACCCTCATGTTGGTAAGGCAAGGGACAAGGTAACCTAATGAGTTCATGGACATCATCTTGTGTGTGCATCACTCTATGTCTATGGATATTCTTGTTTGTTCCTTGTGGGACTAACCCATGTAGATAAGTTGAAAGTGCAACTCACTCCAAAAGATTACTCCAAATGATCTACACCAACATTGAGCATCCACATCTTCAACACCTACATGAAGTCATCATCGACGAAACCCAAGGTTAGTTCATCCCTCTAAGGGGGGATCTCACATCTAGGGGGAGCTTAACTCTAAGAATTGAGTCAAAGCAACTCTAATGGTGTGAACACATCAATGCATTATGTAAAAGTGGTAACCCCACTTGAGCTTAAACGATGAGTATGACCTATGATCAAATGTTCTCATTTGACTCCTAAGTCAATATACTCATATATAGATGACCTAGTCATCGCCAATTGTTTGATAGATGCTAGAATTGGTTGTGCATGCTTTGCCACATATTTCATTTGCCATCTTATTGTGTGAGCATGTTGGTGCATATTTTACTCATTCAAGAACATCCACTTGTTGTTTTGATTGTTTGGTCTCTTTTCTTGTTGCCAAGTGGATGGACAAGAATGCCTAAGAACCTTCTTTAGCTATCTATGCTTTTCTCGTCTCAAACTCTATTCATGCTACATCACAAAATTTGATCAAGTCAAATTCGAACCACTCTATGTGAGGAGCACTCGGAGTCCCCGATTCGTCATAGACTTAAACCTCCAAAACCTCTTTGTGACTCTCGGTCTGACCGATTCCTCCATTTCGGTCCTACCGAGATCACTAAGTTGATCTGAGTTTTCAATCTCGGTGCAACCTATTTGAACTTTTCGGTCACACCGAGTTGCTGTAACTGTACACAGTTATGCATCTCGGTGCCACCGAGTTGTTCCACTCGGTCACACCGACAGGGTCGGGCTATATATAGCCACGGGCAAAACTTTTGGAAATTTCTCCGAAACCCTTCGCCTGCGCAATAGCTCGCTCTGCCGTCGAAGGTTTCCGGATCGTCTCCTCGTCGCCAGCAGCCTCCTGTCGCTGGTCTTCGCCGCCGTCAACGGAATTCGCCCCCGCCGTTGTCGCCGTAGTGAGTCCACCGCCAAGTTAGGGTATGGACTCAATCTTTGTGCTATCCACGTATGATTCCAAGCACATTGTACTCTTAATGAATCTTGCCACGATTGAAACACTTCTATCCAGTCAAAGTAGTCTTTAGATTAGATGAGATTCAAATTTTTAGAGTTAGGTTTCCGCCGAAACCATCTCGGACCCACCGAGTTGAAAAACTCGGTCTCACCGATTTTGCTTATGCCATTGCACTAGTGACTCTCGGTCTGACCGAGAATTACTAATCGGTGCGACCGATTTGAGGATTCTGTGAAACTCTAGCAGTCTCGGTGCCACTGAACTATGACTCGGTCCAACTGAGATCATCAGTTTAGGTTCCAAAACTGCTTCGATATCACCGAGTTTGAAAATCGGTTGATCCGAAATGCTTTCTGTGGAAAACTAAAACTGAACTTTTGAATCATTCTTTTGCAAAAATCTCTGCATTTTGTGATGATCATCTTTTCTATCTCATCTATAACTCTTCACAGGGTCAGCAGTCAGCTTTTTGCAGCATGTCAGACCAGAGTGACAATCAGAACAGGTCAGAAGAGCAGATGGACTTGAGTGAGGGCACTAGTCCCTCAACTACAGATGAAGGGAGCAGAAGCACTCCAAGCAATTTGCCTAAGGCTTCTACTAGGCAAAGGAGGAAGTGAACTTCATGATGGGGAACGTAGTAATTTCAAAAAAATTCCTACGCACACGCAAGATCATGGTGATGGCATAGCAACGAGAGAGGAGAGTATTGTCCATGTACCCTCGTAGACCGTAAGCGGAAGCGTTATGACAACGCGGTTGATGTAGTCGTACATCTTCATGATCCGACCGATCCAAGTATCGAACGTACGACACCTCCGAGTTCAGCACACGTTCAGCTCGATGACGATCCCCGGACTCCGATCCAGCAAAGTGTCGGGGATTAATTCCGTCAGCACGACGGCGTGGTGACGATGATGATGTTCTACCGGCGCAGGGCTTCGCCTAAACTCCGCGACGATATGACCGAGGTGGAATATGGTGGAGGGGGGCACCGCACACGGCTAAGGAACGATCCGTAGATCAACTTGTGTGTCATGGGGTGCCCCCCTGCCCCCGTATATAAAGGAGGGAGGGGGGGTGCGGCCGGCCAAGGAGGGCGCGCCAAGGAGGAGTCCTACTCCCACCGGGAGTAGGATTCCCCCCTTCCAAGTAGTAGGAGTAGGAGTCAAGAAAAGGGGGAAGAGAAGAGAAGGAAGGAGGGGGCGCAGCCCCTCCCCCTAGTCCAATTCGGACTAGGCCTTGGGGGGCGCCCAGCCTCTCCTCTCTCTTTCCCCTAAAGCCAATAAGGCCCGTATACTCCCCGGCGAATTCCCGTAACTCTCAGGTACTCTGAAAAATACCCGAATCACTCGGAACCTTTCCGAACTCCAAATATAGTCGTCCAATATATTGATCTTTATGTCTCGACCATTTCAAGACTCCTCGTCATGTCCCCGATCTCATCCGGGACTCCGAACTCCTTCGGTACATCAAAAATCATAAAATCATAATATAACTGTCATCGAAACCTTAAGCGTGCGGACCCTACGGGTTCGAGAACAATGCAGACATGACCCAGAACTATTTCCGGTCAATAACCAATAGCGGAACCTGGATGCTCATATTGGCTCCTACATATTCTACGAAGATCTTTATCGGCCAAACCGCATAACAACATACGTTGTTCCCTTTGTCATCGGTATGTTACTTGCCCGAGATTCGATCGTCGGTATCTCAATACCTAGTTCAATCTCGTTACCGGCAAGTCTCTTTACTCGTTATGTAATGCATCATCCCGCAACTAACTCATTAGTCACATTGCTTGCAAGGCTTATAGTGATGTGCATTACCGAGAGGGCCCAGAGATACCTCTCCGACAATCGGAGTGACAAAACCTAATCTTGAAATACGCCAACCCAATATGTACCTTTGGAGACACCTGTAGTACTCCTTTATAATCACCCAGTTATGTTGTGACGTTTGGTAGCACCCAAAGTGTTCCTACGGTAAACGGGAGTTGCATAATCTCATAGTTACAGGAACATGTATAAGTCATGAAGAAAGCAATAGCAACATACTAAACGATCAAGTGCTAGGCTAACGGAATGGGTCATGTCAATCACATCATTCTCCTAATGATGTGATCCCGTTAATCAAATAACAACTCATGTCTATGTTTGGGAAACTTAACCATCTTTGATTAACAAGCTAGTCAAGTAGAGGCATACTAGTGACACTATGTTTGTCTATGTATTCACACATGTATTATGTTTCCGGTTAATACAATTCTAGCATGAATAATAAACATTTATCATGAAATAAGGAAATAAATAATAACTTTATTATTGCCTCTAGGGCATATTTCCTTCAGTCTCCCACTTGCACTAGAGTCAATAATGTAGTTCACATCGCCATGTGATTTAACACGAATATTCATATCTGTATATGATTAACACCCATAGTTCACATCGTCATGTGACAAACACCCAAAGGGTTTACTAGAGTCAATAATCTAGTTCACATCTCTATGTGATTAACACCCAAAGAGTACTAAGTTGTGATCATGTTTTGCTCGTGAGAGAAGCTTAGTCAACGGGTCTGTCACATTCAGAGCCGTATGTATTTTGCAAATATTCTATGTCTACAATGCTTTGCATGGAGCTACTCTAGCTAATTGCTCCCACTTTCAATATGTATCCAGATTGAGACTTAGAGTCATCTGGATCAGTGTAAAAGCTTGTATCCTTGTAACTTTTATGACGAGCTCTTTTATCACTTCCATTATCGAGAAATATCTCCTTAGTCCTCACTAAGGATATTCTTGACCAATGCCCAGTGATCTACTCCTAGATCACTATTGTACTCCCTTGCCCAATTCAGTGCAAGGTATACAATAGGTCTGGTAAATAGCATAGCATACTTTATAGAACCTATGACTGAGGCATAGGGAATGACTTTCATTCTCGTTTCTATTTTCTGCCGTGGTCGGGATTTGAGTCTTACTCAATTTTACACCTTTGCAACACAGGCAAGAACTCTTTCTTTGACTGTTCCATTTTGAACTACTTCAAAAACTTGTCAAGGTATGTGCTCATTGAAAATCTTATCAAGCGTCTTGATCTATCTCAATAGATCTTGATGCTCAATATGTAAGTAGCTTTACTGAGGTCTTTCTTTTAAAGAACTCCTTTCAAACACTCCTTTATGCTTTGCAGAATAATTCTACATTATTTCCGATCAACAATATGTCATTCACATATACTTATCAGAAATGCTGTAGTGCTCCCACTCACTTTCTTGTAAATACAGGCTTCACCGTAAGTCTGTACAAAACTATATGCTTTGATCAACTTATCAAAACGTATATTCCAACTCTGAGATGCTTGCACCAGTCCATAGATGGATCGCTGGAGCTTGCACATTTTATTAGCACCTTTAGGATTGACAAAACCTTCTGGTTGCATCATATACAACTCTTCTTTAAGAAAACTATTTGAGGAATGCAGTTTTGACATCCATTTGCCAGATTTCATAAAATGTGGCAATTGCTAACATGATTCGGACAGACTTGAGCATCGCTACAGTTGAGAAAATCTCATTGTAGTCAACACCTTGAACTTGTCAAAAACCTTTTTGCGACAAGTCGAGCTTTGTAGATAGTAACACTACTATCAACGTCCATCTTCCTCTTGAAGATCCATTTATTTTCTATGGTTTGCCGATCATCGGGCAAGTCCACCAAAGTCCACACTTTGTTCTCATACTTGGATCCCGTCTCAGATTTCATGGCCTCAAGCCATTTCGCGGAATCTGGGCTCATCATCGCTTCCTCATAGTTCGTAGGTTTATCATGGTCTAGTAACATGACTTCTAGAATAGGATTACCGTACCACTCTGGTGTGGATCTTACTCTGGAAGTCCTACGAGGTTTGGTAGTAACTTGATCTGAAGTTTCATGATCATCATCATTAGCTTCCTCACTAATTGGTGTAGGAATCACTAGAACTGATTTCAGTGATGAAATATTTTTCTAATTCGGGAGAAGGTACAGTTACCTCATCAAGTTCTACTTTCCTCCCACTCACTTCTTTCGAGAGAAACTTCTTCTCTAGAAAGGATCCATTCTTGGCAACGAATGTTTTGCCTTCAGATCTGTGATAGAAGGTGTACCCAACAGTTTCCTTTGGGTATTCTATGAAGACGCACTTCTCCGATTTGGGTTTGAGCTTATCAGGATGAAACTTTTTCACATAAGCATCGTAGCCCCAAACTTTAAGAAATGACAACCTGGGTTTCTTGCTAAACCACAGTTCATATAGTGTCGTCTCAACGGATTTAGATGGTGCCCTTTTAACGTGAACACAACTGTCTCTAATGCATAACCCCAAAACGATAATGGTAAATCAATAAGAGACATCATAGATCGCACCATATCGAATAAAGTGCGGTTACGACGTTTGGACACACCATAACATTGTGGTGTTCCAGGTGGCGTGAGCTGTGAAACTATTCCACATTGTTTTAATTGAAGACCAAACTCGTAACTCAAATATTCGTCTCCGCGATCAGATCGCAGAAACTTTATTTTCTTGTTACGATGATTTTCCACTTCACTCTGAAATTCTTTGAACCTTTCAATTATTTCAGACTTATGTTTCTCAAGTAGATATACCCATATCTGCTCAAATCATCTTGTGAAGGTCAGAAAATAACGATACTTGCCGCGAGCACCAACACTCATTGGATCGCATACATCGGTATGTATTATATCCAATAAGTCAGTAGCTTGTTCCATTTTTCCAGAGAACGGAGTTTTAGTCATCTTGCCCAAAAAGCATAGTTCGCAAGCATCAAATGATTCATAACCAAGTGATTCCAAAAATCCATCTTTATGGAGTTTCTTCATGTGCTTTACACCGATATGACCCAAACGGCAGTGCCACAAATAAGTTGCACTATCATTATTAACTTTTCATCTTTTGGCATCAATATTATGAATATGTGTATCACTATGATCGAGATCCAACAAACTATGTTCATTGGGTGTATGACCATTGAAGGTCTTATTCATGTAAACAGAATAACAATTTATTCTCTAACTTTAAATGAATAACCGTATGGCAATAAACATGATCAAATCATATTCATGCTCAACGCAAATGCCAAATAACATTTATTTAGGTTTAACACTAATCCCGAAAGTATAGGGAATGTGCGATGATGATCATATCAATCTTGGAACTACTTCCAACACTCATCGTCACTTCACCCTTCAACTAGTCTCTGTTTATTCTGTAACTCCTGTTTCGAGTTACTAATCTTAGCAACTGAACAAGTATCAAATACTCAAGAGCTACTATAAACACTAGTAAGGCACACATCAATAACCTGTATATCAAACATACCCTTGTTCACTTTGCCATCCTTCTTATCCACCAAATATTCAGGGCATTTCCGCTTCCAGTGACCATTCCCTTTGCAGTGTAAGCACTCAGTTTCAGGCTTTGGTCCAGCTTTGGTCTTCTTCACGGGAGTGACAACTCGCTTGTCATTCTACTTGAAGTTCCCTTTCTTTCCCTTTGCCCTTTTCTTGAAACTAGTGGTCTTGTCAATCATCAACACTTGATGCTATTTCTTGATTTCTACCTTCATCGATTTCAACATCACGAAGAGCTTGGGAATCATTTTCGTCATCCCTTGCATATTATAGTTCATCACGAAGTTCTAGTAACTTGGTGATGGTGACTAGAGAATTCTGTCAATCACTATCTTATCTGGAAGATTAACTCCCACTTGATTCAAGCGATTGAAGTACCCAGACAATCTGAGGACATGCTCACTAGTTGAGCGATTCTCCTCCATCTTTTAGCTATAGAACTTGTTGGAGACTTCATATCTCTCAACTCGCGTATTTTCTTAAAATATTAACTTCAATTTTTGGAACATCCTATATGGTCCATGACGTTCAAAACATCTTTGAAGTCCCTATTCTAAAGCCGTTAAGCATGGTGCACTAAACTATCAAGTAGTCATCATATTGAGCTAGCCAAACGTTCATAACGTCTGCATCTGCTCCTGCAATAGGTTTATCACCTAGCGGTGCATCAAGGACATAATTCTTCTGTGCAGCAATGAGGATAAACCTCAGATCACGGATCCAATCCGCATCATTGCTACTAACATCTTTCAACACAGTTTTCTCTAGGAACATATCAAAATAAACATATGAAAGCAACAATGCGAGCTATTGATCTATAACATAATTTGCAAAATACTACCAGGACTAAGTTCATGATAAATTTAAGTTCAATTAATCATATTACTAAAGAACTCCCACTTAGATAGACATCCCTCTAATCCTCTAAGTGATTACGTGATCCATATCAACTACACCATGTCCGATCATCACGTGAGATGGAGTAGTTTCAACGGTGAACATCAATATGTTGATCATATCTACTATATGATTCACACTCGACCTTTCGGTCTCCGTGTTCCGAGGCCATATCTGTTATATGCTAGGCTCGTCAAGTTTAACCTGAGTATTCCGCGTGTGCAACTGTTTTGCACCCGTTGTATTTGAACGTAGAACCTATCACACCCGATCATCACGTGGTGTCTCAGCACGAAGAACTTTCGCAACGGTGCATACTCAGGGAGAACACTTCTTGATAATTTTTAGTGAGAGATCATCTTAAAATGCTACCGTCAATCAAAGCAAGATAAGATGCATAAAGGATAAACATCACATGCAATCAATATAAGTGATATGATATGGCCATCATCATCTTGTGCTTGTGATCTCCATCTCCGAAGCACCGTCGTGATCACCATCGTCACCGGCGCGACATCTTGATCTCCATCGTAGCATCGTTGTCGTTACGCCATCTATTGCTTCTACGACTATCGCTACCGCTTAGTGATAAAGTAAAGCAATTACAGGGCGTTTGCATTTCATACAATAAAGCGACAACCATATGGCTCCTGCCAGTTGTCGATAACTTCGGTTACAAAATATGATCATCTCATACAATAAAATATAGCATCACGTCTTGACCATATCACATCACAACATGCCCTGCAAAAACAAGTTAGACGTCCTCTACTTTGTTGTTGCAAATTTTACGTGGCTGCTACGGGCTGAGCAAGAACCGCTCTTACCTACGCATCAAAACCACAACGATTGTTTGTCAAGTTAGTGCTGTTTTAACCTTCGCAAGGACCGGGCATAGCCACACTCGGTTCAACTAAAGTTGGAGAAACAGACACCCGCTAGTCACCTGTGTGCAAAGCACGGCGGTAAAACCAGTCTCGCGTAAGCGTACGCGTAATGTCGGTCCGGGCCGCTTCATCCAACAATACCGCCGAACCAAAGTATGACATGTTGGTAAACAGTATGACTTGTATCGCCCACAACTCACTTGTGTTCTACTCGTGCATATAACATCAACGCATAAAACCTAGGCTCGGATACCACTGATGGGGAACGTAGTAATTTCAAAAAAATTTCCTATGCACATGCAAGATCATGGTGATGGCATAGCAACGAGAGAGGAGAGTATTGTCCACGTACCCTTGTAGACCGTAAGCGGAAGTGTTATGACAACGCGGTTGATGTAGTCGTACGTCTTCACGATCCGACCGATCCAAGTACCGAACGTACGACACCTCCGAGTTCAGCACACGTTCAGCTCGATGACGATCCCCGGACTCCGATCCAGCAAAGTGTCGGGGATGAGTTCCGTCAGCACGATGGCGTGGTGACGATGATGATGTTCTACCGGCGCAGGGCTTCGCCTAAACTCCGCGACGATATGACCAAGGTGGAATATGGTGGAGGGGGGCACCGCACACGGCTAAGGAACGATCCGTAGATCAACTTGTGTGTCATGGGGTGCCCCCTGTCCCTGTATATAAAGGAGGGAGGGGGGAGGTGCGGCCGGCCAAGGAGGGCGCGCCAAGGAGGAGTCCTACTCCCACCGGGAGTAGGATTCCCCCCTTCCAAGTAGTAGGAGTAGGAGTCAAGGAAAGGGGGAAGAGAAGAGAAGGAAGGAGGGGGCGCAGCCCCTCCCCCTAGTCCAATTCGGACTAGGCCTTGGGGGGGCGCCCAGCCTCTCCTCTCTCTTTCCCCTAAAGCCCAATAAGGCCCATATACTCCCCGGCGAATTCCCGTAACTCTCCGGTACTCCAAAAAATACCCGAATCACTCAGAACCTTTCCGAACTCCGAATATAGTTGTCCAATATATCGATCTTTATGTCTCGACCATTTCGAGACTCCTCATCATGTCCCCGATCTCATCCGGGACTCCGAACTCCTTCGGTACATCAAAACTCATAAACTCATAATATAACTGTCATCAAAACCTTAAGCGTGCGGACCCTACGGGTTCGAGAACAATGCAGACATGACCTAGAACTATTTCCGGTCAATAACCAATAGCGGAACCTGGATGCTCATATTGGCTCCTACATATTCTACGAAGATCTTTATCGGTCAAACCGCATAACAACATACGTTGTTCCCTTTGTCATCGGTATGTTACTTGCCCGAGATTCGATCGTCGGTATCTCAATACCTAGTTCAATCTCGTTACCGGCAAGTCTCTTTACTCATTACGTAATGCATCATCCCTCAACTAACTCATTGGTCACATTGCTTGCAAGGCTTATAGTGATGTGCATTACCGAGAGGGCCCAGAGATACCTCTCCAACAATCGGAGTGACAAAACCTAATCTCAAAATACGCCAACCCAACATGTACCTTTGGAGACACCTGTAGTACTCCTTTATAATCACCCAGTTACGTTGTGATGTTTGGTAGCACCCAAAGTGTTCCTTCGGTAAACGGGAGTTGCATAATCTCATAGTTACAGGAACATGTATAAGTCATGAAGAAAGCAATAGCAACATACTAAACGATCAAGTGCTAGGCTAACGGAATGGGTCATGTCAATCACATCAGTCTCCTAATGATGTGATCCCGTTAATCAAATAACAACTCATGTCTATGGTTAGGAAACTTAACCATCTTTGATTAACGAGCTAGTCAAGTAGAGGCATACTAGTGACACTATGTTTGTCTATGTATTCACACACGTATTATGTTTTCGGTTAATACAATTCTAGCATGAATAATAAACATTTATCATGAAATAAGGAAATAAATAATAACTTTATTATTGCCTCTAGGGCATATTTTCTTCACTTCAGACTCAGAAGATGAAGATTATAAAGCTGGGGAAGATGAGGCCACTTCCAGGAAAGTGGTGCTCAAGAAGGAATATGGCTCTGCACATAGCACAAAGCCAGGTCTGAAGAAGAAAGTTCCTGCCAAGAGGACACCAATGCCAAAGGCCAGAAAGTCCACTCAAGTGCCAGCCCAGACAGAGCCCAAAGAGGCACCTGAGAAGAAAGTCACTTCTTCCAAACCTCAGAAAGTCCCCACTGGTGAGACTATGAAGTTCACAATTGAATCAGAGGATGAAGGTGGTCAGGACAAGAAGAAGAAGAGAGCAAGAACCACAACTACCAAGGTCCTTGGAAAGCCCTCCATGAGAAGAGATTCTGAAGAAGAGGAAGAGGTTGCTGCACCAGCACCTAAGGCACCCAAGGTTATGGGAGATGCAATCAGATCAGGGGCTACAACATCTAAGCCCAAGGAAGCACCCAAAGCTGCCTCCAAGGCCAAGCAAGTTCCAAAGAGGAATACTAGGAGTATTCCAGCTGCTGAGAAGAACAAGGCCCCAGTGCCAAATGTTGCTGAAGAAGAGGATGAAGAAGGACATGTCCTAAGAAAGCTCAAGCCCAAGATACCAGACCACAATGATGCCCATCTTGTGGCTGAGGACATGAGGATCAGGAAAGATTCAGGGCTGAGACTATGGAGGATGGAAGATCCATATGCATCAAGAAGAAGAACTGCTGTTGACTACAGGTTCCACACAAAGGAACAACATGACTTCTATGAAACAATTCTGTTGGACAAGAAGCCTATAGTTTGTGACATGAGGTGGGTCGACTAGACCTACATCAAACACAATGAAGAGCACTATCCTGGAGTGCAAGAAAGCTTTGTTGCTTGTGGAGTTGCTGATTTCGTTGGACAGAAGTTCACCCACTGGAATGATGAACTTATCATGCAATTCTACTCCACAGCACACTTTTACCCAGATGGAAGAATTGTTTGGATGTCTGAAGGTACAAGGTACCAATCCACTATTGAAGAATGGGCAAGTCTGATAAATGCCCCCAAGGAAAATGAGGATGACCTGGATATCTATGCAAAGAAGAAGATGGGTCACAATTCCATGGCTCACATGTACAAGGAAATTCCAGACAAGGCAGTAGAGACTCACAAGTTTGGATTAGTTCACTTTCTGCTGTCAGGGTTGCCAACCATTAATTGGATTCTGAGGCATACTTTGTTGCCCAAGTCTGATGACCATAACATGATCAGAGGGCATGCCATCAACATGTTGCATGTGTTTGATGTGCCACAAAAGTTCAAAGTCATGAGCATGATGATTGAAAAAATTAAGAGGACTGCAACAGATCAGAAGAGGAGTTGTGGATATGCACCTCAGATTCAGGAATTGATCAACTCAAAGATGGGCACAGGAAAATATCAGTTGGATAAGGAACACTTTCCACTTTATCCAGACTTTGAGGACAATGAGGTTGTCATGAATGAGGATGATCCACAATCAGTTCAAGCTCAGGAGAAGAAGGAGAAGGCAAAGAAGGGGAAGGCTGCCAAGATGCCAACTCAAGAGGAGGCATCTGAGTATTTCTTGAAAACCAAACAGGAGCAGCTTGGTTACTTGATAGCATCTACACTAAGGATTGAGAAGGGACTGGCCACCCTCACTCAGAATCAGGAGAGCCTTGAGAAAATCATGGAACTCAAATTCCATGACCTTGATGTCAAAGTAACTGAGATTCAGTCGGTTGTAGAGTAGCTGCAGGAGGACTTGCAGGAGAAGCAGGGCAAGACTACAACTAATGTGTTTGCCAGAGTGCCCAGAGCCCAGAGGTCCGTTGTAGTGCCAGTGACAGACACTAGAGCAACAACTTCAGCACCAGCTACAGCCCCTTCAGTTCCAGTGTAACCAGCTCCAGCATCCACTCCAGCACCCTCTACTTCAACTGAAGCCTTCGTCCAAGGAGTTATCAGGACACCTCCACTAGAAGATCAAGCCTGAGAGTCCATCTAGCACTATGGATTTTCTATGAACTTTTTGGTAACTTGTTGCCAAAGGGGGAGAAAAATGTATAGATCATAGGGCTTCGATAGAGAGAGTGTTGCTTTTGTTCTCTCTTGCTTTTACTTGGTGGTTTTAAACATTGTTTGCTTTTGGTTGAGATACTATGCTTGTGAGACATTGATGATCATGTGTTTGATCATAAGCTACACTTATGCATGCTTGATATTATCCTATCTATCTTATGTGATCATTCACAATGCTTGGTGATGAGTGCATGTATTCAATACTTATTATTTTGAGCGCTCCACCAAGATGTATGTGACATGGAAGAGTAACCCATGAGCCTAATTCATTGTGCATTTGTAGTCCAAAGCAAATCTTAAACTATGCACAAACTTAGGGGGAGCTCTTGCTTATCACATACTTCTCAAAGCGACGATGTTATTCAATCTTATTATCATTTGTCGAAGCTTTGATCTATATGTTGTCATCAATTACCAAAAAGGGGGAGATTGAAAGTGCAACTATCCCTAGGTGGTTTTGGTAATTCATAACAACATATAGCTCATTGAGCTAATGCTATTCCAAGACTGTTATTTTAGGAAAGCTCAATGAATGGCATGGCATGGATGATGGAAGTGGATCCCTCAAAATACTAAGGAAAAAGGATTGGCTCAATCTCAAAAGCTCAAGACTCTTCATTTTATATTTTAGTGATCCAAGATCACATTGAGTCTATAGGAAAAGCCAATACTATCAAGGAGGGATGAGGTGTTGCTTAATGAGCCTCTTGCTTCATGTGCTTAGTGATATGCTCCAAAACCCTCAACTACTTTCCCACATCCACAAATGACCTACACCCAAAGCCAAAATCGGTCACACCGATTCTTCCTATCCGGCGCCACCGATTCCAAAAGTCATAGCCACTGCCACAAATCCTAAGCAAATCGGTCTTACCGATAGGGATCTCGGTCTCACCGAGATGGGGTTGTAATCTCTCTGTTTCCCTTCGTAACGTTTCGGTCTCACCGAAGTGAGCGATCGGTCCCACCGAGATTGCAATGTAAACTCTCTGTTTCCTTTTTGTAACATTTCGATCTCACCGAAAAGAGCAAATTGGTCCCACCGAGTTTACCTGACCAACTCTCTGGAAAGCTTATTACCAAATCGGTCTCACCGAGTTTGTGTAATCGGTCTTACCGAGATTACGTTATGCCCTAACCCTAACCGAATCGGTCTCACCGAGATGCATGTCAGTCCCACCGAAAACCCTAACGGTCACTAGGTTTACTAAATCGGTCTGACCGTGTTTAACAATTCGGTCCCACCGAGTTTGGTAAATTGTGTGTAACGGTTAGATTTGTGTGGAGGCTATATATACCCCTCCACCTCCTCTTCATTTGTGGAGAGAGCCATCAGAACGAACCTACACTTCCAACCTACCATTTCTGAGAGAGAACTACCTACTCATGTGTTGAGACCAAGATACTCCATTCCTACCATATGAATCTTGATCTCTAGCCTTCCCCAAGTTGCTTTCCACTCAAATCTTCTTTCCACTAGATCCAAAACCTATGAGAGAGAGTTGAGTGTTGGGGAGACTATCATTTGAAGCACAAGAGCAAGGAGTTCATCATCAACACACCATTTGTTACTTCTTGGAGAGTGGTGTCTCCTAGATTGGCTAGGTGTCACTTGGGAGCCTCCGACAAGATTGTGGAGTTGAACCAAGGAGTTTGTAAGGGCAAGGAGATCACCTACTTCGTGAAGATCTACCGCTAGTGAGGCAAGTCCTTCGTGGGCGACGGCCATGGTGGGATAGACAAGGTTGCTTCTTCGTGGACCCTTTGTGGGTGGAGCCCTCCGTGGACTCGCGCAACCGTTACCCTTCGTGGGTTGAAGTCTCCATCAACGTGGATGTACGATAGCACCACCTATCGGAACCACGCCAAAAACATCCGTGTCTCCAATTGCGTTTGAATCCTCCAAACCCTTCCCTTTACTTTCTTGCAAGTTGTATGCTTTACTTTCCGCTGCCTATATACTCTTTGCATGCTTGCTTGAATAGTGTGATGATTGCTTGACTTGTCCTAAAATAGTTAAAATCTGCCAAACTCTAAAATTGGGAAAAGTTTAAGTTTTTATTGGTCAAGTAGTCTAATCACCCCCCCTCTAGACATACTTCAAGGTCCCACAATGCGACATAGAATGTCCACCTAATGCGGCTCTGTGGCGGCAACGTTGCCTTCCTTTCTCACCTTTCGGCGGCTGCTGGAGCACTAAAGGGGACCTCCTGATCATGGTGCCTCGGGGGCTCTTACTGGACCTCGGGCCGCTCACCTCCTGGCCTTGACCACGACATCGCGACCTGGCATACTAGCGATGGCTGAAGCCTGCCTGGGGACCGGGACCTGTCAGCATAGAGCACCAAGTCACCGCGAAGCTAGAAAGGGGGAACCAAGCCGGGACAGGACAAGCATTTGCACCGCTTTGTAATAAGGATAATATCAACAAAAGACATCACAAACCCTTTACATGCCCCCACGGGGTGTTTTCTCGATTCCTCGTAGGGAACAAAAGGCGCGAATCCTAAGGAGCCCTAACTACACACGCCTCCATGGCCGATGCCATCATCAATAGTGGGCCACGGGAGGTTGGCGCCAAACCCATCCAGATCAGCCGTGCCGGCGGCCTGACGCAGCCGCCTTGCTCCGGGCACGACGTGAGCTCGGGGGCACGTAGCTGTCATTACTCATCTTCGAAGTCGCGAAGAGCTCGGGAGAGTCGCTGGACTCCCAAGCATCGCCGCTGCTGCCAGAGGAGCCGTTGGGGAAGTGGGTGGCAGGCCTAGCCCTTGCCACGTCGATGTCCTGGCTGCCTCCTCTGGGGCAGAACTCCAGCCGGTGGCCTTCTGTGTCGAAGACCTCGAAGAGCATCAAGGAGGCGCCATCGTATTCAAAATGAATCATGAGGGCACCCCCTGTTCGGCAGACCCGGGCGATCTCGCCCCAGCCCCGGGTCATGAAGACCTTGCCCGGAGCAACGACTTCACCCTCCGTTCCGGTTGCCGGGGCACCGCAGTCGGCATGCTGCAACAAAGCTTGAGGGGCCCCCTCGGTGGCATCTCAAAGCCGAAAAATGGAGGGAAGTGGATCCAGGTGCTTGGAGGCATCGCGGCGTGGAACACGAGCTCGCGAGAGGAGTCCACGACATGAACTCCAGGGGCGACGGCGCGCACCGCCATGGCTCGTCGACCTCGCCTGTGGTGCGGGCAGTGTCGCTCGTCGTCTTCTTCTCCAAGGCCCTCGGCCCGGGCGTACAAGGGTAGCGGAAACCCAGGAGGCGGCCACTCGTACCAAGGCCTAGTCATCGCTGGCCTCGCAACCTCATCGCAGTGGCCAGGGACCGGTCGTTTCTTCGGCGGGAGCGGGTCAGGCCCCTCCCGGGGGGCCTTTCCTTTCTCTTCGGCTAAGAACTGGCGGATCGGTGCCATTGGCATCGAGAATGGAGGTGGAGCAAGGAGAAGCGAGTAGAGCAAGAAGAGATGGGCAACGGGGGCTCACGCCTCTCCGTACTTATAGTCCAGAGGAGGCCAACCATCAGCCTCCATGATCACAGGTAATGATGGCTCTTTTTGCATGCAGCAGGGACTCGTCAAATTGGGCAGTTGCCGAGGCAGCGTGGGGAAGCGGAGATGCCCACGCCCAATCAACCGCCATGCGACGACCAAGGCCGCAGGCTGTTGGGGCCCGCGGCGCTCCGCACTTGCCCTTTGGCTTTGCTGCTAAGCCAAGTCCGAGCGCACCTTGGGCCCGGGGGCTACTGTCGGCATTCTGGGAATGGGGGTCCCCAGACTTGCCTGCCTGCGGCCTACGGCGTGGCTCAGCGGTGGCCCATTATGGCCAGTCTTCATCAACCCAAGTTCAAGACCCTCGCTAGGGGCCAAGCCTCGTGGGGCGGACTGCATAAGGCTTCCTCAGGGGCGGCCTCACCAGGCAGGCTCGCGAGGAGGCGGAGAGATCAAGGCAAGAAGTACCTCGCGAGGTGCTCGTGACGCAACCCATGATGATCAAGACCAGGCGGGCGCCAGGCGGGTGCCAACCTGCGCAGTGTCCTCGTTTCCTCTTTGTTGCAAAGGGGGCAAGCGCAGGCGCGGAGTACCGAGGCATCAAGCAAAGGTTTCCATATTGGTGCAATGAGACCAAGACCAGCAGAGCGGCAGGAGGAGGTCACCGTGGAGCCCAAGACGGCGTCATCACCAGTGCCTTTGGCAGTCAAAGACCACCTTTAGTCAGGATAGCTTGTACTAGCTATCCCCTTTCAAAATGGCATTGTTGGCTCCCTTCCTGCTCAATATTTGGGAAGAGGACCAGGGCCTCTCTCTCTCTATATATAGGGCTAGCCACCACAGTAGAGAGAGAGGTTGATCCGCATACCACCACCACAAGAACACCCCTTGCGAGGTTGTTCTTCCTCTGTACTGTTCATCATCAGCCCCAGAGGCAATCCACCACACCACACACAGGAGTAGGGTGTTACACCACAACGGTGGCCCGAACCTGTATAAATCTTTTGTCCCTTGTGTTGTTCATCATGCTAGCTTAGATTCGCGGCGAGGTTTTGGGGCGTGAATCAGTAGGGAGAAGATCTTCATGCACACCCTAGAGTTCGAACCTTAAGGGTTTTGCCGGAACCCGATATCCGACACTCTTGTTGCCCTTAAGCAGTCATGGAGGAAGGTAGTCGAGAACATCTATTGCCCTCCTCCCCATCCAGAGGACAACACTCACAACAAAGACCCCGGATTCTACGAGGATCCGGGTATTTTTGTGGATTTCAAAGATGGAGTCTATTACCAGGCGAGCCTTTGCGGCTCGGAAGTAGCCATTATGGCCAACTACCCCGAGCTATACCCTTTTGTGAAGGTAAGTGTTCGGAAATCATTTTTAAAAGAGAGTATCTGCGCTCACATCTCATCCACAGTACTAAACCTCGTTTTACAGGATCGGCGCTCAGTGAGCTGCACCCAAGGATGGGCGACAAAAAGAAAGACAGTGCATTCACACGGCGAGCGTGTGAAATGAAAGGAGACCGGGAGCACCACTGAGCCTCCTTCGTCCCCAAAGAGGTATATTCTGCACTTCAAGCCTGGGTACCAAGCCGAATTATCATTTTGCCCTTCCTTTAATAATCTTAGGAGAGGTACATGGTGAACCGTGCCAAAGATCTTGGCCAGCCGAGCCGCGGCCAATCTAACGCCGAACTTGACAACTAGGACAGGGGCTAATACGGGGGTGCCGCCGACTCATCCACCTCAAGAGGATTCGGATGACGTATCCGTCACCAATTCCAAAGTGGAGAGCGCGATGAATCACCGATTCTTAAAGGAGACCCTGCGTGCCCCGGCCTTCTCCGAGCAGGAATTTGCCGCCCTCAGCACTAAGGACGCATATATCTGAGCTGCCCGGGAAGGGCTTACTAGAGTTACTCGCCTATTCGTGAAGGATATACAGGTGTGAATTTGATAGATATGTACCAGTAGCCCCTGTGACTTAAAGCGGCTAGGAATAACCGATATGAGGATCGTTTGAACCGCATGTTCTTAAGGAGAAGAACGGCGCACTGTCCCAGGAGCTCAAAGCAAACCAGACACAGTTAAATGCTATTGTCGCCGAGCTTGAAGAGATGAAGCGCGCTCCAATGACCGGAGGCAAAAAGAAGAAACTAGAGGAGGAAGTGAAGAAGCAATCCGAAGAGATAAAGATCTTAAAGGTTCAACTCTCGGATGCGCAGAAGGAAAATCAAAAGTTAAAGGGCAGCATATTCAGTATGACTCTTGAACCATCCAAAGGACTTTATCTGGTCCTATAATACGGAATGCAATAATGCTGTTCTTGTAGGTCTGTTAACCGGCCGTCGTGAAGAAGAAGTGTCTGGGTTCCAAGGCGACGTTCTAAAATAACTGTCGAAAGTGCACGAGCGGGCACGGAAAGCCATGAAGAGTATGGTCAAAGCCCTATGGCCATTTGATGCCCCCCGAAAGTATGGACGGGCTAGCAGACCTGTTCAAGGGTGCTCGGCGTCGCTTCCAATTATGGAAGACGTCTGCATGCCGGGAAGGTGCGCGAGAGGCATGGGCAATGGTGAAGACGCGCTACACCAGACTCAATTCGAATCATATGGCCTGAGTTGGACCTCAAAGACCCGATGAAAAGAAATTCCTTTAAGCTTGGTATATGATCAAGTTATGATTGCGGCAAAGTATTCGCAAGAAGACTGCAAGCTAGGTAGTCTTATAGATGATGTAGAAAAAGAGTAGGAATTTGATTTGATGTAACAATATACTTTGTCATCAAACTTTTATCTCCAGCCGAACTTTTGTAAAAATTTGTCATTGCAGGCCTTCGGCTTTAACCTCCTAACCAAGAAGTTGGAGTGTTTCTAGATACTATAAGAAGTATTTAGTATGTCCAGAAACCAGGCAATCCGGCCGTATTGCTCAAACAGACAAAAATGTGTTCGGGGAGTTATCTTATATTAGTGCTTAACGTAAGAAACATCTTCCAAGGAAAATAGTTCCGTTATGGGTTCCTTTCCTTGGGTTGGCATGCATAAGTATGCATGCCTAGGCTTGTACTGAAACTACTGACAGCCTATCCCGTATTCTCTGCAAACGCAAAATAGTCTGTCATTTTTTGCCGAAATTATTCCCTTAAGAATGCTAGTTTTCTTAAGGTACAGGTCCGGATAACCCGGTTGTAACAATCGCAGAGGTACTCCCTTTGCACCCTAGCCGAACAATCGGGAACGTAGGGTATAAGCACAGGAGTGAGGCAACCCAATTTCGCAAAAACTTAAGTCATAGAGGTGCATATAATGGAAAAAGGTGTATAAAACAATCGACATAGACAATGTAAACTTTTAATAATAAGTTTCGTTAAAGAAGCCCCCAAGAATAGTGGGGTGTGTACATTTAAAGATGTGCACGCCTAATAGTGCGGTAGATCCGAACACTCCCTGGATATAAAAAGGAAAAAAGAAAAAGGCGAGGAAGAAGGAAAATCCTAGTCAAAGTAAAATACAAAAATGTCGAACTATGCGTAGAATCTTCGGAGCCGCGCGACGTTCCATGGGTTTGGCTCAAGGCGATTATCCGCTGCATTGCGAAGGCGATAGGCTCCTCCTGTAAGGACTTCATCTATGATGAAAGGGCCCTCCCATTTTGGTTTGATCTTGTCCTTTTTATTTTCCGGGAGGCATAAAACAAGTTCTCCGACATTGTACATTTTAGTTCGCACTTCTCTGCTTTGGTATCGCCTATCCCGTTGTTGATAGAATGCAGAACGAGCCTTTGCAACGTCGCGCTCCTCTTCAAGTCTATCTAGGTCATCCTGCGGATCTAGTTCAGCTTCTCTCTCTTCGTACATGCGCACATGAGGCGAGTCATGAATAATATCACAGGGTAATACAGCCTCTGTGCCGTACACCATAAAGAAATGTGTTTATCTGATCATTCGATTGGGCATGGTCCGCAACCCCCAGAGTACGGAATCGGGTTCCTCAACCCATTGCTTATCGGATTCTCATAAGGAGTGCACTAGTCTAGGCTTAATGCCGCTCATGATCAGACCATTGGCCCGTTCAACTTGGTCGTTTGTTTGAGGGTGGTATACGGATGCATAGTCGAGTTTAATGCCCAACTTAGCAAACCAGGTTTTCACCTCATCATCTGTAAAATTGGAGCCATTATCAATGATGATACTGTGTGGGGCACCGTAATGATGCACCATGCCGGATATAAAGTCAATCACTAGCCCTGCTTCAGCTGTTTTTACTGGTTTTGCCTCTTCCATTTAGTGTATTTGTCGACCATCACCAGCAAATATTTCTTTTTGTGGCTACCCCCTTTAAGGGGGCTGACCATATCAAGCCCCCAGACCGCAAAGGGCCAGGTAATGGGGATTGTTCTTAGGGCAGTAGGAGGCATATGACCTTGATTGGCGAAAAGCTGACATCCCACACAATGTTGGACAAGGGCCAGTGCGTCTGCCCAGGCCGTTGGCCGGAAAAAACCTGTCCTGAAAGCTTTGCTTACGAGTGCCCGAGCTGCGGTATGATGACCTCCCAGACCAACATGTATTTTTGCCAAGAGTTGTCGTCCCACTTCTTCGAAGATGCACCTTTGAAGGACTCCGGTGGTGCTCTTTTTCTATAGTTCACCCTCGTACACTTTAAAGGCTTTAGAGCGCTGAACTATGCAACAGGCTTCATTCTGATCGTCGGGAAGCTCCTGCCTATTAAGGTAGGCCAGGAAAGGTTCGGTCCAAGGAGCAATAACAACCATGATCTCATGAGCAGAGGGTGTTATCTCGGTATCCAATCCCCCGACGGTATCCGTCTTTTGTTCAGCTGCTGGAGGTGTGACCAGGTCTGTACTTGATTCACTGCTCTCACCCTGCCATACTACGGAAGGCTTGAAAAGTCTTTCCACAAAGGTGTTGGGTGGGGCAGAGTTGCGCTTAGCGCCCATGCGAGCGAGGATGTCGGCTGCCTGGTTACTGTCCCAGGTGACGTGATGGAATTCAAGTCCCTCGAACCGAGCTGATATTTTTAATATAGCATTCGGTATGCCATCATTTTTGAGTCCTTTGCATCGAACTCTCCATTGACCTGGGAAATTGCGAGGTTCGAATCGCTGCGCACCTCGAGGCGTTGTATACCCATGGAGACAGCCATGTGAAGACCGTGTAGGAGCGCCTCGTATTCGGCTGCGTTGTTGGAATCCGTATACATTATTTGCAACACGTAGCGGACTGTGTCCCGGTGGGGGATGTCAAGATGATGCCAGCCCCCAGTCCGGCTAGCATTTTGGAACCGTCAAAGTACATAGTCCAGTTGGAGTATGAATTGTACTCATTAGGGAGCTTGGCTTCTGTCCATTCGGCGACAAAGTCGGCCAGCACCTGAGATTTAATAGCCCGACGTAGCTTGTATGCTATTTCGAACGGCAAGAGTTCGATGGCCATTTGGCTATGCGTCCAGTGGCGTCCCTGTTGTTCATAATATCATTAAGTGGTACTTCTGATGCCACTGTGACCAAAACTCTTGAAAATAGTGTCGTAGTTTTCGGGACGCCATGAAGACCGTATAGGCTATCTTTTGGTAGTGGAGGTATCGGGATTTGCATGGTGTAAGGACTTCCGATATATAATAGACTAGTTTTTGGGTGGGGAATTTATGTCCCTCTTCCCCTCGTTCAACGACCAGTACGGCACTGACCACCTGGTTGGTTGCCGAGATATACAGCAACATAGGCTTGCCAATGCCTGGAGCAGCAAGAATTGGGTTGCTTGCGAGTAGCGCCTTGATTTCTTCCAATCCGGCTGTGGCGACATCCTTCCATTCAAAGTTATCAGTGCGTCTTAATAGCTTGTAGAGTGTTAATGCTTTTTCTCCTAATCTGGAGATGAAGCGGCTCAAGGCCGCGACGCACCCTGGTAGTTTCTGGACATGTTTTAACTCGGTTGGTATATCCAATTGTGACAATGCTCTTATCTTAGCTGGGTTTACTTCAATTCCTCTATGGGAAACAATGAACCCTGGCAATTTTCCGGCTGGAACGCCGAAGACACATTTCTCCGGATTGAGCCGTATGTCGTATGTCCGGAGGTTTTCGAAAGTGAGGCAAAGATCGTCGATTAGTGTTTCGACGTGTTTTGTCTTGATGACCACGTCGTCCACGTATGCTTCGACTGTTTTGCCAATTTGTTTTTCCAAGCATGTTTCAATCATACTTGGTAAGTGGCCCCGACGTATTTGAGTCCGAAGGGCATAGTGTTGAAGCAGGAAGGGCCATACGGGGTGATGAACATTGTTGCAGCCTGATCCGATTCCTTCATTGTAATCTGATGGTATCCGAAATAGGCATCTAGGAAACACACAATGAATTGTGTCCTGCAGTTGCATCGATGATCTGGTCAATGCGGGGCAACGGGAAAGGGTCTTTAGGGCAAGCCTTGTTGAGGTCTTTGAAGTCGACGCAAAGGCGCCTGGATTTTTCCTTCTTTGGTACCATAACCAAGTTGGCTAACCAATCTGGATGTTTGATTTCCTTGATGAACCCGTCTTCTAATAGTTTGGCTAATTCTTCTCCCATGGCTTGATGCTTGGGTTCAGAAAATCGCTGCAGTGTCTGCTTCACGGGTTTGAACCCCTTAATTATGTTTAGGCTGTGTTTGGCCAGCCTGCGGGGGATGCCCGGCATATCTTTAGGATGCGAAGAAAAAATATCCCAATTGTCGCGCAAGAATGTACATAAAGCGACATCCACTGCCGGATCTAGCTATGCTTTGATAGACACTGTCTTATTGGGGCCCGTTGGGTGCACTTGAAAATTTACTATTTCTTCTGCTAGCTTAAAAGAGGTGGATTTAGGTCTCTTGTCGAGGATCACATTGTCCTTGTCACCGTGGACCGTAGGGTGGTTAGTTCTTCGCCCGCTAGGGCTTCGGATAACGCTTCGAGGGCCAATGATGCGGATTTGTTTTCGGCGCGAAGTGCTTTGTCCGGATCGCTTGAGATTGTGATGGTCCTGTTGGGTCTGGGCATTTTGAGCCTCATATACCCGTAATGGGGTATAGCCTGGAAGCGCAAAAAGGCATCCCGTCCAAGGATAGTGTGGTATCCACAGCTTAAGGGGCCACATGAAAGAGCAACCCTTCGGATCTGTAGTTTTCGGGCATGCCGAACACCACATCCAATGTAATTCTCCCAGAGCATCGTGCTTCTCGACTGAGGATGATATCGTGAAAGGTGGTATTGCTTTGGTCGATGCGTGTTCTATCAATCTGCATTTTGTCAAGCGTATCTTCATAGATGAGGTTAAGCCCGATGCCGCCGTCCATGAGCACTTTAGTAAGCCGAAAACCATCCACAATGAGGTTTAGGACAACGGCGGCGGGTGCTCGGACTATTTGAGCCTTTGGTTCGTCTTCAGTGGTGAAGGTTATTGTCACGACGTTCCATGGGCTCAGTGTGGTAACTTGGTGGACTTCGGCGAGGTCGCGAAGTGCCCTTTTTTTTCCGATTGTTTGAAGAAAAGGTCTCAAAGGTCGTGAGGACGTTGAAATCGCCCCTCTGTGGGAAGTATTTCTCTGGAGTGGTGGTGATGATGGTAGATACTTTTTGCTACCGACTATAGCACTCAACATGCTCGAAGACTTTGGGTTGGGTCTGTGCTTGAGGTTGCATGTATCAGACAGGGCTTGTCAAGGTGTTCGTCCAAAATGGATCTATATCCCATAAAGGGTTTATTTTCTCTACAGATATACTGATGATCAGATGCCCCACTAGGGTGCATCTGTTTAGTCCGGGCCGCGGACTGCTTAAAGGCAGCAGGCTCTTGCGGAGTTTTCTAGGCCTTCCATGTTGAGGGCGTCCTGGACTAGGGGGTGTCCGGATAGCCGAACTATCATCATCGGCCGGACTCCAAGACTATGAAGATACAAGATTGAATACTTCGTCTCGTGTCCGGATGGGACTTTCCTTGGCGTGGAAGGCAAGCTTGGCAATACGGATATGTGGATCTCCTACCATTGTAACCGACTCTGTGTAACCCTAGCCCTCTCCCGTGTCTATATAAACCGGAGGGTTTTAGTCCGTAGGACAACGATCATAACAACAATCATACCATAGGCTAGCTTCTAGGGTTTAGCCTCCTTGATCTCGTGGTAGATCCACTCTTGTACTACCCATATCATCAACATCAATCAAGCAGAAGTAGGGTTTTACCTCCATGAAGAGGGCACGAACCTGGGTAAAAACATCGCGTCCCTTGTCTCCTGTTACCATCCGCCTAGACGCACAGTTCGGGACCCCCTACCCGAGATCCGCCGGTTTTGACACCGACATTGGTGCTTTCATTGAGAGTTCCTCTGTGTCGTCACTGATAGGCTTGATGGCTCCTTTGATCATCAACAACGACGCGGTCCAGGGTGAGACTTTTCTCCCCGGACAGATCTTCGTATTCGGCGGCTTTGCACTGCGGCCAATTCGCTTGGCCATCTGGAGCAGATTGAAAGCTACGCCCCTGGCCATCAGGTCAGATTTGGAAGCCTGAACTTCACGGCCGACATCCGCGGAGACTTGATCTTCGACGGATTCGAGCCACAGCCGAGCGTGCCGCACTGTCACGATGGGCATGATTTAGCTCTGCTGCGGGACAGTGCCCTGGAGGCCACACATGAGTCCGCTCCGACCCTTAATTCAGAGCCAACCGCGCAGATCAAGGATGGGTGGCTAGACACCGCCTCGGGGCTGCAACCTCTACGGCGATGGAGCCGAATACTGACTTTGTCCCTTGTGAGGCTCGTGACTCCGAGGTGCCGGACTCCTCTCCGGACTCCGAACCTCCCGCGCCCCCTCCAATCGAATCCGATTGGGCGCCGATCATGGAGTTCACAACTGCGGACATCTTTCAACACTCACCTTTTGGCGACATCCTGAATTTGCTAAGGTATCTCTCGCTATCAGGGGAGCCCTGGCCAAATTGCGGTCAGGATGGTTGGGATGCGGACGACGAAGAAATTCAAAGCCCACCCACCACCCACTTTGTAGCCACTGTCGACGATCTAACCGACATGCTAGACTACGACTCCGAAGACATCGACGGTATGGACGACGATGCCGGAGATGACCAAGAACCAGCGCCGACGGGGCACTGGAAGACCACCTCGTCATACGACATATACATGGTGGACATCCCAAAGGATGGGAATGGCGAAGAAGCAGCGGAGGAAGACTTCTCCAAGAAACAACCCAAGCGCCGACATCAGCGGCGCCGCTCTAAATCCCGCCACAGCAAGAATGGAGATTCCGGCACCGGAGATAATAATACCCCAGAGAGTGCCGAAGAAAACCCCCTCCAGCAAGATTCAGCACAGGAGGACGGAGAAGCCAGCCCTCACGAGAGAGCGGCAGCCGAAGAGGTAGAGGATGATAATTACATGCCTCCCTCCGGAGACGAGGCAAGCCTCGACGACGACGAATTCGTCATGCCCGAGGATCCTGTCGAACAAGAGCGTTTCAAACGCAGGCTTATGGCCACGGCGAACAGCCTAAAGAAAAAGCAGCAACAGCTTAGAGCTGATCAAGACCTGCTAGCCGACAGATGGACTGAAGTCCTCACGGCCGAAGAGTATGAACTCGAACGCCCCTCCAAAAGCTACCCCAAACGCAAGTTGCTCCCCCGATTAGAGGGGGAGGCATATAAACCTGCATCACCAGAGCACAATATGGCTGACCGACCACCTCGTGGCCGCGACAGAGAGGCCT
Organism: Triticum timopheevii; assembly: GCA_963921465.1. Lineage (NCBI taxonomy): Eukaryota > Viridiplantae > Streptophyta > Magnoliopsida > Poales > Poaceae > Triticum > Triticum timopheevii. Next base: position 204,100,335 of record OY997268.1, read on the forward strand.
TTAGGCCCTCCATTAGAACCGTACCCCGGCATCGCTCGAAAAGCACAAGGCCACAGGGGAACGCTCCGGACTTGCGAGATATATTGGAGGATAAGGCAAGACAATTAAGATCGATCTACGGATCGAGTGGGCGCCCCATGGCATGCGACGACAACCGTCGCGCCGGACACAGCAAGTCCGGCTGGGCCGAACACAGTAGACAAAGCTCGTTTGAGCTACGTCGTGATATAGCCCAATATAGAGGCGCCGCACACCCACTATGCTTCATAGATGAAGTAATGAATCATCAAATCCCCGAAGGGTTTAAACCCGTGAACATTGAATCCTATGATGGCACAACAGACCCCGCGGTTTGGATTGAAGATTATCTCCTTCATATCCACATTGCCCGCGGTGACGATCTTCACGCCATCAAATATCTCCCACTCAAGCTTAAAGGACCAGCTCGGCATTGGCTTAACAACTTGCCAGCAGAATCAATTGGGTGTTGGGAAGACCTGGAAGCCGCATTCCTCGACAACTTCCAGGGCACATATGTGCGACCACCAGACGCCGATGACCTAAGCCACATAATTCAGCAGCCAGACAAATCGGCCAGACAGTTCTGGACACGGTTCTTAACAAAGAAAAATCAAATCGTTGAATGTCCGGATGCAGAGGCCCTCACAACCTTCAAACATAACATCCGCGATGAGTGGCTTGCCCGGCACCTAGGACAGGAAAAGCCGAAATCCATGGCAGCCCTCACATCACTTATGACCCGCTTCTGCGCGGGAGAGGACAACTGGCTAGCCCGCAGTAACAACCTCAGCAAAAATTCTGGCAGTCCGGATACCAAGGACCGCAATGGCAGGTCACGTCGCAACAAAAACAAACGCCGCGTTAACAGCGATAACACTGAGGATACGGCAGTCAACGCCGGATTCAGAGGCTCTAAACCCGGTCAGCGGAAAAAGCCATTCAAAAGAACTACTCCGGGTCCGTCCAATTTGGACCGAATACTCGACCGCTCGTGCCAGATACACGGCACCCCCGAAAAGCCAGCCAATCACACCAACAGGGATTGTTGGGTATTCAAGCAGGCAGGCAAGTTAATTGCCGAAAACAATGACAAGGGGCCGCATAGCAATGACGAGGAGGAGACCCGGCCGCCGAACAATAGAGGACAGAAGGATTTCCCACCACAAGTGTGGATGGTGAACATGATATACGCAACTCACATACCCAAGAGGGAGCGGAAGCGTGCACTCAGGGACGTATACGCGATGGAGCCAGTCGCCCCGAAGTTCAACCCATGGTCCTCCTGCCCGATCACTTTTGATCGAAGGGACCACCCCACTAGTATCCGCCATGGTGGATTCGCGCATTGGTTTTAGACCCAATCGTCGACGGATTTCATCTCACTAGAGTCCTAATGGACGGCGGCAGCAGCTTGAACCTGCTTTATCAGGATACAGTGCGCAAGATGGGCATAGACCCCTCAAGGATTAAACCCACAAAGACGACCTTCAAAGGCGTCATACCAGGTGTAGAGGCCAATTGTATAGGCTCAGTTACACTGGAAGTGGTCTTCGGATCCCCGAATAACTTCCGAAGCGAGGAGTTAATCTTTGATATAGTCCCGTTCCGCAGCGGCTATCATGCTCTGCTCGTACGAACCGCATTCGCAAAGTTCAACGTGGTGCCACACTACACATATCTCAAGCTCAAGATGACAGGCCCTCAAGGAGTCAGTACGGTCAACGGAAACACTGAACGCTCCCTCCGAACGGAGGAACACACAGCGGCTCTCGTGGCAGAAGTACAGAGCAGCCTCTTAAGGCAATTTTCGAGTCCGGCCGTTAAGCGACCAGACACGGCCAAACGCGCCCGGAGTAACCTACAACAAGACCACCTGGCACGTTCCGAGCACGCGTAGCAATGCGGCCCAACCCCAGCCCTTGCAAAATTGCAAGACTGGTCCTTCGCGTACATCATTACGCTCTGGAGATACCATGGGCATAGGGGGAGGGGCACGACCACAACAGGCCCAGAGTGCGGCTCAACCACACCAGGGGCTCCCAAGTGTGTCATCTTTTTTCTCTTTTTTTTCTTATCCACTATACTCCATTTACTAGAGGGCCTGTCCGGCAGCAGACCTGCCGAACTCACGATGCAACAGCCAGGGAGGGAGAAAGGCTACGACGAACACTCAGGTGGTCTCCACTACGAGCATTAAATCTATTTTACACACCATTCCGCAGCCTACCCCTGGAGGGGGACATGTTTAATAGTCCCATCCCCTGCTTACAGCACTATTTGTATCGTTCTGCATTCATGGCAGTATTTCTGGAATAAACAATGCATCGCTTTTTGCTTATAACTGCATTTCTTTCTTATATATATGTTCATTTATGACATGTTGCATCCGTACACTTTGGTACGGCTAAATACACCAGGGGCTTAAGTTCCCCACATTATGGTGTGATAAGTCCGAACACTTTCACAAGTGCGGCACCCCGAACTTATAGCATTATATGCATCGGCTCCGAATCATGTCTTGGGTCAATAGTTGGGTTTGCCCGGCTCCCATGTTTTGGTACCTTACATTCCGTTGTATCGGCTAAGGTAGCACTGGGAGAACCACTGCGATTGCGCCCCGGTTGAGCTGGGCGAGCGCCTCAGTGGAGAAAGCTAAAACTGACCATCATGATAAGGTGAGAGCTGGTCGCTGTTCGAGAGGTTTTTTCGAGTCCCTAAAGACTTATGCCTCTTAGAGCGAGGAACCGGCTTTGTCCGGCCCAGGCGTGGATAGCGCCCCGAACTCGGTCTTCCGAACACTAGGGGCTTCGCCGAAATTTAAAATTATAGAATTCTATGGCTAAGTGAGAGTGTTCAAGCATTATAAGTCCGGTTGCCTCATTCGTTGTGTTGCGCGCCTCCCTAGATGGACCCAAACATGGGAACAAGCGCGCTCAAGTTTATCCCGAACACCCCAGCACTAGTGGCATGGGGGCTGAAGCCGACGACTTGCCATCTCTCAGATTTGATAAACGGCCGCACATAAGGTAATATTTTAAACTAACAAGCGTTTCTTAGCGCATATGAACAAAGTTTTTAGCGCACAGGATAACAAAATGCGAGTCTACTCAAATATTACATCTTTGGAGCACTCACCCGCAATCATGCGGGCACCCTTCAGGACACTCTTATAATACATTTCGGGCGTGCGATACTCCTTGCCCGCCGGTGGCGCATCCGTCACAAGCTTCTCAGCGTCCATCCTGCCCCAGTGCACCTTTGCATGGGCAAGGGCCCGACGGGCACCTTCAATGCAGGCGGAGTGCTTGACGACTTCAACCCAGGGACACGCGTCCACCAGCTGCAGCACCAGGCCGAAGTAGCTCCCAGGCATGGCCTCCTTGGGCCACAGCCGAACTATGAGGCCCTTCATGGCCTGTTCGGCTACCTTGTGGAGCTCGACCAGCTGCTTCAGCTGGTCGCTAAGGGGCACCGGATGTCCGGCCTCAGCATACTGAGACTAGAAGATCTTCTCCATCGAGCTCCCCTCCTCGGCCCGGTAGAAAGCGGCAGCATCAGACACGCTGCGGGGTAGATCTACGAACGCTCCTGGAGAGCTCCGAATTCGGGTAAGTAATAGGTAATTCACATTCACATGCTTGCTTTGCATGAAAAATGCCTTACCCGCCGCTATCTTCTTCAACGCCTCGATTTCCTGGAGGGCCTTGTGGGCTTCGGCTTTAGCGGCTTTGGCACTCTCAAGAGCCGATGCAAGCTCGGACTCTTGAGTCTTTGAGTCGCGCTCCAAACTCTCATGTTTTTCCATGAGAGCGTGGAGCTCTTCCTGCACCTCCGCCACCCGTGCCTCCTTCTTCCCTCGCTCGGCTCGCTCCGCGGCCGCATTGCGTTCGGCCGCGGACATCGCCTCCTTCAGGGTCGCCACCTCGTTCGTGGCCCCTGGAGTACCCACGTTATCCTTGTTATTTCTCTTGCAACCAAATCCTTTTCTATAAGGTACAAATTTAATACAGTGTTACTCACCTTCCTTGTCCTCGAGCTGCTTCTTGGCACGGCCGAGCTCGCTCTCGGACCGCTCGAGGCTTTGGTTCAAAGCATTGACCTCCGCAGTAAGTGCGGCAGAGGTCAGCAGCGCAGCCTGCATGACATATTTTTTAGAACTCCTGCGTATATCTTTTTAGATCCTCAGTCTGAATTTTCTTTCCGAACACCAAACCGAGCATCAGGGGCTACTGTCTATGCGGTATCATATTACATATCCTAAAATTCTTACCTCAAAGCCTGTTAGAAGGCTGCTGCAGGCTTCGGTCAGCCTGCTCTTGGCGACCTGAACCTTCTGAATCACTGCACTCATGACAGTGCGGTGTTCTTCTTTGATGGAAGCGCTGTTCAGCGCCTCCAGCAAGTTATCCGGCGCCTCCGGTTGGACAGAGGCCGCCGGTGTCACAGTCTTGCCCTTCTTACGAAGGGGCCGCTCGCCGGACTCCGGAACCACTGCAGGTTCCGGTGCAGAGTCCGGGAGGTTGCCTTGCGGCACCTCCGGGGCCTCCTCCTCCTGGCGGGTCCCTTCCTGGGATCCCACCTCGGCGTCATCAGCGTCATGGGGGGTTGAGGCGGTCGGAAGAGAATCCATATCCGACATGCCCAAGGACCCGCTCGATGAAGCGGGAAGATTGTCCTTGGCCGGACTACAGGTTGTATGCGGCATTAGAAAGACACCATGTGGCAAAAAGAAAAATTATAAATTATCTAGGAGTCTGGATACTTACGCAGTCCGGGGGAAGGGTCCTTCCCTTCTTGGACCCTTCGGCCTCCTTCGTTGGGGAGGCCTTCCTCTTCTTCTCTCCCCCCGCTGGGGGAGAGGCCTCTTTCTTCTCCTCCTCGTATTCGTGGGAGGAGTCCGCCTCGGAGTCATCGGACGATGAGTCCGATATCACCTGATGCCGGGAACTCCTTCGGGTTCCCGTGGCCTTCTTCTTGGCCTTCTTCTCTGGCACTACGTAAAGTGCCGGGACCAGCAGCCCTGTCAAACGGGCGTCCGCTGGGTCTTCTAGAAGGGGAGCCGGACAGTTAACCTGTCCGGACGTCTTCTGCCAGTCATGTTAAAGGTATTGGGAGTTTAGATCCCACATAGAGTCAAACTATGAAAAAAATGAGTGTCCCATAAAGGATAACATAGCTTACCTCACCGGCCGGGTGCTGCGTGCTGAATCCGCGATCTTCGGTTGCAGATGCGGGAGCTTTGGTGCCCTTGAACAGCACCCTCCAGGCAGCTTCGTATGTCGTGTCAAAGAGCCCGCTCAAGGTCCGGTGCTGTGCCGGATCAAACTCCCACAAATTGAAGGCCCGTTGCTGGCAGGGGAGAATCCGGCGGACGAGCATGACCTGGATCACGTTGACAAGCTTAAGCTTCTTGTTCACCAGGGTCTGGAGACAGGACTGGAGTCCGGTCAGCTCTTCCGAACTACCCCATAGCAAGCCCTTCTCTTTCCAGGAGGTGAGCTGCATGGGGATGCCAGATCTGAATTCGGGGGCCGCTGCCCATTTAGGGTCACGCGGCTCGGTGATGTAGAACCACCCCGATTGCCACCCTTTGATGGATTCCACGAAGGCACCCTCAAGCCAAGTGACGTTGGGCATTTTTCCCACCATGGCGCCTCCGCACTCCGCTTGGCTGCCCTTCACAACCTTCGGCTTGACATTGAAGGTCTTTAGCCACAAGCCGAAGTGGGGCTGGATGAAGAGGAAGGCCTCGCACACGACGATAAACGCCAAGATATTGAGGATGAAATTTGGGGCCAAATCGTGGAAATCCAGGCCGTAGTAGAACATGAGCCCCCGAACGAAGGGGTGGAGTGGGAAGCCCAGTCCGCGGAGGAAGTGGGGAAGGAATACGACCCTCTCATGGGGCCTGGGGGTGGGGATGAGCTGCCCCTCGTCGGGCAGCCGGTGTGCGATGTCGCTGGACAGGTATCCGGCGCTGCGCAGCTTCTCGATGTGCCCCTCCGTAACGGAGGAGGCCATCCACTTGCCTCCCGCTCCGGACATGGCTGGAAAAGGTTGAGGTGAGATGTGCGGACTTGGGCGCTGGAGCTTGAGTGCGCGGAGATGGATAAGCAAAGGAGGAAGAAGGTGTAGGTAAAAGAGGTGGATCCTTATCCCCTTATATATGGGCGGGTGAAACTATACGTCCCCACCGGCCTGGTAAAACTCGCTTATCTCCCAAGCGCCACAATCAATGGCGCGGTTGGGTTACCCACGTTCGTATTGATGGGAATCCCGGAATAAGGGGAACACGATCTCTGCTTCGACAAGACGTGCCAAGGAAACCGCTTCGCTAAATGCGCTGAGGTGGTATAATAAAAACGATTCAAGTAAAGGCTTGGTAGTGGTGTGACGTCACGCCACAAAATACGTTAGTAGATTGAACTTGTGTAAATATTATTCTCTCTACGGTGGTATGTGGGATTTATTTTGCAGAGCCGGACACTATCCTGGTGTTCACAATCTTCTATGAATTATTCGGAGGAGGAACCCGCCTTGCAATGCCGAAGACAATATGCACGCCGGACTCGTCGTCATTGAAGCCTGGTTCAGGGGCTACTGAGGGAGTCCTAGAGTAGGGGGTGTCCGGATAGCCGAACTATCATCATCGGCCGGACTCCAAGACTATGAAGATACAAGATTGAAGACTTCGTCCCGTGTCCGGATGGGACATTCCTTGGCGTGGAAGGCAAGCTTGGTAATACGGATATGTAGATCTCCTACCATTGTAACCAACTCTGTGTAACCCTAGCCCTCTCTGGTGTCTATATAAACCAGAGGGTTTTAGTCTGTAGGACAACGATCATAACAACAATCATACCATAGGCTAGCTTCTAGGGTTTAGCCTCCTTGATCTCGTGGTAGATCCACTCTTGTACTACCCATATCATCAATATCAATCAAGCAGGAGTAGGGTTTTACCTCCATCGAGAGGGCCCGAACCTGGTTAAAAACATCGCGTCCCTTGTCTCCTGTTACCATCCGCCTAGACGCACAGTTCGGGACCCCCTACCCAAGATCCGCCGGTTTTGACACCGACATTACTGTGGGAGTCCTGGACTAGGGGGTGTCCGGATAGCCAAACTATCATCATCGGCCGGACTCCAAGACTATGAAGATACAAGATTGAAGACTTCGTCCCGTGTCCGGATGGGACTTTCCTTGGCGTGGAAGGAAAGCTTGGCAATACGGATATGTAGATCTCCTACCATTGTAACCGACTCTGTGTAACCCTAGCCCTCTCTGGTGTCTATATAAACTGGAGGGTTTTAGTCCGTAGGACAACGATCATAACAACAATCATACCATAGGCTAGCTTCTAGGGTTTAGCCTCCTTGATCTCGTGGTAGATCCACTCTTGTACTACCCATATCATCAATATCAATCAAGCAGGAGTAGGGTTTTACCTCCATCAAGAGGGCCCGAACCTGGGTAAAAACATCGCGTCCCTTGTCTCCTGTTACCATCCACCTAGACGCACAGTTCGGGACCCCCTACCCGAGATCCGCCGCTTTTGACACCGACACATGTGCTTTCCATAGTGCAGTACTTTTGCACTACCCGTGACAATTTTGAGAAGCTTTGTATGCGACAACGGTCGAGGGAATTTAGTATTCCCTCGTTAGTACCATTGCGATGGAAGACCAAAACAGCATCGTGGTTGCAACAATTTTCGATCTTGCTTTTAACAAGTAGGAATCTGGCCCAAAAGTGATGGACCATTTCCTGAGGTTGCTGCCGTACATACATCAGGTCGTATATGTCTGGAGGCCCGGAGTTGCTTGGAGAGTATTGATTGTGGTGGGTGGGTTAAAATTTGAATCCTGACCAACATCAGTGCTCGGAGCCTGGAAAATCTCCGAGGTGATAAGTTCGGATCTGGGGAGATTTGATTGCTCCCCCGACCCGGTGTCCGAGCTAGAGTTCAGGGGACTTGGAGTCCTGCCCGATGGTAGGGTATCCAGCTCGATAGGTTCAGAGATCCGAACATATTTGGTTCTCAATATAGGAGGAGAAGTGTCCTCAGCTTGTTCCTCAATGACCGCTACGAGGTGGGTGATCAGCGGGCGATGAATCTTCCTCTGGTCAGGCTTAAGCCCAATCCGACCATAATCTGTTGAAACCCCCAGGGCGGCGATGCGATCTAGCAGTTCGTTTAAGGACGAGACGTCTGTCGGATCCATCTTTTCGGAGTACTTAGGACTGATGCGAGGATGGTGTTTGGCGGTCGTAGGGGGTGCTGTAGGCTTGACGGCCGTATGAGTGCCTATGATGAAACCGTCGAGCTGGAGGACCTACCCAGAAGCCAGGCTCCTCCTAGAGGTAATGTTGTCATTGATGACTAGGCGAGCCATAGATCGCTTTTTCCGGACTACACAACAGAGCTCTCAATGAAAGCACCAATGTCGGTGTCAAAACCAGTAGATCTCGGGTAGGGGGGCCCAAGCTGTGTGTCTAAGGATCTATGATAACAATGGACAAAGGGACACAATGTTTACCCAGGTTCGGGCCCTCTTAAAGGAGGTAAAACCCTACTTCCTTCTTGATTATATTTGATGAGTATAGGGTTACAAGAGTTGATCTACCTCGAGATCGTAATGGCTAAACCCTAGATTGTCTAGCCTATGAAGGTTATAAAGATAGCCTCTACGGACTAGATCCTCCGGTTTATATACACACCAGAGGAGCCTAGGATTTGTACAAAGTCGGTTTCACAAGGGAAAGAAATAATACATCCGGACTCTAAACTTACCGTCCACACATACAGGAGCCCTTCCTGAACACGAAGTGACGGTCCTTAGCCTTATCTTCATGGCCCATCCAGTCAGGCCCATATCCTAGAGTCGGACACCTTAGGACCCTTGAAACCAGGACTCCCTCACCCTCACTCACTTGGCGATGGTTCCAAATGCCGTCGTGGAAAGGGGTTAAAAACCCTTTGTATAGCACCGACGCGTACCAGTGTAACTTCATCTCTGGGTAAACCTGGAAGCTTAAATAATCCACAAACTTCATCCACATAGATTAGGTGCATATCACGATGTAATGTTTCATGTCCTCCATAGGGATTATCTAGCAATTTATCTATCATACCCAAAGGAATCTCATAATAAATATTTTCAGTAAGTGCGGTAGGTTGAGGAGAAACTCTATGTGCTTCCGGTCGAGGTGAAGATACCCCGAACAAACCCCTCAAAGGATGGTTTTCCATAGTAACAAGTAATAGTAAATTTTAGCACACAATATAAATGTTTCCTTACCAAATCGCAGTTACCAAAGGTGCTTCACTCCCAGGCAACGGTGCCAGAAAAGAGTCTTGATGACCCAAAATTATAGGGGATCAATCATAGTCCTTTTGATAAGTAAGAGTGCCGAACCCAATGAGGAGCAGACGGAAATGACAAGCGGTTTTCAGCAAGGTGTTTTCTGCAGGCACTGAAATAGTTTCATAGCAAGCTAATTTGTAAAGAGCAAGTAATAGTAATGGTAACAAAGGTGCAACAAGGTAGCCCGATCCTTTTGTAGCAAAGAATAGGCCGAAAAGGTCTCCTCTAATAAGCAAAGCATCCTTGAGGACACACAGGAATTTCATCTAGTCACTTTCATCATGTTTGTTTTATTCACATTTATTACTATGATAATTCGATATGTGGGTGGACTGGTGCTTGGGTGTTGTTCTTACTAGAAAAAACCTCCCACTTATGATTACCCCCTCTCGCAAGAATAATCTAACCATTGCATGAGACGTATGGATCCAAATCAATCCCTTACGGAATAGCACACAAACTAGGCTTTAAGCTTCAATCACTCTAGCAACCCATCATCTAATAAATACTCCACAATGCTTTACCTTAGGCCCAAAGATGGTGAAGTTTCATGTAGTTGATGTTCACATAAGACCACTAAGGGAAACAACAACATACATATCATCAAAATACCGAACAAATACCAAATTCACATGATTACTTATGACAAGACTTCTCCCATGTCCTCAAGAACAAGCGTAACTACTCATAAAACATATTTATGTTCAAGATTAGAGGGGTATTGAATAGCATAATGGATCTGAACATATGATCTTCCACCAACAAGCATCAACTACAAGATGTAATCAACATTACTAGCAACCCACAGGTACCAATGTGAGGTTTTGAGACAAAGATTGAATACAAGTGATGAACTAGGGTTTGAGATGAGATGGTGTTGGTGAAGATGTTGATGAAGATTGGTCCTCCCACGATGGGAGGATCATTGATGATGTCGATGGCCTTGATTTCCCCCTCCCAGAGGGAAGTTTCCCCGGCAGAGTCGCTCTGCCGGAGAGCAAAAGTGTTCCTGCTCAGGTTCCGCCTCGAGATGGCGATGCTTTGTCCCAAAACCTTTCTCTTGATTTTTTCTAGGGTAAATGGAGTTATATACCAGAATATGGGCCCTTGAGGCATGCCAGGATCACCACAAGCCATGGGGGCATGCCAGGGGGTGGGGCGCGCCCCTCAGGCTTGTGGCTGCCTGGTGGGTCCCCCTCTAGTACTTCTTTCGCCAATAATTTTAATATATTAATAATTCTCCATCAATTTTCAGCTCATTTGGAGATGTTCAGAAAAATGCCTCCGATATAGCCCTTTTGGGTCCAGAATTCCAGCTGCCAGCAATCTCCCTCTTTATGTGAAACTTGCAAAATAAGAGAGAAAAGACATAAGAATTGTATCATAAAGTGAAATAACAGCCCATAATGCAAAAAATATCAACATAAAACATGATGCAAAATGGATGTATCAGGATCCTGCGGACCTTGAACACTATGATGTGGAAGCTGAAGCTCCAATGGCCAAAGAGGACTACGTGCGGAAGTGTATACTCCAACTTCATAACCAGCAACACAGGGGGCATCGCAGTCCAAGAAGGGTAGATCACAAATAGTGGAAGTTTCCAAGATATAACAAAAGGAAGCATGTGCGCTAGAGCATCGTAAGGGCGCACACCAATGGAAAACAACTTGTAGGGAAGAGCTCGTGTAGCACGGTCCAGACCATCAGTATGCTGGACCATAATCTGAGGGTCAAAAAGGGGCCGTGCGAGGCAGTGGTGTATATACATGTGTAGTATATCGCCTCACCCTCTCTAGAAGCAGTTGTCATGTGTTTGAAAGGGTAATCATCCAACTCTCGATACTCTCCACCAAGATGAGTAAGACAAGCATAGGCAACATCATGAACTATCATATCAATGGTCACTACAACACCATAAGTGATGTGCAGCACAGAGGTGGAGTTCACCTTGGAAGAAAAGATACGGACGTCAGCACGGTACTACTCCTCGTTAAGTTATGGTACTACTGGTACACGGTGTAGATAGGGTGCCAAGGATATCCCAAGTGGGTCAAAATATCGACTAGCACCGCAGGTGCTCCTGATACTCCAACAAACGTCGGCTCATGCACGATCTGACTCATAGGAATCATCAGAGCAAAAAGATGTTCTAAAGGAAGCAACCTACAGCAACTGAAGGTACTATGGAAGCCAAGGCGGTAACTGAAAGTTATTGGATCTTCGAAATGAAATCGTCGCGAGAACCTAGAGTTAGAGTTAGTAAAATTTATAACCCGAAGAGAAGAGAAATCAGAATCCTAGAGTAAAGACGCGAAACAAAAGATCCTAAACTCATCCATAGGTGATGTGGGCACGTGAGCCACACATCACAGTTAGTAGCTTAGAAAATACTATTTCAAGGCTAGACTCAACATCAACCAAGGAGTTTGAAAGGGGGTACCTGTAGGCAGTCGGCTCCGATACCAACTTGTGACACCCCCGTTTATAATCGTGCACTAATCAGACACACATCATGCACAATCATGAACGGTGACTCACGTCAATATCACAACACAACTCTATGACACAAACGTAAACATAAATCTTTATATTACAAGCCAAGGGCACAAGGACCCAAATTACATCAATCACGAAAGCAAATATTATTTGTGTACAGACATTGTTAAACAGGTTTTGCCTTAAAGGCTGAGCAAAACAATGACACTAGATCGAAAGGTGAGGCCTCCTGCCTGGGACCTCAGGACTACTCATGGTCGTCAGTCTCCATGTAATAGGCACCATCGAGGTAACCTACATCCGCGTTGCTACCAACTATTATAGCAACCAGATCGAATGAAAAGGGGAGCAAAGCAGCGGTGAGTACTCACCCAAAATACTCACAAGACTTACATCAGATCTACTAGATATGAATTGGTATCAAAGGAATGGGGTAGTATCTATGGACTAAACTATAGAAATGCCAGAATAAGGGGGAGAAGCTCATCCTATCGAAGACTACCATCATCTTGCAGCCATCATCTCGCAGCATTAGAAGAGAGTAACTTATATCGTATCATCTTGTACATACGTATAGCTATAACATGCCCGAAGATCCTTTCCTCGCCTCCAAAGAGAAAGTGACCGCCAGGTGTATCTGTCTGTTATCTGGGTGTTTTTTATCACGTATCCGGTTTAAGTAGTCACTACTGCAGGATGCTGCTAATGCGACACTACAATCAGAGACGCGTTGATGAAACTGTGTGCGATGCATTAATCACAAACGGTGATGTAAAAACCGTCAAAAATGATGCAAAATGTTTGCGATGGCGGTGACATCAAACACGGTTCAGATTTTAGTTGCGTGTGTGATGCAGGACATATGGTTGATCCATACGAACTGTTTGCAATGAGACAAAACAACATAAATGGGCAGCCATATCAAGGTGTGTGCGATATACGGCATACAATTTGCTCAGATGAACCATTTGCTATTAGGGAATGCAACAGAAACGGTTAGCCAGATCAAGATGTGTATGATATATGGCATATGGTTCACTCGAACAAGCTGTTTTCGATTAGGGAACACAACAGAAATGGTTCAACTTAACAAGATGTGTGTGATATGTGGCATACAGTTCATATAGATGAATTGTTTGTGATGAGCCAAAAAACAGAGACGATTCGCGTAAACAAGATGTGTGTGATACACGGAAAACAGCCCACTCGGGTGAACTATTTGCGATGAAAAAATATAAAACAGACGGTTACTAAAGTTAATCCATGTGCGATTTTGTGTGTACTAAAAACTTTGAAAAATGCATACTAGTTGCTTACGATGGCTAGGAGTATCGCAGATGATGTGTGTGCGAGTACTCGTGTGTGATGATTAGTAAGTTACACCAATACATTTCCTTACCTTAACACGTGTGCGGTAACACGTGACTGCGCATACGGTTGCTGGGTTGTGTCGGTGGTGTGCTCAAGTCTTCCCGCGCTCTAGTGAAGGCTTCCCGCGCTCCAGCGAAGGCTTCTCGCGCTCCACAGGGGTGAATTGTAAAATCCCCAATCCCCTAGCCGGCTGCTAGCTATAAATAACCACAGCAATGGCCGCCGCCAGCGACTCGCTGCTGATCCACTTGCTAGCTAGTTACCCACACATACCGGTATACCCCCAATGGCCGACGACAGGATGGAGTTGCGTGATGGGAACGGCATCGGTGATCATAGTTTAGGTTAATTACTTATACCTCCAGAGCCGGATGATTCCAGCTCTGGGGGTATAATTAATTAACATAATCTAAGATCAAATAACTAAAGATTCCCCAACGTGATCGTGCGTCGGCCCCAACCGCTAGCAGAGCATGCGCGGAGGGACGCGGCCTGAGCGGGACTTGGCGCCTAAACGGAAGCAGAGCACGCAGAAGGACGCGACCCAAGGGTGCCTAAACGGCGAGTAGAGTGCGTGAGGCACGCGAACAGAGCGCACGGAGGCACGCGAGTAGAGCGCACCGCGGCTGCCTAAACAGCAAGCAAGCACATGCATAATTATTGCATATAAAAGATGAACATAGTCAGGAATAGCCGCCCAACAATATTATTTTTGATGACATGCATTAAATTATTCTTAGTTAAATATAAGGTCAAAGTTTGGTACTACAAAATACGAAGGGGCCAATAAAGAATAAACCACGACAGAGGTAGTACCTATGCGAACACAAACGCCCAGTATAAAAGAAAATATGGGTCAAACCCTAGTTGAAAAGGGCAAAAATGTCTAAATCTAGCTTACAAAAGGTACAAAAGCATGAGGATTAATTGTTCATTAGGTTTACACATAACCCGGATTGAACAGGGCAATAGCATCTAACTCAACCAAAGTTTTTGGCAGTCACAGTCAAATGGATCGGTCCGATCCATGAAATCAAGATCCTGGTACAAAAGATATACTGGTCCATGATGACGAGAAGTTGTTGTAAATATAAGCCGAGCATGATTAGAAGCCCTTAGGTCCGGCTGAAACTTCATTTTTGTTGTTCCACATACAGCTCCATGAGAAATTTCTTGTTGAAAAATTAATTCTCACAGACAATAGTGCCCTCGCATTCAACATGAAGAATGTAGCGAAGCTAGTGTTTGCACTGTTGGATGCATATCCATCCAACGTTACTATCTTCAAACGAATGTCATGGGATATGAGAAAGTCCCGGTGTTTCTTGAACCATCGATTGGTTATACCTTTTTCTCCATGTGTTAGATCCTAAATAGAGATGGAGAATGAAAACAGTTAATGTTTAGAAAACAATACATTGAAAGAGCGATAGCTGAACGATTAATTATAGTACATTATATATGGGCTTTCAATGTGCATGAAATCGTCACCTTTATATACAAATTCTCCAGACATGGAAACCATTGCAGCAAGGCAATAATGATGTTGAGATCAAAACACACACACACACACACACACACACACACACACACACACACACACACACACACACACACACACACACACATATATATATATATATATATATATATATATATATATATAAGTTCTTGACAGAATCCACCACCACTGATAGGATGGACAAGTTCTTCATTGAGCATGGAACATAATATTAGCTCTCAAAGTGTACTCCAAGATGATACTTAGCTTATGCGCACAAACGAAAATGCAAATTACAAAAGTGTACATGAATAATATACAGTACCTCAATAGGTGTGGAGGCAAACACCATCTTGAACCATTTAAACGGATCATGAATTGCACCCAAGGTCTCCCGTTTAGGCACAGAGACCACAGTTATTTGCAAAGGTTTATAACAACAATCAAGGGGCAACCTTTGAAGTGAAGGGGCATCTTCGATGATGAGCCCCTGTCCTTCAAAACAAAGTCCAATGCTTACAAGGTGAGGCAACTTTATTTTGAGACAAGGGATATGGATTCTTTTTTCAAAAACAAGCACCAATCGCTCTAGGGCAGGGCAACTGGAGTGGATGATGATGTGAAGTGAGGCCTCCGACAGATGAACCAACAAAAGTGCAAGTTTTCTCAGAAGTGGGAGTTGAACGGGTCAAGGTGGCAGTGTGGAGAGAGGAGGAAAACCATGAGATTGGCATCAGTGGTGAGGGCAAAGATGCAGTTCTTGGTGGTAACCTATTGTTGTAGTAATGGTAGAACTCAAGCTGGTGGAGTTTATCGAATTGACCGGATGTCAGCCAGGCGACCATCGTGTTGGGTATGTCCAGCAGGTAGCATGTCGGGATGCATATGCATTGAACGGGGCCCTGTTAGGGGTAGATGATGACTGGGAGTTTAGAATCATCATCGACAAGTAGCTGAAGACAGTCGAGAGGCGCGGCGCGCCACAGAGTGCGGCACCGAGATGTGAGGACTTTTGTGTGGCAGCCATCCTTGGTGGAGAGAAGGGAAATGATTGCCCCAAGGATGCCGTCCAGGAGATCGCTGATGCGGTCCGCCGAAGATTCTACTGGTTCCTTAGATCCAGGGGGCGTGGCCGCTTCTGGCCGCGCAGCCGGGTCCAAGATCAACATTCGGCGGCAGCGTTGGCCGGACCCTCATCTATGTGCATACCAATCTGAAAGAAAAAAATGGCAGAAACATACATGTAGGACATTCAAAATCAATTCTCAAGATCTGGAAAAAAAGGCACAAACATATATGTAGGAGATTCAAAATGAATTCTCAAGATGTGGCCATGAATTATTAGCACACACACAAACCCTAGTTGGATTATTAGCAAAAATCATTTGTACAGAACAAACAATTAATCCCTAACCCTATACAGATAACATTCAAACATTCAATACACTACGTGCATCTAACTGATCTTAATTACTCTGATTCCATGGACTGAGAGAACATAACCATAGGATTTGTATTCCAGAAAAAATAGAGAGGAGGGAGTAACCAGAGAAAACACATGATATGTTTGCCGCACAAATGGGTATATAGATGACTAACCGGTTTTCCATCAGATTCGCAGTCATTGCCGAAGTTGCTGTTGACCTTCGGCTCCGGCTGGGGTGGGGGGGTGGGGGGCACAACAGCGCCGATGAAGTCAAGGTCATGCTGCTGCCCGCGCGAGACCTCGGCGGCAATAGCAGCCTGTTTGTCCAGCTTCACGCGTTGCGCGGGTGCTTCACCAGCCCCGGCATCGCCACTCCCTTCGATGGTGCACTTCTGCAGCATCCTCATACACTCCAGAGTCTAGACATCGGTGACCATTGTGGACCGGGGTGCTGCCGCCTATTATAGCTGGCGGCTTGGGCGCACAATTAATACGGACCAGTGGGAGCGAGGCGGGCGACAGTCAAAGGTTGTCTCGCCTCCCGGTGAGCCTGCGCGGCGGACTTCTGGCATTCCTACCATCATTTCACACAGCTACTCACATGCCTCCCGGTGACACCGCGCAGTGAAGATGCCTCCCGTCAATTCACACACCTGCACGCATGCCTCTCGGTCTGCCTGCGCGGTGGACTGCTCGCATGTGTCCCGTCAACTCACGCCTGCTCGCACGGCACACGGGGCACGTGGCAACACGTATATTTTTTATTTTTTGATGATTCATTATGCCGCTTTACGCTTAACTGAAGCATGGCATGGTCTAATGCACACGGTCCGAATAAATAATCCGTATGAGATATTTGTTGCCAGTTATTAACAATCTCCCGTTTGTAAGAAGATTATATCAAAACATGTCTCAAATTTGACGACAAAATACAATATCACAGTCTACTAGTGTCCATATATGACATCACTATAAGTTTCATGAATTTCAACTAAGTTTTGGATTTACTGAATTTTAAAAATCTATATTCTCAATGTTTTGAAATCTCTTGCATGCGGAAACATGCACCCAGGGACACACATATGATTTTGCAATCCATTTTGGTGCACATGTAGCTCAAATTTGATTTTTGCACATTAAACCCCTAGGAAATCAATCAATGTATAAAAATGGTTGAATGATGTCTTAAAAAAACATGGCACTCCTTTGGTCACATGTTCACTGCAGAAAAAGTTTGACATGCCTCAGAGTGGCTGTGGTGGTGCGGGATGTGTGTGTCTATGTGTGTGTGGGGTGGGGGAGGGGTCCGGTAGTACACTACGAGTCGTGAGCCTCCGTGTGGGATTATTTATCATTTTGTGAGTCATATATGCCACATCAAAGTCGTGAATTGGTTATTTAAAACATTACACAACCCTTTCATACATACATGTTCGGGCCACAAGCATGCATTGGTGGTCCTCTCGGACACTCTCCCTCGTGCGGTTATCAGCAATGTTCCCATTCGTTAGCCCACAAAGGTTTTTATTTTCCACTAACGACGAGAGGCATTTGACCAAAATGTGGATTCATCTTGTCATGTGTGTGGTGTGAATCATGGTGAGATTCCATATCAAAGTTCGGGCACGTGCGTACACATGAGTCCCTCCCACCGGCTTGAAGTGAGGGGGCTACCCATTGTGGTGTATTGTGTTTCCCGTTTGCGAAGCATGTGCCACATCAAAGTTGCACATTGGGTATTCAAACATCACATAACACACGGGCACATGCACGCTGTAGTTTTGTCCAATGACACTCACTGGCGTGTGACTCTCTCTGTGGGCTCGTAAGGTCATAGTCGATCAGTTGAACGTACAACGAGAGAGAGGTTAATTTGACCAACAAGGATGGTTCTTTTTTGGTTTGTGTTACGTATATGCACGGTAGGAGTATGTACATGTAAAAGAGGGGCAACATGAATACTATATATATATATATATATGCGTACATCATGACCTCGCTCCATGTGGGGACTTTCTGGTTCCCGAGGCAGGTGCCACATCAAAGTTGTACATTAGTATTCAAACATCACGAAATACCATGCAGGCGGTGGTTACCCTATAGCAACTCACTCGCATGTGGCGCTCCCATCTGTGGGCATGCGAGGTTTTCCTCCATCAGTTTGACACAACGAGAGAGAGGTTAATTTGACCATCAAGTAATGATTCTTTTTTGGCTTGTGCTACACAGTCGAAGTATATATATACCACACGTCGAATGGGGGCGTACATATAGCACATACCACGCATCATGAACCTCGCTCTCCGTGAGGACTTTTTTGGTTTCCTATATATGTGGTGCCACATCAAAGTTGTGCATTGCGTATTCAAACATCACACAAACACCTCTTTGGGCCACATGCAGACGGTGGTACGTAGTCCTATATAGGATGCTCACTCGCGTGCGACGTATGCTTCACTTTCTGTGGGCTCGCGAGTTCATCGTCCATCACTTTAACCCAGCGAGAGAGAGGTATGTTTGACGAACAAGGAGGAACAATTCTTTTAGGGTTGTGTTACTAGGTGTATAGTACGTGTCGAAGGGGGGTGACCAGCATATTGATACGTCGCCAACATATCTATAATTTTTTATTGTTCCATGCTATTATATTATATATTTTGGATGTTTTATATGCATTAATATGCTATTTCATATTATTTTTGGGACTTATTAACCCAGAGCCCAGTGCCAGTTTCTATTTTTCCTTGTTTTTGAGTTTTACAAAAAAGGAATATCAAACGGAGTCCAAACGGAATAAAACTTTCATGATGATTTTTCTTGGACCACAAGATACACGTAGGACTTGGAGATGAAGTCAGAGGAGTCCCGAGGCGGCCACAAGCCTCAGAGGCGCGCCCTAGGGGCGCCTGAGGGCTTGTGGGCCCCTCGGAGCTCCTCCACCCCTAATTCTTGGCCTATAAATTCAGAAATATTCCCAAATGACTGGAGGCGTCCACCAAAATAACTTTCAGCCACTATAACCTTCTGTACCCGTGAGATTCCATCTAGGGACCTTTTCCGGCACCCTCCTGGGGGGATTCAATCACGGAGGGCTTCTGCATCAACCCTATTGCCCTTCCGGTAAAGCGTGAGTAGTTTACCACAGACCTACGGGTCCATAGCTAGTAGCCAGATGGCTTCTTCTCTCTCTTTGATCCTCAATACCATGTTCTCCTTGATGTTCTTGGAGATCTATCCGATGTAATAGTCTTTTGCGATGTTTTTATCGAGATCCAATGAATTGTGGATTTATGATCAATTTATCTATGAATATTATTTGAATCTTCTCTGAATTCTTATATGCATGATTTGATATCTTTGTATTTACCTTCGAATTATCGGTTTGGTTTGGCCAACTAGATTGGTTTTCTTACAAAGTAGAGGTGCTTAGTTTTGGGTTCAATCTTACGGTGTCCTCACCCAATAACAAAGTAGGGGTAGCAAGAGACGTATTTGTATTGTTGCCATCAATGGTAAAAAGATGGGGTTTTAATCATATTGATTGAGTTTATCCCTCTACATCATGTTATCTTGCTTAAGGTGTTAGTCCATTCTTATGAACTTAATACTCTAGATGCATGCTGGATAGCGGTCGATGTGTGGAGTAACAGTAGTAGATGCAGGCAGGAGTCAGTCTACTTGACATGGACATGATGCCTATATTTATAATCATTGCCTTGGATATCGTCATAACTTTGGGCTTTTCTATCAATTGCTCGACAGTAATTTGTTCACCCACAGTATTATTTGCCTTCAAGGGAGAAGCCTCTAGTGAAACCTATGGCCCCCGGGCCTATTTTCCATCATATATTTTCAGATCTATAAACCAAAAATACCCAAAAATACCTCACTGCAATTTATTTACTTTTATTTTGTTTTACCTTTTAGTAATCTTTTATATCTATCTCTATCATATCTCACCTTTGCAAGTGACCGTGAAGGGATTGACAACCCCTTTAACGCGTTGGGTGCAAGTGTTTGACTGTTTGTGTAGGTGCATAGATTGGAGACTTGCTTGTATCTCCTACTGGATTGATACCTTGGTTCTCATCTAAGTGAAATACTTATTTCTACTTTGTTGCATCACCCTTTCCTCTTCAAGGGAAAACCAACGCAAGCTCAAGATGTAGCAGGAAGAATTTCTGGCGCCGTTGCCGGGGAGATCTACATCAAGCCTACCAAGTACCCATCATTAACTCTCATCTCTTGCATTACATCATTTTCCATTTGCCTCTCGTTTTCCTCTCCCCCACTTCTAAAACATTTTCAGAAAACACAAAAATATTTGTATTTTTATTCGCCTTCCTTCGTTCGTCTTTTCATTTGCTCTTATGTCTTACTTGGTTTGTTTGCTCATTTTCTTGGTATAGTTGTGTATTTATTCAAAATCATAAGCAAAAGTTCTATGGATCCACTTAAAGTTTTCTACTTGGATCATATTCGATCCATATGTGCTCGTGCTGAAACTACAATTAGTTTAGTTGAGGGAAAATCTTTAGATGAGCATGCTCATCTTGTGCGTCGCCGTTTGTCTGAAAAAGGGATACTCTTATGGAATCAAATAAATTGCTTGCTATGTTATGCTTGGAATCTTTGTGAACTATTTTTTACTTGTTGCTCTAGAACCCTAAAAAACACCTTCCCTACTTCTATGAGTTTAATGATAATGAAATCTTATCTTCTTATGAAAAGGGTGTCAATAGTTACTATGATATCAAACAAAATTGAAGAATTTGTTGCTTTTAAGGGTGCTTATGAAGTTGCTTCTTTGATTTAAAAGTATGATATTACTCTCTACAAATCTGAAAATTTTGACATATTTCAATATTGCTATGAAAACTATGCTCATAATGCCTATGTTCAGGTATTTATTGAGAGAATGATTGTTGCTTTGGAAGAAAATAATGATATGCATGAACCATAGATAATTATGATTCCAATGATTTGATTGAGATATCCTCCCTTGATTAACATGATGCTTGCTATTTTTATGGCCATGATGCAATATTAATTATGCTTATGAAGATGAACTTGCTATAGTTCCTCATGTTAAACATGAAATTATTGCTATTGCACCCATACTTGATAGTTCCTTCAATCAAAAGCATGGTTACAATGATGTTACTACAAATTCTATTAATGTCAATTATGCTAATAATATGCAAAACCCCAAGCATGGGGATGCTAATTTTGCTATGTCCGCTACTTATTGCTTCTTATGATCTTGAAAATTTATTTAAGCCTCCTGATGAATATGTTTGCTACAATATTGAAAGTGGGTTTGGAAGAGTGTCAACTTTAGGAAATAATGATCCCCAGTACTTTGGAGATTGATAAATCTTATGAAATTTTTGATAAAAGTGGGTTTGGAGAGGTCATGACTTTATTTGATGATAATCCCACTATTTTGGAAGAGTGTCAACTTTGCATGCATGTGGATCATGTTGAGAATATTTTATATGATAGCTATATTGTTGAATTTGAATATGATCGCACATGTAATTATTATGAGAGAGGAAAATATGGTTGTAGAAATTTTCATGTTACTAAATTACCTCTCGTTATGTTGAGATTGCTATTGTTTCTTTCTTATTCCTTGCATATGCTAGTTTTTGCTTGTCTTGATAATTTGTTTGCTTACAAAGTTCCTATGCATAGGAAGTATGTTAGACTTAAACTTGTTTTTCACATGCTACATGATGCTCTATTCGTGTTTCAATTGGTATCTTTCATGTGAGCATCATTAGAATTATCAACGCCTAGCTAAAAGGCTTTAAAGAATAGCTCTTGTTGGGAGACAATCCAATATTTTTATTTTCTGCTCTTATGAGAATACACATTATTACCTCTGTAGTACTATTTTAGTGTTTTTAATTAGTTTCTGTGCCAAGTAAAGCCTTTAGGATACTTTGGTATATCGTTGATTTGATCTTGCTGAAAAACATAAACTTTTGCACCCAGAAACATAATTGACCCGAGCTGCTGGAACGTGATAAAATCCTGAATTTTTTACACAAGATTTATATATGAATTGCCTCTGTAGTTCTAAAGTTTCAGAATATTTGGAGTTAGAAGTATATGAAGTTTACATATTGCTACAGACTATTCTGTTTTTGACAGATTCTGTTTTCTATGTGTTGTTTGCTTATTTTGATGAATCTATGGGTAGTATCGGGGTATGATCATTGAGAAGTTGGAATACAGTAGATATTACACCAATATAAATAAATAATGAGTTCACAACAGTACCAAAAAGTGTTGATTTATTTTCTTATACTAACAGACCTCATGAGTTTTTTGTTGAGTTTTCTGTTGTGAAGTTTTCAAGTTTTGGATAAAGATTTGATGGACTATGGAATAAGGAGTGGCAAGAGACAAAGCTTAGGGATTACCAAGGCACCCCAAGGTAATATTCATGGACGACAAAGCATCTAAGCTTGGGGATGCCCCGGATGGTATCCCCTCTTTCGTCTTCGTCTATCGGTAAATTTACTTGAGGCTATATTTTTATTCACCGCATGATATGTGTTTTGCTTGGAGCGTCTTGTATGATATGAGTCTTTGATTTTTAGTTTGCCACAATCATACTTGCTTTACACACCTTTTGAGAGGGACACGCGTGAATCGTGATTTATTTGAATACTCTATGTGCTTCACTTATATCTTTTGAGCTAGGCAATTTTCCTCTAGTGCTTCACTTATATCTTTTTAGAGCACGGCGGTGGTTTTATTTTATAGAAATTGTTGAGCTCTCATGCTTCACTTATATTATTTTGAGAGTCTCTCTAAATAGCATGGTAATTTTCTTAGGTTATGAATTTAGTCCTAATATGATAGGCATCCAAGAGGGATGTAATAAAAACTTTCATATAAAGAGCATTGAATACTATGAGAAGTTTGATTCCTTATGACTGTTTTCAAATATAAAGATGGTGATAATAGAGTCATGCTAGTGAGTGATTGTGGATTGGTAGAAATACTTGTGTTAAAGTTTGCGATTCCCGTAGCATGCATGTATGGTGAACCATTATGTGATGAAGTCGGAGCATGATTTATTTATTGATTGTCTTCCTTATGAGTGGTAGTCGGGGAAGAGCGATGGTCTTTTCCTACCAATCTATCCCCCTAGGAGCATGAGTGTAGTACTTTGCTTCGATTACTAATAGATATTTACAATAAGTATGTGAGTTCTTTATGACTAATGTTGATTCCATGGATTATACGCACTCTCACCCTTCCACCATTGCTAGCCTCTCTAGTACCACACAACTTTCGCTAGTGCATTAAACCCACCATATATCCTTTCTCAAAATAGCCACCATACCTACCTATTATGGCATTTCCATAGCCATTCTGAGATATATTCCCATGCAACTTCCACCGTTCCGTTTTATTATGACACGCACCATCATTGTCATATTGCTTTTCATGATCATGTAGTTGATATTGTATTTGTTTTTTATACATGTCACTCTTGATCATTGCACATGCCGATACATCGCCTGAGGCATTCATATAGAGTCATATTTTTTTTCTAAGTATCGAGTTGTAATTCTTGAGTTGTAAGTAAATAAAAGTTTGATGATCATCATTATTAGAGCATTGTCCCATGTGAGGAAAGGACAATGGAAGCTATCATTCCCTCACAAGTTGGGATGACTCTATGGAATTCACCAAAAATATAAGAGGCCAAAGAAGGCCACCAAAAAATGAGAGAATAGAGAGAAGGGACAATGTTACTATCCTTTTTCCACACTTGTGCTTCAAAGTAGCACAATGATCTTCAGGATAGAGAGTCTCCTATGTTGTCACTTTCATATACTAGTGGGAATTTTTCATTATAGAACTTGGCTTGTATATTCCAATGATGGGCTTCCTCAAAATGCCCTAGGTCTTCGTGAGCAAGCGAGTTGGATGCACACCCACTTAGTTTCTTTTGTAGAGCTTTCATATACTTATAGCTCTAGTGCATCCGTTGCATGGCAATCCCTACTCACTCACATTGATATCTATTGATGGGCACCTCCATACCCCGTTAATACGCCGAGTTGATGTGAGACTATCTCCTTCTTTTTTGTCTTCTCCACAACCACCATATTCTATTCCACCTATAGTGCTCATGTATTGTGTGAAAGTTGAAAAAGTTTGAGAACATCAAAAGTATGAAACAATTGCTTGGCTTTTCATCGGGGTTGTGCATGATTTAATACTTTGTGTGATGAAGATGGAGCATATCCACACTATATGATTTTTTAGGGATAACATTCTTTGGCCATGTTATTTTGAGAAGACATCATTGCTTTATTAGTATGCTTGATGTATTATTATTTTTATGTCAATATTAAACTTTTGTTTTGAATCTTACTGATCTAAATATTCATACCACAATAAAGAAAATTACATGGATAAATATGTTAAGTAGAATTCCACATCAAAAATTCTGTTTTTATCATTTACCTACTCGAGGACGAGCGGGAATTAAGCTTGGGGATGCTTGATATGTCTCCAACGTATCTATAATGTTTTATTGTTCCATGTGTCACATCCCTAGAGTTTGTTTGCAAGTAGTTGCATAATCATCCATGCATCATGTTTAAATTTAAAGAAACTTGAAATGGGGATTGTTTAAACCCTAGCACCAAATGAATTCAACTAGGGTCAAAATAAAATGTTTTTCATTGAACTCAAAATGCCCTCTAAAAATGTTCAACATTTCTGGTTTGAGGTGAAAGCATCTACCAAAAATGGTTTATATTTTTGCAAGACATATTGGGCTCTGAATTAAATCATACTCTATTTGCATTTGGGCATTTAAATACTATGAAATATTTTAAATGCTCAAATAATCATAAACTAAAATGTTTACTGTTGGATATATTTTAAATAGTAGCCATGATTAGTTTCATGATTTTTGGATCTGCTTAAGTATTTTAAATAAAGCCCTAAAGATTGCAGCAAATAGAAAACAATAAATAAAGAGAGAGAGATTTTTACCTGGCCCACTTACCTGGCCGCAGCCCACCTGGCAGGCCCAGCACTGTGCTGGCCCATGCCAGTCAGCTGCTTCCTCTCGCCAGGCAGGCAGAGAGGTGAGCACCGGCGTGCCCGAGCTCGCCACGCCGTCACCTGCTTGCCGCCGAGCCCCTAGACGCGTGGACGACTTTCCCGTGTCGTCCCGATCCCGCTGACCCCCTCGCTCACTCTCCCTCTTCCCTGGCTCTCTCACTCACGCACATCCGAGCACGGCCGTCGCTGCCGCACACTGCCCCCGCGCTCACCGGCCATCCCTCGAGCAACCGTCGTGATCATCGGCTCCGCCTCGTCTTCTGCATCATCCCAGACGAGCCACGCATCCTCGGGCGCCCTGCAACGTCGCCGCCATCGTCGTCTTCTACCTCCGTCCGCCCAGATCTCCGGTGACCCGGCGCTGCCTCCGACGCTCCCCCGGCCTCGTCTCCGCCTCGGACGGATCTGCTGTGAGCTCCTGCTGCTTCTCATGTGCTCTCCCCCTCCGTTCCCGTCCCCTAGATCCATTTCCCACCGCGGCCGAAAGCTTCTCGCCGCCGGCCATGGCGTAGCCGTGGCCACAGTCGCGCAAGATCACAACCGAGCGCGTCACCGTGCTCAGCACATCACCAGGAGGCCGTAGCACCCAGTCGTTCGCCCTGCCGTGCTCCATAGCACCATTCCCAACCTCGCCCGAACTCCGGCCGCTGCATTCATGCTCGCCGCCATCGACTCAAACCACCCCAGCCCCTCCCGTTTGGCCTACCAGATGCGCGCGAGCCCTAGCTATGCGTAGGACCAAACCGCGGTTGATTTGGTCGACCGTGGGTGAAACCCGAGCCCCTCCGCCGCGTCTGGCCTCGCCGGCGGCTAAACGCCGGCGGGTTTGACTGTTGACGTTGACTGGGTGGGCCCAGGTTGACTCCCCTGAGTCAATGACAAGTGCCCCCCCCAGCTAACTAACCAGATTAGTTTAACTAAAATTAGTTAGTTTAATTAATTGCTGACACGCGGGACCCACTGGTTAGTTTGACCTGGACGTCCCCGTTGACCTCTGACGTCACCCTGATGCAGTGCTGACGCAATAAACCCTTTTCTGGATTTTAAATAAATCTAAACGATTTATTTATTTCAGAAAATAGCTAAAACTTCTAAAAATCATAGTAATTCAACCGTGACTCCAAATCAAACAAATTATATATGAAAAATTATCAGAAAAATTCAAGGAATCCATCTGTACCATTTTAATGCATGTTTGAACAATGTTTGTCCTCTATTTTGGACAAAACAAATAAAGGGCATTTAAATAATCATATATGGAGTTGGAATTTGAATCATGTATTCAAACCAACTTCATTTAAATCATAGCTAGGCGCATTAGCTCAAATCGCAGCATATTGCCGTGTCATGATCATGCATCGTATTGTGGAATTGCATTGATTATGTTCTTTCTCAGTTGCCGGTGTTTGTCCCCTCTCGATAGACGTGGTTCCGACGACGAGTTCGATGACACCGATGAAGAACTATATTATCTTCAGAAGTGCCAGGCAAGCAAAACCCCCTTGTTCATTCTGATACAATCCCACTCTCTCGCTCCTGCTCTCTTTTACTGCATTAGGACAACAACGATTCATCTGTTACTTGCTGCGGTAGCTGAACCCCTTTATCCTCTGCATGACATGTCATTGCCACAGTAAATAGATGAAACCCACTAGCATGAGTAGGAGTTGTTTGAGCCCTATTGTGCCTACTCATTCATGCTTGTTTGTCATGCCTGCTACTGCTTAGAGTTGAGTCAGGTCTGATTCATCGGGGATGAGTCAGAGGTGTGTGAACATGTCCTACTGTGTGTGAGCTAAGTGTGTGAACACGATTTGGTAAAGGTATCGGTGAGAGGCCATGTAGGAGTACATGGTGGGTTGTCTCATTGAAGCCGTCCTCAGGAACTGAGTTCTGTGTTTGTGATCCATGATTCAGCTACTACCATACATTGGGCCCTGAAATATGACCCCGCTCGACTTCTTATTCACCCTAGTCCTCTATCCAGGAGTTGCGAGTAGTTTCTGGTGTTTGTAGCCTACTGGAGGCCGTGGACAGCGCTGACCGTGGGGTGGGCTGTGATGCAGTAGGTACGTGGCCGGGTACACCGGGCACCCGTTAGGTGTCTCGAAACCCTGTTCACATCGTTCGGGGCCGTATGTGGAAACCTCGGCCGGACTCCCTGCAGATGGAACCTGAATAGGCGATAAACCTGGACTAGAGACTTAGGTGTTTAGGTAGGTCATGGTCTACACCCACGTTGGCTTTCGCTTGAAGTCTGCCGAGCACATGTCGTGTGCAGACGCTAAGTGGTGGAAACATGTACGAAGAAGTACACCCCTGCAGGGTTAACATCATCTATTCGAATAGCCGTGTCCGCGGTAAAGGACTTCTGGGTTGCCTATAACAGTTCATAGACAAGTGAAAGTGGATACCCTAAAATACGCAAGATAAGCGTGAGTGCTATGGATGGCGTTCTCGTAGGGAGACGGGAGCGGATCCATAGTGGTGTATTGATATGGTGAATATGTGGACTCGTGTGCGCCACCTCAAAAGAGTTACTTGCAGTCATAGTTTAGGATAGCCACTGAGTCAAAGCTGGCTTGCTGCAGTTAAACCCCACCATCCCCTTTGTTGATAATGATGCATATGTAGTTAGTTCTGATGTAAGTCTTGCTGGGTACATTTGTACTCACGTTTGCCTATTTTATGTTTTTGCAGAAAGACTTCGATCTCGTTAGTAGTTCCGCGTGGACTTCGACGTTTAGCTTGATACCTCAGCTACGATCTTGTGCCCTCGGCAGGATCTGGTAGATAGTCAGGCTTTTCAGCCTTTTTCATTTATAGATGTCTGTACTCAGACATGATAAGCTTCCGCATGTGCTTGATCTGTATGCTCTGAATGTTGGGTCATGAGACCCATGCTTGTAATATCGCGCTCCACGGAGCCTATTGAATAAAATACTTGAGTCGTAGAGTTATGCTGTGATGCCATGTTGTATTTACACATATCGAGCATATTGTGTGTATGTTTGAAATGCTTGGTATGTGTGGGATCTGACTATCTAGTTGTTTATCCTTAGTAGCCTTTCTTACCGGGAAATGTCTCCTAGTGCTTCCACTGAGCCATGGTAGCTTGCTACTGCTCCGGAACACTTAGGCTGGCCGGCATGTGTCCTTCTTCGTTCCTGTGTCTGTCCCTTCGGGGAAATGTCACGCGATGAATACCGGAGTCCTGTTAGCCCGCTACAGCCCGGTTCACCGGAGTCCTGCTAGCCCGGTGCTACAGCCTGGATTCACTCGCTGATGACCGACACGTTCGATGCTGGGTCATGGATGCCTGTCCCTGTAAGTCTGTGCCACATTGGCTTTACGACTAGCCATGTCAGCCCGGGCTCCTTATCATATGGATGCTAGCGACACTATCATATACGTGTGCCAAAAGGCGCAAACGGTCCCGGGCAAAGGTAAGGCGACACCCGTGAGAATACCGTGCGTGAGGCCGCAAAGTGATATGAGGTGTTACATGCTAGATCGATGTGGCATTGAGTCAGGGTCCTGACACCATGCTATTATGTTATCTATTTTGGATGTTTTATATTCATTAATGTGCTATTTTATATTATTTTTGGACTAACTTATTAACCCAGAGCCCAGTGCCAGTTTCTGTTTTTTCCTTGTTTTTGAGTTCTACAGAAAAGGAATATCAAAAGGAGTCCAAAGGAATAAAACTTTTGCGATGATTTTTCTTGGACTAGAAGACACGCGTAGGACTTGGAGATGAAGTCAGAGGAGTCCCGAGAGGACCACAAGCCTCAGGGGTGCGCCTTAGGGGGCCGCACACTGAGGGCTTGTGGGCCCCTCGGAGCTCCTCCAACCCTAATTCAAGGCCCATCAATTCAGAAATATTTCCAAATGACTAGAAGCGTCCACCAAAATACTTTTCGCCGTTGTAACCTTCTGTACCCGTGAGATGCCTTCTAGGGACATTTTACGGCACCCTGTCGGAGGGGATTCGATCACGGAGGGCTTCTACATCAACCCTATAGCCCTTTCGATGAAGCATGAGTAGTTTACCACAGACCTACATGTCCATAGCTAGTAGCTAGATGGCTTCTTCTCTCTCTCTGGTCCGCAATACCATGTTCTTCTTGATGTTCTTGGAGATCTATCCAATGTAATATTCTTTTGCGATGCGTTTGTCGAGATCCGATGAATTGTGGATTTATGATCAGTTTATCTATGAATATTATTTGAATCTTCTCTGAGTTATTATATGCATGATTTGATATCTTTGTATTTCTCTTCAAATTATCGGTTTGGTTTGGCCAAGTAGATTAGTTTTTATTGCAATGGGAGAGGTGCTTAGTTTTGGGTTCAATCTTGTCGTGTCCTCACCCAGTGACAAAGTAGGGGTATTGAGGCACATATTTGTATTGTTGCCATCAAGGGTAAAAAGATGGGGTTTTCATCATATTGCTTGAGTTTATCCCTCTACATCATGTCATCTTGCTTAAGGCCTTACTCCGTTCTTATGAACTTAATACTCTAGATGCATGCTAGATAGCGATCGATGTGTGGAGTAACAGTAGTAGATGCAGGCAGGAGTCAGTCTACTTGACACGGACGTGATGCCTATATTCATAATCATTTCCTTGGATATTGTCATAACTTTGGGCTTTTCTATCAATTGCTCGACAGTAATTTGTTCACCCACAGTGTTATTTGCCTTCAAGGGAGAAGCCTCTAGTGAAACCTATGCCCCCCGGGCCTATTTTCCATCATATATTTTCAGATCTATAAACCAAAAATACCCAAAAATACCTCACTGCAATTTATTTACTTTTATTTTGTTTTACCTTTTAGTAATCTTTTATATCTATCTCTATCAGATCTCACCTTTGCAAGTGACCGTGAAGGGATTGACAACCCCTTTATCGCGTTGGGTGCAAGTGTTTGACTGTTTGTGTAGGTGCATAGATTGGAGACTTGCTTGTATCTCCTACTGGATTGATACCTTGGTTCTCATCTAAGGGAAATACTTATTTCTACTTTGTTGCATCACCCTTTCCTCTTCAAGGGAAAACCAACGCAAGCTCAAGATGTTGCAGGAAGAATTTCTGGCGCCGTTGCCGGGGAGATCTACATCAAGCCTACCAAGTACCCATTATTAACTATCATCTCTTGCATTACATCATTTGCAATTTGCCTCTCGTTTTCCTCTCCCCCACTTCTAAAACATTTTTCGAAAACACAAAAATATTTGTATTTTTATTCGCCTTCCTTCGTTCATCTTTTCGTTTTCTCTTATGTCTTACTTGGTTTGTTTGCTCATTTTCTTGGTATAATTGTGTATTTATTCAAAATCAGAAGCAAAAGGTCTATGGATCCACTTAAAGTTTTCTACTTGGATCATCTTTGATCCATATGTGCTTGTGCTGAAACTACAATTAGTTTAGTTGAGGGAAAATCTTTAGATGAGCATGCTCATCTTGTGCGTCACCGTTTGTCTAAAAAAGGGATACTCTTATGGAATCAAATAAATTGCTTGCTATGTTATGCTTGGAATCTTTGTGAACTTATTTTACTTGTTGCTCTAGAACCCTAAAAAACACCTTCCCTACTTCTGTGAGTTTAATGATAATGAAATCTTATCTTCTTATGAAAAGGGTGTCAATAGTTACTATGATATCGAACAAATTGAAGAATTTGTTGCTTTTGGGGGTGCTTATGAAGTTGCTTCTTTGATTTAAAAGTATGATATTACTCTCTACAAATCTGAAAATTTTGACATATTTCAATATTGCTATGAAAACTATGCTCATAATGCCTATGTTCAGGTATTTATTGAGAGAATGATTGTTGCTTTGGAAGAAAATAATGATATGCATGAACCATAGATAATTATGATTCCAATGATTTGATTGAGATATCCTCCCTTGATTAACATGATGCTTGCTATTTTTATGGCCATGATGCAATATTAATTATGCTTATGAAGATGAACTTGCTATAGTTCCTTATGTTAAACATGAAATTATTGCTATTGCACCCATACTTGATAGTTCCTTGAATCAAAAGCATGATTACAATGATGTTACTACAAATTCTATTAATGTCAATTATGCTAATAATATGCAAAACCCCAAGCTTGGGGATGCTAATTTTGTCCGCTACTTATTGCTTCTTATGATCTTGAAATTTTATTTAAGCCTCCTGATGAATATGTTTCCTACAATATTGAAAGTGGGTTTGGAAGAGTGTCAACTTTAGGAAATAATGATCCCCAGTACTTTGGAGATTGATAAATCTTATGAAATTTTTGATAAAAGTGAGTTTGGAGAGGTCATGACTTTATTTGATGATAATCCCACTATTTTGGAAGAGTGTCAACTTTGCATGCATGTGGATCATGTTGAGAATATTTTATATGATACCTATATATGTATGTATGTATGTATGTATGTATGTATGTATGTATGCATGCATGCATGTGTGTGTATACACACACACACACACACTAGGTGTCACATGAACCTCACTCTGTGTGGGGACTTTGTGGTTTTTAAGGCAAATACCACATCAAAGTTGTGCATTAGGTATTCAAAACATCACAACCACACACCTCTCCATATATATGTTCTGGCACACATTTAAGCGATGGTTGTTGTCCTATGGCACTCACTCATGCGGTTATCAGCGATGCTTCCATCTATCGGCCCGCTTGGTCCATCACTTTCACCGACAACAAGAATGGTTAATTAATTTGACTTAGGAGCTTTGTTTGTCTCACGATATAGATCATGATGTGAGATTACGTATATATAATAGTGCATGTGTACACATGAATCCATCCTGCTGGATCAAAGGGCAGAAGCGAGCACACGACACATCATGAACCTCTTGCTCTGTGTGGGGACCTATGCGATTTTCAACGCATGCACCACATCAATGTTGTGCATTGGGACGGGTATTCAACACATATGCATGCATCACACACCTCCATAAATATGTTCGGAACACACGCATGCAATGGTTATCTTTGGACACACTCTCACTCGGTTATGGGCGGCAAGCCTATAAATATTCATGGGCCCGCGTGGACGTCCATCATTTTGACCAACGACGAGAAATGTTGCCAGGGTGGATTCTTCTTCTTTGCTTCAAGTTACCATATAGTAGGTCGATCATTCCAAGCCTAATTAAGTTTGAGCGCATGCTACGCATAGTGAACCCTCGCTTAGTGTGGGGATTTTACGGTTCCAAAGCATGGTGCCACATCAAATTTGTGCATTTTATATTCAAACACCACACACACCACTTCCATATACATACTTGGGCCACATGCACAGAATGGGTTTATCTTCATACAGTACTCCCTCACGAGGTTATCAGCGACAAGCTAGCCATTTTGCGGGGTCGTGTGGACGTCCATCACTTTGACCAACAACGAGCGGGAAAGGGTGTACGACCAAGTAGGATTCTGCTTGGTCCGTGTTATAGTACGTCCTGGTGAGATGCCCTCCCCCCGACGTGTGTGTGTGGGGGGGTGGGGGGCTACTTCACACTACCTGCAACCTCTGTGGGGTCGGGGAAGTCCGGTTAATTTGCGAGGCACACGTGCCACATCAAAGTTGTGAATGGTAGTTCAATATCACACCACACCCTTTTCATACATATAGTAGGGCCACCCGCAGGTGATTTGTATGTGGTCTCACCCATCTCACGCCACAAGCACACATTTATGGGTCGGCACACGGTCCACCTTTGTCGGGAAGCGAAAGGGGAAGTTTGACCATATATATGATGGACTCCTATTGGTTTTGTGTTACGATAGGGTGATATTTTAAACCTAGCTATTTGGGGGCATACATTCGTAGCTAGCATTCCCGGGGTGGCTGACTAGCAATATTGTGCTTTTGTGCAACAGGTGCCACATCAAAGTTGTGCATTGGGCATTTGAACATCAATCCACCCTTTTCATACATATATTTGGTCCACATGCAAGTGTCTTCGTGTTCTGACCCTCTCCCATGTTATTCTTTTTACCAAATTTATAAACAGCACACGGGTTGGATGTAGAAACCGTCTACAACTGGGTATGCAACACACATGGTTTAGTCAGACTACCCGTGTGCCACGCCCGTGCCCCTACAGTCACTCACATCAGCACAGTAGATTGGGCTCCATGAGGCTTGCCTCCCGCTCTAGAAAATATCTACTTCCTCGTAATCTCGAAAATATCTACCGCCTGGAAGGTTTTAATGTTTGATAGCACATGATTAGTATGTGTGGACCGTGCACGATGTCTGTTACTCCCGCTCTGCTTCAATCCCTTGATTCAAACTTTCAGTAGCCCCGACATTTTACTACAGCCTCTACATCCCTCGAAGTCTCAAAAATATATGCTCGCCCTTGATTCAAATTTTTAGTAGTCCCGCCTTGTTACTCCCGCCTCTGCATCCCTCGCAATCTCAAAAATATCTGCTCTCCCTTGATTCAAATTTTCAGTAGCCCCACCTTGTTAATCTCGCCTCTACATCCCTCGCAATCTCAAAAATATCTGCTCGCCCTTGATCCAAATTTTCAGTAGCCCGACATTTTATTCCCGCCTAGTAAAATTTTCAGTTGCCGCGGTATTTCCTCAAACACCACCTTGCCCCCCCTCCACACACACGGACACAGCACACATTCCCCAAAACTTCCACTCACACAGACACACACCACCCCTCCCTCACTTGAAACCATTGGTAGGTCACCGCCATCGCCGCTGCCACCTCCATCCTCAACCTCTACATGTGCGCCGGGGAGCTCGAGGAGCCAATGGCCCAAAAGAGGTTTATCATGGCCTCTTTGCTCGACGCCATCGAGGTGAATGCCGAGGTGTCCCTGTCGTCCTCCGTGGTCTCTTTATTGATCTGTCGTTGTTGGTCGCCCGATCCGCACGCCGCCGCGCCCCTATCTCGGTTCGAGGACTTCCTCGTCCTCCCTCGGGCCCGGGCGCCAACGAGGTCCTACCTCAGGGTCCAGCAGCGGTGTTGGGGGACGTTGGTCACCGATATTATGGATTGAGAGACCCACACCCGCCGGTGGCTCGGTAGCTTCCACATGGCCGAGCTCGCAGCCATCGAGTACGACCGCTGGAAGGTCCGCTACCATGGCGCGGCCGCTAGGCTTCCCCTTCGGCACACGTCCGATCGACCTCGTTTTGCCGGAGCCAGGGTGGTTAGCTCAGCTATGGCGTGGGAGGACTGCCAGGCATGGGAGCGCCTCGAGGCCGAGGCCGCCGACAAGGCCTACTTGCAAGAGCTCCGCTGGCAGCACCCGAAGCTCATGGAGGCAGAGCGGGTGATCTTTGCGGGCGTGGAGAGCGGCGAGGTTATCGTTCTCTCCTCCGATTACAAGGTTGAAGGCGGCGAGGATGATAGCGCGGAGGGCGTCGAGGTGGGAGGCGATGAGGAGATCGACATTGACAAGTGGAGGAGTGTCTTCCCCAATGACCCCGATGATGGCACCGGCCCGGACCTGGCTCGCGGCACACCGTACCTGACGAGGAAGGATTGGCTCGACCTCCACTTTGACTGAAAGTAGTTTAGTTTAAATTTATCTTTTATGTTAGGTTATGCAAAACTATATATGTTTATGTTTGAATGCATACTACTTTCGATTGAACCAGCTTTGAACTTGATCAACTTGAAGTTTACAACGTTAAGTTTAGGGGATCAACTAGAAACGACCAAAAATTGCTGGAGTATATATATCCACTAAGGGTTTTAGTATGTTAACTTTTAAAGGATCGGCTAGAGATGGCCTTATGCCTTGTTTATTTCAGTTCTTCACAATGTGATGCTCTATATGTGCAACTATTTGTCGTGCAGTTCAATTTCATCAATAACAGTTTCAGCAATACCACTATGAATTTACTTTGTTTGGTTGTTATTAAGGATGTTGCAGTTAACATGTGTTTTTATTTTTTTAACAATAACTAGTGTACTTTAGACCTGCACAATATCAGTTTGTGACTATTTTGCTTAACTAGCGTGCTTAAACCTGCACACTAAAGCTATCATTTGTAGATTATGTTGTCTACCATGGATATATTTGGTTGATGTTTAGCCTGTTGTGCTTAACATGCCTTTATATGTACTCATACAGGACAATATTGAGAATAGTGTTGTTTTCCATCGAGGTTAGTTTCATCGCATTGCTTATATGTACTCACTGTTTAGGATATCGGTAGCTGGTACCATATAGCCTGGGGCTGATAAGGGATTAATCGTCGAATCGGACATTTCACTAAATATATCTGTAACTCATTTATCAGTAGGTTAACTAGGGCCATATTTAATATATCTGAGGCTACATAGCAACATGCATTGTACTGAATGACTAAATATGCAATCCCAGGGTACATAGCAACAAGGAAGAGTGTTACCTTAATGTTCTGATGATGTCTAGATATACATGTAATAAAATCTTATATAATGGGATAGAGGGAGTGTTGTAATACATCATTTTGCAATTGTTATTTAGCTTCTAATATTAACTTGGTGCTTTTAGTTACATATGGCATTGCCAAAGATCCACACTTCGACCCTTTCTGTGTATGGGGCAATGAGATATTCATGAACCAGCATCAAGTGAGGAAACTAATAAAGATTATTACTAAAATGGGTCAAAGATGTTAGTCGAACTATTTGTTTACACTTTATGCAAGACAATAGTGAACTGCAAGATGGTAAGTAAGAACTTTGTAGCTTTCTTTTTACTGCCCGTAATGAGTTGTATTAGATGACAATGTGTGAATCTTTTTCCTTTGCAGTGGATCCTGAAGCAGTTTACTCAAGATTACCTCTCAAACTACATGATTGGCAGTCGGCCATCACAAGGGGTTGTACTATAGTCGTGCGTGCCTTCTGCATCCAAGAGAGCACAATAGGACCATTCCGCTTCACCTTGTTCAGCATCCAAAATGTATGTCGCCTCTTTCTTTACCATCTGTAACAGTACAAGTATAGAACCCTGGTTCATCATTCTTTATTTGGTGCTTATGTAATTCTTGAACATATGTGCCTGTGAATCGAATAATGCATTGGTTGTTTGAACCTAATGGATATGAATAAAGTTATAGCCTACTTTCAAGTTCAAATTAGGAACAATTTTAAATAGCAGCAGCTAAATTAGGGTGAAATTATAGTCTGCAGGTCATTAGAGTGCATACGATCTATAAAGCACAGCGTGTGTGATATACATCATAATCTGACACTGTTCACAGAGAGGAAACGTGTGTAACCATGCACACAGTTGCCGTTTGCAAAGCATGTGTTATGTTAGACAATATCACAAATGGTGCGGGAAAACTAAATGTGTGTGATTGTCGACCTATGGTACACGGTTTACAATCTTGAACTGTTCGTGATGTGCCAGGCATCATAAACATAGAGCCAGTTTGGTACGTGCCTGGAAAACTCTCGTGCCTGGAATGTGCCTGGACTGCGCCTGGTTTTAGGTAAAACCACAGAACTC
The DNA here is from genome assembly GCA_963921465.1 of Triticum timopheevii. Classification (NCBI taxonomy): domain Eukaryota; kingdom Viridiplantae; phylum Streptophyta; class Magnoliopsida; order Poales; family Poaceae; genus Triticum; species Triticum timopheevii. The sequence continues at coordinate 204,137,131 of OY997268.1, forward strand.
CGACTGTGATGATAATGCAAGCACAAACGAGTAGCAAGGACGAAGCATTTGGGGTAATTAAGATATCAGAAACAGTTTTATAGGGACAACTGTATGCATCAAGTCTCCCTATCCCCGATGGTTTTAGGGTCATGTGGGAAGGACCCCCCTATCGCAGTCACTCACTTGGCGACGGTTCCAAACGCCATCGCGGAAAGGGGTTAAAAACCGTTTGTATAGCACCTCGTTGTACTAGTGAGTATAAGATCGGGATACATCTCCAAGTCGTCCTGTTATCGCGGAAACGACTATTCGAATAGATTACTCCTTGCAGGGGTGCACCACATAACCCAATACGCTCGATTACTTTTGTCCGGACACACTTTTCTGGGTAGTACCTGGCCTTGGATAATTGACACGTTGTAGTCCTACCTAGGCTTTCTAGAGAGGTCAACACAAAGGTCTAAATCCTAAGCGTGAAGGGGTCATGGACCCATCATTCTAAGCGCTCATGCATGTTGCAAGGAAGGTCGGGACCGAGCCCACCTCTGTATACTCAGCCAGGCATGCCACTCACCCGGGCGCGTACCGCTCAACTGTGATGTCTGACAGAGCTTTCGGGAGAATCATATGACACTGAGGGTCCCATATACCATTACATAGCGGTTAGTGCATATATGCCAATGGCAGTCTCATATCAAATACCCAATCTCGTTAAGTGTGTTATTATGAAATAACCATGAACACCAACCATGGACCAGGCCCACCTCTCTCCCAGGTGCTCTCTACATGCCATGTTGTTCCACCAGCAATGAATCACTCACGTGTGCTCTCCAAGCTGACCCAACTTTAACCATATCATGTGTCATGTATAGTGTAAGAGTATACATTTTAAAGCAATAATAGTCTTCGTCTTCATCGGCATCTTGTTGCAGTCCATCTCGTTCCATAACATAGGCCACCGAAGTCCGAGATCCACCGAAGTAACATATATAGTATGTAGTACAAGGCATATTCATGCTCATTGCCCGAGGGATCACGGCCTGATAGTATAGCATGGCAGATAGACAAGGATGTAGGGCCACTAATGGGACTCTAGCATATCAATACTAAGCATATAGGATAACAGGTAAAGTATCAATAACAGTTATCAACAACAGGCTACGCATCAGAAATAGGAGCAACCGATAAAGCATCAACTGAACCGACTCTCTAATGCAAGAAGTAGAGAGAAAGAATGGGAGATATCAAAATGATCAAGGGGGGTTTGCTTGCCTAGAAGCTCTGTCGAGAAAGAAGGGTCGTCGACATCGTAGTCGTACTCAGGGGCAGCAACACTCTCGGGCTCTACCGAAAGAAATAGACGAGAGGGGTAGCAAAATAAATAACGGGCATACATATGCAACACAAATGCATGCCATGGCAATGTGTGATGATGATATGCTCCAATGCATCCGTAAACATTTTAAAAGAAGAGGGCAAAATATCTGATAATATTTTCCCAGCTCCAGGTATTATTCAGTTAGATGATCCCGACACAAAATGTCCAGGTTCACTATGTTAAAGGGGTCTGACAGATATGTGGATGGCATATTCGGATTCGTTATATTTTTCTGATCAACTTTCATATATAAATTATTTTCATCTAGGTTACAGATTATTTTATATGAATTTCCAAAGTTTTATTAATTTTCTGTATTTATTATTGATTTCGAATTTAATTGACTAAATGCCAAGTGCACACATGAATTCCTACCCAGAGCGTATGACAAGTGGGGTTAGTGTGCAGAGTTGACCGAGTCAATATTTGACTGGTCAGCAAATGAACAGTGCAGGTGGGTCCTACTTGCCATTGAAACAGACTTCTAATTAGGCTTTTAAATGAAATGGGCCCACATGTCATAGGGCCACTAGGCTAATTAATGAACCAGTTTAACTCCAACTAAGTTTAGTCCCTAAACAATTGGATCGACCTCCATTGGCAATAGCGGGCGAGTAGAAAAAGCAGTAGTGACAGCAGGCAGGGCCATCGCTAGGAGCAGCAGCAGTAGCTAGCAAGCAGTGCGAGCGGCAGCAGCAAGCAGAAACAACACAAGAGTAGCACCGGCTAGCAAGTAGCAGCAACAAGCAGCGGGCGGCTGTGGGCGCTCCCATAGGGGCGCAGGCGAGGCGCAAGGGTGCGGGGCGCGACTAGGCTTCTACGTGTAGTCGGTCACTCAGGTGGAGCAAAGAGCGCGTGTGAGTGCTGCCATGGGCACGGACAAGCAAAGCTCCGGCCATGGCAACTGGTGACATATTGAGGGGGAAAAGCAGGGGAAATGGAGAGGAGCTCAGCACAAGGTCAGGAAGGCTGAAGGTGGGAAGGAGTGGCGGCAATCAATGGCGAGGCAGTGGTGGCCGGGGGGAAGAAGACGGTGATGGCGACGTCTATGCGACGCCCCGGCTTGATGCGGCAGCCATAATAGATGAAGTCGAGCGTGGTGGAGCTCCTGGATGTCCTCCCGCATGAAGGCGACGACGGTGGTCGCGGTACTGACAAGCACGGTCACCGCATCGAGCCAAATAGGAGAGGAGCGAAGGGGAATCGAGAGGGGATCGGATGAGCGCAGTCTAGGGTTTCTGGGGGGCATCCCTATAGGCCGAGGGGGCACGTGGTGGCCATCCATGGACATGGCGGCCAGATGCGCGCCACGCCCTATCCATTTTGCATCATGTTTCCTACTGTTATTCATAATGTTTTTGTTTATTATTTCAATTCATGATGCAATTCTAATGCCTTTTCTCTCTTAATTTGCAAGATTTACATGGAGAGGGAAATTACAGGCAGCTTGAATTCTGGACCTAAAAAGCCACATCAGAGATACCTATTCTACGGAGCTCCAAATGACCTGAAACTTCAAGGACATATTTTATTGAATATATGAAACATTCTGGAGCAAAGAAATACTAGAAGGGGGCGCACCTGCTGCCCACAAGGCAACATGGCGCTGCCACCCCCTGGGCGCGCCCTGATACCTTTCGGGGCCCATAACTGGCCTCTAGCTCCCTCCTTCTGCTATATGAAGTCATTTGCCGTAAAAAATAAGGAGAGGATGAAGCACAACCGTCTCGAAGCAGAACTTGGGCAGGAGCACTTTTGCCCTCCGGTGGAGCGATTCTGCCGGAGATACTTCCCTCTGAGAGGGGGAAATCGAAGCCATCGACATCACCAATGATCATTCATCATGGGAGGACCAATATTCATCAACATCTTCACTAGCACCATCTCCTCCCAAACCCTAGGTCATCTCTTGTATTCAATCTTTGTCTCAAAACCTCAGATTGGTACCTGTGGGTTGCTGGTAGTGTTGATTACATCTTGTAGTTGATGCTAATTGGTTTATTTGGTGGAAGATTATATGTTGAAATCCTTAATGATATTCAATACTCCTCTGATCTTGAACATGAATATGATTTGTGAGTAGTCACTTTTGTTGTTGAGGACATGGGAGAAGCCTTGTTATAAGTAATCATGTGAAATTGGTATCCGTTCGATATTTTGATGATATGTATGTTGTTGCCTCCTTTAGTGGTGTCATGTGAACATAGACTACATGACACTTCACCATATTTGGGACTAAGGGAAGGCATTGTGGAGTAATAAGTAGATGATAGGTTCCTAGAGTGACAGAAGCTTAAACACTAGTTTATCCGTCATTCTGTAAGGGGCTGATTTGGATCCATATGTTTCATGCTATGGTTAGATTTATCTTAATTCTTCTTTCATAGTTGTAGATGCTTGTCATAGGGGGTAATCATAAGAGGGTTGCTTGTTCAAGTAAGAACAACATCCTAGCACCGGTCCACCCACATATCAAATTATCAAAGTAGCGAGCGTGAATAAACTAAACAAGATGAGCGTGACTAGACGATAATTCTCATGTGCCCTCAAGAACGCATCGCTTTGCATAAGAGAACTTTCCAGCTTGTCCTTTGCTATAAAAAGGATTGGGCCACCTTGTTGCACCTTTGTTACTATTGCTACTAGTTGTTGCGAATTACCTTGCTACCAAACTATCTGTTACCGCTACTTTTAGTACTTGCAGAGAATACCTTGCTGAAAATCGCTTATCATTTCCTTCTGCTCCTCGTTGGGTTCGACGCTCTTACTTATCGAAAGGACTGCGATTGATCCCCTATACGTGTGGGTCATCACCCTCCTCTGCCCCTATAGTGTGAGGTAGGGGATGGCCTAGGTGGGTTGGGCTCCACTCTGGCCACTAGGGCCTAGTTGCACAGTAGGATTTTCTCTTCTATTTTTATTCTTTAGCTATTGTTTTGTATTTTATTTTTATATCAATTGAATTTTGCTGACAATAAATTTGGCACATAAATAGCCGACAACACTTTCAGCTAACACAAATTGTTTCAATTTATTTTAACACATTTAACTACTTGTTTATTTTGAAATGGCTCATTTTCAAGTTGATGGTTCTATTTTAGATAGGTTAAGGGCATTTAATTATTTGAAATGATGTTGGCTAATTCATGAAAATTACTTAGTAAATATTTACAACCCAACAAACATTTTAGTTTCTTTGTTTGAAGAAATGATAATTTGCCTTGCAATTTGAATTTTGTCTTTTATTTTTATCAAGTTGCAATTTGGCTTAGCAAACATGGTGGCATGGCAACATTAGGTTGGGATTACTGTAGCATGATTATTGGGGTGTTACACATTTCCCCTATTTCCTCCTTCCTTCCTTCCTAAGCTATAGCTGCTTCCTCGCTCTCGCCGTCTTGCATCCAACTACCGCGGACCCCATGGTATTCTTCAATGACCAATCCAGCAGTTCCTCCCCCGATGACGACTCTGTCACCAGCCAGGTATGCCTCTATCATATCTCTTGCCCCCCAGGCTTAGGGTTATGATTTGGAATAAAGGATCTTAACCTGGCGGCCGATTTGAGCAATTTCTTCCTCTTGTAGCTCCCTAGGACCATCACTTGCAAGGAATGGAGCAGGGTAGCTAAAGATCTGCTTGCTCGTTGTCACCATCAATCTCCATGTGTGAAATTAGTGGCTTTTGTATCTATTGGACAGTGAAAGGAAGTTTCTGGCATGTGTAGAGAAGGTTAGCCCCACTTCCGTTGTTACAAATCATTTGTTAGATGTAATTCTAACACTGTCACTATGTTATGTTATTCTACCTAGTATCTAAAAATGTTGCCATCTCATCAGCTATGCCCTGAGAAAATTATTCGGCACCGCTTTAGCAGTTTGTGCAGCCAACTTTGCTCCACACATCTAAGCAGCCAAGCAGTAAAAACTAATACTTTATGGCACGAAGGAACTGAGCATCGGAGCAACTAGGTGCTTTGGTTCCCTAAATTTTTCCTCTGGTGTCGGCTCGGTAGTGCAGGGCACCGGTGCCAAATGTAGGAACAGTTGGTTTGACACAGGTTTTCGCCTACATAGTGGAGGGCCTTAGTGCTATTATTTCTATGTTACTAAATTCATGCATCTACATACCTGTTAGTATTAATTTGATATCATTCAAACACTGTTGTTGTGTTGTTGTAGTTAATATTTAGCTTCCTCATAAAATGGTCAATTTTTTATTTATAGTACATGACTAAGAACTTGAAGTGTTGTTGCAGTTAATTATAGCTTGTGATGTTCTTGAATTTGGTTGTTGTCTCTGTAACAATTAATTCATTTGCACATTGATCTTTTTGAGAAGATATGTCATAATTAACATGTTTCTTCAGTTTTTCAAATATCTATTTGGTGGCTTTCTATGTTGCTAGAAACCCATTTTCCCTACAATTGTAACTGATTTAGTTTTAAATATTATAGGATGAACGTAAGTGTTCTTACCTGGAGTGGGTTGATCAAGAGTGGCCACAGTCTTTGAAGATGTGCCTAGCAAAGCTCTAGAACATGTATGACGAAGAGAATAGAGATAGGCTTAGAGGAAATGTTGTCAATGTCGAAGAATATCAAGATACGGGAAAAAAAGAGGAAGATGGAGAATGAGCTCAATTTTTTTAAATTAGACTTTTGTAAGATGGTGTTTGCAAAAGAGGAGGAACTCTCCCAGTTGATTAGTGCGGAATAGGTTCTTACTGAACTAAAAGCAGAGGTGGAGAAGATGAATTTGGCTGATCATGCATGGGTCAATTAGGGAAATGAATATATTGTTCAATATTGTGCTCAACATACTTTAGCTTATGAAGGTGAACTAGATATATGTTGTACTGAGTTGTGGTCATGTAGCTATCGTACTGTGATGATAAAATATGTGTTTGTGCCTGATATGAAAGTGGTAAACAGTTGTTCGATATGAAATGAGAATTTGCTTAATACTGAAAGTATTAATAGTAAACTAATAAACCTGCTAAATGGGTCATGGAACTTTACAAATGTTAGTAGCAGTAAAAGCGTGTGTGATGGATAGCCCAATGTCATAAAAAATTCATCGAATCGTGTGTGATATACTTGAGTAACGCAAACAGTTAACTCTGCGATTGCTACACCTATCATAGATGGGGCTATACAGAAAACTATGTGTGATGTGGTATGCCACACAAACGTTTGTTCCATGATTATTGTGTGGGATGGCAAGACAATCTCCCACGGCTTGTCCTATGATAGTTTCTACATTATCTCCCCCGATCGCACACGAATGGAAAATTGTGTGTGATTTACATACGAATGGAAACGTTTGTATGGGATTCACTGTGTGGGATGTACATACGAACAGAAACGATTGGGCATGCATAATTGTCTGCGATGGCTCGCCCGATCACACACGAGCTCTATTTTCCTCATGTGTGTGAACGTAGGACCTATCACCGACGGTTTCTGGGTCATGTGGGATGGACCCCCCTATCACACACAGAGGCAATGCGACGGTTTTAAACTCTGCTGCTGAAAGGGGGTAAAAACCGTTTGTATAGCACGTCGCTGCACCAGTGATAATGGCCCCGGGTTCATTCACTTTATATTTACTAAAACCTTAAATATCCTTGCTGCAATTTATTTTCTTTTGTTTTACTTTTTATTTATCCCTCTATCACTATCAGAATTAATCCTTGCAATTGACGACTACAAGGGGATTGACAACCCTCTTGTACGTGTTGAGGGCAAGTATTTGTTGTTGTTGTGTGTGTGTGTGTGTGTGCAGGTACTATTGACGTCTATTTGTGTGAGTCTCCTTGGTTCTTAACTGAGGGAAATACTATCTGCTACTATACTACATCACCCTCCCTCTTCGGGGAAATCCCAACATCTATCACAAGTAGTAGCGATCTACATCAACAACTTCATTGTCGTCATCACCAACTCTCCCCCTCTATGCGGCGGTGTAACCTTCCTCTATCCACTATAATCTCTACTTGAACATGGTACTTTATGGTATATATTATTATCCAATGATGTGTTACACTTCTATGATGTTTGAGTAGATCCCTTGTATCCTACGGGTTAATTATGTTTTGGCGTGATTGATATGAGTTTTATTTTATTATGGTGATGATCTATGGTTCCCTCCGTGTCGCGCAAGCGTGTGGGATTACTGTTGTAGGGTGTTGTAATATGTTCATAATTCACTTATAGTGGGTTGCAAAAGTGATAGAAGCTTAAACTCAAGTAAGTGGGTTGTTGCGTATGGGATTTAAGCGGACTTTACACTTAATTCTATGGTTGAGTTTTACCTTAATGATCTTTAGTAGTTGCGGATGCTTACTAGAGTTCCAATCATAAGAATATGTGATCAAAGTACGGAAAGTATGTTAGAGTATGCCTCTCCCTGATGCATATGATAAGTATCACACGTGTCATATTCAAGTGCCTATGGACAATCCTTCTCATCGTTCTCCAAAAGCTTTTAAACAACAGCTAACTTTCATTATCTTCAAAGCAATCTCTTTATTTAGTGTAAACTAGTTTTATTTCTTGTTCTAGGTAAAGCAAACGTTAGTGTGTGTAGAGTTGTATCGATGGTCGATAGAACTTGAGAGAATATAAATCCTACCTTTAGCTCCTCGTTGGGTTCAATACTCATATTTATTGAAAAGGCTACAAATGATCCCCTATACTTGTGTGTTATCAAAGCCTGGGCTGGTGAGATTATTATGGCGGCAGCTGATCCAGAGCCCATCCTTGGCCCTCTCAGAGCAGCTGGTGCTCATGTACACGAACGTGTGTCGAAGGGACTTAGGGAGGTTGCTCATGTTGTTGATGGATACCTAAAGACAGTAGAGGTCCAAGTAGGTGCTTTAGGGAACTTCTTGTTGTCCTTCCTCTTGGGGTTGCTCCTCTTCTTCATCGGTGGCGAGTTCTACTTCATCAACTTATTCTGGTTTAGGGGCCTCTTGATGCAATGTTGCATCTCCTTTCTGTAGCACATAATGCAAAATTCAATTCTCTATCATGAAGTACTTAGGCATAGGAGTAGGTAACAAGTACCTAACTCCGGGAATTCGAATACAATGATAACCATGGCAAACCACTACCATTGCAACACTAGAAAGAACTCTAATACTGACAAGGTTGTCACCATAATGGGACGGAGATGGTTGAAGTTGAGGCCAAGGGAGTTGACCAACATGGTGATAACTTCTTCACACACGATATCTCCTTGTGTACAATTTGCTTGGTGCACAAGGTGTAACAAAAGTATTGCCCCTAAGTTGGGCGAATAACCGACATCAAGGTTTGCTGCTTTTATGAGAGTTAGCATATTCTCGTCATTCACCTTTGAAACTTCCCCTTGTGCCTGCAATGAGTTAGTGATAACATTATAAAAATATCGAATAACAAGACTTTCAATGCAACTGATCCTTTGCTTGGAACCATGCTAACTCATCTGATAAAAGATTGCCTCGGGTACGGTGTAAGAAAATCATAGACATATCGATTGTCATCCTTGTTGTTTGTGAAGCCAAAATAATTACACCACTCCTCCAGAGTGATGTCAAAATCTTGGTACATGAGTCGGAAAGTGATCCATTCTTCTTCGTGCACCTTGGGAATAAACCGACAATATGCAAGAGAGTACGATGCCCAGGTTCGCCATTGTGAACTCGCAAATCCACCTGGTGATCTTCATCTTCCTCCCATGAACCTTCTTGTATTTTTTCTTGGCCTCACCGGTGGTGAAGACGATCCCCTGCGTGTAAACTTATTGCCTTTGTGTGGCACTCGCGGATGAACTTGGTGTTTCACCACGAGCGACACATGTGAACTCCTCGTAAACATCTCCACAAAATATTTTTTCAGTCCAATAGAAAAATACAATAGTGATCCTACAACAACTACAACATCATACTCCTCCAAAACATCAATTAATCCAAGCCAAAATCAAAATTGGGATCAAAAGTACGCATAACCTAATCATGGCAATGCTATGCACATAGAACATGTATTTGCGAAAAATAAGTTGGGGGAGGGGGGGGGGGACGTGCCGTAGATCGATCGCGCGAAAGGGCCTGAACTAAAGTCGAACGAGTAGAGAGCTCCGACAAAGTGAGGTATGGTTTGCGGGAAGAGGAAGAAGAAGAAAATAGATGAGATGGAGGAAACTTACCTCCCGCCTCAGACTCTTTGTGGCCTCCGAAACACCATACGAGTGTGCATACGAGTGGGTGCGATCATATGGAACATTGTCTTGCGTTCTGGAGCCCTCGGTGCCACGGTGGATACCTCATACGGCCGCTTATATGAGCATCAACACTGGTATGAAACGCCATCGTTCACTCTACTCTTCTTTTCGGCTCGTCGCAGGTGTCATACGAGCACATATACGAGTATCATTGCTCGTACAGAACGTTGTTGTTTGCTCTGGACTTCTTCTATGTTTTCGCCAAAGCTTCATACGACCGCGCATACGAGTGGGTGCGCTCGTATAATACGTCATCGTTCGCTCTGTTGCCTCTGTCTGGTTTCGTTAGCTCTGCCCACGCTCCATACGACCCCAATGGCCATATGAAAGGTCCTCTTCTATTAAGTCACCTCCGAAACTTTGTTTTCTTCAGTGATTTCTGCGGGATTACTTCCAACACAACATACAGGCTTTCAGGCGTTAATACGACACATGACAATGGCCTCATTAGCACAACTTTTTCTCAACTTTTCCTCCACTATAAAAAATTTAACACTCTCTTTATTGAAACGGAAAACTTAAAACTTACTCTTATACCTTATTTCCGTGGGTTGCCTCCCACGAAGCACTTGTTTTCAGTCAGATAACTCGACCGTAGTGATGATCACTTGGGTATAAATACACCAAGCCTATAGCTTCGGGCATTGACTCAAGGAAATATGCCTTAGAGGCAATAATAAAGTTATTATTTATTTCCTTATTTCATGATAAATGTTTATTATTGATGCTAGAATTATATTAACCGGAAACATAATACATGTGTGAATACATAGACAAACATAGTGTCACTAGTATGCCTCTAATTGACTAGCTCGTTGATCAAAGATGGTTAAGATTTCCTAACCATTGACATGAGTTTTCATTTGATAAACGTGATCACATCACTGGGAGAATGATGTGATTGACTTGACACATTCCGCTAGCTTAGCACTTGATCGTTTTAGTTTACTGCTATTGCTTTCTTCATGACTTATACATGTTCCTATGACTATGAGATTATGCAACTCCCGATTACCGGAGGAACACTTTGTGTGCTACCGAATGTCACAACGTAACTGGGTGATTATAAAGGTGCTCTATTGGTGTCTCCGATGGTACTTGTTGAGTTGGCATAGATCAAGATTAGAATTTGTGTAACATCCCAAATTTTCAATTTGGAATATTATACATTAGATCATCATTGCATATCATATTTTATTGCATTTTTGGTTGGTCCTAGAAATTCTAAGCAGCTCAAGGACCCATGGAGAGAGTTGGGGATTTCGTTATTTTCATATTTGAGTTTTCTCAAATTTTGAAAAGAGGATCATTTGGTTTTAATTATTTTCTCTTCGAATATTTCTTATATGAAAATAAAATAGAGGGGATAAAATGACTTCTCCAAAATAAAGAAATATTGGAGGAAAAATATTAAAATCAAATAAGATTTTTATTCGGAGTTTTATTGCTATTTTATTTGAATTAGGAAAAAATGCGTTTTTCAAAATTGCAATAGAGGCCCAAATAAATGTTCACTTTGTCCGCAATATTATTAGAGAACCGTGAAAATTTATTTCAAGATTTTTGGAGTCCGTTTAGTATTTCTTTCGTTAGTTTTTCTGTGTCAGGATTATTTAAAAAAAGGTTAGCAACCTAACCGGGCCGTGTCCGACTAGGACTCCCGACCTGGCCGGCCTTATAAGCCGCCCCCGCCAGCTCACCAGCCCGCCCGCCGAAACCCTAGCCCCGCCGTCGCACCGCCGCCTCGATCCACCGCTGTCGCGCCGCCCCGCGATGCTGCCGACACCCTGTCGCCTTGCCCGCCGCCACCGCCAACGACCGCCCCGTTGCCGGAGGAGCCGCCGCTCACCGCCGCTGACCTCGCCGAGGTAACCGCCGCCGCCGCCGTTGGTTTTTCTTAGGAAAACTGATCGGTTTTAGAAACCCTAGATTCGTTTTTTTAGTTTTGGTTCGTCTTTTCGGTTTAGTTAAATAGCAAACGTTCATCCGTATGTTCGTTTTAACAAACATTGTTCGTACTTTAGCCGTAGACAGCAAACGTTCGTTCGTTAGCCTGTTAGTCGCGTTTTATTTTTCCAGGGTTTTTCCGCGATTATTTTCGATCGCGATTTCTGCCCTGATCTTCGTTTTAGTTTATCTTTTTGCTCGTTTATCCGATTCAGGTGATTCAAGCTCCTAGATATTCGTATCGAAGCCCTCTTTCTGTTTAACCAACTTGAACAAGATTTTGGTACTGTAACATTTGACTTTAGTCCAGATTAGTAAATGAATCCTGTTTCTTTCGAAGTTTGAGTTTCGTTGCTCCGTTTATTTTGATTCTTTTTGCAAACCAGAGTTCTTCGGTTGAACTTTCTAGTTAGATCTCATATTTGAGTTTTACCCGTGCTTCCAGTTGAGTGCTTATGTATGTTATTGTTTGTTTGCGATAGAGTACCCGGAGTGCGAAGCGTGCTACTACGAGTCCCTAGGTTTTGCGGATCATCAGCAAGGAAGTAACACTTTGATCAGACCCCTTTATTACCCAGTTTTTATGCATTAGATCAATCCTCAAACATTGCATGGTTAGGATCTGAATAACATGTGGGTTTGGGAAGTAGATGATGAGGTAGAACCTATTGTCCTGTTTATTATCAAACCTTTGGGAGTTACTTCTACGTTATGCTTATATTGCTATGTTATGCTCGTAGACGTGGATTGGGTGAGTGTATCCATGACAGATGTGAGTATTGTTAATTAATGGTTAACTTAAGGTGGCTACTTAAATACACATCTGGGTGGACTGGTTGAGGCACCCTGGAGTACCCAGTGGTTGTCAGGGCACCTGGAGAATCCAGTGTTGTCCTAGGATATCCCGGAGTACCCGTGTGATCATCCTACGGTTTGCCACCCAGGCTCAAAGGGATCATAAGATTATTCATGCTAGAAACTTCCGTGTGCAGCCACAAGCCAATATGGGCTTTGGCATAGTTGAGTATGTTGTGTGACCTCTTTGAGTGGTAGACTAGCAGATGTAGGGGATGTAGGTGGTACTGTCTACCCAGAGTAAAGAGTTAATGCTTCTGAAAGACTGTGTCTCGGTCATCCATTTCTCAAACATCATGTAGTGCGATAAATCTAACGAAGGAGATCGAGTCTTGTGGGGAAAAGTGCGCAAACCTCTGCAGAGTGTACAAACTAATTATGATTAGCCGTGTCCCCGGTTATGGAAATCTTGAGTATCTGGTTCTTGGATTATCATGTTGATCTCATCACTCTAAATTAATTTGTTGGGTTAATTGATACATGTTTAATTGGGATTGAGTTGGAGGAACCTTCTCAATGTTTAACAACCACCATGATAGTTAAATAAAAATTTATTCCTTTGTTGTAGGGAAAAATTGGCTTTATGCAAAACTGTAACCATAGAGCTTTCCACCAGCCATATATGCATGTAGTGATAGTATTCATTCTCATTACTCTATGTGTTACATTGCCAGCATATTCCACGTGCTGGCCCATTCCGAGCTGCAACATTTCATGTTGCATACTTTTCAGGCAACGAGTAAGGTGCCATAGGTCGTTGTCGTTCACTCAGCTTTACTGTTGGAGTTTGATGGATGCACTTTATCTTCTAAGCCTTCCGTTGTTATCATTTTAGATGGCCTTAAGCCATATTATTGGAATAAGTTCTCTTTTGAGACAATCGATGTAATAAGTGTGTGATTGAAACTCTGTTATAAATCCTCAAGTACTACGTGTGTCAGCATTACCGATCTAGGGATGACACTGATGCACAGAGACTACACTATTTGAGGTCTGGTCGCTACAAGATGGTATCAGAGCACATGCTGACTGTAGGACACGACCACTAAGCTAAAACCCTAGATCACTACTCTCTTCTCATTTCTGACTCCTCTCCTCTTTTCTACTCTATAGGATGGCTGATGCAAGGAACAAGTTTACACAACCGGATGAAGACACTCCTTTTGGACGACACTTGAAGGAAGTTACTAGGTACCTAAACATCAGAATACCAAGCTTCACCGGAACCTACATCGCCACTTTACCAGAAGAGGAGCATTGGATGATTCGAGTTCAAGTTCCAAGACGTTCATGCCAGTCACTGAGCCCATAGAGTTTTCCTTTGATGCACCAACCTGGAGTCTAGGAAAGAGCATGGCAGCCCACATCACCATGGGACGCATTGGAGAAGTCTACCACAAGGATCTCAAGGATACTATCTACCAGATTTGTGGGTGCCGAGATGAGCAATGGGAGATGATCAACACCAGGAGGGATTGGTCCACTGCAACTTTCATCCAGGAGTTAAACCAGCACATTCGTCGCCAGGAGAACTGAAGGAAATATGCCCTAGAGGCAATAATAAAGTTATTATTTATTTCCTCATATCATGATAAATGTTTATTATTCATGCTAGAATTTTATTAACCGGAAACATGATACATGTGTGAATACATAGACAAACATAGTGTCACTAGTATGCCTCTACTTGAACTAGCTCATTGATCAAAGATGGTTATGTTTCCTAACCATAGGCATGTGTTGTCATTTGATTAATGAGATCACATCATTAGGAGAATGATGTGATTGACTTGACCCATTCCGTTAGCTTAGCACTTGATCGTTTAGTATGTTGCTATTGCTTTCTTCATGACTTATACAAAGTTCCTGCAACTATGAGATTATGCAACTCCCGTTTACCGGAGGAACACTTTGTGTGCTACCAAACGTCACAACATAACTGGGTGATTATAAAGGTGCTCTACAGGTGTCTCCAAAGGTACATGTTGAGTTGGCATAATTCGAGATTAGGTTTTGTCACTCTGATTGTCGGAGAGGTATCTCTGGGCCCTCTCGGTAATACTCATCACCTAATCCTTGCAAGCATTGTAACTAATGAGTTAGTTATGAAATGATGTATTACGGAACGAGTAAAGAGACTTGCCGGTAATGATATTGAACTAGGTATTGGATACCGACGATCGAATCTCGGGCAAGTAACATACCGATGACAAAGGGAACAACGTATGTTGTTATGCGGTTTGACCGATAAAGATCTTCGTAGAATATGTAGGAACCAATATGAACATCCAGGTTTCGCTATTGGTTATTGACCGAGAATAGTTCTAGGTCATGTCTACATAGTTCTCGAACCCGTAGGGTCTGCACGCTTAACGTTACGATGATAGTTTTATTATGAGTTTATAAGTTTCGATGTACCAAAGGTTGTTCGGAGTCCCGGATGTGATCACGGACATGACGAGGAGTCTCAAAATGGTCGAGACATAAAGATTGATATACTGGACGGATATATTTGGACACCGGAAAGGTTCCGGATGAGATTGGGACTATACCGCAGTTCCGGGAGGTTACCGGAACCCCCCCGTTAGTATATGGGCCTTATTGGGCCTTAGTGGAAGGGAGGGAGAAGGAGCAAATGAGGGCCCCCCCCCCAAGCCCAATCCGAATTGGGAGGGGGGCCGGCCCCCCCTTTCCTTCTTCCCTCCCCTCTCTTCCTTCCCTCTCCTACTCCTAATAGGAAAGGGAGGGGGCAAACCTACTTGGAGTAGGTTTCCCCCTCCTAGGGCGCGCCTCCCCCTTGGCCGGCCCCCTCCTCCTCTCCCCCTTTATATACGGAGAAGGGGGGCACCCCATAGACACACACGTTGATCTACGGATTGTTCCTTAGCCGTGTGCGGTGCCCCCCTCCACCATAATCCACCTCGGTCATATCGTCGCGGAGTTTAGGCGAAGCCCTGCGCCGATAGAACATCATCATCGTCACCACGCCGTCGTGCTGACAGAACTCATCCCCGATGCTTCGCTGGATTGGAGCCCGGAGGACGTCATCGAGCTGGACGTGTGCTGAACGCGGAGGTGCCGTACGTTCGGTGCTTGGATCGGTCGATTCGTGAAGACGTACGACTACATCAACCGCGTTGTCATAACGCTTCCGCTTAACGATCTACGGGGGTACGTAGACAACACTCTCCCCTCTCGTTGCTATGCCATCACCATGATCTTGCGTGTGCGTAGGAATTTTTTTGAAATTACTATGTTCCCCAACAAGAACCAGATGTGCGCAGGCATGATAGATCTGAAGAAGGCAATGACCAAGATCACAGAGCTGGAGGAAGAACTCAAGTCTACACGCAATGGATACGAGGAGGAAATGACGATACTAGTGGATAAGAATGACGATCTGACGAGGAAGCTAGGAGTATTCATGGGAGACCCCGCGCCAGGAGGAGATGACGACGATTCCAAGGACATTCGCTCGGAGGATTACATCATCATCGACGACACCGACTCGGATCCCGACGATAGCGATGATGACTATGTTAATGCAGCTGGAGCAGATATCATGGAGTCTTCTACTGATTAAAACTTCTAGTCGACCACCATATCAGTAGTAGTATTTCCCCCATGTACATACAGTATAGTCCGAGCACTTTGTAACGATAGTTAGATCGATTGTAAGACCTTGTTTGAATTGATTGGAGTGATATGATTGTGTTTGTCTCATGTGCATATGGGTAGTTGTAGGACCTTGAAGTATGTCTAGAGGGGGGTGATTATACTACTTGACCAATTAAAAACTTAGCCTTTTTCCAATTTTAGAGTTTGGCAGATTTTAGCTATCTTAGGACAAGTCAAGCAATCATCACAAAATTCAAGAGCATGCAAAGAGTATATGAGCGGCGGAAATTAAAGCATGCAACCTGCAAGAAAGTAAAGGGAAGGGTTTGGAGGATTCAAACGCAATTGGAGACACGGATGTTTATGGCGTGGTTCCGATAGGTGGTGCTATCGTACATCCACGTTGATGGAGACTTCAACCCATGAAGGGTAACGGTTGCGCGAGTCCACGGAGGGCTCCACCCACGAAGGGTCCACGAAGAAGCAACCTTGTCTATCCCACCATGGCCATCGCCCACGAAGGACTTGCCTCACTAGCTGTAGATCTTCACGAAGTAGGCGATCTCCTTGCCCTTACAACTCCTTGGTTCAACTCCACAATCTTGTCAGAGGCTCCCAAGTGACACCTAGCCAATCTAGGAGACACCACTCTCCAAGAAGTAACAAATGGTGCGTTGATGATGAACTCCTTGCTCTTGTGCTTCAAATGATAGTCTCCTCAACACTCAACTCTCTCTCATAGGTTTTGGATCTGGTGGAAAGAAGATTTGAGTGGAAAGCAACTTGGGGAAGGCTAGAGATCAAGATTCATATGGTAGGAATGGAATATCTTGGCCTCAACACATGAGTAGGTGGTTCTCTCTCAGAAATGGTAAGTTGGAAGTGTAGGTTTGTTCTAATGGCTCTCTCCACGAATGAAGAGGAGGTGGAGGGGTATATATAGCCTCCACACAAAATCTAACCGTTACACACAATTTACCAAACTCAGTGGGACCGATTCAATAGAATCGGTCGGACTGATTTAGTAAACCTAGTGACCGTTAGGATTTTCGGTGGGACCGACATGCAACTCGGTAGGACCGATATGGTTGGGGTTAGGGCATAATGTAATCTCGGTGAGACCGATTACACAAACTCGGTGAGACCGATTTTGGTAATAAGCTTTCCAGAGAGTTAGTCAGGTAAACTCGGTGGGACCGATTTGCTCTTTTCGATGAGACCGAAATGTTACAAAAGGGAAACAGAGAGTTTACATTGCAATCTCGGTGGGACCGATCGCTCACTTCGGTTAGACCGAAACGTTACGAAGGGACACAGAGAGATTACAATCCCATCTTGGTGAGACCGAGATCCCTATTGGTAGGACCGATTTGCCTAGGGTTTGTGGCAGTGGCTGTGACATCCAAACTCGGTGGCGCCGGATAGAAAGAATCAGTGGGGCCGAGTTTGACTTTAGGTTTAGGTCATCTGTGGATGTGAGAAAGTTTGAGGGTATTTGGAGCATATCACTAAGCACATGAAGCAAGATGCTCATTAAGCAACACCTCATCCCTCCTTGATAGTATTGGCTTTTCCTATAGACTCAATGTGATCTTGGATCACTAAAATATAAAATGAAGAGCCTTGAGCTTTTGTGCTTGAGACAATCCTTTGTCATTAGTATTTTGAGGGATCCACTTTCATCATCCATGCCATGCCATTCATTGAGCTTTCCTGAAATAATACTCTTGGAATAGCATTAGCTCAATGAGCTATATGTTGTTATGAATTACGAAAACACCTAGGGATAGTTGCACTTTCAATCTCCCCCTTTTTGGTAATTGATGACTACATATAGATCAAAGCTTCGACAAATGATAATAAGATTGAAAAACATCGTCGCTTTGAGAAGTATGTGATAAGCAAGAGCTCCCCCTAAGTTTGTGCATAGTTTTAAGATTTGCTTTGGACTGCAAATACACAAGGAATTAGGCTCATGGGTTACTCTTCCATGTCACATACATCTTGGTGGAGCGCTCAGAATGATAAAGATTGAATACATGCACTCATCACCAAGCAAAGTGAATGATCACATAAGGATAGGTAAGAAAATATCATCAAACATGCATAAGTGTAGCTTATGATCAAACACATGATCATCAATGTCTCACAGAAAACAACATAGTATCTCAAGCAATCAAAAGCAAACAAAGTTTAACCACCAAAGCAAGAGAGAACAAAAGCAACACGCTCTTTCTATCTCTCTCAAAGCCTATGATCTATACATTTTTTCCCCTTTGGCAACAAGTTACCAAAAAGTTCATAGAAAATGCATAGTGCTAGATCGACTCTCAGGCTTGATCTTCAGGTGGTGGTGTAGAGATGGCTCCTTGGACGAAGGCTTCAGTTGAAGTGGATGGAGCTGGAGGAGTTGGTGATGGAGCTGGTTGCACTGGAGCTGTGGAAGTTGTAGCTGGTGCAGATGATGTGGCTCTGGTGTCTGTCACAGGCACTGCAGCTGACCTCTGAGCTCTAGGTACTCTGGCAAATACATTAGTGGTAGTCTTGCCCTTCCTCTCCTGCATGTCATCCTGTAGCTGCTCCACAACTGACTGAATCTCAGTTACTTTGACATCTAGATCATAGAATTTTTGTTCCATGATTCTTTCCAAGCTCTCTTGATTCTGAGTTAGGGTGGCCAATCCCTTCTCAATCCTCATAGTTGATGCTATCAAGTAACCAAGCTGCTCCTGCTTGTTCTTCAAAAAGTACTCAGATACCTCCTCTTGTGTTGGCATCTTGGCAGCCTCCTCTCTCTTTGCTTTCTCCTTCTTCTCTTGAGCTTGCACTGATGATGGTTCATTCTCATTCAAGACAACCTGATTGTCCTCAAAGTCTGGATAGAGAGCAAAATGTTCCTTATCCAACAGATATTTTCCTGTGCCCATCTTTGAGTTATCAACTCCTGAATCTGAGGGGCATATCCACAACTTCTCTTTTGGTCTGCTGCAGTCCTCTTAATGGTCTCAACCATACGGCTCATGACCTTGAATTTCTGTGGCACATCAAACAAATGTAGCATGTTGATAGCATGCCCTCTAATGATGTTGGGGTCACCTGACTTGGGCAATAGAGTGTGCCTTAGGATCCAGTTGATTGTTGGCAGCCCTGATAGAAGAAAGTGGACTGACCCAAACTTATGTGTCTCAATAGCTTTGTCTGGGATCTCCTTGTACATATGTGCCATGGAATTGTTGTCCATCTTCTTCTTGGCATAGACATCCAAGTCATCTTCACTCTCCTTTGGGGCATTGATCAGTTTTTCCCATTCCTCAATGGTTGACTGGTACCTTGTGCCTTCAGACATCCAAACTATCCTCCCATCTGGATAGAAGTGTGCTGTGGAGTAGAATTGCATAATGAGTTCATCATTCCAGTTGGTGAGCTTCTGCCCAACAAAATCTGCAACTCCACAAGCAACAAAAGTGTCTTGCACTCCAGGATAGTGTTCTTCATTTTCTTTCATGTAGGTCCAGTCGACCCACCTCATATCACACACTATGGGCTTCTAGTCCAACAAGATTTTCTCATAGAAATCCTGATGTTCCTTTGTATGGAACCTGTAATCAACAGCAGTCCTTCTCCTTGTGGCATATGGATTTGTCATCCTCCATAGCCTCTACCCTGAGTCTCTTCTGATATTCATGTCCTCAGCCACAGGATGAGCATCATTGTGGTCTGGTATCTTGGGCTTGAGCTTCCTCAGGACTTGTCCTTCTTCATCTTCCTCATCAGCAACTTCAGGCACTGGGGCCTTGTTCTTCTCAGCAACTGGAATACTCTTGGTATTCCTCTTTGGTGCAAGCTTGGGCTTGGGGGCAGCTTTGGGTGCTTCCTTGGGCTTTGATGTTGCAGCCCCTGACTTAATTGCATCACCCATAAGCTTTTGTGCCTTGGGTGCTGGTGCAGCAACCTCTTCTTCCTATTTAGAGTCTCTCCTCATATAGGGATTTCCAAGAACCTGGGCAGTAGTGGTTCTGGCTCTCTTCTTCTTCTTATCCTGAGCAGCAGCTTCATCTTCTGATTCAATGGTAAACTTCATAGTTTCTCCAGTGGGAACTTTCTTGGGTTTTGAAGTTGTGACTCTCCTTGCAGGTGCCTCTTTTGGTTCAGTCTTTTCAGGCACTTGAGTAGATCCTCTAACCTTCAGCATAGGTGTCCTCTTGGTAGGAACCTTCCTATTGAGTCTAGGTTTAGTGTTCTTTGCTGAGGCATACTCCTTTTTGAGCACTACCTCCTTGGAGGTAGCCTCATCTTCTTCTGCCAAATAATCCTCATCCTCAGATTCTGAGGTTCTCTTCTTCCTTGTCATGGTGGCAGCTTTAGGCAGATTGCTTGGGGTGCTCCTGCTGCCTTCATCTGAAGTGCTAGAGGGACTAGTGCCCTCACTCATGTGATTGTTCTCTTCTAACTTGTTCTGACTATCACTTTGGTCTGACATGATGTAAATCACTGACTGCTGACCCTGTGTATAGTTATAGATGAGATAGAATGAATGAGCATCACAAAATGCAGAGATTTTTGCAAAAGAATGATTCAAAATTTCAGTTTTAGTTTTCCACAGAAAGCATTTCGGATCAACCGATTTTCAAACTCGGTGATACCGAAGCAGTTTTGGAACCTAAACTGGTGAACTCGGTTGGACCGAGTCACAGTTCGGTGGCACCGAGACTGCTAGGGTTTCACAAAGTCCTAAAATCGGTCACACTAATTAGCAATTCTCGGTCAGACCGAGAGTTGCTAGTGCAATGGCGTTAGCCAAATCGGTGGGACCGAGTTTTTCAACTCGGTGGGTCCGAGATGGTTTCTGCGGAAACCTAACCCTAAATTTTCAAATCCCATCTAATCTAAGGATTGTATTGACTGGATAGGAGTGTTTCAATCGTGGCAAGAATCATTATGAACACAATGTGCTAGGAATCGGACAAGGATAGCACTATGATCGAGTCCATATCCTAGCTTGGCGATGAACTCGCTACGGCGGCAACGGCGGGGGTGAATTCCGTTGACGGTGGTGGAGACCAGCGACAGGAGGCGGCTGGCGATGAGGAGACGATCCGGAGACCCTGGTGGCAGAGCGAGCTATTGCGCGGGCGAAGAGGTTCGGAGAAATTTCCAAATTTTTGCCCGTGAGTATATATAGCCCGACCCTGTCAGTGTGACTGAGTGGAACAACTCGGTGGCACCGAGATGCATAACGGTGTACAGTTACAGCAACTCGGTGTGACCGAAAAGTTCAAATTGGTTGCACCAAGATTGAAAACCTAGATTGACTTAGTGATCTCAGTAGGACCGAAATGGAGGAATCAGTCACACCGAGAATCACAAAGAAGTTTTGGAAGTTTAAGTCTATGATGAATCGGGGACTCCAAGTGCTCCTCACACAGAGTGGTTCGAATCTGACTTGATCAAAATTTATGATGTAGCATGAATAGAGTTTGAGACGAGAAAAGCATAGATAGCTAGAGAAGGTTCTTAGGCATTCTTGTCCATCCACTTGGCAAAAAGAAAAATAAGCCAATCAATCAACAACAAGTGGATGTCCTCGAATGAGTAAAATATGCAACAACATGCTCACACAATAAGATGGCAAATGAAATATGTGGCAAAGCATGCACAACTAATTCTAGCATCTATCAAACAATTGGCGATGACTAGGTCATCTATATATTAGTATATTGACTTAGGAGTCAAATGAGAACATTTCATCATAGGTCATACTCATCGTTTAAGCTCAAGTGGGGTTACCACTTTTACATAATGCATTGTTGTGTTCACACCATTAGAGTTGCTTTGACTCAATTCTTAGAGTTAAGCTCCCCCTAGATGTGAGATCCCCTTTTAGAGGGATGAACTAACCTTGGGTTTTGTCGATGATGACTTCATGTAGGTGTTGAAGATGTGGATGCTCAATGTTGATGTAGATCATTTGGAGCAATCCTTTGGAGTGAGTTGCACTTTCAACATACCTACATGGGTTAGTCCCACAAGGAACAAACAAGAATATCCATAGACATAGAGTGATGCACACACACGATGATGTCCACGAAATCATTAGGTTACCTTGTCCCTTGCCTTACCAACATGAGGGTTTGTGACTCCTTGAACTAGTGCACGATGTGAAAGTTGATTGCACTTGTCATTGCCAAAATGATATGAGTGAAGAATGTTGGCGGAGTCTCAAGAACTCTCTAGTTCTTCTTCTTCGGGATCCACATCATCTTGATGGGAATCCTTGGAGTCGTAGTCGTACTTGATGAAGTAGAACTTGACGTAGTCTTGGGAACCCACTTGACCGAGGCCTTAGGTGCTTCTTCAAATGCATCAATCTCTTCTTGAAGCTTGTCCTTGCCTTTGTTCTTGTGGTCTTGTGGTGGAAGATCATCTTGTGCTTGTGTTCCTTTGAAGGAAGTAGGATCATACTTCGCTTGTTGAGGAACAAACTTCGTCTTGGGGTATTGATCTTCTTCCCACTCAACTCCATTGGCATTGAACTTTTGTTCAAAACCAACACCTTGATTCTTCCGGTGCCTTCCTTGCTTGCGTACAATTTCCTCGAATTGCTTACTCTCGGCAAGGCTCTTGTAAACACCTTTCTCTATAATTCCTTTCAATAAGCTATTTTCTTGCTCAAATGTAACTTGGCTAAGAGAATCATTAGTGGAATCAAGAGAACTACTAGAAGCAACAATATTGGATTTGACATTATTATTGTTACTACTAGAGGAAGGATCATTCCTGTACTTGTTACTAGACTTGACTTGAGGCATGTAAGTAGATAAGAGTAAATGCTTGGCAATGTAAGAAGAACTTTTCTTACGAAGATCATCATTGATTGCCTTTAAGAACTCATGCTCTTGCTCAAGATTTAGCTTTTCAAAGCGTAACTTCTCATGAGCTCTTAAAAGTTCTCGATGATCTTTGAAGATAGTTTCATGAGCTAACTTAAGAGTGTTTAGTTATTTAGTTAGAAGCTCAATCTTCTCCTTATCATTGTCATTCGTTTTATCTTTATTAGCATGATTAATTGACGTTTCATCATAGTATTCATCACTAGAGTTGTCAACAAGTAAATCACCATCCACAAGCAAGTCATCTTCATCACTATTGAAATCAACATACTCGGGATGTGTTACCTTTGGACCTTTGGCCATGAAGCATCTTCCAATTCCTTCATTTGGTGAGTCAAATATGTCGTAGGAGTTGGTTGACACAAGTGCTAGACCGGCAACACCTTCATCTTGAGTATATTCGGAGTCGGAGTGATAGCTTCTCTCAGAGTGATTGTTGGAGTCGGAGCCGGATACCCATTCACCAACATGAGCTTGATGTCTTCGTTTTGTGTAGCTCCTTGATGACTTTTCCTTCCTTCCCAAAACCTTGCTTCTCCATGAGGGTCTTCGTTCATAACGATCATCTGTACTCCTCCTTTCTCTTGGTGGTGATTCTTCTCTTTTGCTTCTTCTTTTTGGAGAGTCTTCTCTTCTTTTGTAGGGTCCGTACACTCATTGGAATAGTGTCTGGGTCTACCACAATTGTAGCAATTTTGCTCTCGACTAGAAGATCTTTTGTCATTGTAGGACATTGACTTGGAGCTTCTTTCTTTGCTTCTACTCTTGTAGAATTTGTTGAAGTTCTTCACCATTAAGCTCAATTCTTCATTGAAGGTTTGTTTCTCACTTGATGATGTGGGGGATTCACTTGAGGCTTTGTAAGCACCACTTGACTTGTTGTGAAGTTCCTCCTTATCCTTGAGTGACATCTCATGAGCAACAATTCTTCCGATGACTTCCGTTGGCTTGAGATCTTTGTAGTTTGGCATCATTTGGATCAATGTGCACACGATATCATACTTTCCATCCAATGCTCTTAGGATCTTCTTGATGATGAATCTATCGGTCATCTCTTCACTCCCTAAGCCGGCAATCTCATTTGTGATAAGTGCAAGCCTAGAGTACATTTCAGCGACACCTTCACCATCCTTCATTTTGAACTTGTCAAGCTGACTTTGGAGCACATCCAACTTGGATTCCTTGACGGAGTCGGTACCTTCATGCATATCAATCAAGGTATCCCAAATTTCCTTTGCATTCTCAAGACGGCTGATTTTGTTGAATTCTTCGGGGCACAATCCATTGAAGAGGATATCACAAGCTTGAGTGTTGTATTGCAACATCTTCAATTCATCCGCGCTAGCTTCTCGGTTTGGTTCTCTCCCATCAAAGAATTCACTTTGCAAGCCAATACACACAATAGCCCAAACGGCGGGGTTATGTCCAAGAATATGCATTTTCATCTTATGATTCCAACTAGCAAAATTAGTACCATCAAAGTAAGGACCTCTACGGTGATAATTTCCCTCACTAGACGCCATACTCTCCTAGGTTGTGAAACCAAGGCTATGACCACCAAAAGCTATGGAAATCAAAGCAAATGGAGACCAAAGCTCTGATACCACTTGTAGGACCTTAAAGTATGTCTAGAGGGGGGTGATTAGACTACTTGACCAATTAAAAACTTAGCCTTTTCCCAATTTTAGAGTTTGGCAGATTTTAGCTATCTTAGGACAAGTCAAGCAATCATCACAAAATTCAAGCAAGCATGCAAAGAGTATATGAGCAGTGGAAATTAAAGCATGCAACTTGCAAGAAAATAAAGGGAAGGGTTTGGAGGATTCAAATGCAATCGGAGAGACGGATGTTTTTGGCGCGGTTCCGATAGGTGGTGCTATCGTACATCCACGTTGATGGAGACTTCAACCCACGAAGGGCTCGCGAAGGTTGCGCGAGTCCACGGAGGGCTCCACCCACGAAGGGTCCGCGAAGAAGCAACCTTGTCTATCCCACCATGGCCATCGCCCACGAAGGACTTGCCTCACTAGCAGTAGATCTTCATAAAGTAGGCGATCTCCTTGCCCTTACAAACTCCTTGGTTTAACTCCACAATCTTGTCGGAGGCTCCCAACTGACACCTAGCCAATCTAGGAGACACCACTCTCCAAGAAGTAACAAATGGTGCGTTGATGATGAACTCCTTGCTCTTGTGCTTCAAATGATAGTCTTCCCAACACTCAACTCTCTCTCATAGATTTTGGATCTGGTGGAAAGAAGATTTGAGTGGAAAGCAACTTGGGGAAGGCTAGAGATCAAGATTCATATGGTAGGTGTCGGTGTCAAAACCGGCGGATCTCGGGTAGGGGGTCCCGAACTGTGCGCCTAGGCGGATGGTAACAGGAGACGAGGGACACGATGTTTTTGCCCAGGTTCGGGCCCTCTCGATGGAGGTAAAACCCTACGTCCTGCTTGATTAATATTGATGATATGGGTAGTACAAGAGTAGATCTACCACGAGATCAAGGAGGCTAAACCCTAGAAGCTAGCCTATGGTATGATTGTTGTAATGTATGTTGTCCTATGGACTAAAGCCCTCCGGTTTATATAGATACCAAAGAGGGCTAGGGTTACACAGAGTTGGTTACAATGGTAGGAGATCTACATATCCGTATTGCCAAGCTTGCCTTCCACGCCAAGGAAAGTCCCATCCGGACACGGGGCGGAGTCTTCAATCTTGTATCTTCGTAGTCTTGGAGTCCGGCGGACATTGATAGTCCGGCTGTCCGGACACCCCCTAGTCCAGGACTCCCTCAGTAGCCCCCGAACCAGGCTTCAATGACGATAAGTCCATCGCGTTTATAGTCTTCGGCGTTGCAAGGCGGGTTCTCCCTTCAAATTCCATGTACCTGCCGAACAGTGTCCGGCTTCATCTTGAATACTGTGTTCCTCGGCTTCTACGCCAAATAATGGCCCTCTTCCACGCGTCGCACGAATGCGAAAAGCCAGGGTGTATTTTGCATTTCACCCCCCAATTGTGCGAGTTGCCCGCCTATAAAAGAGGCAAGAATCCAGATCCAAACCACACCATCTTCCTCCCGCGAATACTCCATCGAAGCGCCTTTGACCTAGAAATCCATTCCACCATGGATCGTCAACACGGCTCTTCTTCGCGCGCTCCCAGCCCACCGCCGGGGAATTGGAGGAGGTGCTCTATTTCGCACAACGAGCTCGAGAAGCTCCAAACGGGGGGATTCCTCCCTCCGACCTTTATGATCCCAGTCCGGGCCGGACTGTTACTTATCAAGGCGGGAGACAGGCGGAGGACACTCCCAGCCCCAATAAGGGGGAGCGAGTATGTTTTGTCCCTTATCTGACAAGGGGACTCGGATTTCCAATACATCCGTTCCTCCGCGGGCTCCTGAAGTTCTACGGACTCCAGCTCCACCACCTCACGCCCGCCTCTGTCCTGCATATCGCGGGCTACGTAGCTCTTTGCGAGCTATTCCTGGGCATTGAGCCCCATTTTGCATTGTGGAAGAGGCTGTTTTGCCTCGTACCCCGTTCTCACCAGGGGTCCATATATCAAGTGGGCGGCGCCGAAATATGGCGCATCGCCGGGACCGGATACCTATCCGGCACTCCCAAGAAGGCGTCCGAAGACTGGCCCTCGGAGTGGTTTTATATAGGGGACGCTCCCCTGCCAGACCCAGTTCGGATCGGCCTCCCGGAGTTTAGTGCTGCTCCCTTGAAGAAACGCCTCAGCTGGCGCCCACGGAGCCCCCGGTTGGAGGAAGACACGAGCGTCCATTACTTGATGGGCCGGATAAGATTAATGGCTCATTCCGGCTTGACCATGATCGGAGTCATGGCGACATGCATTGAGCGAGGGGTACAACCACTGCAATACAGAGGTCATCCCATGTGGGATTTCAACGGGGAAGACGATGCTACCCGGCATGGCCGCAAAGGGCCGGATTCGACCGAGGATCTGGTGAAGATCCTGTCCAGTCTGTACAAGGGGGAGAAGGAGGATTTCCTTCGAACGAACCCTTTGAATGGGTTTTCCATGATCAACCCCAGAGGATGGGTAAGTGAACACCTTGAAGGGCCCAGCCCATGCTTTCGAATTTAAGCTTCTTACATTATGTCTTCGGCGCAGGGTCTACGCCGGACTGTGGAGGACATGGTGAGTCCTGCTCTGCAACCTGAGGATCCAGAAGGATCCCTGGGTCCGGCCTCTGAAGAGGACCCGGATATCGAGGTGGAGCTGATCGACGGGGTGTATCACCAACTCAGCATAGACAATGCTTTGGTCGCCATTACGGCGGACTACCCCGGGCTAAGTCCGGCTTCCCAGGTGACCGCGACCGAAGTCTGGACACAATTATCTCATCCCTGCCCATTTCTGACCTTCGCGAACGATGGTATTTTGCAGGAAGCGCCTTTACGGCAGGAAGCCGAGGCCGCGGCGGCCGACCAACAGAGGTCGGTCCGAACCAGCAGGCGGAAAAGGAGCACAGTGCGAACGGAAACGCCGCAAAGGTATAGCTCGTATTTGAATTTTTAGAGCAACGTTCCAAGGAAACGTCTGAGTGATCATGATCTTTGCAGGAGATAAAGTGCTCGCCGGACTGCGAGCGCAGAAATTGCCAATCCGACCAACACCGGCCAGGCTCCAGCGCCCGGCCTGGAGGGGGAGGCAAGCGCAAGACGCGAGCCGGATCCTTCTCCAACGGAGGATACCGACAGACTGTCCGCCATCAAGTCTGAGGTGGAGAGCGCCATGAACCATAGGCGCCGCCGGACAGTATTTCAAGAGGCGTGCTTTTCCCCTGAGGCATTGGATGCTTTTAACGCAGGAGACGCGCATCTCCGTGCTGCTCAGAATGGTTTTACCAGAGCCACGGAGCAGTATGTGAAAGACATACGGGTAAGGGAATTTTAATGGTTGTATATACCAGTAGCCCTTGAGACTTAAAGTAGTTATGTTAACTGATTTAAGGATCATTGAAAATTTCAGGCACTTAACGAGAAGAACACCCAGCTATCTCGGGAGCTGCAAGATTGCAAGGCCCAACTTGAGGTCGCACTTGCTGCCGCAGGAGGAGACGGAAAGACCCCTCCTGGTAACACATTTTTATTAATAAATATAAGCGATGTGCGGCGTGCGCGCGAGTCTAATAATGACATTTGCAGGTACCGCCGGACAAGATCCGGACATGCAAGCATTGCTACGCCAGCTAAAGGCCGGCGAGAGTGTGCTGAATAGGGTTCAGCAGGAAAGGAACAAGCTCCAAGATGCCAACGCCAAGCTCGGAGAAGAGCTGAAAGGCGCACAGGCCGAGCTGTCCGGCTCCGTTAAGGAGAATCAGCGGCTTCGTCGCAGCATTTATAGTAAGTGCTTGAGCGAACTCTTTTGAAAAGAAGAGTTCGGCGAGGAAGTATTTTGACATGATATGTCTTGTAGGTATACTCACGGGTCGTCCTGCAGAGGAGATGCCCATATCAATGGGTGATCAACTTCCCGAACTATTGCAGCTACTCGAACGAGTTCGGCAGGCAATGAGCGGCGTCGTTCAGGCTTTATGGCCAGCCCTCACCCTACCCGAGGGCCTCGGGGAGCTTGCGGAGAAGCTGCAGGGAGTGAGGTAGCGCTTCCGTTTGTGGAAGATTTCGGCTTGCCGTCAAGGTGCGAGGGAGGCTTGGGCCATGGTGAAGACGCGGTACAAGAAGGCGGATCCCAACCACATGGCCGAAGTTGGACCGGTGGGTCCCGATGGGAAGGAGATCCCTGTGAGTTTAGTGTATAGCCAAGTAGAGTTGGCTGCTAAATTTTCCCAACAGGACTGTAAACTAGACAGCCTGTTAGACAGGATTGAGGAGGAATACAATCAGTAAATTTGACAATGTATGTTATCCTTTAAAGTGACATGTGAAATGCCTTCTAGTCGGATTGTAAATCGTTTGTCTTTGCTGACCTTTTCGCTTCGACCTCGGGACCCTAGAGTCCGGAGTGTGTCCGAATACCTTTTTGGTTAAGAAACAACCGTGGTATGCATGGAGACCAGGCGTAGGGGTCATTAGTGCTTTATCAGACAAGTGCCCAACTAGTTATGTTATATTACATGGTTAGTAAGAAACATCTTCCAGGGAGAATAGTTCCGTTAAGGGTTCCTTTCGCTGGGAGGCATGCCCTAAAGTGCATGTCCGGACTGCAAAGAAAGCAGTAAAACATCTGGGGGCAAATAGATAAATAGGTAAAAAGTCATCTTTTAAGTCACCGACCGAATATTCCCTTAAGAACGCTAGCTTTCGGCTTCACCCAGTCTGAGGCACACATCCGGCTGACCCGGCAGTAACAATCGCAGAGGTGCTCCCTTTACCTCCTAGCCGAACAATCGGGAACGTAGGGGTAAGCACAGGAGCCAGGCAACCCAGCTTGGCCAAAACTTAAGTCATATCAATGCATATAATGGCGAGTAAAAGGTACATGTGGAAGCTTGACACATGTGCTGGGCATAAAACCCGTATAATTGAGCTTCTGTAAAAGAAGCCCCCAGGAATAATGAGTGCGGATGGCACATCATGCGTATAATTGAGCTTCTGTAAAAGAAGCCCCCAGGAATAATGAGTGCGGATGGCACATCATGTGTATGCAAAGAATACAAAAATAGGCCCGAAAGGGCTTTTAAATGAGAAGGATAAAAAGAGAAACAAAAGACAGCCGAAGTGTAAAAGCTTGGACGGGGGAAGGGGACGAACTCTTAGTCCGGCGCTAGGCATAGAATCGTCGGAGGCGGGCTGCGTTCCATGGGTTCGGCTCGAGTCGGTGATCCGACGCATTTCGTAGACGGTACGCTCCGCCAGTCAGTACTTGATCGATGATGAAGGGACCCTCCCATTTGGGCTTGAGCTTGTCCTTTTTCTTGTCCGGTAGGCGTAGAACTAGTTCACCAATGTTGTAAGTCTTGGCCCGTACTTCTCTGCTTTGATATATTCGGGCCTGCTGCTGATAGAATGCGGAACGAGCCTTCGCGACGTCACGTTCTTCCTCCAATGTGTCCAAGCTGTCCTGCCGATCAAGCTCGGCTTCTCTTTCCTCATACATGCACACTCGAGGTGAGTCATGAATAATGTCACAGGGCAAGACTGCCTCTATGCCGTATACCATAAAAAATGGTGTGAATCCGATAGTACGGTTAGGCGTTGTCCGCAGCCCCCAGAGTACGGAGTCGAGCTCCTCGACCCATTGTGTGTCGGATTTAGTGAGTGACCTCACTAGTCTGGGTTTAATGCCGCTCATTATTAGACCATTTGCTCTTTCCACTTGACCGTTGGTTTGAGGGTGATAGACTAACGCATAGTCGAGCTTGATGCCCATATTTTTGCACCATGACTTAACCTCGTCGGCTGTGAAGTTCGTGCCGTTGTCGGTGATGATGCTGTGGGGGACTCCGTAACGGTGTACCACCCCAGATATAAAGTCTATCACTAGTCCGGACTCTGCCGTTTTGACCGGTTTGGCCTCTATCCATTTGGTGAATTTATCCACCATGACCAATAGGTATTTTTTCTTGTGGGTTCCCCCTTTAAGGGGTCCAACCATGTCAAGCCCCCAGACCGCGAACGGCCAGGTAATGGGTATGGTTTTGAGGGCGGTGGGTGGCATATGGCTCTGATTAGCAAAGAGCTGGCAACCAACGCATCGCTGGACCAAGTCCTGTGCGTCTACCCGAGCCGTTGGCCAATAAAATCCTGTACGGAATGCTTTCCTACAAGGGCCCGGGCTGCTGCGTGGTGTCCGCCTAGTCCGGCATGAATTTCAGCCAGGAGGTTTCGCCCTTCTTCTTCGGAGATACACCTTTGAAGGACTCCGGTGGTACTTTTCTTATAAAGTTCTCCCTCATGGACCTTGTAGGCCTTCGATCGCCGGACTATGCAGCGGGCCTCATTTTGGTCCTCGGGAAGTTCCTGCCTAAGTAAGTAGGCTAGGAAAGGTTCTGTCCACGCGACGATTACTGCCATTATGACGTGGGCGGAGGGTGTTATGTCGTTTGCCGAATCACCAGTTGGTGCGGTTTTCTCCGGTTTGTAGCTACCGGGCTCCTCTTCCCATAGTACGGATGGCTTGAAGAGCCGTTCCAGGAAGATATTTGGAGGGACAGCATCACGTTTAGCACCGAAGCGTGCCAGGACGTCGGCCGCTTGGTTATTATCTCGGGCTATGTGATGGAATTTGAGTCCTTCAAACCGAGCTGACATTTTTAGGACATCATTACGATATGCTGCCATTTTCGGATCCTTGGCGTCGAAGTCTCCATTTATTTGGGATATTGCAAGGTTTGAGTCCCCGCGCACCTCTAGTCGTTGAATGCCCATGGAGACCGCCATCCGGAGACCATGTAACAGGGCCTCGTATTCGGCTGCATTGTTGGAGTCCGTGTACATTATTTGAAGTACATACTGGACTATATCTCCGGTGGGGGACGTCAGTACAACGCCAGCCCCCAGTCCGGCCAACATTTTGGAGCCGTCGAAATGCATAGTCCAATTGGAGTATGCGCCGTACTCTTTAGGGAGTTCGGCTTCAGTCCATTTGGCGACGAAGTCAGCCAAAACTTGTGACTTTATAGCTCGTCGAGGTTTGTAAGTGATGTCGAATGGTAAGAGCTCAATGGCCCATTTTTCTATCCTGCCCGTTGCGTCGCGGTTATTTATAATGTCATTGAGTGGTACCTCAGAGGCCACTGTTATCGACCACTCTTGAAAGTAGTGCCGGAGCTTTCGAGACGCCATGAACACCGCATATGCTATCTTCTGATAGTGCGGGTAACGGGATTTGCAGGGGGTTAACACAGTGGATACATAATACACTGGTTTTTGAAGAGGGAATTTATGCCCTTCTGTCGCTCGTTCGACGACGAGCACTGTGCTTACAACTTGATGTGTTGCTGCGATGTATAACAACATTGGTTCGCCCAGAGTGGGCGCAGCCAGGACCGGATTTGTTGCCAGTATGGCCTTTATTTCTTCGAGTCCGGCAGTGGCAGCATCCGTCCACTCGAAGTGTTCGGTGCGCCTGAGGAGGCGATAGAGGGGCAACGCCTTTTCTCCTAAACGGGAGATAAAGCGGCTTAATGCTGCCATGCATCCTGTTAATTTTTGTATTTGTTTGAGGTCTTTTGGAATATCCAACTGTGACAGAGCTCGGATTTTGGCCGGATTTGCTTCAATTCCTCTACCGGATACAATGAAGCCCAGCAGCTTTCCGGCTGGTACGCCGAAAACGCATTTTTCCGGATTCAGCTTGATGTCATATACTCTGAGGTTGTCGAATGTGAGCCTCAAATCGTCTACTAAAGTTTCGACGTGTTTTGTTTTGACGACTACGTCATCTACGTATGCCTCGACTGTTTTGCCGATTTGGGTGGCCAGATATGTTTGAATCATGCGCTGATATGTTGCGCCGGCGTTTTTGAGTCCAAAGGGCATCGTGTTGAAGCAGAATGGTCCATATGGAGTGATAAATGCCGTTGCGGCTTGGTCTGCTTCCGCCATCTTGATTTGATGATAGCCAGAGTATGCGTCCAGGAAGCACAACGAATCGTGCCCTGCTGTGGCATCGATAATTTGATCGATGCAGGGGAGAGGGAAGGGATCCTTTGGGCAAGCTTTATTGAGGTCTTTAAAATCGACACAGAGGCGCCAGGATTTATCCTTCTTTGGTACCATCACCAAATTTGCTAGCCAGTCCGGATGTTTGATATCTCTAATGAATCCGGCTTCCAATAGTTTGGCTAGCTCTTCTCCCATTGCCTGTCTTTTGGGCTCGGAAAATCGTCGAAGAGCCTGTTTGACTGGCTTGAATCCTTTTAGGATGTTGAGGCTGTGTTCAGCCAACCTGCGAGGGATTCCGGACATGTCTGAAGGATGCCAGGTGAAGATATCCCAATTTTCCCAAAGGAATTCGCGCAGTGCGGCGTCTACTTCGGGGTTCAACTGTGCCCCAATGGAGGTCGTCTTTGTTGGGTCCGTTGGATGGACCTGGAATTTTATTATCTCGTCTGCTGGTTTGAAGGAGGTGGACTTGGATCTTTTATCGAGTATCACATCGTCCCTGTTCACCGTAGAGCGCAGCGCGGTGAGTTCCTCTGCCGCTAAGGCTTCGGATAGTGCCTCGAGGGCTAGTGTGGCTGTCTTGTTTTCGGGGCGGAGTGCTATGTCCGGATCACTAGCGAGAGTGATTATTCCGCTGGGCCCAGGCATTTTAAGCTTCATGTACCCGTAATGAGGTATTGCTTGAAAAATTGTGAATGCCTCTCGTCCTAATATGGCGTGATATCCACTGCTGAACGAGGCCACCTGGAACGTGACTTCTTCGGATCTGTAATTGTCCGGAGAGCCGAACACCACATCGAGTGTGATTTTTCCGGTGCAGCGCGCTTCCCGGCTAGGGATTATTCCTCTAAAGGTTGTGCTGCTTCGCTCAATACGGTTCCAATCGATTTCCATTTTTCGCAGAGTTTCCTCGTAAATGAGGTTTAGTCCGCTGCCGCCGTCCATGAGGACTTTTGTCAGTCGAAAGCCGTCCACTATGGAACTAAGTACCAGTGCGGCTGGGGCTTTGGTTGTTCGGAATGTGGGCTTGTTGCTGCCATTGAAGGTAATGGCTGTGTCGCTCCATGGATTTGCTGTTGCTACTTGGTAGACTTCGGCGAGTTCGCGGATTGATCGTTTTCGCATATTATTTGATGCGAAAGTCTCGAAGACTGTTGATACCGTGCTAGTATTGTTGGAGTGGTTTCCCGGAGCTAGAAGCTCTTCGCCACTTTTGGCCACCTGCCGTAATATCCAACATGCTCGAAGGCTATGTGTTGGGACGGCTCCCTCTGTATTATGAAGCTTACAGGGTCCATTGAGCCATCCCTCCAGTACGGTTCCGTTTCCCTGATTGGATTTTTGTTTTTTCGTGTTTGCATCTAGGGCCTGAGTGTAAGGCGCCCTTTTACTGCGGACTGGGTTTGGGGCCGGATTATCCCAAAATTGATTTTCGGTTTTCTGGAAACTCTCCATCGCACAGTACTTTCGTACAATGGATGCCAGATCGGTAAAGCGCGTAATTTTGCGACGATCAATGGCGTTTAGTATTCCCTTGTCCGTGCAGTTATTGCAGAAGATTGATATTGCGTTTTCCTCTCGGCAGTCCTTTATCCTGTCCATAACCAGGAGGAATCTGGCCCAGAAGTGATGTACTGTTTCTGTAGGCTCTTGCCATATTAGAGATAGATCGCATATGTCTGGGCGGGTGGGTGGAATAAAATCCGGATCCCTGCCCATCTTGAGGCTCAAAGGCCAAGGGGTTTCCGAATTCGGAAGTGTGTTTTGCTGGGGACAATCCAGCGAGTCCGGGGCGATGCATGATTTTAAGTTCGATGCTCGATCGAAGTCCGTCCCTCCGCGGGAATACGGCATGGAGGGTTCGGGAATCCGGACATGAATTGTTTTCAACACTGGCAAAGAGTTGCCGTATTGCTCTTCCACCACTGCGACGTGGTGGGTGGCCTGGGGAGAGTTAATCTCTCTCAGATCGGTTTTAAGCCCAATCTGGTTGTAGTCCGTAGCGACTCCCAGGGTGGCGATGCAATCCAAGAGCTCGTTAATAGACAAGAGCTCTATTGGATCTAACTGTTCGGCAGCTTTAGGGCTGACGCGAAGATTGCTTTCGACGACTTGAGAAGTCATTGCCGAAGCGGCGGCCGGACAGGCGGTCATGAGAAAACCACCAAGCCGAATAGTTTGGCCGGCGGCCAAGGCCCCTCCGGTGAAAATACCGTCTTTGAAGACTTGTGGAGGCATCCGCTCTATCGGTGACGACACAGAGGAACTCTCAATGAAAGCACCAATGTCGGTGTCAAAACCGGCGGATCTCGGGTAGGGGGTCCCGAACTGTGCGTCTAGGCGGATGGTAACAGGAGATGAGGGACACGATGTTTTTACCCAGGTTCGGGCCCTCTCGATGGAGGTAAAACCCTACGTCCTGCTTGATTAATATTGATGATATGGGTAGTACAAGAGTAGATCTACCACGAGATCAAGGAGGCTAAACCCTAGAAGCTAGCCTATGGTATGATTGTTGTAATGTATGTTGTCCTACAGACTAAAGCCCTCCGGTTTATATAGATACCGGAGAGGGCTAGGGTTACACAGAGTCGGTTACAATGGTAGGAGATCTACATATCCGTATTGCCAAGCTTGCCTTCCACGCCAAGGAAAGTCCCATCCGGACACGGGGTGGAGTCTTCAATCTTGTATCTTCGTAGTCTTGGAGTCCGGCGGACATTGATAGTCCGACTGTCCGGACACCCCCTAGTCCAGGACTCCCTCAGTAGGAATGGAATATCTTGGCCTCAACACATGAGTAGGTGGTTCTCTCTCAGAAATGGTAAGTTGGAAGTGTAGGTTTGTTCTAATGGCTCTCTCCACGAATGAAGAGGAGGTGGAGGGGTATATATAGCCTCCACACAAAATCTAACCGTTACACACAATTTACCAAACTCGGTGGGACCGATTCAACAGACTCGGTCGGAACGATTTAGTAAACCTATTGACCGTTAGGATTTTTGGTGGGACCGACATGCAACTCGGTAGGACCGATATGGTTAGGGTTAGGGCATAACGTAATCTCGGTGAGACCGATTACACAAACTCGGTGGGACCGATTTGCTCTTTTCGGTGAGACCGAAATGTTACAAAAGGGAAATAGAGAGTTTACATTGCAATCTCGGTGGGACCGATCGATCACTTTGGTTAGACCAAAACATTACGAAGGGAAACAGAGAGATTACAATCCCATCTCGGTAAGACCGAGATCCCTATCGGTAGGACCGATTTGCCTAGGGTTTGTGGCAGTGGCTATGACATCCAAACTCGGTGGAGCCGGATAGAAAGAATCAGTGGGGCCGAGTCTGACTTTAGGTTGAGGTCATCTGTGGATGTGAGAAAGTAGTTGAGGGTATTTGGAGCATATCACTAAGCACATGAAGCAAGATGCTCATTAAGC
This sequence comes from Triticum timopheevii, assembly GCA_963921465.1. Classification (NCBI taxonomy): domain Eukaryota; kingdom Viridiplantae; phylum Streptophyta; class Magnoliopsida; order Poales; family Poaceae; genus Triticum; species Triticum timopheevii. Next base: position 204,173,108 of record OY997268.1, read on the forward strand.
AACACCTCATCCCTCCTTGATAGTATTGGCTTTTCCTATAGACTCAATGTGATCTTGGATCACTAAAATATAAAATGAAGAGTCTGGAGCTTTTGAGCTTGAGCCAATCCTTTGTCATTAGACTTTTGAGGGATCCACTTTCATCATCCATGCCATGCCATTCATTGAGCTTTCCTGAAATAATAGTCTTGGAATAGCATTAGCTCAATGAGCTATATGTTGTTATGAATTACCAAAACCACCTAGGGATATCTGCACTTTCAGTAGTGTTTTCCCTTTAGACCTCATTCTATTCTGTTTTCTCACCTTTTCTAAACCCATCAGATGCCTATGAGACATGACAATGGATTTGCTTTCCCGTCGGAGCTCACCCAGTTGATCCAGCAGCAGAATACCCTGATGCAGCTACTAGTTCAGAATGAGAACCGGTGTTCTCTAGTAGCACCGAGCTGATTGTTCCAGATGATTGGCTCCACAAGATTGGAAGGGGGCTGACCACTTCAGGATGCACAGATGCGGAGAGAGTGCATTTTGCCGCACATCAGCTTGATGGACCCGCAACATCATGGTGGGAGAATTTCACATCCACTTATCCCATTGACACTGTTACATGGGACCAGTTTCAGCAGGCTTTTCGCACTGCCCATGTCTCAGCAAGAGCTATGGCCATGAAGAAGAGCGAGTTTTGCAACTTGCGCCAAGGAGGATGCACAGTGGGCCAGTATGTGGATGATTTTAGTAAGTTAGCACGTTATGCCCCGGATGACGTCGCAACAGATGCCACTAAGCAGGAGAAGTTTCTAGAAGGACTAAATGATGAGCTGAGCATGCAGTTGATGGTGGCAACTTTCAACAACTACCAGGAGTTGGTAGATAGAGCTCCTCATGATTGAAGGGAAGCAGCAGCAGATAGACAACCGCAAGAGGAAGTATGGACAAGGGAAGTACAATTCAAGAGCACAGCAGAGACCTTGTTTTACCCCGAACTCGGGAGGACACCTTCACCATAACCATGGAGGCCATAATTCCAATGGAGGAAGTTCGCACAACTATAGTGGCCCCAAGAATGGGAATGGGAATGGTGGAAGCAACGGCCAGAACCATTCCAACCCTGCAACGCCCGCCAAGAAGGATCTAAGTCACATTGCTTGTTTCAAGTGCGAGAAGAATGGACATTACGCCACAGAGTGTTCTGACGCAAAGAATGGAAATGGCAATGGAAGCTCTGGGAAGAAGCCAAACCCTTTCAACAGGGGACAAGTGAACCACGTTAGCGTGGAGGAGGTTGAAGCGCAACCGGATGTAGCTATAGGTAAGTTTTTGGTTAAGTCATTTACTACAATCGTTCTTTTTGATACTGGTGCATCACATTCATACATATCAAGGGGATTTGTGGACAAGTATAGCCTGCCAACCCAAGCCCTTAGGTTACCCATGTTAGTAACCTCGCCAGGAGCAGAGTATATGGCTAACCTATGGTGCGATCGGTTACCATTAAGGATTGGAAATTACGTGTTTCCCTTAGACCTAATAGTATTGGAATCATAGGGACTGGATGTAATATTAGGCATGGATTGGTTATCAAAGTATTTAGGGAACATTGACTGTGCCAGTAAGTCGATTATGCTCACCACCCCAGAAGGAAGAAGGATCGAGTATGTATCCTGGTATGTGTCGAAGAGGACTCAAGGAAATTCCTTATCAAGAGTTGTACAGGAGGAAGTACCAGTGGTGAAGGATTTCTGTCAAGACCCTGATCCTATGCCACACCGATCTAGCATGTAACACCTCATATCACTTTTCGGCCTCACGCACGGTATTCCCACGGGTGTCGCCTTACCAGGCCCGGGGCCGTTTGCGCCTTTCGGCTCACGTATATGATAGTGTCGCTAGCAATCATATGACAAAGAATCTGGTCTGACATGGCTAGTCGTAAACCCAAAGTGGCACTAACTTATAGGGACAGGCATACATGACCCAGCAACAAACGTGTCGGTCATCAGCGAGTGAATCCGGGTTGTAGCAGCTGGGCTAATAGGACTCCGAAGAATCCGGGCTGTAGAGGCTAGCAGGACTCTGGTAGACACCACGTGACATTTCCCCGAAGGGACAGACACAGGAAAGAAAAAGGACACATGCCGGCCAGCCTAAGTGTTCCGGAGTAGTAGCAAGCTACCAGGGCTCAGTGGAAGCACTAGGAGACATTTCCCGGCAAGAGAGGCTACCATGGATAAACAACTAGATAGTCAGATCCCACACATACCAATCATTTCAATAACATACACACAATATGCTCGATATGTGCAAATACAACATGGCATCACAACATGACTCTACAACTCAAAGTATTTATTCAATAGGCTCCGAGGAGCGAGGTATTACAAACATGGGTCTAAAGACCCAACATTCAGAGCATACAAGTCAAAGCACAAGCGGAAGCTTAACATGTCTGAGTACATACAACTACAAATGAAAAAGGCTGAGAAGCCTGACTATCTACCAGATCCTGCCGAGGGCACATGATCGTAACTGAGGTAACAAGCTAAACGTCGAAGTCCACGTGGAACTACTAGTGAGACGGAAGTTTCTACAAAAAACATAAAATAGGCAAACGTGAGTACAAATGTACCCAGCAAGACTTACATCAGAACTAACTACATATGCATCATTATCAACAAAGGGGATGGTGGGGTTTAACTGCAGTAAGCCAGCTTTGACTCGGTGGCTATCCTGAACTACGACTGCAAGTAACTCTTCTGAGGTGGCGCACACGAGTCCACATATACACGCGGCTATTCGAATAGATTATTTATAACCAAGCAGGGGTGTACTTCTTCATACATGTTTCCACCACTTAGCGTCTGCACACGGCATGTGCTCGGCAGACTTCAAGCGAAAGCCGATGTGGGTGTAGACCACGACCTACCTAAACACTCAAGTCTCTAGTCCAGGTTTATCGCCTATTTAGGTTCCATCCGCAGGAGTCTGGCCAAAGTTTCCACATACGGCCCCGAACAATGTGTGCAGGGTTCCCGAGACACCAAACGGGCGCCCGGTACACCGTGCCACGTGCCTACCGCATCACAGCCCACCCCGCGGGTCAGCGCTGCCCACGGACTTCAGTAAGCTACAAACACTAGAAACTACTTACAACTCCTGGATAGAGGACTAGGGTGGATAAGAAGTCGAGCGGGGTCATATTTCGGGGCCCAATGCATGGTAGTAGCTGATTCATGGATCACAAACACAGAACTTAGTTCCTGAGGACGGCTTCAATGAGACAACCCACCATGTACTCCTACATGGCCTCTCACCGCTACCTTTACCAAATCGTGTTCACACACTTAGCTCACACACAGTAGGACATGTTCACCACCATTCTGATTCATCCTTGATGAATCAGACCTGACTCAACTCTAAGCAGTAGCAGGCATGACAAACAAGCATGAATGAGTAGGCACATTAGGGCTCAAACAACTCCTACTCATGCTAGTGGGTTTCATCAATTTACTGTGGCAATGACAGGCCATGTAGAGGATAAGGGGTTCAACTACTGCAGCATGTAACAGTTGAATCGTTGTTGTCCTAATGCAGTAAAAGAGAGTAGGAGTGAGATAGTGGGATTGTATCGGAATGAACAAGGGGGTTTTGCTTGCCTGGCACTTCTGAAGATAATATACTTCTTCATCGGTGTCATTGAACTCATCGTTGGAACCACGTCTATCGAGAGGGAACAACCACCGGCAACACAGAAGGAAACACAATCAATGCATTGCACAATATGATGCATGATCATGACATGGCAAAATGAGTGTGTTGGGCTAATGCAACTATAATTGGATGGGTTTGAGTTAGTTTGAACCCAAGGTTCAAGGTCAAATTCAAACTATGAATTTATAAAGTGCATTATCATGTTTTGATATAAACAGCAGGTTTAAGTTGCATAAACATGCATGAAACCAGTGTAGATGGATAGATTGCATTTTTCTGATCATTTTTCATATATAACTTATTTCATTTGGAGTTACAGATAATTTTCTATGAATTTTAGAACTTTAGAGCATTTTCTGGAATTTCTAATTATTTTCTGATTTATTTTAAAACCAGAAAATCACTTACTGCATCAGCATGACGTAAGGCTCAGGTCAGCAGGTCAACTGACCAGGTCCGGGTCAAACCTGACCAGTGGGGCCCACTAGTCAGTGACACATCTAACTAAAAGCGTTTGTTAGTGTTAGATTAGGCACTAATCTAGGTTAATTAGTACTAACTAAACCTAACTAGGAATTAACAGGGGTGGGCCCATGCGTCAGTGACCCTCGGGGGTCATACAAGGGTCAAACCCAGGTCAACTCGTCGGAGTTGACCCGCGGCTCGTCGCCGACGACGCCAGAGACGGCGGAGGGCGTCGGGGTTCCTCCTCCGGCGACCAAATGGCTGACGGAGGGCATCTATGTGACGCGGGCACTCGTCCATGTCGAGTAGTGGCAGTGGATGGGCCTGAGGTGGCCGGAGTCGTCACCGGCGTCGACCTTGGCGGTCGCTGGAGCTCGAGTGAGCTCGGGGTCGACGCTACGGTGGCCGAGGAGGCCCGTCCGGGGCACCTACGTGCTCTACGTGGTGCGGGAAGGGAGATGAGCACGACGGCCGGACCGCTAGCTGGCCGGAGGCACGTCGGTGGCGGTCACAGGTGGTAGTGCATGCGGGCAAGCAGGGTGCAGCGGCTACAGCGCACGAGAGCGAGAACAGAGAGGGGGGAAGGTGCAGTGGCTCACGGCGGTTGCAGCAGTGCAGACGGCGAGCCCGGAGGAGGTCTGAAGCGAGCGGGCGGCGGAGGCGATCTCTGCGACCCGAGGAAGAAGAAGGCGTTGGGGGCGGTGCTTCGAGGCGTCCGACAGCTTCTGGGCGCGTTGGTGAGGCGTGGGGTGGCCGGTGGCCGCGGGAACGGCGAGCGGCGTGACGGGTGTGTTCGGGCGGCTGCGCGTGAGAGAGACAGAGGAGGGGAGAAGCATGGGGAGAGGTCGAGGGGATTCTAGGGGGTGCGTGGCGTCGTCTGGAGTCGCCCAGGGCATCGGCAGAAGCAGGAGGTGGCCGTCGATGGCCGCGCGCGTGCTAGCGCACTGCGGGCACACGCCCGTGCCTACTGGTGCGAGGAGGTAGGCGACAGAGGGGGTTGCGGTGGTGGACTAGGCGGGTTGGCTGGGCCGCCAGCTGGGCTAGCCAGGTGGGTTGCCCGGGTGAGGCCAGGCACTAACTCTCTCTCTCTTCTTGTTTTCTTTTTCTATTTTATTTCCTCTGTTCTGATTTAGTTTAGCCACTAAACCATTTTAATAAATTTTGTAGGTTATTATATGGCTTGCTAAAATATACACAAAGCCACTCACAAACTTCCAGAATTATTGGAGTTATATTTAGTATATATTAAATATAAGTCCAAAGCAAATAATTATTGGATTAATTCAAATGGCCAAAATAAATGTTTCTGAGATCCTAAAAATATTGGTTTGAATTTTACCTCTTGCCAATATTTTTATAGAATAACAGGAACATTTTCTTGGACTCATTTGAGAAGATTTTAAAGTTGGCTATTTTTGAACTGATTTCTAGGGTTTCAATAAACCTCAATGCAACTTTCAGAAATTTTAGACATGATGCATGAGTGCAGTTGCAACTATTTCACTCAAGTATTCTAGGGCTGTGACAACTCACCCCCACTAAACAAGAATTTTGTCCCGAGATTCAAGACATGAGGTAAGAAGACAGAGGGGACACAAAACTATCACAGTCTTCATGAACCAGCTGTCCTTCTCGAAGATGTTGATTCATTGCTCCAATTGATTTTGACGTCTTTGCTTTCGAGATCTTCATCCAACACGACAATGAGAAGAAAGGAAAACTCTAAGGAGGCAATTTTCTCAAAGATCAAGCAACTGAGGATCAACTCATGAAGTGAGACATTGAGACATCTCTCGAGCTGAGACGCGAAGCATTCATCCAGAGGGATGGAAGAAATAATTTGACGAGGGTTTCAAAGTGGCGAGGAAGAATTGCCATGATTCCATAACGGGGCACCTTAGGGAAGGTGACTCATAGAATTATTCCCTCAAGTGGCAAAAAGAATTACTTTTGATACATAGATCATTGGAACTCTTCTCACCAGCCTGAGGCAATTTACGAACGATCGTTTGACAGAGTTCGGGAGAATGACACACTCGGGCTAAAATGGATGATGTGGACTACCTTATTGAATACAACGCAAGGGATGATTTTGCTTGTGCGTGATCTCAAGAACTTGAGCATTTCCATATTCATCAAGGTTCTACCAACGCCCGTGTCAAGGATCCTGGTAACACAACATACTACCATGATGAATAGTGATGGACGATGCAAATGCAAAGGAAGGCAACACCTTCTCAGATTTCACCTTAGCGAGGCCAAGGGATCAAAATATGGATGATCGGCCGAGAGACATTTAGCACTCCGCTTCTAATGTTCTCCTTGATGTACTAGCGTAACCCATTTGATATGGTATGGTATCTTGAACACCAAGTAGAAGGTCGGACTTCGGGAGCGCAAGAATCCATAAGTAAATCCTACGGAATCCTTATGGGGAGGTGGCCAATTTTATCAATCAGTATACTACAATAATAGGTCTTCCGGCTAGGTATATTGGCCATGACATCCACTTACTGGGTTACAGAGACCAATATTATAGTTCTTGGGAGACGTTCCAACCATCATATCTGCCTGAGATTCAGATCTGGTTGGTAACAGGATATTTCAGACAGCATGTCCGAAAAAGGGAAGTTTGCAACACAAACTGACGAGATGGCGTTGCAAGATTCTCAGGAGATGAACTTTGGTAGCAAGCTCCAAAACATGAGCGGGTTCTGCTACAAACATGTGAACACGCTGTCCCAGACAAACATGGCCACAAAGTAGTCTTACAATAAAACACTACCGAGTTATGGTTGGGAACCATCATTGAGGATAACGGAATCTTGTGCATTACCATGGATTAGCACTTAACTCCTTTTCCTCGAACAAGTCAATCAGTGGCTTGGTGTGCTAGGAACACATATGGAGTGGAGGCGGCCAACCTACCAAACCATAGAATACTTTGCACATGTGCATGACCAACTTGGGACGATTCCATAGGAAGCAAAACAATCCTTCTAGGATCCACGGCGGCAACTTACATCAAGTGCACGTGAATTAGAGAAAGTCACTCCTTTCATCCAAACATATGCTTCATGAGCGGGTCATGAAGATAATGCCAATAAAGTTTCCAATACTAGTTGGATGTTCGACACGAATCATGGAGAAGATAAAAATGTTGCTGATGGGCTCAACAACAATTCATCCAGGTTTCCATGAAGATGGAATTCCATAATTATGTGAACAAGTGATAGCATTGGGCAGATCCAAAAGATATAATGGGGTATGCTCGAGGAAAATCCACGAGTAGGACAACATTACGAACATCGTTGGTTCTGATTTGATTTGAGGATAGCCCACACTCAAATCAAAGTTTTGGCAAAACAATAGGTCCAACAACTGGTCACGAGGATCAATCGATGAAGATATCATCTTTCTTCAACACACATACAAGATATCCCTTAAAATGAACAGAATCGGACAAATTTCCATCTTCCAACTCTCCAAGTTGTTGTTCAGCTTAACCAACTAGCTCAGGGGTACCCAACACAGATTCTTGGAGAAGGGGTGGTTACAAGAAACCAACTTGACCACAAACTCAACATAGCGGTCAGGTGATGATCTGGTGATACTTCCGAGAAGATATTCGGAAAATCAAGAACCACCGATATGCTACAAAGCTCAAGAACAATCTTGCTTTTCAGACAAGACGATATGATCAAATAAGCAAGGATTGGCACTATCCTAACTCATTGATCGGAAAGTGCACCGGAAATAAGGACTAGATAGCATGATCAACCTTAGGGTGATGATTTAATAACCAACACGCTAAGAATGATGTTATTGTCCATTTAACTACCAAGCAACGGAGTTGCTAGCAGTATTGATTTCACACACCATGATTCACTTGTCGGCATTCCGGTTGCGACAACACAGAAGCAAGGAAATGAATAATGATGGCGAGAAGTATCACTGCGTCAAGAATTCACAAGAGCTGGTGCAATTCTCATGAAAATCCTGACATAAAGGGGGTAATACTCCAGGGTAGAACAAAATCAAAAACTAGATTGCATTTGATCTACGAGATACAACTACTTTGACCCAATCCTAGATATGGATGAGGTACTGGAGTTTGTTTCTGCTAGTCATTCCGGAATAGAATGGCTTGACGGACCACGTATCGATGAACGAATGCACGCATACTCTTGACTATCAATTGATAGACGAAGGTCAAAAGACTACTAAAGAGGGACAACTCAAAGGAACATACGATTTTCTGAGTTGTGGATGCATAGATTAGTATGTCGAGCTAGGTTCAACGGGTTTCTTCCGGAAAACCCACGCAGAAAGGTAGAACTGGTAGAGTCACAATGGAGAACTCGTCAAGAGCACTCTGGTTGTGATCTTTCGGTTCAGGGAGGAACTTCTGCCATAAGTAGTACATGGTATTTGGAAGAAGGGAATACCACGGACATCGAGGACTAACGCAAAGGTTACGAATAACCTAAAGGAACAAGAAAACACTATCAACATGAATTAAGTGGAGTGAATCTTGGGTTCAAGAACCCAGTAGTAGAATACCTACTAACTAAATGGCATCATGGGATGCTTTCGAGGATGATGGCCAGAGTCAACACATTGGAAACACAAAATATGGCTAGATTACTAGGTGATCCCCTAAGACACCTAGGGTCATAATAATAACTCCAACATATATGTCGAAACAATGAAGTACCTCAACCCACCGATTAGTGTGGTTAATCTGGCCCAACGGGGCATCGGGAACGGAAAGAAGGAATTTGCAAATGCATCAGATTATTTAGAAACCTGGGATGACTCTGACAGCATAATGGCTGTAAACGCTCAAAAAGGGTTTTGAGACACTTTGCAAAGGATTGCATAGACACTCAACAACATCATATCAAGGTTCTAGGTCCATCTTATCAACATAATGGGGTAATAGAACTGAACTAGGCTTGTATCCATCAATCCTATAAGGTACTAGTGATTAGTAACACGTAAACCTAATAGAGAGAAGAGATCCTAATCCTTAACCCCTGGTGGAAAGAATGGACTGACTCAGATCAGAAGGCCATCAAGTAAAGGAGTAAAAAGAACCTTACGTTCCATCCCACAATCAATTCCCCTACATATAACTAAAGCATTTCTAGACTCAACATCGACAGTTTGGCTTGGAGAACCAACAGGCAGTCCGGCTCTGATGCCAACGCTGTCAGGACCCCGATCCTATGCCACACCGATCTAGCATGTAACACCTCATATCACTTTGCGGCCTCACGCACGGTCTTCCCACGGGTGTCACCTTACCAGGCTCGGGACTGTTTGCGCCTTTCGGCTCACATATATGATAGTGTTGCTAGCATCCATATGACAAAGAACCCGGGCTGACATGGCTAGTCGTAAACCCAAAGTGGCACTAACTTACAAGGACAGGCATACATGACCCAGCAACGAATGTGTCAGTCATCAGCGAGTGAATCCGGGCTGTAGCAGCTGGGCTAACAGGACTCCGGTAGACACCGCATGACATTTCCCCAAAGGGACAGACACAGGAACGAAGAAGGACACATGCCGGCCAGCCTAAGTGTTCCGGAGTATTAGCAAGCTACCAGGGCTCAATGGAAGCACTAGGAGACATTTCCCGATAAGAGAGGCTACCAAGGATAAAAAACTAGATAGTCAGATCCCACACATACCAAGCATTTCAATAACATACACATAATATGCTCGATATGTGCAAATACAACATGGCATCACAACATGACTCTACAACTCAAAGTATTTATTCAATAGGATCCGAGGAGCGAGATATTACAAACACGGGTCTTGAGGGAGTCCTGGACTAGGGGGTGTCCGGATAGCCGGACTATCATCATCGGCCGGACTCCAAGACTATGAAGATACAAGATTGAAGACTTCGTCCCGTGTCCAGATGGGACTTTCCTTGGCGTGGAAGGCAAGCTTGGCAATACGGATATGTAGATCTCCTACCATTGTAACTGACTCTGTGTAACCCTAGCCCTCTCCGGTGTCTATATAAACCAGAGGGTTTTAGTCCGTAGGACGAACAACCATTACAACAATCATACCATAGGCTAGCTTCTAGGGTTTAGCCTCCTTGATCTCGTGGTAGATCCACTCTTGTACTACCCATATCATCAATATCAATCAAGCAGGAGTAGGGTTTTACCTCCATCGAGAGGGCCCGAACCTGGGTAAAAACATCATGTCCCTTGTCTCCTGTTACCATCCGCCTAGACGCACAGTTCGGGACCCCCTACCCGAGATCCGCCGGTTTTGACACCGACATTGGTGCTTTCATTGAGAGTTCCTCTGTGTCGTCGCGATCAGGAAGGATGCCTCTCCCCGTCTTTAAAGACGGTATCATCGCCAAAGGAGCCCTGGCCGCCGGCCAAACTATCCGGCTAGGTGGTTTCCTCATGACCGCCTGTTCGGCCATCGCTTCGACGATGACCTCTCGGGTCATCAAAAGCGATTTTCACATCAACTCGGAATTCGCCGAGCAGCTGGATCCAATAGAGCTCTTGTCCGTAAACGAGCTCTTGGATCGCATCGCCTCCCTGGGAGTCGCTATAGACTACAATCAGATTGGGCTTAAAACCAATCTGAGAGAGATTAACTCTCCCCAGGTTACCCACCACGTTGTTGTGGTAGAGGAACAACGTGGCGATTCTTCTTCTACATTGAAAACTAGTTATGTCCGGACTCCCGAACTCTCCATGTCGGATTTCCGCGGAGGGACGAACATCGATCAAGCACTCAACCTAAAGTCAGACATCGGACCGGACTCATTGGACAACTTTCTGGCCCTTGAGCCTCGAGATGGGTAGGGTTCCGGACTCAATTCCACCCACCCACCCAAACATATGCGATCTATCTCAAATCCGACAAGAGCCCGCTGAAACAGTACATCATTACTGGGCCAGATTCCTCCTGTTTATGGACAGGATAAAAGACTGCCGTGAGGAAAATGCAATTTCAATTTTCCGCAATAATTGCACGGACAAGGGAATCCTGAACGCCGCAAGTCATCGTGAAATTACATGATTCGCCGACCTGGCGTCCATAGTATGCAAGTACTGTGCGATGGAGAGTTTCCGGAAAACCGAAACTAAGTTTTGGGACAATCCGGCTCCGAATACAACCCTAGTCTGAAACAAAAGGGTGCATCATACTCAGGCACCAGGTACAAAAACCAAAAAGCAAAAACCCCATAAAGGGCACGGAACCGTACTGGAGGGGTGGCTCAGCGGACCCTGTAAAATTCACAGTACAGAAGGCGCCACTCCAACACATAGCCTTCGAGCATGTTGGATACTGCAGCAGGTGGCCAAAAGTGGCGAAGAGCTTCTAACCCCAGAAAACCACTCTAACAGTACTAGTACGGTGTCAACAGTCTTCGAGACTTTCGCATCAAATAATATGCGGAAACGAACAATCCGCAGCCTCGCCGAAGTCTACCAAGTAGCAACAACAAATCCATGGAGCGACACGGGCATCACCTTCAATGCCAGCGACGAACCTAAATTCCGAACAGCCCGAGCACCAGCCGCATTGGTCCTCAGTCCAATAGTGGACGGCTTTCGTCTTACCAAGGTACTCATGGATGGTGGCAGCGGATTAAACCTCATCTACGAGGAAACTCTTCAAAAAATGGAAATAGACTGGAGCCGCATTGAGCGAAGCAGCACAACCTTTAGAGGAATAATCCCTAGCCGGGAAGCACGCTGCACAGGAAAAATCACACTTGATGTGGTGTTCGGCTCGCCGGACAATTACAGGTCCGAGGAGGTCACGTTCCAAGTGGCCCCGTTCAACAGCGGATATCACGCTATATTAGGACGAGAGGCATTCACAATTTTTCAAGCCATACCCCATTACGGGTACACGAAGCTTAAGATGCCCGGGCCCGGCGGAATAATCACTCTCGTCAATGATCCGGACACAGCACTCCGCGCCGAAAACAAGACAGCCGCATTAGCCCTGGAGGCACTATCCGAAGCCCTAGCAGCGGAGGAACTCACTGCGCTGCGCTCCACAGTGAATAGGGACGATGTGATACTCGATAAGAGATCCAAGTCCACCTCCTTTAAACCAGCGGAGGAAATAGTCAAATTCTAGGTCCATCCAACCGACCCAACAAATACGGCCTCCATCGGGGCACAGTTGAACCCTGATGTAGATGCCGCACTACGAGAATTCCTTCGGGAAAATTGGGACATCTTTGCCTGTCACCCTTCAGATATGCCAGGAATCTTCCCACGTAGATTGAAAGAACACAGCCTAAACATCCTAAAAGGATTCAAGCCAGTCAAACAGGCTCTTCGGTGATTTTCCGAACCCAAAAGATAGGCAATGGGAGAAGAGCTAGCCAAGCTACTGGAAGCCGGATTCATCAGAGACATCAAACATCCGGACTGGCTAGCAAACCTGGTAATGGTACCAAAGAAGGAAAAATCCTGGCGCCTATGTGTCGATTTTAAAGGCCTCAACAAGGCCTGCCCAAAGGATCCTTTCCCCCTTCCCCGCATCGACCAAATAATCGATGCTACTGCAAGGCACGATTCATTGTGCTTCCTTGACGCATACTCCGGCTACCATCAAATCAAGATGGCGGAGGCGGACCAAGCCGCAACGGCATTCATCACTCCATACGGACCATTCTGCTTCAACACGATGCCCTTCGGACTCAAAAATGTCGGCGCAACATATCAGCGCATGATTCGGACATGTCTGGCTACCCAGATCGGCAAAATAGTAGAGGCATAAGTAGACGACGTAGTCGTCAAAACCAAACACGTCGAAACTTTAGTAGACGATTTGAGGCTCACATTCGACAACCTCCGAGCATATGACATTAAGCTGAATCCGGAAAAATGCGTTTTCGGCGTACCAGCCGGAAAGCTCCTGGGCTTCATTGTATCCGGTAGAGGAATTGAAGCAAACCCAGCCAAGATCCGAGCTCTGTCACAACTGGATATTCCAAAAGACCTCAAACAAATACAAAAATTGACTGGATGCGTGGCGGCTCTAAGCCACTTCATCTCCCGTTTGGGAGAAAAGGCATTGCCCCTTTATCGCCTCCTCAGGTGCATCGAACACTTCGAGTGGATGGACGCTGCCACTGCCGGACTCGAAGAAATAAAAGCCATATTGGCAACAAATCTGGTCCTGGCTGCGCCTAACCTGGGCGAACCAATGCGGTTATATATCGCGGCAACACATCAAGTTGTAAGCGCGGTGCTCGTCGTCGAACGAGAAAAAACAGAAAAGCATAAATTCCCTCTTCAAAAACCAGTGTACTATGTATCCACTGTCTTAACTCCCTGCAAGTCCCGTTACCCGCATTATCAAAAGATAGCATACGCGGTGTTCATGGCATCCCGGAAGCTTCGACACTACTTTCAAGAGTGTTTGATAACAGTGGCCTCCGAAGTGCCCCTCAACGACATTATAAACAACCGTGACGCGATGGGCAGGATTGCAAAATGGGCCATTGAGCTCTTACCATTCGATATAACTTATAAACCTCGGCGAGCTATAAAGTCGCAAGTCTTGGCTGACTTCATCGCTGAATGGACCGAAGCCGAACTCCCTAAAGAGTACGGCGCATACTCCAATTGGATTATGCATTTCGACGGCTCAAAAATGTTGGCCGGCTTGGGGGCTGGCGTCATACTGACGTCCCCAACCGGAGAAACAGTCCAATACGTCCTTCAGATAATGTACACGGACTCCAACAATGCAGCCGAATACGAGGCCCTCCTACATGGTCTCCGGATGGCAATCTCCATGGGTATTCAACGCCTAGAGGTGCGCGGGGATTCAAACCTTGCAATATCCCAAGTAAATGGAGACTTTGACGCCAAGGATCCGAAAATGGCAGCCTATCGTAACGCTGTTCTAAAAATGTCAGCTCGGTTCGAAGGACTCGAATTCCACCACGTAGCCCGGGATAATAACCAAGCAGCCAACGTATTGGCACGCATCGGCGCGAAATGCGATGCTGTCCCTCCAAACATCTTCCTGGAGCGGCTCTTCAAACCATCCGTACTATGGGAAGAGGAGTCCGGAAATAACAACTCGGAAGCAACCGCACCACCCAACACAGAACAATCTGACATAATCGGCGGTTTAGCCGACGAAATAACACCTTTAGCCCACGAAATAATGGCGGTAATTGCCCCGTGGACAGAACCATTCCTAGCCTACTTAATTAGGCAGGAACTTCCCAAAGACCAAAATGAGGCCCGCTACATAGTTCGGCGATCTAAAGCCTACAAGGTCCATGAGGGAGAACTTTATAAGAAAAGCACAACCGGAGTCCTTCAAAGGTGCATCTCCGAAGAGGAAGGGCGAAATCTTCTGGCTGAAATACACGCCGGACTAGGCGGACACCACGCTGTAGCCCGGGCCCTTGTAGGTAAGGCCTTCCGTACATGATTTTATTGGCCGACGGCCCGGGCAGATGCTCAGGACTTAGTCCAAAAATGCGTCGGTTGTCAGCTCTTTGCTAATCAGAGCCATATGCCACCTACCGCCCTCAAAACCATACCCATTACCTGGCCGTTCGCGGTCTGGGGGCTTGACATGGTTGGACCCCTTAAAGGGGGAACCCACAAGCAAAAGTACCTATTGGTCATGGTGGACAAATTCACCAAATGGATAGAGGCCAAGCCAGTTAAAACGGCAGAGTCCGGACCAGTGATAGACTTCATATATGGGGTAGTACACCGTTATGGCGTCCCCCATAGCATCATTACCGATAACAGCACGAACTTCACGGCCGACGAGGTCAAACTTTTGTGCAAAAATATGGGCATTAAGCTCGATTACGCTTCAGTCTATCATCCTCAAACCAATGGTCAAGTTGAGCGAGCAAATGGTCTGATAATGAGCGGCATCAAGCCCAGACTAGTGCGGTCCCTTAGGGAATCTAACACGCACTGGGTAGAGGAGTTGGACTCCGTACTCTGGGGGCTGCGGACCACGCCAAACCGTACTACCGGATTCACACCATTCTTTGTGGTATACGGCGCAGAGGCAGTTTTGCCCTGCGACATAATTCATGACTCACCTCGAGTGCGCATGTACGAAGAAAGAGAAGCCGAGCTGGATCGGTAGGACAGCTTGGACGCATTGGAGGAGGAACGCGACGTGGCAAAGGCCCGTTCCGCATTCTATCAGCAACAGGCTCGAAGATATCAAAGCAGAGAAGTACGGGCTAAAACTTACAATGTTGGCGAACTAGTTTTACGCCTGCCGGACAAGAAAAAGGACAAACTCAAGCCCAAATGGGAAGGCCCCTTCATCATCGACCAAGTCCTGACCGGCGGAGCATACCGTCTGCGAAATGCATCAGATAACCGACTCGAGCCGAACCCATGGAACGCAGCCCGCCTCCGAAGATTCTACGCCTAGCGCCGGACTAAGAGTTTGTCTCCTTCCTCTGTCCACCTTTTTACACTTCAGCTGTCTTTTGTTCCTCTCTTTTTTCCCACCTTTTTTCATAAAAGCCCTTGAGGGCCTATTTGCGCATTGTCCGCACACACTTGATGTGCTACCCGCACTCATTATACCTGGGGGCTTCTTTAACAGAAGCTTACTTATACGGGCTTCATGCCCAGCACATGTGTTAAACTTCCACATGTACCTTTTATTCACCATTATATGCATCGATATGACTTAAGTTTTGGCCAAGCTGGGTTGCCTGGCTCCTGTGCTTACCCCTACGTTCCCGATTGTTCGGCTAGGAGGTAAAGGGAGCACCTCTGCGATTGTTACTGCCGGGTCAGCCGGATGTGTACCTCAGACTGGGTGAAGCCGAAAGCTAGCGTTCTTAAGGGAATATTCGGTCGGTGACTTGAAAGATGATTTTTTACACATTTATTTATCTGCCCCCATATGTTTTCCTGCTCTTTTTGCAGTCCGTACATGCACTTTAGGGCATGCCTCCCAGGGAAAGGAACCCTTAACGGAACTATTCTCCCTGGAAGATGTTTCTTACTAACCATGTAATATAACATAACTAGTTGGGCACTTGTCTGATAAAGCACTAATGACCCCTACGCCTGGTCTCCATGCATGCCCCGGTTTTTCTTTTCATAACCGAGAAGGTATTCGGACACACTCCGGACTCTAGGGTCCCGAGGTTGAAGCGAAAAGGTCGGCAAAGACAAACGATCTACAATCCGGCTAGAAGGCATTTAACATGTCATTTTAAATACATCGTCAAATTGACTGACTCTACTCCTCCTCAATCCCGTCTAACAGGGTGTCTAATTTACAGTCCCGTTGGGAATACTTAGCGGCCAACTCTACTTGGCTGTACATTAAGCTCACAGGGATCTCCTTCCCATCGGGCCCCACAGGTCCAACCTCGGCCATGTGGTTTGGATCCACCTTATTGTACCGCGTCTTCGCCATGGCCCAGGCCTCCCTGGCACCTTGACGGCAGGCCGATATCTTCCATAAACGGAAGCGCTGCCACGCTCCCTGAAGCTTCTCCGCAAGCTCTCCAAGGACCTCAGGTAGGGAGAAGGATGGCCATAAGGCCTGGACGACGCCACTCATTGCCTGCCGAACACGTTCGAGCAGTTGCACCAGCTCAGGAAGTTGGTCACCCGTTGAACCGGGCATTTCTTCCGCAGGGCGACCTGTGAGCACACCTACAGACATATCTTTGTCAACTGACTTCCTCGCCGAACTCTTCTTTTCAAAGGAGTTCGTTCAAGCACTTACTATAGATGCCGCGACGAAGCCGCTGATTCTCCTTCACAGAGCCAGACAGCTCGGCCCGAACACCTTTCAGCTCTTCTCCAAGCTGGGCGTGGGCATCCTAGAGTTTGTTCCTCTCCTGCTACACCTTCGTAAGCACCCTCTCACCAGCCTTCAGCTGGCGTAGTAGCTGTTGCTTGTCCGGATCAAGTCCGGCAACATTTGCAATATAATTGTCAGATTTATACGCATGCCGCACACCACTTATCTTTTTTGAAATAGTGTGTTACCGGAGGGGGTCTCTGTGCCTCCTTCTGCGGCAGCTAGTGCGGCCTCAAGTTGGGCTTTGCACTCTTTTAGCTCCTGGGACAATTGGGCATTCTTCTCCGTAAGATCCTGCATATCAAATGATCCTTAAATCAGTTACTTTAACTACTTTAAGTCTCGGGGGCTACTGGCATATACAGCTATTAAAATCTCTTACCCGTATGTCTTTTACATACTGCTCCGTGGCTCTGGTTAAACCATCTTGAGCGGCACGGAGGTGCGCGTCTCCCGCGTTAAAGGCATTCAACGCCTCTGGGGAGAAACACGCGTCACGCAGAACTGCCCGGTGACGTCTATGATTCATGGCGCTCTCCGCCTCAGACCCGGTGGCGGACAGCCTGTCGGCATCCTCCGCTGGAGGAGTATCTGGCTCGCGCCTTGCGCTCGCCTCCCCCTCTGGACCAGGTGTTGGAGCCTGGCGGGTGGAGGCTTGGTTGGCGACCTCTCCGGGCACAGTCCGGCGAGTGCTCTTTCTCCTGGAAAAGTCACGACGTTAATACACCTCCTGGGAATCCTTTTCCTGAATAACGGTTGCGAGCTATACCGTTGCGGTGACATTTCGATTCGCACCGCACGCCTCTTCCGCCTGCTGGGCCGGGCTGACCCTTGTTGCTCAGTCGCCGTGGATTCGGCTTCCTGCCTTGAAGGCACCTCCTGCGAGACACCATTGTATACGGTGGTCAGAAATACGCAAGGATGAAGTAATAATGTCAGGACTCCGGTCATAATTACCTGGGAAGCCGGAGTTAGCCCGGGGTAGTCAGCCGTGATGGCGACTAGAGCATTGTCCATGCTGAGTTGGTGGAACACCCCGTCAATTAGATCCACCTTTATGTCCGGATCCTCTTCGGAGGCCGGATCAAGGGATCTTCCCGGATCCTCGGGTTGTGGAGCCGGACTATGTATGCTCTCCACATTCCGGCGCAGTTCCTGCGTCAAAACCATAAAGTAAGGTATTTAACTTTGAAAGCACGGGTCGGATAAATAAATGTCTACTTACCCAGCTCCGAGGGTTATTCATGGAGAACCCATTCAATGGGCTCGTCTGGAGGAAGTCCTCTTTCTCCCCCTTGTACAGGCCGGACAGGATCTTTACCAGATCCACGGCCGATCCCGGCCCCTTACGGCCATGACGGATGGCGTCGTTCTCCCTGTTGAAATCCCACATGGGGTGGCCCCTATATTGGAGCGGCTGCACCCCTCGCATGATGCATACGGCCATGACTCCAATCATGGTTAATCCAGAATGGGCCATCAACCTAATCCGGCCCATCAAGTAATGGACGCTCTTGTCTTTCTCCTGTTGAGGGCTCCGTGGGCGCCAACTTAGGCGCTTCTTTAGAGGAGCCTTGCTGAACTCCGGGAGGCCGACCCGAACTGGGTCCGGCAGTGGAGCGTCTTCCACATAAAACCATTCCGAAGGCCAGTCGTCGGACGCCTTCTTTGGGGTTCCGAATAGATATCCGGTCCCGGCGATGCGCCATATTTCGGCTCTGCCCACTTGATATATTGAACCCTCGTGAGAACGGGGTACGAGGCAAAACAGTCTCTTCCACAGCGCAAAATGGGGCTCGATGCCCAGGAACAGCTCGCAAAGAGCTACGTAACCCGCGATGTGCAGAATGGAGGCGGGCGTGAGGTGATGAAGCTGGAGTCCGTAGAACTCCAGAAGCCCCCGGAGAAACGGGTGGATGGGAAATCCGAGACCCCTTATTAGATAAGGGACGAAGCACACCCGCTCCCCTTTGGAGGGACTAGGGGTGGCCTCCGCTTGCTTTCCGCCTTTGTAAGTGGCCAGCCCGGCTCGGACCGAGACCATAAAGGCCGGAGGAAGATATCCCTCCGCTTGGAGCGTCACCAGCTCGTTGTGCGGAACAGAACATCTCCTCCAATCTCCTGGCGGAGGGCTGGGAGCGCGAGAGGAGGAGCCGCATTGATGGTTCATGATGGAATGGCTTTTTGGTCAGAAGCGCTCCGATGAGTACTCACAGAAGGAAGATGGTGTGATTTGGATCTGGATTCTTGCCTCTCTTATAGGTAGGTTATTTGCGCAGCTAGGGGGAAAATATAAAAGATACCCTGGCCTTTCACATTCGTGCGACGCATGGAGGAGTGCAACATTTGTAAGGGTGCCAGACACTATTCGGCAGGCACATGGAATTTGAAGGAGAACCCGCCTTGCAACGCCGAAGACAATACATGTGCCGGACTCATCATCATTGAAGCCTGGTTCGGGGGCTACTGAGGGAGTCCTGGACTAGGGGTTGTCCGGATAGCCAGACTATCATCATCGGCCGGACTCCAAGACTATGAAGATACAAGATTGAAGACTTCGTCCCGTGTCCGGATGGGACTTTCCTTGGCGTGGAAGGCAAGCTTGGCAATACGGGTATGTAGATCTCCTACCATTGTAACCGACTCTGTGTAACCCTAGCCCTCTCCGGTGTCTATATAAACCGGAGGGTTTTAGTCCATAGGACGAACAACCATTACAACAATCATACCATAGGCTAGCTTCTAGGGTTTAGCCTCCTTGATCTCGTGGTAGATCCACTCTTGTACTACCCATATCATCAATATCAATCAAGCAGGAGTAGGGTTTTACCTCCATCGAGAGGGCCTGAACCTGGGTAAAAACATCGTGTCCCTTGTCTCCTGTTACCATCCGCCTATACGCACAGTTCAGGACCCCCTACCCGAGATCCGCCGGTTTTTACACCTACAGGTCTCAAGACCCAACATTCAGAGCATACAAGTCAAAGCACAAGCAGAAGCTTAACATGTCTGAGTACACACAACTACAAATGAAAAAGGATGAGAAGCCTGACTATCTACTAGATCCTGCCGAGGGCACATGATTGTAGCTGAGGTAACAAGCTAAAGGTCGAAGTCCACGTGGAACTACTAGTGAGACGGAAGTCTCTGCAAAAAACATAAAATAGGCAAAAGTGAGTACAAATGTACCCAGCAAGACTTACATCAGAACTAACTACATATGCATCATTATCAACAAAGGGGATGGTGGGGTTTAACTACAGCAAGCCAGCTTTGACTCGGTGGCTATCCTGAACTACGACTGCTAGTAACTCTTCTGAGGTGGTGCACACGAGTCCACATATTCACCATATCAATACACCAGTATGAATCCGCTCCCATCTCCCTACGAGAACGCCATCCATAGCACTCACGCTTATCTTGCACATTTTAGAGTATCCACTTTCACTTGTCTATGAACTGTATAGGCAACCAAGAGGTCCTTTACCGCAGGCGTGGTTATTCAAATAGATTATTTATAACCCTGCAGGGGTGTACTTCTTCATACATGTTTCCACCACTTAGCATTTGCACACGACATGTGCTCGCCAGACTTCAAGCGAAAGCCAACGTGGGTGTAGACCACGACCTACCTAAACACTCAAGTCTCTAGTCCAGGTTTATCGCCTATTCAGGTTCCATCCGCAGGGATTCCGGCCGAAGTTTCCACATACGGCCCCGAATGATGTGTGCAGGGTTCCTGAGATACCAAACGGGCACCCGGTACACCGTGCTATGTGCCTACCGCATCACAGCCCACCCCGCGGGTCAGCGCTGCCCACGGCCTCCAGTAAGCTACAAACACCATAAACTACTTGCAACTCCTGGACAGAGGACTAGGGTGGATAAGAAGTCAAGCGGGGTCATATTTCAGGGCCCAATGCATGGTAGTACCTGATTCATGGATCACAACCACAGAACTCAGTTCCTGAGGACGGCTTCAATGAGACAACCCACCATGTACTCCTACATGGCCTCTCACCGGTACCTTTACCAAATCGTGTTCACACACTTAGCTCACACACACTACGGCATGTTCATCATCATTCTGATTCATCCCCAATGAATCAGACCTGACTCAACTCTAAGCAGTAGTAGGCATGACAAACAAGCATCAATGAGTAGGCACATTAGGGCTCAAACAACTCCTACTCATGCTAGTGGGTTTCATCTATTTACTGTGGCAATGACAGGTCATGCAGAGGATAAGGGGTTCAACTACCACAGCATGTAATAGTTGAATCGTTGTTGTCCTAATGCAGTAAAAGGGAGCAGGAGCGAGAGAGTGGGATTGTATCGGAATGAACAAGGGGGTTTTGCTTGCCTGGCACTTCTAAAGATAATATAGTTCTTCGTCAGTGTCATCGAACTCATCGTTGGAACCATGTCTATCGAGATGGAACAACCACCGCAACACAGAAGGAAACACAATCAATGCAATGCACAATATGATGCATGATCATGACATGGCAAAATGAGTGTGTTGGGCTAATGCAACTATAATCGGATGGGTTTGAGTTAGTTTGAACCCAAGGTTCAAGTTCAAATTCAAACTATGAATTTATAAAGTGCATTATCATGTTTTGATATAAACAGCAGGTTTAAGTTGCATAAACATGCATGAAACCAGTGTAGATGGATAGATTGGATATTTCTGATCATTTTTCATATATAACTTATTTCATTTGGAGTTACAGATAATTTTCTGTGAATTTTAGAAGTTTAGAGCATTTTCTGGAATTTCTACTTATTTTCTGATTTATTTTAAAACCAGAAAATCACTTACTGCATCAGCATGACATAAGGCTGAGGTAAGCAAGTCAACTAACCAGGTCCGGGTCAAACCTGACCAGTGGGGCCCACTGGTCAGTGACACATCTAACTAACAGCGTTAGTTAGTGTTAGATTAGGCACTAATCTAGGTTAATTAGTACTAACTAAACCTAACTAGGAATTAACAGGGGCGGGCCCACGCGTCAGTGACCCTGGGGGGTCATACAAGGGTCAAACCCGGGTCAACTCGCTGGAGTTGACCCGCAGCTCGTCGCCGACGATGCCAGAGACGGCGGAGGGCATCGAGATTCCTCCTCCAGCGACCAAATGGCCGGCGGAGGGCGTCTACGTGACGCGGGCACTCGTCCGCATCGAGTTGTGGCAGTGGCTTGGCCTGAGGTGGCCAGAGTCGTCACGACGTTGACCTTGGCAGTAGCCGGAGCTCGGGTGAGCTCGGGGTCGATGCTACGGTAGCCGGGGAGGCTCGTTCGGGGCACCTACGTGCTCTACATGGTGCGGGAAGAGAGATGAGCACGACGGCCGGACCGCTAGGTGGCCGGAGGCACGTTGGCGGCGGTCATAGGCGGCGGCGCATGCGGGTGAGCAGGCTGCAGCAGCTACAACGCACGAGAGCGAGAACAGAGGGGGGGGAAGGTGCACTGGCTCATGGCGGTTGGAGCAGTGCAGACGGCGAACCCGGAGGAGGTCCGAAGCAAGCGGGGCGGTAGAGGCGATCTCGGCGACCCGAGGAAGAAGAAGGCGTCGGGGTGGTACTTCGAGGCGTTCGGTGTTGTGTAGCTCAGCGAGGGGGTCGAGGACGAAGTGACGGAGCTTTTGGGCGCGTCGGTGAGGCGTGGGGTGGCCGGTGGCCGCGGGAACGGTGAGCGGCGCGACGGGCGTGTTCGGGCGGCTGTGCGTGAGAGAGATAGAGGAGGGGAGAAGCACGGGGAGAGGTTGAGGGGATTCCAGGGGGTGCGTGGTGTCGTCTGGAATCGCCCAGGGCGTCGGCAGAAGCAGGAGGTGGCTGACGGTGGCCGCGCGCGTGCTAGCGCACCGCGGGCACACGCCCGTGCCTACTGGCGTGAGGAAGAAGGCGACAGAGGGGTTTGCGGTGGTGGAGTGGGCCGGTTGGCTAGGCCGCCAGCTGGGCCGGCCAGGTGGGTTGCACAGGTGAGGCCAGGTACTAACTCTCTCTCTCTTTACATGTTTTTCTTTTTCTATTTCATTTCCTCTGTTCTGATTTAGTTTGCCACTAAATCATTTTAATAAATTTTGTAGGTTATTATATGGCTTGCTAAAATATACACAAGGCCACTCACAAAGTTCCAGAATTATTCGAGTTATATTTAATATATATTAAATATAAGTCCAAAGCAAATAATTATTGGATTAATTCAAATGGCCAAAATAAATTTTTCTGAGCTCCTAAAAATATTGGTTTGACTTTTACCTCTTTCCAATATTTTTATAGAATAATAGGAACATTTTCTTGGACTCATTTGAGAAGATTTTAAAGTTGGTTATTTTTGAACTGATTTCTGGGGGTTCCAACGAACCTCAATTCAACTTTCAGAAATTTTAGACAGGATGCATGAGTGCAGTTGCAACTATTTCACTCAGGTATTCTAGGGCTGTGACAATTTCCCTAATGTATTTCCAGAGGAGTTGCCAGGAATGCCACCGGATAGAGACATAGAGTTTTTGATTGAGCTTTTGCCAGGCACAGGGTCAATATCTAAGAGACAGTATCAGATGCCCGCAAAGGATTTGGAAGAAATTAAGAAGCAGATTAAGGAGTTACTGGATAAAGGCTACATTCTCCCAAGTTCGTCACCTTGGGGATCACCAGTGCTTCTAGTGGAGAATAAGGATGGATCGTTGAGGATGTTTGTTGATTATCGTGGGTTGAATGACGTGATGAATAAGAACAAGTACCCCACTGCCAATGATCAACGATTTGTTTGACCAGTTGCAAGGAGCTAAAGTATTTTCCAAGATCGATCTGCGATCAGGATATCACCAACTGAAGATTCTCGAGAGCAGGATACCTAAGACAACTTTTACCACAAGGTACGGGCTATATGAGTATACCGTTATGTCATTTGGTCTGACAAACGCGCCTGCATATTTCATGAACATGATGAACAGGGTGTTTATGGAGTTTTTGGATAAGTTCGTCATGGTGTTCATTGACGATATATTGGTCTACTCGAAGAATGAAGAGGAGCATAAGGAGCATTTTCGTTTGGTTCTTGAGAAGCTCAGGGAACATCAGTTATATGCCAAGTTCAGCAAATGTGAGTTTTGTTTAAAGGAAGTTGGATGCCTCAGACATGTTATATCCGGAGAAGGAATAGCAGTAGACCCACCAAGGTTGTCACCGTGACTAAATGGGAATCACCCACATCGGTTGGAGATATCCGGAGTTTTCTTGGACTCACAGGATACTACAGGAGGTTCATTGAGAATTTTTCAAAGATTGCAAATCCCATGATGGAGTTGTTGAAGAAGGACACCAAGTTCAAATGGACTAAGGATTGTGAGGCTAGTTTTCAGGAGTTGAAGAAACGTTTGGTTACCGCCCCAGTGTTGATTCTCCCAGATCAACGCAAGGATTATCAAGTGTATTGTGACGCTTCTTGTCGAGGACTTGGAGCAGTGCTTATGCGGGAGGGAAGATTTGTTTCATATGCCTCACGACAGCTTAAACCTCATGAGCTAAATTATGCTACACACGATTTGGAGCTAGCAGCCATAGTGCATGCGTTGAAGACATCGAGACACTTTCTCATCGGAAACCATTGTGAAGTGTACATGGATCACAAGAGTTTGAAGTATATCTTCAAGAAGAAGGAGTTAAATCTCAGGCAGAGGAGATGGTTGGAGCTCATTAAGGATTATGACATGAAGTTGCACTATCATCCCGGAAAGGCTAATGTAGTAGCCAATGCGTTGAGTCGCAAGAGTCATGTCAATACACTCATGATTGGAGGATTACCCAAGGAGTTCGCCGAGGATCTTCGCGAGCTATGTTTGGAGATAGTTCCGAGAGGCTATGTAGCAGCATTGGAAATTTAGTCTACCTTGATGAATAAGATCAGAGAAGCTCAGAAGACTGACAAGGAGATTGCCGAGATAAAGGAAAGGAGGAGCAAAGGAAAGGCTAAAGGATTTTGTGAGGATGAGCACGATACTTTATGGTTTGAAGATCGCATATATGTGCCTAATTACCCCGACATTAGGAAGTTGATTTTGCAGGAGGCCCATGATTTGCCGTATTTGATTCACCTAGGAAATACCAAGGTGTATTTGGATTTGAAGGACAGTTTCTGGTGGGCCGAAATGAAGAAATATATTGCTAAGTATGTAGCAGTATGTGATGTATGTCAGAGAGTAAAGGCAGAGCATCAGAAGCCAGCACGTTTGCTACAGCCATTGCCGATACCCGAATGGAAGTGGGCCAATCTAGGCATGGATTTTATCACGAGATTGCCCAGGACTCGTTCAGGCTATGACTCGATATGGGTTGTAGTAGATTGGCTGATGAAGGTAACTCATTTCATCCCAATGAAAACCACCTACACCAGTGCTAAGTTGGCAAAGATATACATGACCAGGATCGTATGTCTGCATGGAGTTCCGAGGAACATTGTATCAGAAAGAGGAACCCAGATTACCTCAAAGTTCTGGAGTCAATTGCACGAAACTTTGGGTACCAGGCTAGAGTTTAGTACGGACTTTCATCCACAGACAGATGGACAGACCGAGAGAGTCAATTAGATTCTGGAGGACATGTTGAGTGCTTGTGCGCTAGATTATGGATCTAGTTGGGACGACAATTTGCCGTATGCAGAGTTCTCTTACAACAATAGTTATCAAACCAGTTTGAAGATGGCCCCTTTCGAAGCTTTGTACGAAAGGAGGTGCAGGACACCATTGCTTTGGGATGAAGTTGGAGACCGTCAGTTGTTTGGACCGGACTTGATTAAAGAGTCTGAAGAGAAGGTTAAGTTGATTCGCGATAGACTCAAGGTAGCCCAGTCCAGGCAGAAGAGCTATGCAGATTCTAAACGCAAAGAGATAGTTTACGAAGTCGGAGATAGAGTGTATCTTCGTGTGTCCCCACTTCGAGGAGTTAAGCGTTTTGGAGTTAAGGGAAAGGTAGCGCCATGTTTTGTGGGACCATACAGAGTTTTCGAACGTATGGGAGAAGTTTCTTACAAGCTGGAATTGCCAGAAGGTTTATCAGGAGTTCACGATGTGTTTCACGTTTCCCAGTTGAAGAAGTGCCATGCAGAGATGGCTGATATTCCTCTGAGAGATACAGGCCACTGGAAGCTATTTAGTTGGATAGCGATTTGACCTACGAGGAGAAACCAGTGAAGGTCCTCGAGTTTGCCAGCCGAGCCACATGCAGCAAGGTTATCAAGTTTTGCAAAGTTCAGTGGAGCCACCATACCGAGGATGAAGCCACTTGGGAATGAGAGGAAGACCTACGAAAGGACCACCCGCACCTATTTTCTAGCCAACCCAAATCTCGAGGGCGAGATTCATCATAAGGGGGGTAGGTTTGTAACATCCCAAATTTTCAATTTGGAATGTTATACATTAGATCATCATTGCATACGATATTTTATTGCATTTTTGGTTGATCCCAGAAATTCTAAGCGGCTCAAGGACCCACGAAGAGAGTTGGGGATTTCGTTATTTTCATATTTGAGTTTTCTCAAATTTTGAAAAGAGGATCATTTGGTTTTAATTATTTTCTCTTCAAATATTTCTTATATGAAAATAAAATAGAGGGGATAAAATGACTTCTCCAAAATAAAGAAATATTGGAGGAAAATATTAAAATCAAATAAGATTTTTATTCGGAGTTTTATTGCTATTTTATTTGAATTAGGAAAAAAAATTGTTTTTCAAAATTGCATTAGAGGCCCAAATAAATGTTCACTTTGTCCGCAATATTATTAGAGGACCGTGAAAATTTATTTCAGGATTTTTGGAGTCTGTTTAGTATTTCTTTCGTTAGTTTTTCTGCGTCAGGATTATTTAAAAAAAGTTACCGACCTAACCGGGCCGTGTCCGAGTAGGACTCCCGACCCGGCCGGCCTTATAAGCCACCCCCAGCCCTGCCAGCCTGTCCACCAAAACCCTAGCCCCGCCACCGCGTCGCCGCCTCGATCCTCCGCCGCCGCCGCCGATCCGCGCCGCCGCCGCGACGCCGCCGCCGCCCCATCGCCTCGCCCGCCACGGCCAACCACCCCACCACCGCAGGAGCCGCCGCCCGCAGCCGCCGACCTCGCCGAGGTAGCCGCCGCCGCCCCCGTCGGTTTTTTCAGAAACCCTAGATTCATTTTTTAGTTTTGGTTCATTTTTTTCGGTTTAGTTAAATAGCGGACGTTCGTCCGTACGTTCGTTTTAACGAACGTTGTTCGTCGGTTAGCTGTAGACAGCAAACGTTCATTCGTTAGCCTATTCGTCGTGTTTTATTTTCCAGGGTTTTTCCGCGATTATTTTCGATCGCGATTTCTGCCCTGATCTTCGTTTTAGTTTATCTTTTCGCTCGTTTATTCGATTCAGGTGATTCAAGCGCCTAGATCTTGGTCTCGAAGCCCTCTTTCTGTTTAACGAACTTGAACAAGATTTTAGTAATGTAAAATTTGGCTTTAGTCTAGATTAGTAAATGAATCTTATTTCTTTTGAAGTTTGAGTTTCGTTGCTCCATTTATTTTGATTCTTTTTGCAAACTGGAGTTCTTCAATTGAACTTTCTGGTTAGATCTCTTATTTGAGTTTTACCCGTGCTTCCAGTTGAGTGCTTATGTATGTCATTGTTTGTTTGCGATAGAGTACCCAGAGTGCGAAGCGTGCTACTACGAGTCTCTAGGTTTTGCACATCATCGTAAAGGCAAGTAACACTTTGATCATACCCCTTTATTACCTAGTTTTTATGCATTAGATCAATCCTTAAACATTGCATGGTTAGGATCTGAATAACATGTGAGTTTGGGAAGTAGATGATGAGGTAGAACCTATTGTCTTGTTTATTATCAAACCTTTGGGAGTTACTTCTACATTATGCTTATATTGCTATGATATGCTTGTAGACGTGGATTGGGTGAGTGTATCCATGACAGATGTGAGTATTGTTAATTAATGGTTAACTTAAGGGGGCTACTTAAATACACATCTGGGTGGTTTGGTTGAGGCACCCTGGAGTACCCAGTGGTTGTTAGGGCACCTAGAGAATCCAGTGTTGTCCTAGGATATCCCGGAGTACCCGTGTGATCATCCTACGGTTTGCCACCCAGGCTCAAAGGGATCATAAGATTATTCATGCTAGAAACTTCCGTGTGCAGCCACAAGCCAATATGGGCTCTGGCATAGTTGAGTATGTTGTGTGACCTCTTTCAGTGGTAGGCTAGCAGATGTAGGGGATGTAGGTGGTACTTGAGGGAGTCCTGGATTAAGGGGTCCTTGGACAGCCGGACTATATACTCTGACTGGACTGTTGGACTATGAAGATACAAGATTGAAGACTTTGACCCGTGTCCGGATGGGACTCTCCTTTTTGTGGAAGGCAAGCTTGGCAATTCGGATATGTAGATCTCCTTCTCTGTAACCGACTCTGTGTAACCCTAGCCCCCTCTGGTGTCTATATAAACCGGAGGGTTTAGTCCGTAGGACAACAACAATCATAATCATAGGCTAGCTTCTAGGGTTTAGCCTCTAAGATCTCGTGGTAGATCAACTCTTGTAATACTCAAATCATCAAGATCAATCAAGTAGAAAGTAGGGTATTACCTCCATCGAGAGGGCCCGAACCTGGGTAAACATCGTGTCCCTTGCCTCCTGTTACCATTAGCCTTAGACGCATAGTTTGGGACCCCCTACCCGAGATCCGCCAGTTTTGACACCGACATTGGTGCTTTCATTGAGAGTTCCACTATGCCGTCATGATAGGGCTTGATGGCTCCTGCAATCATCTTCAACGACGCGGTCCAGAGGGAGGTCTTCCTCCCCGGACAGATCTTCGTATTCGGCGGCTTCGTACTGCGGGCCAACTCGCTTGGCCATCTGGAGCAGATTGATAGCTATGCCCCTCGCCATCAGTTCAGGTTTGGAAGCTTGAACTATACTGCTTATATCCGTGGAGACTTCTTCTTCGATGGATTCGAGCCCATGTCAGGTACGCCGAACAGTCATGGCGAGCATGACTTAGATCTACCATCAGACAGTGTTCGGGAGATCGCACCTACGGCGTCCCCGAGAATCAATCCGGAGCAGATCGCGCCTTCCGAGGACGGGTGGATGGACCCCGCCACGGAGGCCACACATTCATCGGCGTTGGAGCCGAACACTGATCCCACCTCCCGTGAGGGTGGTGTCATTGGACCCTCGGACTCGTCTCCGGCTATAGGATCCGAACCACGTACATCCGTGCCTATCGAATCTGATTGGACACCGTTCATGGAGCTCACCGCTGCGGATATTTTTCAGCACTCGCCCTTTGGTGATGTGCTAAATTCATTAAGGTCTCTTTCCTTGTCGGGAGATTCTTGGCCGAACTATGTCCGGCTCGAGTGGGAAGCGGACGATGAAGAAATTCATTCCCCACCCACCACCCACTTAATAGCCACTGTCGACGACTTAACCGACGTGCTTGACTTCAACTCCGAAGACATCGACGGTATGGACGACGCTGCAGGAGAAGAACAGGAACCACCGCCTATAGGGCACTGGACAGCCACCTCATCATATGATATATATATGGTGGACACCCCCAAAGACATCAATGGCGATGAGGTAACGGAAGATAACCACTTGGAGAAGCAATCTAGGCACCGGCGTCATAGGCGCCGCTCCAAGCCCCGCCATAGCAAAAATAGTGATACTGGCACAAGAGATAACAATCCGGATGGTGCCGAAGACGAAAATTATCCTGCCCAGCCAGGCTTCGAGCAGGCCGGGTAGGAGGATGGGCAAGCTAGCCCTAAGGAACAGGTAATAGATGGAGAATCAGAGGATGATAATTACATGCCTCTCTCCGAAGGTGAAGTGAGCCTTGGCGACGAAGAATTCATCGTGCCTGAGGATCCCGTCGAGCAGGAGTGCTTCAAGCGCCGGCTTATAGCCACTACGAAAAGCCTAAAGAAAAAGAAGCAACAGCTTCAAGCTGATCAAGATCTGCTAACAGATAGATGGACCGAGGTCCTGGCTGCCGAGGAATACAGACTCGAGTGCCCTATCAAAAGTTACCCAAAGTGCTAGTTGCTACCTCAACTCGAGGAGGAGCCGTTAAAGCCCATACTACCAGCGCATGATGCGGCTGACCGGCCACCCCGTGGCCGTGACAGAGCTGCGTACCAGCCTGAAGTCCAGACCGCACCCCGTCGCCAAACAAACGATAATACTAAGGCCCGGGGCTATACAAGGGACCTGCGAGATGTATTGGAAAACAAAGCAGGATAGTCAAGATGGATCTACGGATCACGGGGGCGCGCCACAACACGTGACGATGACCGTCACGCCGGATACAATAAACCAAAGTCCGGCCAGGCCGAATACAACAGACCAGACTCACTTGAACTACGTCGGGACGTAGCCCGGCACAGAGGCGCCGCACACCCCCTATGCTTCACTGATGAAGTAATGGATCATGAATTCCCAGAAGGGTTTAAACCCATGAACATTGAATCATATGATGGCACAACAGACCTCGTGGTATGGATTGAGGATTTTCTCCTTCACATTCACATGGCCCGTGGCGACGACCTACATGCCATCAAGTACCTACCACTTAAGCTCAAAGGACCAGCCCGGCATTGGCTGAATAGCCTGCTAGCAAGCTCCATTGGTATTTGGGAGGACCTGGAAGACACATTACTTGACAACTTCCAGGGCACTTACATGCGACCACCGGATGCCGATGACTTAAGTCACATTACCCAACAGCCCGGAGAGTCAGCCAGAAAATTCTGGACTCGGTTCCTAACTAAAAGGAACCAAATTGTCGACTGTCCGGATGCCGAAGCCTTAGCAGCCTTCAAGCATAACATCCGTGATGAATGGCTCGCCTGACACCTCGGCCAAGAGAAGCCAAAGTCCATGGCAGCCCTCACGACACTCATGACCTGCTTTTGCGCAGGCGAGGACAGCTGGTTGGCTCGTAGCAACATCACACCAAAAAACTCCGGTGATTCAGACGCCAGAGACAGCAACAGCAAGCCACGACGCAATAGACACAAGCGTCACAACAATGGCGACAACACCGAAGACACGGCAGCCAATGCCAGATTCAGAGGCCCTAAATCTGAACAGCGGAAAAAGCCATTCAAAAGAAACAATCCGGGCTCGTCTAGTTTGGACCGCATACTCAATCGCTCATGTCAAATTCACGGCACCCCCGATAAACCAGCTAACCACACCAACAGGGAATGCTAGGTGTTTAAACAGGCTGGCAAGTTGAATGCCGAAAACAAGGAAAAGGGGCTGCATAGCAACGACGATGAGGAGCCCCGGCCACCGAACACAGGAGGAGAGAAGAAATTCCCTCCCCAGGTGAAAACGGTGAATATGATATACGCAACCCATATTCCCAAGTGGGAATGGAAGCATGCACTAAGGGACATCTATGCGATGGAGCCAGTCGCCCCAAAGTTCAACCCATGGTCCTCTTGTCCGATCACTTTCGATCGCAGGGACCATCCTACCAGTATCCGTCGTGGCGGTTCGGTCACATTGGTCCTTGACCCCATCATCGACGGATTCCACCTCACACGAGTCCTCATGGATGGTGGCAGCAGCCTGAACCTGCTCTATCAGGATACAGTGCACAAAATGGGCATCAACCCCTCAAGGATCAAGCCCACAAAAGCCACCTTCAAGGGTGTCATACCCGGTGTGGAGGCCTGTTGCACGGGCTCAATCACACTGGAAGTGGTCTTCGGATCTCCGGACAATTTCCGAAGCGAGGAGTTAATCTTCGACATCGTCCCCTTCCGTAGTGGCTATCATGCACTGCTCGGACGAACCGCATTTTCCAGATTCAATGTGGTACCGCATTACGCATACCTCAAGCTCAAAATGCCAGGACCTCGCGAGGTTATAACGTTAATGGAAACACAGAACACTCGCTCCGTACGGAGGAGCACACTGCGGCCCTCGTGGCGGAAGTACAAAACAGCCTTCTTAGGCAAACAGCCAATTCGGCTATAAAGAACCTGGACACCGTCAAGCGAGTCCGGAGTACGCCGTAACAGGATCATCCGGCACGTCCAGAGCTCGACTAGCAATTCGGCCTCCGTCCTAGTCCCAGTCAAGTGGCAAAATTTGTGCCGCGCATACACAATTACGCACTTAAAATACCATGGGCATAGGCGGAGGCACGGCCATGACACGGTCCACAATGCGGTTTGACCGCCTCGGGACCCATGCATCTTTGCACCTTTTTTTCTTTCAGGTCCCTATCTTCAAGAGGCTCTTCCTAAAGACCGACTATCGGGCACATAACAGGACAGAAACACCAAGAAGACAAGAAGCTTTGGCGTACAAGGGAATCCTCAGGTGGTCTCTGATAATGATCGTTATACCTGTCTTACATACCCGCACACAGCTCGCTCCTAGTCAGGATGTGTCGAACAGTCCTATTTTGCTTATTGCACTACTTGTATACGTACGCTTTCACGTACTATTCGAATAACAAGGAAAAATAATGTACAGCGTCAGCTTACTATTACATTTATTTACCCCTTTTCTTTACTGCTTAACTATTGCACCCGTACATCTTGGTATGTCCAGTTTGCCAGGGGCTTCAGTGTACCCCATAACATGGCAAGAAAAGTCCGAACACTTTCGATAGTGCGGAACCCCAAACTTATAGCATTATATGCATCAGCTCCGAATCATGTCTTGGGTCAATAGTTGGGTTTGCCCGGCTCCTATGTGTTGGTACCTTACGTTCCGCTATATCGGCTAAGGTAGCATAGGGAGAACTACTGCTCTTGTGTCCTGGTTCTTCCAGACGAGCACCTCGGTAGAGAAAGCCGAAAACTGACTGTCATGATGAGGCAAGAGTTGGTCGCTGTTCGAGAGGTCTCAAATCCTTAAAGATTTTTTCTGCTTCCAGCGAGGAATCGGCCTCATCCGATTTAGGTGTGTATAGCACCCCAAGTCTGGCCTTCCAAATACTAGGGGCTTCTCCAAAGTTTAAAATTGTAGACTTCTATGGCCAAGTGAGAGTGATAAAGCCGTATAGTCCGATTGCCTTGTTCGCTGCGTTAAACACCTCCTTAAAAGGACCAAAAAATTGGATAAAGAGTGTTTATATTTATCCCGAACACCCCAATACTAGTTACATGGGGGAAAAAGCCGATGACTGGCCAACTCTCAAGATTTTATAAACGGCCGCACAGAAGGTAATATTTTAAATTAACAAGCACCATATAGCACACATGAACTCGTTTTCATATTACAGGATGATGTGAGTACATTCATTCAAATATTACATCCTTAGCACATTCATCCGCCACAAGGCGGGCACCCTTAATGACATTGTCATAGTACTGTTCGGGGTGGCGATGCTCCTTTCCCTTCGGCGGCCCCTCTGTCACCAGCTTCTCGGCATCCATCTTTGCCCAGTGCACTTTCGCACGGGCCAAGGCTCTGCGTGCACCTTCAATGCAGACGGACTGCTTAATGACTTCAAGCCGCAGACATGCATTCACCATCCGCTTGACAAGGCCGAAGTAGCTGCCAGGTAAGGGCTCGCCAGGACACAACCGGACTATGAGATCCTTCATGGCCAGTTCGGCTGCCTTGTGAAGTTCGACTAGTGAAAGCACAAGTGCTCCCTAGGTGGTTTTGGTAATTAATGTCAACATATCTCTTGTTGGACTAACACTTTTATCTAGTATGTTTCAGATAAGTTCAACATTGGAGTGGCATGGACTAAAGGGTGTGGGAACTCCTTCAAGATGATAAGGACAAAGGATTGGCTCAAGCTTCAAGCTCAAGACTCTTCATTTTACATATTAGTGATCCAAGATCACATTGAGTCTATAGGAAAAGCCAATACTATCAAGGAGGGATGAGGTGTTGCTTAATGAGTTTCTTGCTCCACAGTTGTGACGCCCTCGATTCAATCGTACACTAATCATACACGCAAATGTGTACGATCAAGATCAAGGACTCACGGGAAGATATCACAACACCACTCTAGACACAAATTAAAATAATAAAAGCTTTATATTACAAGCCAGGGGCCTCGAGGGCTCGAATACATAAGCTTGAAAACACAAGAGTCAGCGGAAGCAACAATATCTGAGTACAGACATAGGTTAGACAAGTTTGCCTTAAGAAGGCTAGCACAAAAGCATCTACGATCGAAAAGGCAAGGCCTCCTAACTACTCCTGGACGTCGGCGGTCTTCACGTAGTAGTAGGCACCCTCGTGGTAGTAGCAGTCGTCATCAAAGGTGGCGTCTGGATCCTGGGCTCCGACATCTGGTTGCATCAACCGGAAAGAAGAAGAAAGGGGGAAAGGGGGGAGCAAAGCAACCGTGAGTACTCATCCAAAGTACTCGCAAGCAAGGATCTACACTACATATGAAACATTATCAAAGGAAGGCTGTATATGTGGACTAGGCTGCAGAAATGCCAGAAAAGAGAGAAGGCCTAGTCCTATTGAAGACTAGCATCTTCTGGAAACCACCATCTTGCAGCAACAGGAGGAAGTAGAGTAGCATAAGGTAAAGTAGTAGTAGTGTTATCAACCTCGGCCAGAGATCCTTTCTCGACTCCCTGCGAGAAAGCAATCCCAGAGCCATACTATCCAGTTATCATCACAATTCAATTCTCATCACCATCTAATTCTCATCACAAGTATCCAGTTCTAGTTGTATCGATCGGGATACAACTCCAAGTGTCCGTTACCGTAGGACAGGCTATGCATAGATTAGTTCTTCCCTGCAGGGGTGCACCAACTTACCCACCACGCTTGATTAACTCCGGCCGGACACACTTTCCTGGGTCATGCCCGGCCTCGGACAAACAATACGCCGCAACCCGACCTAGGCTTAATAGAGAGGTCAGCACGCCGAACTAAACCTATGCCCCCAGGGGTCATGGGCCATCTCCCCGGGAACTCCCGCATGTTGCGTGGGCGGCCGGTGAGTAGACCTAGCTACCTCCTTAAAAAATGGTAGGAGCTTACCAGTCCAACCCGGCGCGCGCCGCTCAGTCGCTGACGTCTAATAAGCTTCCGCTGATGCATACGACGCAGAATGCCCATACTATGCCCACGTGATGGTTAGTGCTATCAGGCCAGAGGCCCCTCGGATCAAATATCCAAATCGTAGTGGATTAGGAACGCGCGGTAACAAGCAGAGACTCATGAAAGATGTGACCCCGTTGCCCCATCTCGAGGACTTGCGGCAAGGGCTAGGAATGCCCGGCCACGCCTCGTAATTATCTCGCGGGCACCCTCCAGGTCAACCCGTCTCCACATCACTCGCGGGTACCCCTCAGGGTCGACCCGCCCTTCCAAGTAACAGTTGTAAATTCCAAGTATCCGTGTGTCCAAACATCAAGGGGAAAACCCAAGGAATCACCCCCGGTGAATTCCACTCGATGTAATCATCAAGGTGAACGTAAGAGGAATCACCCCCGAGGTTCACACTTGAGGGGTTGCACGACAGAGTCGTATCGGAAGTGGTTAAAGAGGAAATCACCCTCGATGACCACGACCGAATAACTACACTACAGGGTTAACATCAAAAGTGCTATAGAGGTCTCACCCTCGGCACTCGATAGTATCCCAGTAATGTCGAGCAACTAAGGGGAAAGTGATGTGCGGTGCCGGGGCCTGGTCTTTGATCCCGTTGATCGGGTCTTCGATGATGAAGCAGGGGCAACAAGGACAAGGTGGGGGTCACTGATGGATCACTAACCAACCTATACTAAGCAGTTTAGGATAAGCCGGTAAGGTAACAATAAGCAGGTTACAAAAGCAGGCTATGCATCAGAATAGGAGCAAACAATAACAATAGACAAATCTAATGCAAGCATGAGAGAATGGAATGGGCGATATCGGGATGATCAAAGGGGGGGCTTGCCTGGTTGTTCAAACGAGAAGGAGGGGTCGTCGGTGACGTAGTCGATCACAGGGGCATCAGCATCGTCAACGGGGTCTACCGAAATGAAGAGGGGGGGAGAAACAGTAAAAACATAGCAAGCAAATGCATAATAGGATAACAGGCAGAGCTAGACGTGTTCTAACATGGTGCTACACGATACCGGCGAGGGGGGAAGTCAACCGGGAATGTTTTCCCGGTTCCGGACCTGTGTCAGACAGATGACCTGAGGGGGAAAGTTCCATGTTCAGCATGCTAGGGGCATGTGACAGATGAACGGACCGCGTATTCGGATTCGCTGGATTTTTTTGAGCAACTTTCATATAGAAAACATTTTCATCCAAGTTACGGTTTATTTTCTATGATTAATCAAAGATTAAAGCATTTTCAGAAACTATTTAAAAAACAGAAAAGGAATATTGCATCAGCATGACGTCATAGTGACGTCAACAGTCAACAGGATGGCTGACCGGTCAAAACTAACATGGGGGACCCATCTGTCATAGACAGTGGGTTAAACAGGGTTTAAACTAATCTAAATTTAGTTAGTAAAACTACTGGGCCCACCTGTCAGTGTCTAATTAACTAAACTAATTAGTTTTAATTATTAGAATCTTTCAATTAGAGGATTAAGTGGTGGGACCCGCACGTCAGTGGCTGGGGCCTGCCAGTCAGCACAGTTGACCAGGTCAACTGGTCAACAGGGGACCAGGAGCCCTACTGGCAGTGACCCGGGGGGTGGCCCCAGGTGTGCCACGTCGGCGGCCGGCGCCGGAGACAACTCCGGCGACCAAAAACGCGGCGGAGCTCGCCGGACTTGGCCGGAAGAACGCTACGGCGCTCTGTTCGGGGCGTGCTTAGGCTCGTTTGGACGAGCGTTCAACGCCGCATCCATCTACGGGAGCGGTGCGGCCGTAAACGGCTGGAAGCTACGACGGCGAGCGGCGGAGCGGACGCCGGAGTTCGGCCCTCATGCGAACTGCGGCTGGAGGGCACGGGAGGACTACTGGGAAGGCTCTACGGGGTCCTGGCGAGTCCCAGAGCACGGTGGCGAGGTCGGGTGAGCACGAGATCGACGAGGACGACGGTGACGAGCACGGCGGCGGAGGCGCGCTACGGCCAGGACGGTAGCTACGGCTAGGGGTGCGGTGAGGCGAGGAAGGAGAGGGGAGAGGACGGAGTGGAGCTCACCGAGCGGTCAAGAAAGACCCTTGGTGGCTTAGGAGCAGCAGAGCTCGCCGGGGAGGAAGGGGATCGTCGGCGGCCGTCGAGGAAGAAGACGACTCGATCCGTGGCCTGCGGTGCTCCTCGAGCTCGATGGCGAGGCATAGTCGAGGTAGAGGTCATCGGCGCGTGTCGTGGATGTGCTGGCGAGGCGCGGGGTGGCCGGTGGCCGCGGCTATGGCACAGCCATGGCGATGGTGGCGCTCGGTGGTGGACGGGGAACGAGGGGGGAGGCGAGGAGGAATCTGGTGGGGAGAGGGAGAGGTGGAGCAGGGCAAGTGGGGAGCGGGGGGAGTGAGCCCGAGGCGCGCTCGTGGCGGCCTTATCCTCATCGTCCTCGACGGCGAGGTGGTGCGGTGGGGCGCGGCACTGTCGCGGCACGGTCGGAGGAGCAGTGGAGGGGAAGGCGACCCGGTGGGGGGGTGTGGGCCACATGGCCTGTTGGGCTGCCATGTGGGCTGAGGCCCATGGGGGCGTGGTGGCCAGCTGGGCCAGTCGGCCCAGTTGAGGGGGGCCTTTTCCTTTTCTTTTTTTTAAGCGTTTGCCTTTTCTTTTAACAACTTGCTGTTATAGCTATTTTAGGACATTTAGACATTTTGCAAAAATATTGGTTCACCGCCAACATTAGTTATGGATTATTTGGCACATGAAGAACATTTTGGTTTTCATGTTTGAGAAAATTTGAATTTTACTCAGATTTTGAATTTGAATTTGACTTTGATTTTTCATCAAGTGATAATTAGCTCAGTAAGCATGGTGACCTGGCACCATTAACAGGGGATTTCTGTAGCATGACACTGGGGGTGTTACAAATCTCCTCCACTACAAGAAATCTCGTCCCGAGATTTAAGTGGGGAAGTAAAGAGTAACTTCGGGAGAACTGAGCCATATAGGGTTAATTGTCTGGTGAACAATGCAGGGAATGAGGCAGAAGTATCTCTCGAGTTGAAACTTAACAAACATCGAGAGCAATGTATGAAGGTACAATAGGAAGTTTCAAGTGAATGGACAAACGATCGATACCTCAACAGAGTGTGAGAAAGGGGTTCAGAGCATCGGGAATAGATCATCTCTCGGAAGGTGGCTCGTGAGAAAACACAAAGCCAAGAGCAAATGATACTTCGGAATAAAGTATATACAGGAGAGTCAGGTTCCGATCATGTGGAACTATGGGTTATGAGTAGAAAGGGGGCCGATAGCAAGGCATGTCAGGTGATAGACTATCAGTTATGTTGTCAACAGGTTGGTACCAAGGGCGAGGGACGGAGAGAACTATTTTCCTGCTCGTTGAACGAGGCGGACCAGTAGGCGAAGTTCTCGTCCATTGGTGGTTACCGAAATGTCAACAGCAATGATAACAAGGTCTTACTAACAAATTTTACACCGAGGTGTTTACATAAGCAGGGAACTATTAGTGCTTAGATCATAAAGATCACAAGAAAGGTTAAACAAAACAATGGAAAGGAAAATGTGGTTATTAGTTTAACCAGACCAATGGAAAGGAAAAGGTGCTTATACAGAAGAATTGGGAGTATATCCTTCCCAAGGGGAAGCGGAGCTGGATATACATGATATGACAGCAAGTTCAAAAGCATTTAGATAAAGGGGCGAGGGAACAATCATGATATTACCCATACAATGGTGTTTGGATAATAGAGCAAGACACATTTGGCAATGCACTTCCAATGTTCTTGTTGTTGTTCGGCATACCACAGTCATGCTTCGGGGTAACATTAACATGGTGTTTCAAGCAAGATTGAATCTGAAGGTCACAAGAAGTACAAAGGAACAATTCCAAGAATGTCAAGAAATGTAACATCTAAACAAAACATGACCAAGTCGGTATTGGCAGGAAGTCAAGGATGGTGTCGATGACAACACGAATCATCGATGGGTAAGGATGGTATTTCTCCTCAAGAATTCGATTCATATCTTAGAACAATGCAATATATTGATGGTGATCACGACAAATTTTGTCAATAGGCTCTATGAAGATGCCATCAAGCAGCAACGACCTCAAGCAAAAAGAATGATGAAGCAAAGGCTATTGGAACCACGTATACGACACAAGCTCGGATTCAAGCTTGTTGCTCAAGGTGGAATGACAAGATGAGGAAGATCGTCGTAAGCTTCGCTCATCGTCGAAAACTTGTGCTCCAGGAATAAGGACCAGGTAGCACAGTTAAAAGTTGGCACGACAAAAACATAGCCGGTCAGGCTAGGAATGATGTGATGGAGTAACACTTCAATTAAGAATTTACAAGAGGTACTGCAATGACACAATTCCTCGAGATAACATGAGGCAATACTTGAAGGTAGGTCAAATTAGAGGTTGGACAGGTGAAATGACTTGCAGGAGACAAGTATTTTAACTTGTCCGGGAAATGGAATTAAGGAGAAACTATGGTCGAAACCACGGTTATGAATGATCAAACCACCGATACAAGATGAACTTATAACAAGGGGTAATTGTTTTTACGAGCAGCTTCCATGATACGTTCTACATCGGGCCCATGGGCATGAACAATAAAGTTCAAGGTCGACTCCCACTTCTTCAATGCATAACCTTTCATTCACTCCTCGTTTTTGAAGAATTTGTAGTGCGAAAGATTTATCTGGTGAAGCACCAGAAGAGTATGGCTCACATCTCTTTCGAGTTTACTCGGATTAGGGAAGGCATAGATTCAACCCGTAGGGGTATCTTAGGAACATATACCACAAACTTAAAGAGTAAATAACACAAGCTCGAAGGTAGAGCATGGTTGACAAAAGGAGAGGATACAGTTTACCAAGGCATTATATATCAGGGAAGAACTCGCAAGGTGATTAAATAAGAGGGGCACTATCGGATAGAAATCCAACAAAGGATCTGGTGGTCCACAAGGGATCAGATGTGAGCATCGGTACCCAACCAGAAGGAGGAATAATGCAAGGAGATCGAATATAGAAACAACTGACTAATTCAAAGCTCAATTACAAAAGAATTATGATTTTCAAATCAAGGGATCAAAAGCAAACGCTCTGATCAAGGATGGATAAGTTGAAAAGACTTAGGGGCACAATCAACCGCCAATTTGATTGATCAAGGACCAGCTCAGGTTCAAAGTGACGCCTCAGCCGGAAAGATAATTTATAAGGATCGACTGATGATTGCGTGCATGCGCACACTTGTTGAATAAATAGGATCAAAATGGGAATCATAAAGGATTTTAAGGAATATTGCTAGACATATGGAATTAACCATAATGCAAGCAAGCAAGAATTTCAAGAGCAATAGGCTACTATGGATTTCGAAAGATCGAATAGTATTTCGAAGAATCTTGTGAAACACATGAACAAATGGGGATGAGCGGATACTCGGTAAGTGTGAGGAATCATTCGTAGGGGTATTCACGAAGAAAAGGAGCTGCAAGGTAGCAGGTGAAAGTGCGTTATATCGACTAGAGGGGGGGTGAATAGGTGATTTTTATGAATTCTTCACTGAGGAATTTGCTGGTGAGGAAATTCCTTAGCGAAGAACTACTTGCAGCGAAATAAGTACTCAGAAGTAAATATAACAGGATACAAACATAGTCATCATGATGAGATGAGGACTAGCACTGAGTACAGAAAGCGTAAACATAGGATAACAAGATGAAGACAAACAGACTGAAGAAATTGAACTGAGGAATTTGTGAAAGTCTTCAGTCAAAGTCTTCAAACACAGATATGAACAACATTCAACACAGTAAGGAGGAAATGAAAGAGTTGAGGAAATAGAACCAGTCAGTTGGTGAAGACAATGATTTGGTAAACCGGTTCCAACTGCTGTCTCAGTTGTACGTCTGGTTGGAGCGGCTGAGTATTTAAACTCGAGGACACACAGTCCCGGACACCCAGTCTCTGAGCCGCAACTTAGGACACCCAGTCCTCACCGTATTCTCCTTGAACTAAGACCACACAGGCCTCGTCCAATCACTCATGGTAAGTCTTCAGGTGACTTCCAAACCTTCACAGACTTGGTCACTCGGCGATCCACAATTCCTCTTGGATGCTCTAGACCTTGACGCCTAACCGTCTGGAAGAAGCACAGTCTTCAAAGGTAACAAGCGTCGGATCCATGCAGGATCAATTTCTTCAGTGATGCTCAATCACTTTGGGTTTGTGGGGGTTTGGTTTTGGAATTTTCCTCACTTGATGATTTTTGCTCAAAGTCCTCGGAGGATGGGTTGCTCTCAAATGACAAGTGTCAAGTTCTCTCGGAGCAGCCAACCAGCTAGTGGTTGTAGGGGGCGGCTATTTATAGCCTAGGGAGCAGCCTGACATGATAAGACATAAATGCCCTTCAATGATATGACCGTTAGGTGGATAAGATATTTTGGACAGCCGGCGCGCAGCACAGCAACGGTCGGAAATTTGACTCTCAAATTCCTCAGGGCTATCATGTTCCTCACTGTGTAGGCAATTCGCACTGGCGAATTCCTAACTCCTCAGTCAGAGAAAAGTCGTCAGTGACCAGAAGAACTGCGTCTCTGTCACTGAAGAAATTGACTGAACTGTATGAGATTTCCAATGGCTTCACTCGAAGGGATTGGTAGATGTAGGATTTTGAGTTGAGCATCACATGGAAATTTTTCCTTAGTATTTCCTCGACCCCCTTTAACAGTACGGTGTTTCCTTTGACTCAATAAAGAGAAAATGAAACTACGAAAACAAAAGTCTTCACGCTTCATATTCCTCGAATGAATATCAAGTCTTCAAGGTCACACCAGTTTCTTCACTTTCAAAGTCTTCAGAAAGTCTTCAGAATAACAAAGTCTTCAGTTGAAGAACTTCATTTTTAGGGGTCGACTTTCTCTCTAAATATCAAACTCCTCATAGACTTATAGAACTGTGTACACTCACAAATGCATCAGTTACTTAACCTATAAGTCTTCAATACACCAAAATCACTAAGGGGCACTAGATGCACTTACAATCTCCCCCCTTTTGGTGATTGATGACAACATAGGTTAAGTTTTCAACGGGGATAAACATATGAAGTGTAAATACTGATATTGAGGAATTTGATTGCAAGATATAGAAGAACTCCCCCTGAATATGTGCATAGTGATGAATTTGCTTTTGAGGCAATGCACATTTGAAGAATCGAATCATGGAGATCTCCCCCTATATCTTGTAATTCATACACGCATTTGATATATAATATGAAGAATTTGAAATGCATGATGAAATATGGTGCCTGATGAGATTCAGCATGAGTGCAATAATATTAACGAGGAATAAGCATGCGGAATAGCACATCAAAAGTTTCAGAGCTCAGTGCATCAAAAGCATTAGAGCACGACCAAAAGTATCAAGGCACCATCGGATTTAAGATTACAACTCGATCCAATAAAAGTTTCAGAAGAACGAGAGTTGTAACTTAACAAAAATGCCCATAATATAAACCCGCTTGAAGACTAACTCAGATTTCTCCCCCTTTGTCATCAAATGACCAAAAGGATCGAAACTGAGGACTAACGCCCCTGAAGATTTTCAAGTCGATGGAGGAGCGCTAGCGTTGTCGGGGTTGTTTGTTGAAGTAGGGCCTGCCGCAATGTCGTCCAAATCTTCATGTTCATCAGTTTCACGCGATGAAGAATAAGAACTGGCCACCAGATCAGGAACTTTGACTCTCTTGAATTTCTTCGGAGGTGGTGCAGACCAGTCAAATGCTTCCTGGAGACCCATAGTCTTCAATTCTTCCGCGGAATATACATGAGTGAGAACAGCCCAGGTGCGGTTGAGGGTTTCATGAAGGTGATACTGATTTTTCTTCACTGCATTATGGGTTGAGGTCATGTTGTGAAGAATTGCAGCAAATTGACACTTCACCCATTTGTGATTGCGATCAACCATCTGATGAAGACTGAGGAGTAACTCACGGTCAGTCATCACCCTGGGTGCTGTTGCTTGAGGCTTTTGCTTAGCTGAGGTATTTGCGGCAGTGTCATGTGTTGCAGAATCATCATTGGTGGAGTAAGAAGTAGCTAGACGGAATTGACCATCCAATGGACGAGTGCCTTCATCAAGCACAGCAGCTGCCTTACCCTTATCATCAGATGATGAAACTGGTCGCTTGAGGACTTCAATGGGCGGCAAGTAGCTACCATGGTTCAGAGTGTCAGCCTTGTAATTCAGTGAAGATCTTGCCCTTATGAATCTCATAATCCAAGGCGCATAGGGCTTCAGCTCAAAAGGTGACATTGCAACATTAGCCAGAGTCCTCATGAAGAAATCATGGAAGTTGACGGGAACGCCATGAATGATGTTGAAAAGCATGTTCTTCATGATGCCAACGACATCTTCATCATTTGAGTCGTGGCCTTTGATAGGACTCATTGTCTTCTTCAGGATTTGATAGACAGTCCGAGGCACATACAGCAATTCCTTGGCGAGGAATTTGGTTCGAGGGGCCTGCCCTGGCTTCAAAGGCTTCATGAGCACTTGCATATAATGATCAGTCAATTCGCGGTCATTGTAGATGCAACGTGCACTGTCATGGGAAGGATCAAGAGGAAGGACACGAAGCAATTCAGTTGCTGGTGCCTTGTAGTGAGTGTTTTCTGTCATCCAATCCAGCACCCATGAATTGACATCTTCAGCATCTCCGGTGATATGCAAAGTGGCATAGAACTGAAGAATGAGTTCTTCATTCCAATCACAGATATCAGTGCAGAAATTCAGTAGTCCTGCATCGTGAATAACTCGGAGAACTGGCTCGAAGCACGGCAGAGATTCCATATCCACATGAGGAATATGCTCATGATCGAAGATTTTGTCCTTGTCAAAGAGCACTGAGGAATAGAAGTTGGCTTGAGTAGCAGTCCAGAAGCGTCTTTTCCTTATGCGAGCAGAGTCATATGGATTGTAATCAGTGAAGAACACATATTCAGAAAAGAAGTCTTCAGCCTTGAATTTTTGCTTGCTCGAGAACGGATTCTTCGGTTTGGGCAGAGGAATGTCAGTGATTTGCAGCACAACCTCAGGAATCGCGATCTCAGGTGCTTCAGGCTGAGGAATTTCTGGTTCCTCTTCTTGTGCAGTTTGGGGATCAGCAGCAGGTTCTTCAGCACTAGCGGCTGGAATTTCTTCATGAACAGACGATGTGGGATGAGTTTCTTCAGAGCCCATTTGAACAGTTGTAGCCGGGGACTGAGGAATTTGTTGAATTGGAGTGAAGAGATGAGTATTTGGATGCTGACTTTCCCAAAAGTCATCGTTCATCACTGGTGTAGTGCATCCAATATCCACGTCTTCATCTTCTTTTTCAATTTCCTCAACACCAGCCTCTTCAGCTGTGAACTGAGGCATGGGTGAGGAAACGACTGGCGGTGAAGGGAATGCTTCCACTTCAATTTCTTCATCAAACTGTTCTGAGGTAGCAACAGAGTGATTTTCTTCATCAGATCCGCTTG
Source organism: Triticum timopheevii (assembly GCA_963921465.1). Lineage (NCBI taxonomy): Eukaryota > Viridiplantae > Streptophyta > Magnoliopsida > Poales > Poaceae > Triticum > Triticum timopheevii. Next base: position 204,217,735 of record OY997268.1, read on the forward strand.
GGATCTTGTAGTCTTCTCCATAAGGAACAATTTCCTTAGACGACATGGAGGAAATGGGAACGGCATCAATGGGATTTTCAAGCGAGCTGGTCATTGGCTTCATTTTCTTCGCGGCCGAAGAATTTGACGCAGCTGATGCCTTTTCTTCACTACAGCTCGCTCTGCAGCCTTGGTCTTCTTCACTTCATAGGCAGAAGGAAGAATTGGAGTTGGTGTTGGCGCAGGAGGAGCTGAGGACTGTGGTTCATTTTCTTCAGGCGCAACTGGTGCAGTTGCCCTGATCTCTTCAGTTTCTTCAGGCGCACCACTAGTGGATGCCCTGGGAATTTCTTTAGCGGCTGGAATGGAGTCATCAGCCCTGGAACTTGTATTCTCATCAGCAGGCTGAAAGTCATCAGCAGTGCTGGCATGTTCTTCAGCAGGCTGAGCAGAGTCTGCAGCCTGAGGATTTTCTTGTTGCGATGGGGCTGCAACATTTGTCATTTTCTTCGTCAAATTGACGAATCTCACTTTGGCTCCTTGCCAATTAGCATTGTAAGCATCGAAATCTTTGCTGAGGGCTTGGATTTCAGATTGAGCTTTGAGAAGTTCTTCAGGAGTCAGGTTGACGATGTTCTTCTTCAAAAGCTTCTCCTTTCTGGCTTGTGCTCTCTTTATCTCACGAGCCTTTTCAAATTTCCATTTCTCTTCAGAGGTGAAATGGTTCAGCATATGACTTTGACCAGGAGTCAGAGGCAGATCAGGCATTGGAGTGTTTGGATCCTGATGCCATAAGTCGATGAAGTCAAGGATCTTCTTCGGATCCAAAAGCAGAGGCACAGTTGTTCCTTTGGCTCTAGCGGCCTTTGCCAGTCTGTCTCTGATGATTTCTGCAAGTTCTTCATCAGAAGCCTCATCATCAGGGGGCACTTGGAAAGCAACCTGTTTCTTTCTTGGACTTGGCCGAGGACCGCGTCCAGCTGTTGCTTTTGTCTTCAGCAGAGTGGGGCCTGATGAGGACATTGGTGCAGCTGAGGAACTTGCTGAGACACCAGAAGCAATCGAGAAGCCCTGAGTCCTTTGACATGTAGCCAGATGCACAGGAGTTGAGGACTTGGAGGGAGCTGCTGAGGACTTTGGTGGAGCAGCAGTAGACTGAGGAATTTTCCATGAGGGCACGGCTGAGGAACTGGGCCGTGAGGGCACTGATGGTGAAGCACTTGGCTTGCGAGCAGGCTTTTTCGGCATTGATTTCCTCGGCTTGACCGAGGTCTCAGCGGCAGCAGCAGCAGCAGAATCCTCATTGAATTTCCTCACTGCCTCCTTGGCCTGTCTTGCCAATTTGGCTTGGCGCCTAGACCATTCTTCAGGAAAGTCTTCACCACGCTTGATGCTGGTGGGGTCAGCGACTTGGCCAGGTGCCAATGGAGCTCTTGGGCATGGAGGGTTTAAGGCGAATTTCTTCATGTAGTTTGGAGTAACATAGCGATATTCCCTCCATTCTCGTGCCCATCTTCGTTCTATCCTCTGAATGCGCACTTTGCGCTGATTTTTGTTCTCTTTGCCAAATTTGGCTTCATCAGGTGTGCAATAATCTTTGTATATTTCATCAGGGATCTCGAAGGCAGTCATGACCTCCGGTTTCTTTCCACCTTTCTGCGGTCTCTTTCCTTCTGCCATTTTCTTCAGATGAGGAATTTGAACAATAGAACACTCTGAAGAAGTATGCAGTTTTTCTTCGAGGAACGCTGCAAATGAGTTAAGTTGATGAGAACCTAGTGATTCAGCAGCGGACATGAGTACCTGTGAACAGAGTGTAGGTGCGAGGAATTTGGAGAGGTCATATGCGTTCTCAGAAGATTTTTCAAAAAGACAAGTTTTGAGGAATTTGACCAGTTGAGCCTTGAGGAATTTCACTAAGCGTTCTTGTCTTAGGTTCTAGAGTTGTACAGATTGAAAATCCGCACAATTGAGGAATCCTGAAGAAATGAGTGCTTAGAGAGATGAATCAAGAGCATACAGTGTGTGAGGTGTTCATATGTGAAGATTTGAAGAATAAAACACCTTTGAAGATTTTCAGAAAAGTTTGAGAATCAAAGCGAGTAATAAAAGTGACTTTTAATTACCCGAACTGAAGAACACGACGAACAGAGATGAACCATGGTGAAGTTCATCAAGTTAGATCTCCCACACCCTAACTTGGCAGAGGGAGATAGCTACGGCGGCGGCGGAGTGAAGATTTCCGCAGCCGGCGCGAGTACGACGGCGACGAGGTCGAGGCAGTGAAGCTCTTCCTCACCGACGGTGATGGACTAGCGGCGGCGCTAGGGTTTGAGGAGAGCTCGAGCGAGAGACAGCGACCGAGCGGAGTAAATGAAGTAAGGAAGGGAGAGGGGTATTTATAGCCACGGTAAAAACTGTTCGCCCGAAGATTTTGTGACGAACATGCCCCTGCCCTTTCTTCTTCACGCGACATGTGTCACCCACGTACTGTGCAGATGAGATCGTGTAAGATCGTGGGTGAATAAACTAATGCATCGTGGGATGCGGAACGGTTTGAGCAGTAAAACCGAAAATCCGAATAAGATTTGTTTTTTTTTAAATTTCATTCGCAATTTCTTCAGCTGTCAAGGACACAGTGAAGACTTTGAACGAGTTTCAATCAGAACGCACATGAAGAATTTGTGAATAGATTGGGTTGAGTATAGCATAGAGGGGGAAGGGTCCGATCACATTCACTTAGCAGAAATCACAACTTGAAGAAATAGCAATAAGTGAATGCTGTAGAGGACATAAACTCACATATATATATAGCCAATGAAGAAAAACGACGGAAACATTGAAGATTTTGCAAAGTTGAAGAATTTGTAAGACTGAAGAATTTCAAAAATGAGGAAAAACTCAAATTGAAGATTTTCAACTTTTGTGGTGGCATAACCCACCGTATAAGAATGATGATTTCAGACACCACGTACAATTGTCGTAGGGTTCTGAGAATCAAATTCTTCATTAATTTCTTCACACTTAGAGTGTTATTCTTCATTGATTGAAGAAAAACCTTTCTTCATGTGTTGCACATCTAAGTCATCAATTCTGCATAAGGGTTAGGATGTGTGTCCTTTTCAAAGAGCATTCGAAGATTCTAAGATATTTAGCTCACACCGCAACTTGCTAAATCTCTTCTCATCCAAGGGCTTAGTGAAGATATCAGCTAGCTGTTCTTCAGTCTTCACATGCTCGATGGAGATATCGCCCTTCAACACATGATCACGAAGAAAATGATGACGAATCTGGATGTGCTTAGTCTTCGAGTGCTGAACTGGGTTGTGAGCAATCTTGATGGCACTCTCATTGTCGCAGAGGAGAGGCACATTCTTCACGTTGACGCCATAGTCCTTGAGGGTTTGCTTCATCCAAAGCAGTTGAGCACAGCATGAGCCAGCAGCAATGTATTCAGCTTCAGCAGTAGACAGTGATACGCAGTTCTGTTTCTTCGAGGACCAACAGACCAAAGATCGTCCGAGGAAATGACAAGTGCCAGATGTTGACTTGCGGTCCACACAATCACCAGCATAGTTAGAGTCAGAATATCCAATGAGATCAAAAGCAGAGCCCTTGGGGTACCATAATCCTAGTGTTGGTGTGTGAGCTAGATATCGAAGAATATGCTTCACAGCCTTATGGTGTGATTCCTTCGGCACAGCTTGAAATCGGGCACACATGCAAACACTAAGCATTATTTCTGGCCTAGATGCACATAAGTACAATAAAGAACCAATCATGGAGCGGTATACCTTGTGATCGAAGTCAATACCATTTTCATCAGTGCATAGATGGCCATTTGTGGGCATAGGAATTTTGACGCCTTTGCAATCTTGCATGCCGAATTTCCTCAGAACATCTTTGAGGTATTTCTCCTGAGATATGAATATGCCATTGCGCTGCTGACGAATTTGAAGACCTAAGAAGAATTTCAACTCTCCCATCATAGACATTTGATATTCTTCACTCATCATATAGGCAAATTCATCACTATAACGTTGGTTAGTACAACCAAAGATAATATCATCAACATATATTTGGCACACAAACAGTTCACCGTCATATGATTTAGTAAAAAGAGTAGGGTCGAGTGAACCGGGTGTGAAGCCATTCTTCACGAAGAATTCCTTCAATGTGTCATACCACGCCCGAGGGGCTTGCTTGAGGCCATAGAGGGCCTTATTGAGTCTGAAGACTTTGTCAGGATTCTTGGGATCTTCAAAACCTGGGGGTTGAGCAACATATACTTCTTCCTCAAGCTTACCATTGAGGAATGCACTTTTCACATCTGTCGGTGTCAAAACCGGCGGATCTCGGGTAGGGGGTCCCGAACTGTGCGTCTAGGCGGATGGTAACAGGAGACGAGGGACACAATGTTTTACCCAGGTTCGGGCCCTCTCGATGGAGGTAAAACCCTACGTCCTGCTTGATTAATATTGATGATATGGGTAGTACAAGAGTAGATCTACCACGAGATCAAGGAGGCTAAACCCTAGAAGCTAGCCTATGGTATGATTGTTGTAATGTATGTTGTCCTACGGACTAAAGCCCTCCAGTTTATATAGACACCGGAGAGGGCTAGGGTTACACAGAGTCGGTTACAATGGTAGGAGATCTACATATCCGTATTGCCAAGCTTGCCTTCCACGCCAAGGAAAGTACCATCTGGACACGAGCCGGAGTCTTCAATCTTGTATCTTCGTAGTCTTGGAGTCCGGCGGATAATGATAGTCCGGCTGTCCGGACACCCCCTAGTCCAGGACTCCCTCAGTAGCCCCTGAACCAGTCTTCAATGACGATAAGTCCGGCGTGCATAATGTTCGGCATTGCAAGGCGGGTTCCTCCCTTGAATAATCCAGAGAAGATCATGAACACCAGGATAGTGTCCGGCTCTGCAAAATAAATTCCACATTCCACCGTAGAGAGAATAAAATGTACACTTAGTTCAATCTGTTGACGTATTATGCGGCGTGACATCACACCGCCACCAGGCCTTTGTTCGAATTACTATACCACCTCAGCATGTTTAGCGAAGCGGTTTCCTTGGCACGTCTTGTCGAAGCAGAGATCGTGTTCCCCTTATTCCGGGATTCTCATCAATACGTGCGTGGGTAACCCAACCGCGCCATTGATGGTGGCGCTTGGGAGATAAGCGAGTTTTACCAGGCTGGTGGGGGACGCATAGTTTTGTCCGCCTACATATAAGGGATAAGGATTCACCTTCTCACCTACGCCTTCTTCCTCATTTGCTTATCCATCCCCGCGAACTCAAGCTCCAACGCCCGAGCTCGCGCATCTCGCCTCGACCTTCTCCGAATATGTCCGGAGCGGGAGGTAAATGGTTAGCCTCCACCGTCAAGGAGGAGGACATCACCAAGCTGCGCAGCGCCGGATACCTTTCCGGCGATATCGCGCATCGGCTGCCCGACGAGGGGCAGCTCATCCCTACCCCCGGGCCTCATGAGAGGGTCGTCTTTCTCCCCCACTTCCTCCGCGGACTGGGCTTTCCGCTCCATCCATTTGTCCGGGGGCTCATGTTTTACTACGGCCTGGATTTCCACGATCTGGCGCCGAACTTTATCCTCACCATCTCGGCGTTTATCGTCGTGTGCGAGGCCTTCCTCTACATCCGGCCCCACTTCGGCCTGTGGCTCAAGACCTTCAACGTCAAGCCAAAGGTTGTGAAGGGTACGCAAGCGGAATGCGGAGGCGCCATGTTGGGCAAATTGCCCAACGTCCCTTGGCTGGAAGGGACCTTCGTGGACTCCATCAAGGGGTGGCAATCGGGGTGGTTTTACATCACCGAGCCGCACAAATCCACATGGGCGGCGGCCCCCGAGTTTAGATCTGGCATCCCCACGCAGCTCACCTCCTGGAAAGAGAAGTGCTTGCAGTGGGGGAATCCGATGGCGGTGACGGGACTCCGAGCATGTATCAAGAAGATGGTGAGCAAAAGGCTCAGGCTCGTCGATGTGGTCCAAGTCATGCTCATCCGGCGGATCCTCCCATGCCAAGAACGGGCATTTAATTTGTGGGAGTTCAATCCGGAACAGCACCAGGTGCTAAGCGGGCTCTTCGATACAACATACGAAGGCGCCTGGAGGGTGCTGTTCAAGGGCGCCGAAGCCCCCGCGTCCGCGACCGAAGACCGCGGATTCAGCTCGCAGTATCCAACTGATGAGGTAAGTGATTCAACCCCATTACGGGACACTTGTGATAATTAGATTGACTCTAGTGAGGTTTCATTCTGCCTCTTCCTTTGACAGGAATGGATGGAGAAGGCCAAGCTGCTCATCAGCCCGGCTCCCATGCCAGAAGACCCAGTGGACGCTCGCTTAACAGGGCTGCTGGTTGCGGCACCGCACGTGGTGCCGGAGAAGAAGGCCAAGAAGGTGGCCGCGGGGACTCGAAAGATTTCCCGCAATCAGGCGTCTGACGACGACGAGGACTCCTCCCCTGAAGACGAGGAGGAGGAATACTCTCTCCCGGAGGAGGGAGAGAAGAAAAGGAAGGCTTCCCCCATCGGGGAGGCCGAAGGGTCCAAGAGGGGGAGAACTATCCCCCCGGACAGTTCCGCCAACATCAGCGTTGGTGAGGATGAGTGGCCTCCAAGGGCCAGGCGTCCGGCAAGATCGTAAGTATCCGGATCCTTGATGTGTAATTTCTTTTATGTCGCGTAGTATCCTTCTAATGCCGCATTCTGCCCGTAGTCCGGCCAATGATGATCTCCCCGACTCATCGAGCGGGTCATTGGCCTCGTCGAATGTGAATTCCATCCCGACTGCCTCCACCCCACGCGCCGACGAGGACGTCGAGGTGGGATCCCAGAGAGGGACCCATCAGGAGGAGGCTCCGGAGGCGCCGTCAGGCAGCCTCCCGGACTTCGTGCCGGACTCTACATCGGAACCCGCAGTGGTTCCAGAGTCCGGCAAGCGGCCCCTTCGAAAGAAGGGCAGGACTGTGACGCCGGCGGCCTCCGTCCAACCGGAGGCGCCGGATAACCTGCTGGAGGCGCTTAAAGGCGCTTCCATCGAGGAAGAACACCGCACTATCATGAGTGCGGTGATTGAGAAGGTTCAGCTTGCTAAGAGCGGGCTGACCGAAGCCTGCAGCAGCCTTTTAACAGGCTTTGAGGTAAGAAGTTAAAATTATGTAATGTAATACCGCATAGACAGTAGCCCCTGATGCTTAGTTCGGTGTTCGGAAAGAAAAGCCGGACTAAGGATCTTTAACAAGATATACGCAGGGTTGCCTAAAATATGTCAATATGGGTTTGCAGGCTGCGCTGCTGACCTCTGCCGCACTAACGGCGGAGGTTGACGTGCTGAAGAAGGATCTCGAGCGGTCCGAGCAAGAGCTCGGCCATGCAAAGAAGCAGCTCGAGGAAAAAGAAGGTGAGTAACACCTCTTTGAATAAGTACCTAACAGAAAAGGATTTTGGTTGCAAATAAAATTAACAAGGATAATATGTGTATTGCAGGGGCCACTAACGAGGTGGCAGCCCTGAAGGATGTTGTGTCCACGGCCGAACGCAGTGCGGCCGCGGAACGCGCTGAGCGAGAAAAGCAAGAGGCACGGGTGGCGGAAGTTCGGCAAGAGCTCCAGGTTCTCATGGAAAAACATGAGAGTTTGGAGCGTGACTCCAAGACTCGAGAGTCCGAGCTTGCCTCAGCTCTCGAAAGTGCCAAGTCTGCCAAGGCCGAGGCCCGTAAGGCCCTTCGGGAGGTTGAGGACATAAAGAAGATAGCGGCGGGTAAGGCGTTTTTCATGCAGAGCAGGCATGTTAATGTGAACTACCTGACACTTACCCGCATTCGGAGCTCTCCAGGGGCGTTTGCAGATCTGCCGCGTAGTGCGTCTGATGCCGCCGCATTCTATCGTGGCGAGGAGGGGAGCTTGACGGAGAAGGTCTTCTGGTCTCAGTATACTGAGGCCGGCCATCCGGTGCCCCCAAGCGACCAGCTGAAGCAGCTGGTCGAACTCCACAAGGTAGCTGAGGAGGCCATGAAGGGCCTCATAGTCCGGCTGTGGCCTGGACAGGCCATGCCTGGTAGCTATTTTGGCCTCGTGCGGCGGCTGGTAGATGCATGCCCCAGGCTGGATGTAGTCAAGCGCTCCGCCTGTATCGAAGGCGCTCGTCGGGCCCTTGCCCGCATAAAGGTGCAATGGGGCAAATTGGATGCGGAGAAGCTTCTCACGGACCCACCGCCGCCGGGCAAGGAGTATCGCACGCCAGAGAAGTATTATAAAATTGTCCTGAAGGGAGCCTGCAATATTGCAGATGAGTGCTCCCGAAATGTAATCTTTGAGTGAACTCGTTGTTTATTTATCCTGTGCGCTGAAAACTTTGTTCATATGCGCCATGAGCAACGCTTGTTTAATTTAAAATATTACCTTCTGTGCGGCCGTTTGTAAAATCTGAGAGATGGCAAGTCATTGGCTTCAGCCCCCAAGCCACAAGTGCTGGGGTGTTCGGGATAAACTTGAGCACTCTTGTTCCCATTTTTGGGTCCATCTAGGGAGGCGCTCAACACGACGAACAAGGCAACCGGACTTATAATGCTTGAACACTCTCACTTAGCCATAGAATTCTATAATTTTAAATTTTGGCGAAGCCCCTGGTATTCGGAAGACCGAATCCGGGGCGCTATCCACGCCTTCATCGGACATTATCCGGAACTTCGCTCGAAGCGGCGTGAGTCTTTAAGGACCCGAAAAAACCTCTCGAACAGCGACCAGTCTCTCGCCTTATCATGCCAGTCAGTTTTAGCTTTCTCCACTGAGGCGTTAACCCGGCTCAACCGGGGCGCAATCGCAGTGGTTCTCCTAGTGCCACCTTAGCCGACAGAACAGAACGTAAGGCACCAAAACGTGGGAGCCGGGCAAACCCAACTATTGACCCAAGACATGATTCGGAGCCGATTCATATAATGCTATAAGTTCGGGGTGCCGCACTTGTGAAAGTGTTCGTACTTTATCACACCATAGAGTGGGGAACATAAGCCCCCGGTGTATTATGCCGTACCAAAATATACGGGTGCCAGATGTCATATAATGAGCATATATATATATAAAATGTGATGCAATTGCGATCATAAAGGTGCTGCATTATTAACGAAAGAAAAGTCTGCTAGTAGAGCGGACTGATACAAATAGTGTGGTAAGCAAGGGATTTGGACTAAATAAACATGTCCCCCTCCAGGGATGAGCTGCGGATTTGGTGTATATAATCGAATTTAATGCTCGTAATTGAGACCACCTGAGTGTTCGGCGCGGCCTTCTTTAGTCCCTAACTGTTGCATCATGAATTCGGCAGGTTCACCGCCGGACAGGGCTTTTGGTTAACAGAGTCCTGTGTACAAAAAAGAAGAAAAATAATAAAAAAAAAGAGGGGCACATTTGCGAGCCCCCGGTGTGGTCGAACCGCACTCTGGGTCCGTTGTGATCGTGCCCCCTCCCCTGTGCCCATGGTATCTCCAAAGCGTAATGATGTACGCGGAGTGTTATTCTTGCGATCATACGCGGGCGAGGGTTGGGGCCGCATTGCTACGCGTGCCCTGATCGCGCCAGGTGGTCTTGGTTGGCATTGCTCCAGGCGCGCTTTGCTGTATTCGGCCGTTTAACGGCCGGACTCGAGAATTGCCTTAGAAGGCTGCTCTGTACTTCTGCCGCGAGAGCCGCTGTATGTTCCTCCGTTCGGAGGGAGCGTTCCGTATTCCCATTGACCGTGATGACTCCACGAGGGCCTGGCATCTTGAGCTTTAGGTATGCATAGTGCGGCACCGCGTTGAATTTGGCAAACGCGGTTCGCCCGAGCAGAGCGTGATAGCCGCTGCGAAACGGGACTATGTCGAAGATTAACTCTTCGCTCCGGAAATTATCCGGGGATCCGAAGACCACTTCCAGTGTGACTGAGCCTGTGCAGTTGGCTTCCACTCCTGGTATGACACCTTTAAAGGTTGTCTTTGTAGGTTCAATCCTTGATGGGTCTATGCCCATTTTGCGCACTGTATCCTGATAAAGCAGGTTCAGGCTACTGCCGCCGTCCATCAGGACTCTCGTGAGGTGGAACCCATCGACGATTGGGTCTAAGACCAATGCGGCGAATCCGCCATGGCGTATGCTGGTCGGATGGTCTCTTTGATCGAAAGTGATCGGACAAGAGGACCATGGGTTGAACTTTGGGGCTACTGGCTCCATCGCATAGACGTCCCTTAGTGCGCGTTTCCTCTCCCTCTTGGGTATGTGGGTCGTGTATATCATATTCACCGTCCGTACTTGTGGGGGGAAACCCTTCTGTCCTCTGTTGTTCGGCGGCCAGGTCTCTTCCTCGTTGTCGCTATTTAGCCCCTTGTCATTTTTTTCGGCAATTAACTTGCCGGCCTGCTTGAACACCCAGCAATCTCTATTGGTGTGGTTAGCTGGCTTTTCAGAGGTGCCATGTATCTGGCATAAGCGGTCGAGTATTCGGTCCAGATTGGACGGACCCAGAGTGGTTCTTTTAAATGGCTTCTTCCGTTGACCGGGTTTAGAGCCTCGGAATCCGGCATTGACTGCCATATCCTCCTTATCGTCGCCGTTAATTCGGCGCTTGTTTTTGTTTCGACGTGACCTGCCGTTGTTGTCCTTAGTATCCGGACTGCCAGAATTTTTACGGAGATTGTTGCTGCGGGCTAGCCAGCTGCCCTCTCCCGCACAAAAGCGGGTCATTAACGATGTGAGGGCCGCCATGGATTTCGGCTTTTCCTGCCCCAGGTGCCGGGCTAGCCATTCGTCCCGGATGTTATGTTTGAAGGCTGCAAGGGCCTCTGCGTCCGGACAATCGACGATTTGATTTTTCTTTGTCAAGAACCGTGTCCAGAATTGTCTGGCCGATTCGTCTGGCTGCTGAATGATGTGGCTTAGGTCATTGGCGTCTGGTGGTCGCACATATGTGCCTTGGAAGTTATCAAGGAATGCGGCCTCCAGGTCTTCCCAACACCCAATTGACTCTGCGGGCAAGCTGTTAAGCCAATGCCGAGCTGGTCCTTTAAGCTTGAGTGGGAGGTACTTTATGGCGTGGAGATCGTCGCCGCGGGCCATATGGATGTGGAGAAGATAGTCTTCGATCCACACCGCGGGGTCTGTTGTGCCATCGTAAGATTCGATGTTTACGGGTTTAAACCCTTCGGGGATCTGATGATCCATTACTTCGTCACTGAAGCATAACGGGTGTGCGGCGCCCCTATATTGAGCGATATCGCGACGCAGCTCGAGAGAGCGTTGACTGCTGTGTTCGGCCCGGCCGGGGTTATTGTATCCGGCACGACGGTATTCGTTGTGGGTCGTAGGGCGCCCACGTGATCCATAGATGGATCTGGATTGCCTTGCTTTGTCCTCCAATATGTCTCGCAAGTCTGGCGCGTTCCCTCTTGGCTTCGTACTTTTGGAGCGATGCCGGGGTATGGTCTTGGCTGGGGGCCTGGATGCCTCTCTGTCACGACCACGGGGTGGTCGGTCAGCCATATCGTGCGCTGGTGACGGAGGTACGTAAGCTTCCTCCTCTAATTGCGGGAGCAGCTTGCGTTTTGGGTAACTTTTGGAGGGACGTTCGAGTTTATACTCTTCGGCCGCGAGGACCTCGGTCCATCGATCGGCCAGCAGGTCTTGATCAGCTTGAAGCTGCTGCTGCTTTTTCTTTAGGCTGTTTGTTGTGGCGATAAGCCTGCGCTTGAAGCGCTCTTGTTCGACGGGGTCCTCGGGTACGACGAATTCGTCATCATTGAGGCTTGCTTCGTCTTCGGAGGGAGGCATATAATTATGATCCTCAACCTCTTCGTCTGCCGCCCCCTCATGAGGGCTTGCTTCTGCATCCTCCTGCGCTGAGTCTTGCTGGAGGGGATTGTCTTCGGCACTCTCTGGAGTATTATTATCTCTTGTGCCGGAATCTCCATTCTTGCTGTGGCGAGGTTTAGAGCGGCGCCGCTGACGCCGGCGCTTGGGCTGTTTCTTTAAGGGATCTGCCTCCGCTGTTTCTTCGCCGTCCCCATCTTTTGGGGTATCCACCATGTATACGTCGTATGACGAGGTGGCCTTCCAGTGCTCTGTGGGCACTGGTTCCTGTTTGTCTCCGGCATCGTCGTCCATAGCGTCGATGTCTTCAGAGTCGTAGTCTAGCATGTCGGTTAGATCGTCGACAGTGGCTACAAAGTGGGTGGTGGGTGGGCTCTAAATTTCTTCGTCGTCCGTATCCCAACCATCCTGGCCATAATCCGGCCAGGACTCTCCTGATAACGAGAGATGCTTTAGTGAATTCAAGATATCGCCGAAAGGCGAGCATTGGAATATGTCCGCGGCGGTGAATTCCATAACCGGCGCCCAATCCGGACCGATTGGTGGGGGCGCGGGAGGTTCAGAGTCCGGCGAGGAGTCCGGCGCCTCGGAATCACGAGTTTCGCAGGGGACAAGATTAGTGTTCGGCTCCATCGCCGTGGATGTTGGAGCCCCCAGGGTGGCGTCTATCCACCGGCCCTCGATCTGGGCGATCGGCTCCGGGCCAATGGCCGGAGCGGATCCGTGTGCGGCCACCAAGGCACTGTTCGGCGGCAGAGCTAGATCATGCCCATCGTCACAGTGCGGCGCGCTCGGCTGTGGCTCGAGTCCGTCGAGGATCAAGTCTCTGCGGACATCGGCCATGAAGTTTAAGCTTCCAAATCTGACCTGACGGCCAGGGGCGTAGCTTTCGATCTGCTCCAGATGGCCAAGTGAATTGGCCCGCAGTGCAAAGCCGCCGAATACGAAGATCTGTCCGGGGAGAAAAGTCTCACCCTGGACAGTGTCGTTGGTTGAAGATGCCATCAAGCCTATCGGTGACGACACAGAGGAACTCTCAATGAAAGCACCAATGTCGGTGTCAAAACCGGCGGATCTCGGGTAGGGGGTCCCGAACTGTGCGTCTAGGCGGATGGTAACAGGAGACGAGGGACACAATGTTTTACCCAGGTTTGGGCCCTCTCGATGGAGGTAAAACCCTACGTCCTGCTTGATTAATATTGATGATATGGGTAGTACAAGAGTAGATCTACCACGAGATCAAGGAGTCTAAACCCTAGAAGCTAGCCTATGGTATGATTGTTGTAATGTATGTTGTCCTACGGACTAAAGCCCTCCGGTTTATATAGACACCGGAGAGGGCTAGGGTTGCACAGAGTCGGTTACAATGGTAGGAGATCTACATATCCGTATTGCCAAGCTTGCCTTCCACGCCAAGGAAAGTACCATCCGGACACGAGCCGGAGTCTTCAATCTTGTATCTTCGTAGTCTTGGAGTCCGGCGGATAATGATAGTCCGGCTGTCCGGACACCCCCTAGTCCAGGACTCCCTCAACATCCATTTGATATAAGATGATATCATGATGGTTAGCATAGGCAAGTAAAATGCGAATAGCCTCAAGTCTAGCAACAGGTGCAAAAGTTTCATCGAAATCAATTCCTTCAACCTGTGTGTAGCCTTGAGCTACTAGTCGTGCCTTATTCCTCACCACAAGGCCATTTTCATCTTGCTTGTTGCGGTTGATCCACTTTGTGCCAATGATATTATGCTTGCGAGGATCTGGGCGATTGACCAATTCCCAGACATTGTTCAGTTCGAACTGATGTAATTCTTCTTGCATAGCCTGAATCCACTCCGGCTCCAGAAATGCTTCATCTACCTTAGTGGGCTCTGTGATAGAGACAAAAGCATAGTGCCCACAAAAGTTAGATAAGTGTGAGGCTTTTGAGCGTGTGAGAGGACCTGGTGCGCTAATGTCATCGATGATCTTCTCCACTTGCACTTCTTTTGCAACGCGTGGATGAGTTGGTTGTCGCTGAGGATTTTGATCAACATTTTCTTCAGCACCATTTTCCTCATCATGTTCTTCAGGTGCATCAGCTCGACGTTCTTCATGAACAGGAATGATTTCTTTAGCAGATTCTTCAGTAGGAATGACATCCTCAATTGCCTTGAGCTTGATAGCATCTTCAGGTGCTGGTTCATCTAACACAGAAGGTAGGTGCTCTCGTTGCGAGCCATTAGTTTCATCGAACCGCACATCTACAGTGTCAACAATCTTGTGAAGAACAATGTTGAAGACTCTGTAGGTGTGCGAGTCCTTTCCGTAACCAAGCATAAAACCTTCATGTGCTTTCGGTGCAAATTTAGAGTTGTGGTGAGGATCTCTAATCCAACATTTAGCACCGAAGACTTTGAAATAACTCACATTGGGTTTCTTGTCAGTGAGGAGTTCATAGGCAGTCTTCTTGAAGAATTTGTGAAGATATACTCTGTTGATGATGTGGCAAGCAGTATCAATTGCATCAATCCAAAAATGCTGAGGCGTTTTGTATTCATCAAGCATAGTGCGAGCCATCTCAACAAGAGTTCTGTTCTTGCGCTCCACGACGCCATTCTGCTGAGGAGTATACGGAGCAGATAACTCATGAGTAATACCAAGTTCATCAAGATAAGCATCAAGACCAGAATTCTTGAACTCAGTTCCATTGTCACTTCTGATATGCTTGATCTTCACACCAAAGTTGGTTGAAGCCCTCGAGGAAAATCGTTTGAAGACTTCCTGCACTTCATGTTTGTAAGTAACAATGTGTACCCATGTATATCGAGAATAATCATCAACAATGACAAAACCATATAAAGATGCATCATTAGTGACTGCTGAATAATGATTAGGTCCGAAGAGATCCATGTGAAGTAATTCGAATGGACGGGTAGTGGTCATGATAGTCTTCGCTGGATGCTTGGCCTTGGTCATTTTTCCGGCTTCACATGCTCCGCATAAGTGATCCTTGAGGAATTTGACATTCTCAATGCCAATGAAATGCTTCTTCTTCGCAAGTGTGTTCAGATTCCTCATGCCTGCATGACCAAGTCATCGATGCCATAGCCAGCCTTCTGAAGCTTTTGCAAGTAGACACACGGCTGGTTGTGGTCCTGTAGAGAAATCAACAATATACAGATCTCCTCTCCTAAAGCCTTCGAAGACTTTGGAATTGTCAGCTTCCATAATCACAACACAGCGATATTTGCCGAAGACAACAACCATATCAAGATCACAAAGCATTGAGACTGACATGAGATTGTATCCTAAGGACTCAACAAGCATGACTTTGTCCATGTGCTTATCCTTAGAGATAGCAACCTTACCAAGACCCAATACCTGACTTTTGCCTTTGTCGGCAAAGATGATATGCTTCAGAGGTGATGGTGATAAGGGAGCATCCATCAATAGATTCTTGTCACCAGTCATGTGATTTGTACATCCACTATCGAGGACCCATTCAGTGGTTTTGGGTTGATCATCCAGCAGATGAATTAGTGTAGCTTACAATCTCATATGCTTCATCGGTGGAGAATATGATATCAAGTTCATCAGATGAATTTCATCAAGCAGTAAACAGATATTGCAGTATGAGGACGTGTGAAATGAAAGTTCATTTCATCATGATTCGCCTGCGTCCTTTCAGGCATTTTTGTCAGGTCCCCAGCAAATTCTTCAGACGTTAGAGCACGTCTGGAGACCTGACCCTGCAGAAGATATTAGTTCTTTTTCTTCACCACCCACATCTGGAGGGGTGGCAAAGAGTTCATCATTCTGCGAGCACCATATGAGAAGGGTGGCAAAGATGCCAAACCATTTCGTTTCACATAAGAGGGGTTAGGGTAAGCATATGAATAAGCAGAGTAATTCTTCGAGGACTTATGAACATAATGGTTTGAAGAATAATGCACATATTCATAGCCCTTAGCTCTACCCTGCGAGACAGAGTTGTTAGCACGATGATAATCATATGAGGACTTTGATCCAGTTGAGGAATTTGATCCATGTGAAGAATTTGATCTGGGGTTCCTGTTCTTCACAGGTGGTGTCATGAGGACATTCACCTGAAGACTTTCAACACAGCTTTTGGGAACCCAGATTTTCTTCATGGGGGAACCGTTCCTGCAGTTAGTGCCAACATATCTAGCAAATACTTCACCATTCTGATTTTTGAAAAGTTTATAGTTGGAGTCAAATGACTCATCAGAAGAATGAGGAGATTCACATGTAAAGCCAGATAAGTTAGATGGATCAACTGGAGGTCCCTTTGCAGCAACCCATGAGGTTTTGGGATACTGCTCAGGTTTCCAATATGTTCCATCGGCATTGAGTTTCCTCTCAAAGGCAATACCCTCTTTCCTAGGGTTTCTGTTGAGGATCTGCTTTTTGAGCACATCACAAAGTGTCTGATGCCCTTTGAGGCTTTTGTACATGCCTGTCATGTACAATTCCTTCAGCCCTGCATTGTCAGTGATACTAGCAATGTCCTCAGATGAGGAATTAGTGATAGCAGAGGCAGATGAAGAATTTGTAACATTTGAAGCATTTGAACATTCAGGTGAAGAATTAGCAGATTCATGTTCAATGCACTTTAAGCATGGAGGAACAAATTCTTCCTGAGAAGCGCTGATTTGTTGAGCTAGTAATGAATCGCGCTCCTTCTGAAGATCTTCATAACACACTCTTAGCTTTTCAAGATCTTCCTTTCTTTGAAGAGCTTCAAGAGAAAGCTTCTCATGATTTTGCTTTTCTTGAAGAAATTCATAAGAAAGTTTCTCATGATCAGACAAGAGAGAGTTATGATGACCTTGAAGGTTATCATACCTAGACTGAAGTCTTTGAAGATTTTCAGTCAAGGCTTTAGTGCGATCCATTTCTTCACCCAACATATCATCACTTTTATCTAGCATGTTTTGAACCTTTTCAAGAGCCCGTTGTTGTTTCATAGCAATTTTAGCAAGTTTAGAGTAGCTAGGCTTGAGATCCTCATCAGATTCATTTTCACTAGAGTCAGAGGAGTTGTATTTGAGTACCTTAGCTCCTTTGGCCATGAAGCAATAGGTGGGAGCGTAGCCATCATTATCTTCATCAGGCTTGTCGGTGGAGTCAGTTTCTTCAGTGTTGAAGATGGACTTGCTGACGAAAGCAGTAGCAACGGCCAGACTCGCCACACCAGACTCAGATTCTTCAGACTCCTCCTCTTTATCATTTTCCTCAGATTCAGCTTCAGAGTCCATTTCCTTGCCAATGAATGCCCGAGCCTTCTTGGAGCTGCCCTTCTTGTGAGATGAAGACTTTGAGGATTTTGATGACGAAGATTTTGACGATTTCTTCTTCTTCTTCTTCGCATCATCAGAACTGTAATCCTTGTATTTCTTCTTCTTCATTTCCTTTTCCCACTGAGGACAATCTTGAATATAGTGACCAGGCTTCTTGCATTTGTGGCAAAGTCTTCTCTTATAGTCACTGGATGAGGAATCATTTCCTCTTGAGGATTTTCCAAAGCGACCACGTCTTGTGAATTTCTGGAATTTCTTCACAAGCAGTGCTAGATCCTGGCTCAGTTCTTCAGGATCACCAAGGCTACTACCAGAATCCTCATATTCAGAGTCGGACACAACCTTAGCCTTCAGGGCACGTGGTTTGCCATAGTTTGAGCCATAGAGATCTCTCTTTTCAGCAAGCTGGAACTCGTGAGTGTTTAGCCTTTCGAGGATATCAGCAGGATCAAGCGACTTGTAGTTCGCACGTTCTTGTATCATCAGTCCCAGAGTATCAAATGAGGAATCAAGCGATCTCAGCAGTTTCTTCACAACTTCATGATCAGTGATGTCAGTGGCACCGAGGGCTTGAAGCTCATTTGAGATGTCAGTGAGGCGATCAAAGGTTTGTTGGACATTCTCATTGTCGAGTCTTTTGAAGCGGTTGAAGAGATTCCGAAGAACATCGACTCGAGAGTCACGCTGAGTTGAAACTCCTTCATTTACTTTGGACAGCCTATCCCAGATAAGCTTAGCAGTTTCCAAAGCACTCACTCTTCCATACTGTCCTTTGCTCAGATGACCACATATGATATTCTTCGCTTGAGAGTCGAGTTGTTTGAATCTCTTCACATCGGTAGCGTTCAGTGTGAGAGTGACAGAGGGGACACCATTTTCCACAACATACCAGAGATCGTTATCAATTGCCTCAAGATGCATTCGCATCTTGTTCTTCCAGTAGGGGTAGTTCGTTCCATCAAAGGTAGGACACCCAGCCGAGACCTTGATCATACCTGCGATCGACATAACTAAAACTCCAGGCGGTTAAACCAAAATCACACAGAACAAGGGAGTACCTTGCTCTGATACCAATTGAAAGTGCGTTATATCGACTAGAGGGGGGTGAATAGGCGATTTTTATGAATTCTTCACTGAGGAATTTGCTGGTGAGGAAATTCCTTAGCGAAGAACTACTTGCAGCGGAATAAGTACTCAGAAGTAAATATAACAGGATACAAACATAGTCATCATGGTGAGATGAGGACTAGCACCGAGTACAGAAAGCGTAAACACAGGATAACAAGATGAAGACAAACAGACTGAAGAAATTGAACTGAGGAATTTGTGAAAGTCTTCAGTCAAAGTCTTCAAACACAGATATGAATAACATTCAACACAGTAATGAGGAAATGAAAGAGTTGAGGAAATAGAACCAGTCAGTTGGTGAAGACAATGATTTGGTAAACCAGTTCCAACTGCTGTCTCAGTTGTACGTCTGGTTGGAGCGGCTGAGTATTTAAACTCGAGGACACACAGTCCCAGACACCCAGTCTCTGAGCCGCAACTCAGGACACCCAGTCCTCACCGTATTCTCCTTGAACTAAGACCACGCAGGCCTCGTCCAATCACTCGTGGTAAGTCTTCAGGTGACTTCCAAACCTTCACAGACTTGGTCACTCGGCGATCCACAATTCCTCTTGGATGCTCTAGACCTTGACGCCTAACCGTCTGGAAGAAGCACAGTCTTCAAAGGTAACAAGCGTCGGATCCATGCAGGATCAATTTCTTCAGTGATGCTCAATCACTTTGGGTTTGTGGGGGTTTGGTTTTGGAATTTTCCTCACTTGATGATTTTCGCTCAAAGTCCTCGGAGGATGGGTTGCTCTCAAATGACAAGTGTCAAGTTCTCTCGGAGCAGCCAACCAGCTAGTGGTTGTAGGGGGCGGCTATTTATAGCCTAGGGAGCAGCCCGACATGATAAGACATAAATGCCCTTCAATGATATGACCGTTAGGTGGATAAGATATTTTGGACAGCCGGCGCGCAGCACAGCAACGGTCGGAAATTTGACTCTCAAATTCCTCAGGGCTATCATGTTCCTCACTGTGTAGGCAATTCGCACTGGCGAATTCCTAACTCCTCGATCAGAGCAAAGTCCTCAGTGACTAGAAGAACTGCGTCTCTGTCACTGAAGAAATTGACTGAACTGTATGAGATTTCCAATGGCTTCACTCGAAGGGATTGGTAGATGTAGGATTTTGAGTTGAGCATCACATGGAAATTTTTCCTTAGTATTTCCTCGACCCCCTTTAACAGTACGGTGTTTCCTTTGACTCAAGAAAGAGAAAATGAAACTACGAAAACAAAAGTCTTCACGCTTCATATTCCTCGAATGAATATCAAGTCTTCAAGGTCACACCAATTTCTTCACTTTCAAAGTCTTCAGAAAGTCTTCAGAATAACAAAGTCTTCAGTTGAAGAACTTCATTTTTAGGGGTCGACTTTCTCTCTAAATATCAAACTCATAGACTTATAGACCTGTGTACACTCACAAACGCATCAGTTACTTAACCTATAAGTCTTCAATACACCAAAATCACTAAGGGGCACTAGATGCACTTACAGCAGGCGCAAAGGATTCTCGGAAAATCGCAAAGTATTTCAGGGTATCTTGTAGTAACAAGAGCAATTGGAAATGAAGGTATGGACGGCAAGTGTATGTAGCTATCCATGGGGATTTATCGATGGTAGGGAATTGCAACGGCGAAGGGCACCAGGGTCTCGGGAAAAACATCAGAGAGTATCTTCCAAATCTTCTGGTGCACCAAGCGATCATCTGGAATGAAGGGCTCTCCGGGAGGAAATAGTTACGAGAACCTAATGTTAGAGTTAATAAAATCATTTAACCCGAATAGAAGAGAGATTAGAATCCCAGAGTATAGGCGAGGAGTAAAAGATCCTAATACCACCCAATGACGACGTGGGCCCGTAAGACACACAGCCAAGTTAGTAAAACAGTTTTTGGTTTCTAGACTCAACTTCAGCAAATGAGTTGGAAAGGGGGCTACCTACAGGCAGTCAGCTCTGATACCAACTTGTGACGCCCTCGATTCAATCGTACAATAATCATACACGCAAATGTGTATGATCAAGATCAAGGACTCACGGGAAGAAATCACAACACCACTCTAAACACAAATTAAAATAATACAAGCTTTATATTACAAGCCAGGGGCCTCGAGGGCTCGAATACATAAGCTCGAAAACACAAGAGTCAGCGGAAGAAACAATATCTGAGTACAGACATAGGTTAGACAAGTTTGCCTTAAGAAGGCTAGCACAAAAGCATCTACGATCGAAAAGGCAAGGCCTCCTGCCTGGGAGCCTCCTAACTACTCCTGGACGTCGGCGGTCTTCACGTAGTAGTAGGCACCCTCGTGGTAGTAGCAGTCGTCGTCAAAGGTGGCGTCTGGATCCTGGGCTCCGACATCAGGTTGCATCAACCGGAAAGAAGAAGAAAGGGGGGAAATGGGGAGCAAAGCAACCGTGAGTACTCATCCAAAGTACTCGCAAGCAAGGATCTACACTACATATGCAACATTATCAAAGGAAGGCTGTATATGTGGACTGGGCTGCAAAAATGCCAGAAAAGAGAGAAGGCCTAGTCCTATTGAAGACTAGCATCTTCTGGAAACCACCATCTTGCAGCAACAGGAGGAAGTAGAGTAGCATAAGGTAAAGTAGTAGTAGTGTTATCAACCTCGGCCAGAGATCCTTTCTCGACTCCCTGCGAGAAAGCAATCCTAGAGCCATACTATCCAGTTATCATCACAATTCAATTCTCATCACCATCCAATTCTCATCACAAGTATCCAGTTCTAGTTGTATCGATCGGGATACAACTCCAAGTGTCCGTTACCGTAGGACAAGCTATGCATAGATTAGTTCTTCCCTGCAGGGGTGCACCAACTTACCCACCACGCTTGATTAACTCCGGCCGGACACACTTTCCTGAGTCATGCCCGGCCTCGGCCAAACAATACGCCGCAACCCGACCTAGGCTTAATAGAGAGGTCAGCACGCCGAACTAAACCTATGCCCCCAGGGGTCATGGGCCATCTCCCCGGGAACTCCCGCACGTTGCGTGGGCGGACGGTGAGCAGACCTAGCTACCTCCTTAAAAAAAGGTAGGAGCTTACCAGTCCAACCCGGCGCGCGCCGCTCAGTCGCTGACGTCTAATAAGCTTCGGCTGATGCATACGACGCAGAACGCCCATACTATGCCCACGTGATGGTTAGTGCTATCAGGCCAGAGGCCCCTCGGATCAATTATCCAAATTGTAGTGGATTAGGAACACGCGGTAACAAGCAGAGACTCACGAAAGATGTGACCCCGTTGCCCCGTCTCGAGGAGTTGCGGCAAGGGCTAGGAATGCCCGGCCACGCCTCGTAATTATCTCGCGGGCACCCTCCAGGTCAACCCGTCTCCACATCACTCGCGGGTACCCCTCAGGGTCGACCCGCCCTTCCAAGTAACAGTTGTAAATTCCAAGTATCCGTGTGTCCAAACATCAAGGGGAAAACCCAAGGAATCACCCCCGGTGAATTCCACTCGATGTAATCATCAAGGTGAACGTAAGAGGAATCACCCCCGAGGTTCACACTTGAGGGGTTGCACAACAGAGTCGTATCGGAAGTGGTTAAAGAGGAAATCACCCTAGATGAACACGACCGAATAACTACACTACAGGGTTAACATCAAAAGTGTTGTAGAGGTCTCACCCTCGGCACTCGATAGTATCCCAGTAATGTCGAGCAACTAAGGGGAAAGTGATGTGCGGTGCCGGGGCCTGGTCTTCGATCCCGTTGATCGGGTCTTCGATGATGAAGCAGGGGCAACAAGGACAAGGTGGGGGTCACTGATGGATCACTAACCAACCTATACTAAGCAGTTTAGGATAAGCCGGTAAGGTAACAATAAGCAGGTTACAAAAGCAGGCTATGCATCAGAATAGGAGCAAACAATAACAATAGAAAAATCTAATGCAAGCATGAGAGAATGGAATGGGCGATATCGGGATGATCAAAGGGGGGGGGGGGCTTGCCTGGTTGTTCAGACGAGAAGGAGGGGTCGTCGGTGACGTAGTCGATCACTGGGGCATCAGCATCGTCAACGGGGTCTACCGAAAAGAAGAGGGGGGAGAAACAGTAAAAACATAGCAAGCAAGTGCATAATAGGACAACAGGCAGAGCTAGACGTGTTCTAACGTGGTGCTACACGATACCGGCGAGGGGGGAAGTCAACCGGGAATGTTTTCCCGGTTCCGGACCTGTGTCAGACAGATGACCGGAGGGGGAAAGTTCCATGTTAAGCATGCTAGGGGCATGTGACAGATAAACGGACCGCGTAATCGGATTCGCTGGATTTTTCTAAGCAACTTACATATAGAAAACATTTTCATCCAAGTTACGGTTTATTTTCTATGATTAATCAAAGATTAAAGCATTTTCAGAAACTATTTAAAAAAATAAAAAAGGAATATTGCATCCGCATGACGTCATAGTGACGTCAACAGTCAACAGGACGGCTGACCGGTCAAAACTGACATGGGGGACCCATCTGTCATAGACAGTGGGTTAAACAGGGTTTAAACTAATCTAAATTTAGTTAGTGAAACTACTGGGCCCACCTATCAGTGTCTAATTAACTAAACTAATTAGTTTTAATTATTAGAATCTTTTAATTAGAGGATTAAGTGGTGGGACCCACACGTCAGTGGCTGGGGCCTGCCCAGTCAGCACAGTTGACCAGGTCAACTGGTCAACAGGGGACCAGGGGCCCTACTGGCAGTGACCCGGGGGGTGGCCCCAGGTGTGCCACATCGGCGCCCGGCGCCGGAGACAACTCCGGCGACCAAAAACGCGACGGAGCTCACCGGACTTGGCCGGAAGAATGCTACGGCGCTCTGTTCGGGGCGTGCTTAGGCTCGTTTGGATGAGCGTTCAACGCCGCATCCATCTACGGGAGCGGTGCGGCCATAAACGGCCGAAAGCTACGGCGGCGAGCGGCGGAGCGGACGCCGGAGTTCGGCCCTCATGCAAACTGCGGCTGGAGGGCACGAGAGGACTACTGGGAAGGCTCTACAGGGTCCTGGCGAGTCCCAGAGCACGGTGGCGAGGTCGGGTGAGCACGACATCGACGAGGACGACGGTGACGAGCACGACGGCGGAGGCGCGCTACGGCCAGGACGGTAGCTACGGCTAGGGGCGCGTTGAGGCGAGGAAGGAGAGGGGAGAGGATGGAGTGGAGCTCACCGAGCGGTCAAGAAAGCCCTTGGTGACTTAGGAGCAGCAGAGCTCGCCGGGGAGGAAGGGGATCGTCGGCGGCCGTCGAGGAAGAAGACGACTCGATCCGTGGCCTGCGGTGCTCCTCGAGCTCGATGGCGAGGCGTAGTCGAGGTAGAGGTCGGCGGCGCGTCTCGTGGACGTGCTGGCGAGGCGCGGGGTGGCCGGTGGCCGCGGCTATGGCACAGCCATGGCGATGGTGGCGCTCGGTGGTGGACGGGGAACGAGGGGGAAGGCGAGGAGGAATCTGGTGGGGAGAGGGAGAGGTGGAGCGGGGCAAGTGGGGAGCGGGGGGAGTGAGCCCGAGGCTCGCTCGTGGCGGCCTTATCCTCATCGTCCTCGACGGCGAGGTGGTGCGGCGGGGCGCGGCACTGTCGCGGCGCGGTCGGAGGAGCAGTGGAGGGGAAGGCGACCCGGTGGGGGGTGTGGGCCACATGACCTGTTGGGCTGCCATGTGGGCTGAGGCCCATGGGGGGGCGCGGTGGCCAGCTGGGCCAGTCGGCCCAGTTGAGGGGGGCCTTTTCCTTTTCTTTTTTTTAAGCTTTTGCCTTTTCTTTTAACAACTTGCTGTTATGGCTATTTTAGGACATTTAGACATTTTGCAAAAATATTGGTTCACCACCAACATTAGTTATGGATTATTTGGCACATGAAGAACATTTTGGTTTTCATGTTTGAGAAAATTTGAATTTTACTCAGAATTTGAATTTGAATTTGAATTTGATTTTTCATCAAGTGATAATTAGCTCAGTAAGCATGGTGACCTCGCACCATTAATAGGGGATTTATGTAGCATGACACTGGGGGTGTTACAATAGTGCTTAGTGATATGCTCCAAAACCTTCAACTACTTTCCCACTTCCACACATATGTCCTATACCTAAAGTCAAACTCGGCCCCACCGATTCTTTCTATCCGGCGCCACCGAGTTCAGATGACATAGCCACTGCCACAAACCCTAGGCAAATCGGTCTCACCGATAGGGATCTCGGTCTCACCGAGATGGGATTGTAATCTCTCTGTGTATGTCCATTATCAAAGTCGGTCTCACCGAGTTTGAGAAATCGGTACTACCGAGATTACAATGCAAACTTCCTGGTTGACTCATTACCAAAATCGGTCACACCGATTTTGTATAATCGGTCCAACCGAGTTTGCCTGACCAACTCTCTGGAAAGCTAATTACCAAAATCGGTCTAACCGAGCTTGTGTAATCGGTCTCACCGAGATCATGTTATGCCCTAACCCTAACCACATCGGTCCTACCAAGTTGCATGTCGGTCCCACCAAAAATCCTAACGGTCACTAAGTTTACTAAATCGGTCCGACCGAGTCTGTTGAATCGGTCCCACCGAGTTTGGTAAATTGTGTGTAACGGTTAGATTTTGTGTGGAGGCTATATATACCCCTCCACATCCTCTTCATTCTTGGAGAGAGCCATCAGACTGAACCTACACTTCCAGCATACATTTTCTGAGAGAGAACTACCTACTCATGTGTTGAGGCCAAGATATTCCATTCCTACCATATGAATCTTGATCTCTAGCCTTCCCCAAGTTGCTTTCCACTCAAATCTTCTTTCCACTAGATCCAAAACCTATGAGAGAGAGTTGAGTGTTGGGGAGACTATCATTTGAAGCACAAGAGCAAGGAGTTCATCATCAATGCACCATTTGTTACTTCTTGGAGAGTGGTGTCTCCTAGATTGGCTAGGTGTCACTTGGGAGCCTCCGACAAGATTGTGGAGTTGAACCAAGGAGTTTGTAAGGGCAAGGAGATCGCCTACTTCGTGAAGATCTACCGCTAGTGAGGCAAGTCCTTCGTGGGTGACAGCCATGGTGGGATAGACAAGGTTGCTTCTTCGTGGACCCTTCATGGGTGGAGCCCTCCGTGGACTCGTGCCACCATTACCCTTCGTGGGTTGAAGTCTCCATCAACGTGGATGTACGATACCACCACCTATCGGAACCACGCCAAAAACATCCATGTCTCCAATTGCGTTTGAATCCTCCAAAACCCTTCCCTTTACATTCTTGCAAGTTGCATGCTTTACTTTCCGCTGCTCAGATACTCTTTGCATGCTTGCTTGATATGTATTGTGAATGTCAAACTTGTGCCTAAACTCCACTTAAACTTTAAGAACCTAAAAATTGCAACTTTGGTACTTACTGTCTAATCACCCCCCCCCCTAGACACCTCTTCTCAAGGTCCTACAAGTGGTATCAGAGCATTGGTCTCCATTGCCTTGGTTTAATCACCATTGGAGGAAGATGGATGAGTCTACTTTGGGGAGTCTTAGACATAGAGTACCTATACTTGATGGAGAGTATTTTCATGAGTGGAAAAACGAGATGCTTGTAATTTTCAATCAATATCATTTGAACAAGTACATTGCTAGCCCTTGTGCACCTCATGTTGATCCTATGCATCCTACTCCTGATGAGTCAATTGACATGATTAGGAATCTTAGAACTATTAATCTTATCACCAGAGGCTTGCCTAGAAACTTGATTGGATGTTTGCCTACTCTTAAGTGTGCCTACACTATATGGAAATTTCTTGAGGAACACTTTCCAAATTATTCCTTGAAAAATCTTGATGAAATTCTCCATAAGTCTATTGCTTTGAGTAAGATGAATACTAGTGATCCTATGTTTGGTGATCATCTATTTGAGCTTACAAACCTTATGCGTGCCAAAGGAGATGTTGGGATTATTAGTGATATTATTTCCGAAGCTATAAAAATACATAAGCAAGATCATTGTCAAACTCACTCTAACGAATCACCCTCTCTAGGATTTGATCCACCACATGACGATGTTGAACATGGATACTATGATGAGGATGATGATAGTGATTTCGATCTTGATGATGCAATGAGACATTTTGGTCTTATGGCAAATCTTCGGGGATATATGTCAGGAGGAAAGGAATGGGTTCTTGATAGTGGATGTACTGATCACATGACCGGAGATAAAGACATGTTTCGTGAGCTTGCTGAAAATGATAGTCCTCGAAAGTATGTCACCTTCGGTGACAACTCAAAGGGTAAGGTGGTTGGCCTTAGTAAGGTGTCCATATCACATGATAGCTCCATACAAAATGTCATGCTCGTTGAATCTCTTGGATACAACTTACTTTCAGTATCTAGACTTGCTGATTTTGGTTTCAATGTCTTATTTACTGAAGTAGATTGCCAAGTGTTTCGTCGAGACAATCATAAAATGGTCTTTACCGGTGTGCGTAGAGGTGATCTATACATTGTTGATTTCACTAAAAAGGCTCAACCTAAAACTTGCTTCATTGCTAAATCCTCAAAAGGTTGGTTATGGCATAGACGACTAGGTCACGTTGGCATGAGAAACCTTGACAAGCTTATTAAAGGGAATCATATCCTTAGTGTTAACGATGTCATATTTGATAAGGATAGACTTTGCAGTGCTTGTCAAGCAGGTAAACAGGTTGGAGGAAGGCATCCCGTGAAGAACATTATGACCACAAGGAGGCCACTCGAGCTACTTCACATGGATCTTTTTGGTCCCAACTCTTACAAGAGTCTTGGTGGAAATTCTTTTGGTCTAGTTATAGTTGATGATTTTTCAAGATTTACATGGGTGTTCTTTCTCGATGATAAATCGCAGGTCCAAAAGATCTTCAAAAACTTTGCTAGGAAGGCCCAAAATCAATTTGAAGTGAAGATCAAGAAGGTTTGCAGCGACAACGAAACGGAGTTCAAGAACGCAAACGTGGACACCTTTCTTGACGAATAAGGGATTTCACACGAGTTCTCGGCAACGTACACACCTCAACAAAATGGAGTTGTTGAGAGGAAGAACCGTACACTCATCGAAATGGCGAGAACGATGCTTGATGAATACAAGACACCGAAGCACTTTTGGGCAGAAGCGGTTGAGATAGCTTGTCATGCAACAAATCGCTTGTATCTTCACAAGCTACTCGGCAAGACGGCATACGAGCTCCTCGCCGGTAACAAACCCCAAGTTGGATACTTTCGAGTATTCGGCTCAAAGTGCTACATTCTTGATAAGCATCATCGTTCTAAATTTGCTCCTAAGTCTCATGAAGGTTTCCTACTAGGTTATGGCTCAAACTCTCACACTTACCGTGTCTACAACAATTTCACCCGAAAGGTTGAAGAAACGGTAGATGTGAAGTTTGATGAATCTAACGGCTCGCAAGTAGAGCAATTGCCAATTGATGTAGGAGACAAAGATCCTTCGGAAGCAATCCAAGACTTATCTATTGGCAAGCTTCGTCCAACGGAGGTGAAGGAGAGTACCTCGTCTGTCCAAGTGGAAGCTTCTACTTCACGACAAGGTGAACCAAGAGTTGATATGGAAGCATCCACAAGTGGGACACACCAAGATGAAGAAAACGAGGAAGTGCATCAAGATGAACGTCAACAACCTCCTTCTCCACCACGACAAGAGAACGACAACGCCAACAATGAAGAAGGCCAAGAAGAAGAACAAGATGAAGAAGAAGTTCAACCAAGAAACAAGCAAAAGCTTTCACGAGTTCGAGCAAGAATTGCTAAAGATCATCCCGTCGAACAAATCTACAATGACATCCAACCCGGGAGAATCAGTCGCTCTAAAACTCGTTTAGCTAACTTTTGTGAAAACTATTCTTTCATCTCTAGCATTGAACCTATGAAGGTCGAAGAAGCATTGGAAGATACGGATTGGATAAATGCTATGCATGAAGAGCTACACAACTTTGAGAGGAACCAAGTGTGGACATTGGTTGAGAAGCCCGACAACAACCACAACATCATCGCTACCAAATGGGTGTTTCACAACAAGCAAGATGAAGATGGACAAGTAGTTCGCAACAAAGCACGTCTCGTCGCCCAAGGCTACACACAAGTCGAAGGTATGGACTATGGTGAGACTTACGCTCCCGTTGCTAGACTTGAGTCCATCCGCATCTTACTTGCCTATGCTAATCACCATGATATCACCTTGTACCAAATGGACATTAAAAGTGCTTTTCTAAATGGTGAAATTGAGGAGGAAGTTTATGTTAAGCAACCTCCCGGCTTTGTCAATCCTAAGAAACCCAATCATGTTTACAAACTTCACAAAGCTCTTTATGGTCTTAAACAAGCTCCTAGAGCATGGTATAAATGCTTGACCAAGTTCCTTATTGAAAAAGGCTTTGAAATTGGGAAAATTGATTCAACACTTTTTACTAAAAGGGTTAATGGAGAACTATTTGTGTGCCAAATCAATGTTGATGATATTATATTTGGTTCAACTAACCCTCATTTTAGTGAAAAGTTTGGGAAGCTAATGTCGGAGAAGTTTGAGATGTCTATGATGAGTGAACTCAAATTCTTTCTTGGTTTGCAAATCAAGCAAACTAAGGAAGGTACCTTTGTTTCTCGAACAAAGTACACCAAGGACTTATTCAAGAAGTTCAATATGCAAGAATGCAAAGGTATGTCTACACCCATGCCTACTAGTGGACATCTTGATTTGACCAAAGATGGTGAACCGGTTGATCAAAAGGTTTATCACTCTATGATTGGTTCATAGTTATATCTATGTGCTTCACGTCCCGATATCATGTTAAGTGTGTGCATCTGTGCACGATATCAAGTTGCTCCTAAAGAATGGCATCTTAAGGCCGTGAAAAGGATAGTGAGATACTTAATCCATACACCAAATTTTGGCATTTGGTATCCTAACAGGGCCTCTTTCGATCTTGTTGGCTACTCCAACTCGGACTATGCTGGATACAAGGTTGATAGAAAGTCCACTTCGGGTACTTGTCAATTTCTTGGTAGATCTCTTGTGTCTTGGTCCTCCAAGAAACAAAACTCAGTATCCTTATCCACCGCTAAAGCGGAATACATTGCCGCTGGCTCATGTTGTGCTCAATTACTTTGGATGACCCAAACTCTTAAAGACTATGCGATATATGTGAAACATGTTCCATTGCT
This sequence comes from Triticum timopheevii, assembly GCA_963921465.1. Classification (NCBI taxonomy): domain Eukaryota; kingdom Viridiplantae; phylum Streptophyta; class Magnoliopsida; order Poales; family Poaceae; genus Triticum; species Triticum timopheevii. Next base: position 204,247,185 of record OY997268.1, read on the forward strand.
TTGTGACAATGAAAGTGCTATTAAAATTGGTCATAATCCTGTAAAACATTCTCGAACTAAGCATATTGAAGTTCGTCATCATTTCATTCGAGATCATGTTGCTAAGGGTGACATTGATCTTAAGCATGTTCATACCGAAAAGCAATTAGCGGATATATTCACTAAACCTCTTGATGAGAAAGTGTTTTGCTGGTTAAGAGGAGAATTGAACATCATTGATGCTTCAAACTTCGAGTAGAAACTCCATTGGATACATGCAAGACATGAGCTTATGACTAATCCTTGATATTTCTCTTATGATGAAAATCTTATGTCTTGGATATACTTGCAACTTGCATGTTATCTAACCCATGTAGGTGTTGGGGAATGTAGTAATTTAAAAATTTTCCTATGCACACGCAAGATCATGGTGATGGCATAGCAACGAGAGGGGAGAGTGTTGTCTACGTACCCTCGTAGACCGTTAAGCGGAAGCGTTATGACAACGCGGTTGATCTAGTCGTACGTCTTCACGAATCGACCGATCCAAGCACCGAACGTACGGCACCTCCGCGTTCAGCACACGTCCAGCTCGATGACGTCCTCCGGGCTCCAATCCAGCGAAGCGTCGGGGATGAGTTCTGTCAGCACAACGGCGTGGTGACGATGATGATGTTCTACTGGCGCAGGGCTTCGCCTAAACTCCGCGACGATATGACCGAGGTGGATTATGGTGGAGGGGGGCACCGCACACGGCTAAGGAACGATCCGTAGATCAACTTGTGTGTCTATGGGGTGCCCCCCTCCTCCGTATATAAAGGGGGAGAGGAGGAGGGGGCCGGCCAAGGGGGAGGCGCGCCCTAGGAGGGGGAAACCTACTCCAAGTAGGTTTGCCCCCTCCCTTTCCTATTAGGAGTAGGAGAGGGAAGGAAGAGAGGGGAGGGAAGAAGGAAAGGGGGGGCCGGCCCCCTCCCAATTCGGATTGGGCTTGGGGGGCGCGCCCCCTCCTTTGCTCCTTCTCCCTCCCTTCCACTAAGGCCCAATAAGGCCCATATACTTACCGGGGGGTTCAGGTAACCTCCCGGAACTCCGGTATAGTCCCAATCTCATCCGGAACCTTTCCGGTGTCCAAATATATCCGTCCAATATATCAATCTTTATGTCTCGACCATTTTGAGACTCCTCGTCATGTCCGTGACCACATCCGGGAGTCCAAACAACCTTCGGTACATCAAAACTTATAAACTCATAATAAAACTGTCATCGTAACGTTAAGCGTGCGGACCCTACGGGTTCGAGAACTATCTAGACATGACCTAGAACTATTCTTGGTCAATAACCAATAGTGGAACCTGGATGTTCATACTGGTTCCTACATATTCTATGAAGATCTTTATCGGTCAAACAGCATAACAACATACGTTGTTCCCTTTGTCATCGGTATGTTACTTGCCCGAGATTCGATTGTCGGTATCCAATACCTAGTTCAATCTCGTTACCGGCAAGTCTCTTTACTCGTTCCGTAATACATCATTTCATAACTAACTCATTAGTTACAATGCTTGCAAGGCTTAGGTGATGAGTATTACCGAGAGGGCCTAGAGATACCTCTCCAACAATCGGAGTGACAAAACCTAATCTCGAATTATGCCAACTCAACATGTACCTTTGGAGACACCTGTAGAGCACCTTTATAATCACCCAGTTACGTTGTGACGTTTGGTAGCACACAAAGTGTTCCTCCGGTAAACAAGAGTTGCATAATCTCATAGTTGCAGGAACTTTGTATAAGTCATGAAGAAAGCAATAGCAACATACTAAATGATCAAGTGCTAAGCTAACGGAATGGGTCAAGTCAATCACATCATTCTCCTAATGATGTCTCCTAATGATGTGATCTCATTAATCAAATGACAACACATGCCTATGGTTAGGAAACATAACCATCTTTGATCAATGAGCTAGTTCAAGTAGAGGCATACTAGTGACACTATGTTTGTCTATGTATTCACACATGTATCATGTTTCCGGTTAATACAATTCTAGCATGAATAATAAACATTTATCATGATATGAGGAAATAAATAATAACTTTATTATTGCCTCTATGGCATATTTCCTTTAGTCGGTACTTGGTTGAATCAAATTCCATGAGATTGTAATCTACTCACATCTTGAACAATCTCTACATCACCAAGTTTCTACACTATGGTGGTTGAAGACAAGGAAGTACGGAACCACTCAAACATATCCTTTGACAAATTCAATGTTGAGCTTCATGATTGTCATTTTTTTGGATACACAAGTGCTCTTCCTTGCAAGATCTAACCCATGTAGGTAGATGGACTCAAATTCCAAGTGGTGCTCCCAACTCTTGATGAGCTACATCAACCTTGAGCAACCCACACAAGTTCAACTACATGGACAACACCACCAACCAAGGTATGTCATTCCATCTTAGAGAAGCTTTACTCCGAGTCATGAGCTAAAGCAACTCGACAAGATGTGAATACATCAAGATGCTTAAACAAAAGATGGTAACCCCATTTTGAGCTTAGACGGTGAGTATGACCTATGATCAAGTGATCTCACTTGACTCCTAAGTCAATATACTCTAACATAGGTGACTTTGTCGCTGACCATCTCTAGATGAAGTTCTCTTGTGTTATTTTCTGTGTTTTTGCATTTGTCTCATGCATATTTGTTTCCCCTTTCAAAAAAACTTCATCTAGATTTCTTTCTGTTCTGCATTTTTTGCATCCAATTCACTGCATATCATTCAGTTAATTCCTTGCAAATCTTTGTGAGATCTTATCAGTCAAGTGAGCTGAGGTGACAAGTGTTTTCTCTGTGACGAACTCGGTTACACCAATTTGTTGTTTTCGGTCCAACTGAATCCTTTCGGTACAACCGAAGCATACCACTTGGTGCCACCGATTTCACAACAGGAAAAACAGTTTGCCAGTTATTCTTTGTTTCTTCTGATCCAGCTCCACTCAATGAATCTTGTCCTCTACAAGCATCACATTTTTATAGTTGCCTTGTGCTGTGACTCAAGGACCAAACCCATTCGACAGATTCCAGAAAACCCTTCTTGGAAATTGATGTCGAAGGGGGAGAGAGAGATCACATCAAAGCTTCTTATCACTTAAAGAGATCACATCAGAGAGAGAAGGTATCACCTCCTCAGGGGGAGAAAGAGATCTCACGGGGGAGAGAATACTCAAGTAGAAAGTATTTCTCAAGGATCCCTGATGCTTGGTGTTCAATAGGAGATATGCCACATGTCTTCTTGAGGGGAAAGACATGTTCATATGTGCTTATTTGCATTAGCTTGCATTAGCCCTGTTCATTTATATATCTTTCAGCTCTGATTTTCTGTTCTCTATCTTCTCCCAGTATCCTATGCTAGATTCAGGGGGAGCAAGACATCTAAGGGAAAGAAATCATTTAAATTCATTGCATATCTTTATTCTTGGGGACATGTCCAATCCAATGTCATACTGTTTGCAAGAAGGACTCATGAGCATGAAGGTGTTTTCTTTAATATTCTTTGCTCTGATGCATATGGCCAAGATACATGTAACACATTGCCTACTCCATCATGGTTATGCTCTCACATGCTTCTATATTCCATATTCACATGAGTGCATACATGTAGGGGGAGCCTATGCTTTTTGCATGTCTTTCCAAAGCTTTACTTGCTATTCTTTATATCTTTATCTAAAGCTTTGATGTATGTCGTCATCAATTACCAAAAAGGGGGAGATTGAAAGCACAAGTGCTCCTTAGGTGGTTTTGGTAATTAATGTCAACATATCTCTTGTTGGACTAACACTTTTATCTAGTATGTTTAAGATAAGTTCAACATTGGAGTGGCATGGACTCAAGGGTGTGGGAACTCCTTCAAGATGCTAAGGACAAAGGATTGGCTCAAGCTTCAAGCTCAAGACTCTTCATTTTACATTTTAGTGATCCAATATCATATTGAGTCTATAGGAAAAGCCAATACTATTAAGGAGGGATGAGGTGTTGCTTAATGAGTTTCTTGCTCCACAGTGCTTAGTGATATGCTCCAAAACCCTCAACTACTTTCCCACTTCCACACATATGTCCTATACCTAAAGTCAAACTCGGCCCCACCGATTCTTTCTATCCAGCGCCACTGAGTTCAGATGACATAGCCATTGTCATAAACCCTAGGCAAATCGGTCTCATCGATAGGGATCTCGGTCTCACCGAGATGGGATTGTAATCTCTCTGTGTATGTCCATTATCAAAGTCGATCTCACCGAGTTTGAGAAATCAATACTACCGAGATTACAATGAAAACTTCCTAGTTGACTCATTACCAAAATCGGTCACACCGATTTTGTATAATCGGTCCAACCGAGTTTGCCTGACCAACTCTCTGGAAAGCTAATTACCAAAATCGGTCTAACCGAGCTTGTGTAATCAGTCTCACCAAGATCATGTTATGCCCTAACCCTAACCACATCAGTCCTACCGAGTTGCATGTCGGTCCCACCGAAAATCCTAACGGTCACTAAGTTTACTAAATCGGTCCGACCGAGTTTGTTGAATCAGTCCCACCGAGTTTGGTAAATTGTGTGTAACGGTTAGATTTTGTGTGGAGGCTATATATACCCCTCCACCTCCTCTTCATTCGTGGAGAGAGCCATCAGACTGAACCTACACTTCCTACATTTTTTGAGAGAGAACTACCTACTCATGTGTTGAGGCCAAGATATTCCATTCCTACCATATGAATCTTGATCTCTATCCTTCCCCAAGTTGCTTTCCACTCAAATCTTCTTTCCACCAGATCCAAAACCTATGAGAGAGAGTTGAGTGTTGGGGAGACTATCATTTGAAGCACAAGAGCAAGGAGTTCATCATCAACGCACCATTTGTTACTTATTGGAGAGTGGTGTCTCCTAGATTGGCTAGGTGTCACTTGGGAGCCTCCGACAAGATTGTGGAGTTGAACCAAGGAGTTTGTAAGGGAAAGGAGATCGCCTACTTCATGAAGATCTACCGCTAGTGAGGCAAGTCCTTCGTGGGCGAAGGCCATGGTGGGATAGACAAGGTTGCTTCTTCGTGGACCCTTCGTGGGTGGAGCCCTCCATGGACTCGCGCAACCGTTACCCTTCATGGGTTGAAATCTCCGTCAACGTGGATGTACGATAGCACCACCTATCGGAACCACGCCAAAAACATCCGTGTCTCCAATTGCGTTTGAATCCTCCAAAACCCTTCCCTTTACATTCTTGCAAGTTGTATGCTTTACTTTCTACTGCTCATATACTCTTTGCATGCTTGCTTGATACGTATTGTGAATGTTAAACTTGTGCCTAAACTCCACTTAAACTTTAAGAACCTAAAAATTGCAACTTTGGTACTTAGTGTCTAATCACCCCCCCCCCCTCTAGACACCTCTTATCAAGGTCCTACAACTAGTTGCTTCAGCTGCTCGCTCAGGGGATTCGGATGTTCGGCCCCAATATACTGGGACCAAAACAGCTTATCCGTCGAGCTCCCTTCCTCTCCAGTAGAACTCTGCAGCATCAGAAATGTTGTGCGGCAGATCTGCGAATGCTCCTGGAGAGCTCCGAATTCGGGTAAGTAAAAGGAAAGTCTCCTTCACTTGCTTGCTTTGCATAACGAAAGCCTTACCCGCCGCTATCTTCTTGGCTGCCTCAATCTCCTGGAGGGCCTTCTGGGCTTCAACCTTGGCGTCTTGTGCGCTCTGACGGGCCTTCGCAAGCTCCGACTCATGCGTCTTGGAGTCACACTCCAAGGTCTCAACTTTCTTGATGAAATCCTGGAGCTCTTGCTGGACCTCATTAACCCGAGCCTCTTGTTTTTCGCGCATGCGCTCCTTGGCCACTTTGTCCTCGGCCTCGGACAATGCCTTCTTAAGGGCCGACACTTTGGTCGTGGCCCCTATTATATACATGATGCCTCTATTAGCGTCAACAATTTACCCTTTATATAACATTCAGACGGGTATCACTTACCTTTGTTCTCCTCGAGCTGCCTCTTCACGAGGTCGAGCTCTTCTTCGATGCGCCCCAGGTTCTGCTTCAGTCCGAAGACCTCTGCAGTGAGGGCGGTGGCGGCCAGTAGCGATGCCTGCTTATTCACATAGACATAATATGATTAAACTCCTAGGAATAATACGTGATCCTCTGTTCGGCCTTTCTTTCCGAACACCAAACAGAGCATCAGGGGCTACTGTTTGTAGTGTGATATTTTTTCATTATTTAATTACTTACATCAAAGCCTGTTAAGAGGCTGGCGCAGGCTTCGGTCAATCCGCTTTTTGCGGGCTGAACCTTCGCAATCACCGTACTCATCAGAGTATGGTGTCCTTCATCAATGGAAGCACCTTGAAGCGTTTCCATCAAGTTGTCCAATGCCTCTGGATGGACAGAGGACATCAGCATAGTTGGCTCGCCCTCCTTAGCGACGGCCAGCCTACCTGAAACCGGAACCATGGGAGGTTCCCGGCATAGTATTCGGTTGGGGGCCAAGCTTGCTGCAACCCCCCTCATCAGAATCCATGGGGATCTCCCCCCCCCCCCATGAGCCCGATGTCGGAGGTTTCACCTTGAGGCGCCTCCAGATCTATCTCCCCCTAGCCCGGTATCTACTGGGACAACACTTCGGTATCGTCTGCGGGCCAGGGAGTGGAGGCCGTCAGAAGTGAATCGTTGTTCATCGCCGACGAGCTCAAGGACCCATCCGAGGAGGATAGGTGGATGCGGGCTTTGTACGGACTACATGAACATATCTTAACATGATAAGAAGCCATAAAGCTAAACATATCAGAAGTATCATGGTATCCAGATACTTATGACTTCGCCAGGGGCTTGTCCCTGGTAGCCACTCCTTGTCGTTGTAGGGCGGCTGTCGTGGAGTGGTCCGGAGGGAGGGTCCTCCCTTTCTTGGACCCTTCGGCCTCCCCGGATGGGGTGGTCTTCTTTTCTTCTCCAACTCGGTTTGGGGAAGGGGATTTTCCTCTTCCTCCTCCTCGTTTTCGTTGGAGGAGTGCGCCTCGGTGTCTTTGGACGATGAGTCTGACACAACCTTGCACCGGAGACCGTTCCTGGTCCCTGTGGCCTTCTTCTTGGCCTTCTCCTCCATCACATCATAGGGCGCTGAAAGCAGCATCTTCGTCAGGAGATCAGTTGCTGGGTCTTCAAGCAACGGAGCTGGACAGTTGATCCGCTCTGCTGTCGCCACATAGTCCTGTTAAAACAATATGATCGCTTAGATTCCTCCCATGAATATACTGAGGAAAGGCACATCTTGTGAAACATAGAGTGCTTACCGAATTGGTGTGGCGCTTTGCGCTGAGTCCGCGGTCCTCGGTAGTAGGAGGAGGTACTTCACTGGCCTTGAACAACACCTTCCAGACGTCTTTGTGCGTCGTGTCGAAGAGGTGTCGCAGCGTCTGGTGTTGGGCTGAATCAAACTCCCACATGTTTAATGCCCGTCTTTGACATGGAAGATCCGGTGGAAGAGCATGACCTGGACCACGTTGACAAGCTTGATCTTCTTGCTTATCATATTTTTGACGCAGTTCTGGAGTCCGGTCAACTCCGCAGGCGCACCCCAGGCTAAGCCCTTCTTCTTCTAGGAGGTGAGCCGCATGAGGATGCCGGATCGGAATTCGGGGGCCGCCACCCAGTTGGCGTCGCGCGGCTCGGTGATGTAGAACCACCCCGACTGCCACCCCTTCACGGTCTCCACATAGGAGCCTTTGAGCTAGGTGACGTTGGGCATCTTGCCCACCATAGTGCCTCCGCACTCTGCTTGCTGGCCAACCACTATCTTTGGCTTCATGTTGAAGACCTTCAGCCACAGGCCAAAGTGTGGCTTGATGCGGAGGAATGCCTCGCACATGACGATAAACGTCGAGATGTTGAGGATGAAATTAGGGGCCAGATCATGAAAATCTAGCCCATAGTAAAACATGAGCCCACGGACAAATGGGTGGAGGGGCAATCCCAGTCCGTGGACGAAGTGGGCGAGGAACACAACCCTCTCATGGGGTTCCGGAGTCGGGACGATCTGCCCTGCGTCTGGGAGCCGGTGCGCGATGTCTGTGGCCAAGTATCCAGCCTCCCGGAGCTTCGTAATGTCCTCCGTTACGGAGGAGGCCATCCACTTGCCTCCCGCTCCGGACATGTTTGGAATGGTTGTACGGAGAAGGTGAGAGCTGGGGCACGGGAGCTCGAGCGTGCGAGAATGGATGAGCGAAGGAAGAAGAAGGCGTGGATGAAAGAGGAGAATCCCTATCTCTTTATAAACGCGGTAGAAACTGTGCGCCTCCCCACTTGCCTGATAAAATCGCTTATTCCCCAAGCGCCACGATTGATGGAGCAGTTGGGTTACCCATGCCCGGATTGATGAGAATCCCGCGATAAGGGGACACGATCTCTGCTTCGACAAGACATGTCAAGGAAACCGCCTCGCATTACGTGCAGTAGCTAGTTGTGAAAAACGGTTCGAATAATAAACGGACCATGGCATGATGTCATAAAAAGCTGTCAGCAGATTAGGTTTATGGAATATTGTGCTCTCTACGGTGGTATGTGGAATTTGTTTTGCAGAGCCGGACACGATTCTCGTGTTCAAAATCTTCTATGAAGTATTCGGAGAAGGAACCCGCCTTGCAATGTCAAAGACAAATTGGGCGCCGGACTCATCGTCATTCAAGCCCGGTTCAGGGGCTACTGAGGGAGTCCTAGATTAAGGGGTCCTCGGACAGTCGGACTATATACTTTGGCCGGACTGTTGAACTATGAAGATACAAGATTGAAGACTTTGTCCCGTGTCTGGATGGGACTCTCCTCTGCGTGGAAGGCAAGCTTGGCAATTCGGACATGTAGATCTCCTTCTCTGTAACCGACTCTGTGTAACCCTAGCCCCCTCCAGTGTCTATATAAACCGGAGGGTTTAGTCCGTAGGACAACAACAATCATAATCATAGGCTAGCTTCTAGGGTTTAGCCTCTAAGATCTCGTGGTAGATCAACTCTTGTAATACTCATATCATCAAGATCAATCAAGCAGGAAGTAGGGTATTACCTCCATCGAGAGGGCCCGAACCTGGGTAAACATCGTGTCCCTTGCCTCCTGTTACCATTAGCCTTAGACGCACAGTTCGGGACCCCCCTACCCGAGATCCGCCGGTTTTGATACCGACAGTACTATCTACCCAGAGTAAAGAGTTAATTCTTTTGAAAGACTGTGTCTCGGTCATCCATTTCTCAAACATCAAGTACTGCGAGATATCTAACGGAGGAGATCGAGTCTTGTGGGGAAAAGTGCGCAAACCTCTGCAGAGTGTACAAACTAATCATGATTAGCCGTGTCCCCGGTTATGGAAATCTTGAGTATCTGGTTCTTGGATTATCACGTTGATCTCATCACTCTAAATTAATTTGTTGGGTTAATTGATACATGTTTAATTGGGATTGAGTTGGAGGAACCTTTTCAATGTTTAAAAACCTCCATGATAGTTAAATAAAAATTTATTTCTTTGTTGTAGGGAAAAAATGGCTTTATGCAAAACTGTAACCATAGAGCTTTCCACCAGCCATATATGCATGTAGTGATTGTATTCAATTTTGTTCATTACTCTATGTGTTACATTGCCAGCATATTCCATCTGCTGACCCATTTCGGGCTACAACATTTCATGTTGCATACTTTTCAGACGACGAGTAAGGTGCCATAGGTCGTTGTCGTTCGCTCAGCTATGCCGTTGGAGTTTGATGGACTCACTTTATCTTCTAAGCCTTCCCCTGTTATTGTTTTAGATGGCCTTAAGCCATATTATTGTAATAAGTTCTCTTTTGAGACATTCGATGTAATAAGTGTGTGATTGACTCTGTTATAAATCCTCAAGTACTGTGTGTGTTAGCATTACTGATCCAGGGATGACACTGATGCACGGAGACTAGACTGTTTGAGGTCTGGTCGCTACAATTTGTCACTCCGATTGTCGGGGAGGTATCTCTGGGCCCTCTCGGTAATGCACATCACTATAAGCCTTGCAAGCAATGTGACTAATGAGTTAGTTGCGGGATGAAGCATTATAGAACGAGTAAAGAGACTTGCCAGTAACGAGATTGAGCTAGGTATTGAGATACCGACGATCGAATCTCGGGCAAGTAACATACCGATGACAAAGGGAACAATGTATGTTGTTATGCGGTTTGACCGATAAAGATCTTCGTAGAATATGTAGGAGCCAATATGAGCATCTAGGTTCCGCAATTGGTTATTGACCGGAGACGTGTCTCGGTCATGTCTACATAGTTCTCGAACCCGTAGGGTCTGCACGCTTAACGTTCGGTGACGATCGATATTATGAGTTTATGTGTTTTGATGTACCAAAGGTAGTCCTGGATATGATCACGGACATGACGAGGAGTCTCGAAATGGTCGAGACATAAAGATCGATATATTGGATGACTATATTCAGACACCGGATGAGTTCCGGGGGACACCGGATATTTATCGGAGTGCCAGGAGGTTATCGGAACCCCGGGGGGATCTAATGGGCCAGCATGGGCCTTGTGGGAGAGAGAGGAGAGGGCCTAGGGCTGGCCGCCCCCCCCCTTCCTGGGCGGCGCCCCCTCTTTCCTCCCTCTCTCCCTCTCCTTCCTTCCCCCTCTCCTACTCCTACTAGGAAAGGAGGAGTCCTACTCCCGGTGGGAGTAGGACTCCCCCCTTGGCACGCCATCCTTCTTGGCCGGCCACATCCGCCCTAGCTCCTTTATATACGGGGGCAGGGGGGCACCCCAAGGCACAAAAGTTGATCATTGATCTTTAGCCGTGTGCGGTGCCCCCCTCCACCATAATCCACCTCGGTCATATCGTAGTGGTGCTTAGGCGAAGCCCTGCATTGATAGCTTCATCAACACCGTCATCACGCCGTCGTGCTGACAGAACTCTCCCTCGAAGCTCTACTAGATCGTGAGTTCATGGGACGTCACCGAGCCGAACGTGTGCAGATCACGGAGGTGTCGTACGTTCGGTACTAGGATCGGTCGGTCGTGAATACGTACGACTACAGCAACCGCGTTGTCATAATGCTTCCGCTTATGGTCTACGAGGGTACGTGGACAACACTCTCCCCTCTCATTGCTATGCATCACTAATACGTCTCCAACGTATCTAAATTTTTTGATTGTTCCATGCTATTATATTACACGTTTTGGATGTTTATGGGCTTTACTTTACACTTTTATATCATTTTTGGGACTAACCTACTAACTGGAGGCCCAGCCCGAATTGCTTTTTTTTGCCTATTTCAGTGTTTCGAAGAAAAGGAATATCAAACGGAGTCCAAACGCAATGAAACCTTCGGGAGCGATATTTTCGGAACAAACGCAATCCAGGAGACTTGGAGTGGATGTCAAGCTGTAAACGAGGCAGCCACGAGGGTGCCCGGCGTGCCCCCACCCTCGTGGGCCCCTCGTTGCTCCACCAATGTACTTCCTTCGCCTATATATACTCTCGTACCCTGAAAACATCCAGGAGCACCACGAAAACCTAATTCCACTGCCACAACCTTCTGTATCCACGAGATCCCATCTTGGAGCCTTTGCATGCGCTCCACCGGAGGGGGAATCGACCATGGAGGGCCTCTACATCATCTCCAAGGCCTCTCCGATGAGTTGTGAGTAGTTTACCACAGACCTTTGGGTCCATAGTTATTAGCTAGATGGCTTCTTCTCTCTCATTGAATCTCAATACAAAGTTCTCCTCGATCTTCTTGGAGATCTATTCAATGTAACTCTTTGCGGTGTGTTTGTCGAGATCCAATGAATTGTGGGTTTATGATCAGGTTTACCTATGACAAATATTTGAATCTCCTCTGAATTCTTTTATCTATGATTTGTTATCTTTGCAAGTCTCTTCGAATTATCAGTTTGGTTTGGCCTACTAGATTGATCTTTCTTGCAATGGGAGAAGTGCTTAGCTTTGGGTTCAATCTTGCGGTGTCCTTTCCCAGTGACAGCAGGGGCAGCAAGGCACGTATTGTATTGTTGCCATCGAGGATAAAAAGATGGGGTTTATATCATATTGCATGAGTTTATCCCTCTACATCATGTCATCTTTCTTAATGCGTTACTCTGTTCTTTATGAACTTAATACTCTAGACGCAGGCAGGAGTCGGCCGATGTGTGGAGTAATAGTAGTAGATGCAGAATCGTTTCGATCTACTTGTCACGGACGTGATGCCTATATACATGATCATGCCTAGATATTCTCATAACTATGCACTTTTCTATCAATTGCTCGACAGTAATTTGTTCACCCACCGTAATACTTATGCTATCTTGAGAGAAGCCACTAGTAAAACCTATGTCCCCTGGGTCTATCTTTTATCATATAAGTTTACCATCTACTTTTATTTGCATCTTTTACTTTCCAATCTATATCATAAAAATACCAAAAAAATTATCTTATCTTATTATCTCTATCAGATCTCACTTTGGCAAGTTACCCTGAAGGGATTGACAACCCCTTTATCGCGTTGGTTGTGAGGTTCTTTTTTGTTTGTGTAGGTGCGTGGGACTTTTGAGGAGCCTCCTACTGGATTGAAACCTTGGTTCTCAAAAACTGAGGGAAATACTTATGCTACTTTTCTGCATCACCCTTTCCTCTTCAAGGGAAAAACCAACGCAGTCCTCAAGAGGTAGCAAGAAGGATTTCTGGCGCCGTTGCCGGGGAGGTATTCGCTCAAGTCAAGACATACAAAGTACCCATCACAAACTCATCTCCCTCGCATTACATTATTTTCCATTTGCCTCTCGTTTTCCTCTCCCCCACTTCACCCTTGCCGATTTATTCGCCCTCTCTTTTCCGTTTGCCCTCCTCCTTCTCCTCGCTTTTGTCTGCCATTATGTCTGAAATTGGGGAGATTATCGTCGATATGGACAATAATGATAACATGGAAAATTCTGATGCTCCAGCTGAAGAACCCCCTATCTTACATACTAAAAAGTTTCGAATCGGTAGTGGTAATATTATTGGAAAAGGGGTTATTCGAGATTTCTTTACTTGTGCTGGTGCTTTACCTTCTATGGGTAGTTCTATTCTTCATAGAACTAGTAGTCTTGCGGATGCTATCGCCATGCTCATAGTTGAACTTGAAAGGCAATTTATGCACATGCATCCTTGCATACAAAGGATTTTTCTAGAATTTTCTAATATTGAGCATTCTTCTATTAAGCGCGCATCTACTATCTTTTTGGCACATGAGTTTAGATTTATAATAGAAGAAGCCAAATAGAGGCGATCCTCTTCGATCAAGAGGAAATAATGTGTTTCCAATCTTTGGACTATATTGCTTTTAATGAAAACCTTAGAGAAAAGGTTCCTACCTCTGTTCTAGTTGATAGAATTTCTGAACTTAATAATGATTTTGCCATTCGAAATGATGAGCTAGGATATTCTCTTGAGTATAGACTCAAGAGGTTCTGTCAAAGGAATGCTTATAATGATGAATTGGTTGTGCAATATGAAGGGCCAAAGGAGGAACCCATACCTCCTGAGATTGATCTTGGGGACTTTTGTCCCATTAAATTTAGCCCTTTTGATTTATTTTTCTTGCCGCAAAGAAAACTTGCTGATGAACGTAGGGAGTATGAGATGAGTTTTCGTGATCTATCTTATTACTATGGCACCACGTAGATCTATCCTTGCTTTTATGCCTAGCTAGGGGCGTTAAACGATAGCGCTAGTTGGGAGGCAACCCAATTTTATTTATTTTCTTGCTTTTTGCTTCTATTTAGTAATAAATATTTCATCTAGATTCTGTTTAGATGTGTTTTCATGTTTTAATTAGTGTTTGTGCCAAGTAGAACCTATAGGATAACCTACGGTGATAGTTAATTTGATTCTGCTGAAAAACAGAAAGTTTTGCGAGCACGAATTTTTTTAGTAAATCACAGAAACGTGCTTTTGCGTTGATTCTTTTTTCTGTAGATCAATAGACAAATTTCCCAGCACTTCCTATTTTGGTAGGATTTTTAGAGTTCCAGAAGTATTCGAAAGTTACAGATTGCTACAGACTGTTCTATTTTTGACAGATTCTGTTTTTCGTGTGTTGTTTGCTTATTTTGATGCATCTATGGCTAGTATCGGGGGGTATGAACCATAGACAAGTTGGAATACATTAGGTTTAACACCAATATAAATAAATAATGAGTTCATTATAGTACCCTATGTGGTGGTTTTTCTTTCTCGCACTAACGGAGCTTATGAGATTTCCTGTTGAGTTTTGTGTTGTGAAGTTTTCATGTTTTGGGTAAAGATTTGATGGACTACGGAATAAGGAGTGGCAAGAGCCTAAGCTTGGGGATGCCCATGGCGCCCCAATATATTCAAGGATAACCAAAAGTCTAAGCTTGGGGATGCCCTGGAAGGCATCCCCTCTTTCGTCTTCGTCTATCGGTAACTTTACTTGGAGCTATATTTTTATTCGCCACATGGTATGTGTTTTGCTTGGAGTGTCTTGTAAGATATGAGTATTTGCTTTTTAGATTACCACAATCATACTTGCTGTACACACCTTTTGGGAGAAACCCACATGATTTGGAATTTACTAGAACACTCTATGTGCTTCACTTATATCTTTTGAGTTAGATAGTTTTGGTCTAGCGCTTCACTTATACCTTTTTAGAGCACGGCGGTGGTTTAATTTTGTAGAAATTTTTGATCTCTCATGCTTCACTTATATTATTTTGAGAGTCTTTTATAACAGCATGGTATTTGCTATGGTTATTAAATTGGTCCTAGAATGATGGGCATCCAAGTTGGGTATAATAAAAACTATCATAGGAAGTGAATTGGATGCTATGATCAATTTGATGCTTGATAATTGTTTTGAGATATAGAGGTGGTAATATTAGAGTCATGCTAGTTGGTTAATTGTGAATTTAAAGAATACTTGTGTTGAAGTTGGCAAGTCCCGTAGCATGCACGTATGGTAACTGTTGTGTAACAAATTTGAAACATGAGGCATTCTTAGATTGTCATCCTTATGAGTGGCGGTCAGGGACGAGCGATGTTATTTTCCTACCAATCTATCCCCCTAGGAGCATGCGCGTAGTTCTTGGTTTTTGATGACTTGTAGATTTTAGCAATAAGTATATGAGTTCTTTATGACAAATGTTGAGTCCATGGATTATACGCACTTTTACCTTTCCATCATTGCTAGCCTCTCCGGTACCGTGCATTGCCCTTTCTCACCTTGAGAGTTGGTGCAAACTTCGCCGGTGCATCCAAACCTGTGATACGATACGCTCTATCACACATAAACCTCCTTATATCTTCCTCAAAATAGCCACCATACCTACCTATTATGGCACTTCCATAGCCATTCCGAGATATATTGCCATGCAACTTTCCACCGCTCCGTTCATCATGACACGCATCATCATTGTCATATTGCCTTGCATGATCATGTAGTTGACATCGTATTGTGGCAAAGCCACCTTCATAATTTTTCATACATGTCACTCTTGATCCATTGCCCATCCCGGTACACCGCCGAAGGCATTCATATAGAGTCATATCTTGTTCTAGTTTTGAGTTGTAACTCATGAGTTGTAAATAAACAGAAGTGTGATGATCATCATTATTAGAGCATTGTCCCTTATAAAAAAGAAGAAAGGCCAAAAAAAGGCCAAATAAAGAAAAGAAAAATAAAGGCCCCAAAAAAAGAAAAAAAAGAAAAAAAAAGGGGGACAATGTTACTATCTTTTTCCAAACTTGTGCTTCAAAGTAGCACCATGTTCTTCATATAGAGAGTCTCATTTGTTGTCACTTTCATATACTGGTGGGAATTTTTCATTATAGAACTTGGCTTGTATATTCCAACGATGGGCTTCCTCAAAATGCCCTAGGTCTTCGTGAGCAAGCAAAGTTGGATGCACACCCACTTAGTTTATTTTGTTGAGCTTTCATACATTTATAGCTCTAGTGCATCCGTTGCATGGCAATCCCTACTCCTCATATTGACATCAATTGATGGGCATCTCCATAGCCCGTTGATTATCCTCGTCAATGTGAGACTTTCTCCTTTTTTGTCTTCTCCACACAACCTCCATCATCATATTCTATTCCACCCATAGTGCTATATCCATGGCTCACGCTCATGTATTGCGTGAAAGTTGAAAAAAGTTTGAGATTGCTAAATTATGAAACAATTGCTTGGCTTGTCATCAGGGATGTGCTAGATGAGAGCATTCTTGTGTGACGAAAATGGAGCATGACCAAACTATATGATTTTGTAGGGATGAACTTTCTTCAGCCATGTTATTTTGAGAAGACATGATTGCTTTAATTAGTATGCTTGAAGTCTTACTATTTCTTATGTCAATATGAACTTTTATTTTGAATCATTTGTATTTGAACATTCATGCCACAATAAAGAAAATTACATTAAGAATTATGCTAGGTAGCATTCCACATCAAAAATTCCGTTTTAATCATTTACCTACTCGAGGACGACCAAGAATTAAGCTTGGGGATGCTTGATACATCTCCAACGTATCTATAATTTTTGATTGTTCCATGCTATTATATTACCCGTTTGGATGTTTATGCTTTACTTTACACTTTTATATCATTTTTGGGACTAACCTACTAACCGGAGGCCCGGCCCGAATTGTTTTTTTCCTATTTCAGTGTTTCGAAGAAAAGGAATATCAAACGGAGTCCAAATGCAATGAAACCTTCGGGAGCGATCTTTTCGGAACAAACGCAATCCAGGAGACTTGGAGTGGACGTCAAGCTGTAAACTAGGCAGCCACGAGGGTGCCCGGCACCCCCCCCCCCACCCTTGTGGGCCCCTCGTTTCTCCACCGACGTACTTCCTTCGCCTATATATACTCACGTACCCCGAAAACATCCAGTAGCACCACGAAAACCTAATTCCACCACCGCAACCTTCTGTATCCGCGAGATCCCATCTTGGAGCCTTCGTCGGTGCTCCGCCGGAGGGGGAATTGACCATGGAGGGCCCCTACATCATCTCCAAGGCCTCTCCGATGAGTTGTGAGTAGTTTACCACAGACCTTCGGGTCCATAGTTATTAGCTAGATGGCTTCTTCTCTCTCTTTGAATCTCAATACAAAGTTCTCCTCGATCTTCTTGGAGATCTATTCGATGTAACTCTTTTTGTAGTGTGTTTGTCAAGATCCGATGAATTGTGGGTTTATGATCAAGTTTATCTATGAGAAATATTTTAATCTCCTCTGAATTCTTTTATGTATGATTTGTTATCTTTGCAAGTCTCTTCGAATTATCAGTTTGGTTTGGCCTACTAGATTGATATTTCTTGCAATGGGAGAAGTGCTTAGCTTTGGGTTCAATCTTGCGGTGTCCTTTCCAAGTGACAGTAGGGGCAGCAAGGCACGTATTGTATTGTTGCCTAGAGGATAAAAAGATGGGGTTTATATCATATTGCATGAGTTTATCCCTCTACATCATGTCATCTTTCTTAATGCATTACTCTATTCTTTATGAACTTAATACTCTAGATGCAGGCAGGAGTCAGTCGATGTGTGGAGTAATAGTAGTAGATGCAGAATTGTTTCGATCTACTTGTCATGGACGTGATGCCTATATACATGATCATGCCTTCTCATAACTATGCACTTTTCTATCAATTGCTCGACAGTAATTTGTTCACCCACCGTAATACTTATGCTATCTTGAGAGAAGCCACTAGTGAAACCTATGGCCCCCGGGTCTATCTTTTATCATATAAGTTTTCCATCTACTTTTATTTGCATCTTTTACTTTCCAATCTATATCATAAAAATACCAAAAATATTTATCTTATCTTATTATCTCTATCAAATCTCACTTTTGCAAGTTACCGTGAAGGGATTGACAACCCCTTTATCGTGTTGGTTGCGAGGTTCTTGTTTGTTTGTGTAGGTGCGTGGGAATTTTGAGGAACCTCCTACTGGATTGATACCTTGGTTCTCAAAAACTGAGGGAAATACTTATGCTACTTTGCTGCATCACCCTTTCCTCTTTAAGGGAAAAACCAATGCAGTGCTCAAGAGGTAGCAATCACCATGATCTTGCGTGTGCATAGAATTTTTTTGAAATTACTATGTTCCCCAACAGTGGTATTAGAGCCAGGCTTATGCGTAGATGTTATATGCACGAGTAGAACACAAGTGAGTTGTGGGCGATACAAGTCATACTGCTTACCAGCATGTCATACTTGGGTTCGGTGGTATTGTTGGATGAAGCGGCTCGGACTGACATTACGCGTACGCTTACGCGAGACTAGTTCTACCGACGTGCTTTGCACACAGGTGGCTGGCGGGTGTCAGTTTCTCCAACTTTAGTTAAATCGAGTGTGGCTACGCCTGGTCCTTGTTGAAGGTTAAAACAGCACTAACTTGATGAAATATCGTTGTGGTTTTGATGCGTAGGTAAGAACGGTTCTTGCTCAACCCGTAGCAGCCATGTAAAACTTGCAACAACAAAGTAGAGGATGTCTAACTTGTTTTTGCAGGGCATGTTGTGATGTAGTATGGTCAAGACATGATGCTAAATTTTATTGTATGAGATGATCATGTTTTGTAAAGAGTTATCGGCAACTGGCAGGAGCCATATGGTTGTCACTTTATTGTATGCAATGCAATCGCCCTGTGATTGCTTTACTTTATCACTAAGCGGTAGTGATAGTCATAGTAGCAATTGTTGGCGAGACGACAACGATGCTTCAATGGAGATCAAGGTGTCAAGATGGTGACGATGGTGATCATGACGGTGCTTTGGAGATGGAGATCAAAGGCACAATATGATGATGGCCATATCATATCACTTATATTGATTGCATGTGATGTTTATCTTTTATGCATCTTATTTTGCTTTGACTAACGGTAGCATTATAAGATGATCTCTCACTAAATTTCAAGGTATAAGTGTTCTCCCTGAATATGCACCGTTGCCAAAGTTCGTCGTGCTGAGACATCACGTGATGATCGGGTGTGATAAGCTCTACATTCACATACAATGGGTGCAAGCCAGTTTTGCACACGCAGAAATACTCGGGTTAAACTTGACGAGCCTAGCATATGCAGATATGGCCTCGGAACACTGAGACCGAAAGGTCGAGCGTGAATCATATAGTAGATATGATCAACATAGTGATGTTCACCATTGAAAACTACATTTCACGTGATGATCGGAACTGGTTTAGTTGATTTGGATCATGTGATCACTTAGATGATTAGAGGGATGTCTATCTAAGTGGGAGTTCTTAAGTAATTTGATTAATTGAACTTTAATTTATCATGAACTTAGTACCTGATAGTATTTTGCTTGTCTATGTTGTTGTAGATAGATGGCCCGTGCTATTGTTCCGTTGAATTTTAATGCATTCCTTGAGAAAGCTAAGTTGAAAGATGATGGTAGCAATTACACGGACTGGGTCCGTAACTTCAGGATTATCCTATTGCTGCACAGAAGAATTACATCCTGGAAGCACCGCTAGGTGCAGACCCGCTGCAGGAGCAACACCGGACGTTGTGAGTGTCTGGCAGAGCAAAGCTGATGACTACTCGATAGTTTAGTGTTCCATGCTTTACGGCTTAGAACCAGGACTTCAACGACGTTTTGAACGTCATGGAGCACATGAGATGTTTCAAGAGTTGAAGTTAATATTTCAAGCAAATGCCTGGATTGAGAGATATGAAGTCTCCAATAAGTTCTATAGCTGCAAGATGGAGGAGAATAGTTCTGGCAGTGAACATATACTCAAAATGTCTGGGTATAATAATCACTTGATTCAACTGGGAGTTAATCTTCCTAATGATAGTGTCATTAAAAAAATTCTTCAATCACTGCCACCAAGCTACAAGAGCTTTGTGATGAACTATAATATGCAAGGGATGGAAAAGACAATTCCCAAGCTCTTCGCGATGCTAAAAGCTGCGGAGGTAGAAATCAAGAAGGAGCATCAAGTGTTGATGGTCAACAAGACCACCAGTTTCAAGAAAAAGGGTAAAGGGAAGAAGAAGGGGAACTTCAAGAAGAACGGCAAACAAGTTGCTACTCGGGAGAACAAACCCAAGTCTGGACCTAAGCCTGAGACTGAGTGCTTCTACTGCAAAGGGACTGGTCACTGGAAGCGGCACTGCCCCAAGTATTTGGCGGATAAGAAGGATGGCAAGGTGAACAAAGGTATATGTGATATACATGTTATTGATGTGTACCTTACTAAAGCTCGCAGTAGCACCTGGGTATTTGATACTGGTTCTGTTGCTAATATTTGCAACTCAAAATATGGACTACGGATTAAGCGAAGATTGGCTAAGGATGAGGTGATGATGCGTGTGGGAAATGGTTCCAAAGTCGATGTGATTGCGATCGGCACGCTACCTCTACATCTACCTTCAGGGTTAGTTTTAGACCTGAATAATTGTTATTTGGTGCCAGCGTTAAGCATGAACATTATATCTGGATCTTGTTTGATGCAAGACGGTTATTCATTTAAATATGAGAATAATGGTTGTTCTATTTATATGAGTAATATCTTTTATGGTCATGCACCCTTGAAGAGTGGTCTATTTTTGTTGAATCTCGATTATAGTGATACACATATTCATAATATTGAAGCCAAAAGATACAGAGTTGATAATGATAGTGCAACTTATTTGTGGCACTGCCGTTTAGGTCATATTGGTGTAAAGCGCATGAAGAAACTCCATACCGATGGAATTTTGGAATCACTTGATTATGAATCACTGGGTACTTGCGAACCATGCCTCATGGGCAAGATGACTAAAACGCCATTCTTCGGAACAATGGAGCGAGCAACAGATTTGTTGGAAATCATACATACTAATGTATGTGGTCCGATGAACATTGAGGCTCGCGGCGAGTATCGTTATTTTCTCACCTTCACAAATGATTTAAGCTGATATGGGTATATCTACTTAATGAAACATAAGTCTGAAACATTTGAGAAGTTCAAAGAATTTTAGAGTGAAGTGGAAAATCATCGTAACAAGAAAATAAAGTTTCTACGATCTGATCATGGAGGAGAATATTTGAGTTACGAGTTTGGTCTTCATTTGAAACAATGCGGAATAGTTTCGCAACTCACGCCACCCGGAACACCACAACGTAATGGTGTGTACGAAAGTCGTAACCGCACTTTATTAGATATGGTGTGATCTATGATGTCTCTTACTGATTTACCGCTATCGTTTTGGGGTTATGCTTTAGAGACGGCTGCATTCACATTAAATAGGGCACCATCTAAATCCGTTGAGACGACGCCTTATGAACTATGGTTTGGCAAGAAACCTAAGTTGTCGTTTCTTAAAGTTTGAGGCTGCGATGCTTATGTGAAAAAGCTTCAACCTGATAAGCTTGAACCCAAATCGGAGAAATGTGTCTTCATAGGATACCCAAAGGAGACTATTGGGTACACCTTCTATCACAGATCGCAAGGCAAGACATTCATTGCTAAAAATGGATCCTTTCTAGCGAAGAAGTTTCTCTTGAAACAAGTGAGTGGGAGGAAAGTAGAACTTGATGAGGTAACTGTACCTGCTCCCTTATTGGAAAGTAGTCCATCACAGAAACCGGTTCCTGTGACACCTACACCAATTAGTGAGGAAGCTAATGATATTGATCAAGAAACTTCAGATCAAGTTACTACCAAACCTCATAGGTCAACCAGAGTAAGATCCGTACTAGAGTGGTACGGTAATCCTATCCTGTAGGTCATGTTACTTGGCCATGGCGAACCTACGAACTATGAGGAAATGATGATGAGCCCAGATTCCGCAAAATGGCTTGAGCCCATGAAATCTGAGATGGGGTCCATGTATGAGAACAAAGTGTGGACTTTGGTTGACTTGCCCGATGATCGGCAAGCCATCGAGAATAAATGGATCTTCAAGAAGAAGACTGATGCAGACAGTAATGTTACTGTCTACAAAGCTTGACTTGTTGCGAAAGGTTTTCGACAAGTTCAAGGGGTTGACTACAATGAGACTTTCTCACCATAGCGATGCTTAAGTCTGTCCGAATCATGTTAGCAATTGCTGCATTTTATGATTATGAAATTTGGCAAATGGATGTCAAAACTGCATTCCTGAATGGATTTCTAGAAGAAGAGTTGTATATGATGCAACCAGAAGGTTTTGTCGATCCAAAAGGTAATAACAAAGTGTGCAAGCTCCAGCGATCCATTTATGGACTAGTGCAAGCCTCTCGGAGTTGGAATAAACGTTTTGATAGTGTGATCAAAGCATATGGTTTTATACAGACTTTTGGAGAAGCCTGTATTTGCAAGAAAGTGAGTGGGAGCTCTGTAGCATTTCTAATACTATATGTGGATGACATATTGTTGATTGGAAATGATATAGAATTTCTAGATAACATAAAAGGATACTTGAATAAGAGTTTTTCAATGAAAGACCTCGATGAAGTTGCTTATATATTGGACATCAAGATCTATAGAGATAGATCAAGACGCTTAATTGGACTTTCACAAAGCACATACCTTGATAAAGTTTTGAAAAAGTTCAAAATGGATGAAGCAAAGAAAGGGTTCTTGCCTGTGTTACAAGGTGTGAAGTTGAGTCAGACTCAATGCCTGACCACTGCAGAAGATAGAGAGAAAATGAAAAATGTTCCCTATGCTTCAGCCATAGGCTCTATCATGTATGAAATGCTGTGTACCAGACCTGATGTGTGCCTTGCTATTAGTTTAGCAGGGAGGTACCAAAGTAATCCAGCAGTGGATCATTGGACAGCGATCAAGAACATCCTGAAATACCTGAAAAGGACTAAGGATATGTTTCTCGTTTATGGAGGTGACAAAGAGTTCGTCGTAAATGGTTACGTCGATGCAAGCTTTGACACTGATCTGGACGATTCTAAATTGCAAACCGGATACATGTTTATATTGAATGGTGGAGCTGTCAGTTGGTGCAGTTCTAAACAAAGCGTCATGGCGGGATCTACATGTGAAGCGGAGTGCATAGCTGCTTCGAAAGCAGCAAATGAAGGAGTCTGGATGAAGGAGTTCATATCCGATCTAGGTGTCATACCTAGTGCATCAGGTCCAATTAAAATCTTTTGTGACAATACTAGTGCAATTGCCTTGGCAAAGGAATCCAGATTTCACAAGAGAACCAAACACATCAAGATACGCTTCAATTCCATCCGTGATCAAGTCCAGGTGGGATACATAGAGATTTGCAAGATACATATGGATCTGAATGTTGCAGACCCGTTGTCGGTGTCAAAACCGGCGGATCTCGGGTAGGGGGTCCCGATCTGTGCGTCTTAGGCTGATGGTAACAGGAAGCAAGGGACACAATGTTTACCCAGGTTCGGGCCCTCTCGATGGAGGTAAAACCCTACTTCTTGCTTGATTAATATTGATGATATGAGTAGTACAAGAGTAGATCTACCACGAGATCGTAGAGGCTAAACCCTAGAAGCTAGCCTATGATGATTATGATTGTAATTGTGATCGGCCTTCTAAGGACCAACCTCTCTGGTTTATATAGACACCGAAGAGGGCTAGGGTTTACATGGAGTCGGTTACAAGGAAGGAAATACAATATCCGGATCGCCAAGCTTGTCTTCCACGCAAAGGAGAGTCCATCCGGACACGGGACGGAGCCTTGAGTCTTGTATCTTCACGCTCTCAATAGTCCGGACGATGTATATAGTCCGGCTGTCCGGATACCCCCTAATCCAAGACTCCCTCAGTAGCCCCTGAACCAGGCTTCAATGACGATGAGTCCGGCACGCAGTCTTGTCTTCGGCATTGCAAGGCGGGTTCCATCTCCGAATACTACAAAGTACATGTTACGACGAATTTTGTCCGGCTCTGCAAAATGGTCTTCACATACCACCGTAGAGAGAATGATATTTCACAAATGCAATCTGCCAACAACATGACATGTCATTACGGTCGGGTCATTATTCGAACCGTTTTCCCACAACTAGCCATTGCGCATATCGCGAGGCAGTTTCTTTGCACGTTTTGCCATAGCAGAGATCATGTCCCCTTATTGTGGGATTCTCATCAATACGGGTATGGATAATCCAACTGCACTGCTAATCACGGCGAGTGGGGAGCGAGCGGGTCCCACCAGGCAAGTGGGGAGGCACAAAAAAGCTTGTGCCGTCTCTATAAAGAGATAAGGTTTCTTCCTCTTTACCCCCGCCTTCTCCTTCCACTTGCCCATTCCCCTCCTTTCGATCCCTAACGCCCAGGCATTCTTCTTTTCCATCGAAGAGAGGTCTTCCAAAGATGTCCGGATCCGGAGCAGGAGGCATATGGATGGCCTCTACCATCCAGGAGAAGGATATCAAGAGGCTCCGGGAGGCCGGGTATCTGGCCAAGAAGATCGGCCACCGTCTCCCACCGGCAGGACAGGTCGTCCCTACTCCGGAGCCTCACGAGAGAGTCGTGTTCCTTCCCCATTTTGTCCGCGGGCTTGGGTTTCCCCTTCACCCATTTGTTCGTGGAGTCATGTATTACTATGGGATTGATTTTCATGATCTTTCCCCCAATTCTTTCCTCAATATATCGACGTTTATCGTCGTGTGCGAGGCCTTTCTCCAGATTTTGCCTCACTTCAGCCTGTGGCTAAAGATTTTCAATGTGAAGCCCAAGGTGGTGAGTAGCGAGCACGCCGAGTGCGGCGGCGCCATGGTGAGCAAGATGCCCAAGGTCGTTTTGCCGACGGGTACCTTCAACGACTCCGTCAAGGAGTGGCAGCAGCAATAGTTCTATATCACCAAACCACGCGGCGAAAAGTGGGCTACAGCTCCTGAGTTCAGATCCGGAGCCCCACTGCGGCTCACAACCTGGCCCGAGAAGGGCCCGAAATGGTCCTCGTCCGATGAGCTGTCACTACTCCAGACACGCGTTCAGAGTGTGGTCGACAAGGGCGTCAAGCTCGTCGACATAGTCCAGGTGATGTTAGTTCGCCTGGTCCTCCCTTGCCAGCGCCGAGACTGCAATTTGTGGGAGTATGACCCAACCGAGCACCAAACCCTTCGGGAGCTCTATGATTCCTCCCACAAGGATATCTGGAAGGTGCTCTTTAAGTCCGGCAAATCATGGCCGAGCTCCGCCGAGGACCGTGGGTATCAATTATCCCATTCTACAAGCCCGGTAAGTTATAGCCACACTCTGTCCATCCATGCTTCAGTTGGCATGTCCTGAGGAAGACATTTTTATCGTGCTTCATCGTGACCCCAGGGATGGGTAAAGGAGGTGGAGCGAATACATTGCCCGGCCCCGCTTCCGGAGGTGTAGGATCGAAAGTATGTCTAGAGGGGGGGTGATTAGACTACTTGACAATATAAAAATTCAGCCTTTTGATAAAGACAAGTTTTTGGCAAGTTCACAATGATGATCAAGTCAAGTATCACCCTACACATGCAATTCTAGAGTATAGGCAGCGGAAAGTAAATTGCACATGTAGTAAAGAGAGGTGGAGAAGAGCAAACACAATTTGGAGACACGGAGATTTTTTTTCTCGTGGTTCCGATAGGTGGTGCTATCGTCAATCCACGTTGATGGAGACTTCAACCCACGGAGGGTAACGGCTGCGGGAGTCCACGGAGGGCTCCACCCACGAAGGGTCCACGAAGAAGCAACCTTGTCTATGCCATCATGGCCTACGCCCACGGAGGGCTAGCCTTACTCGGGGTAGATCTTCACGAAGTAGGCGATCTCCTTGCCCTTACAAACTTCTTGGTTCAACTCCACATCTCGACGGAGGCTCCCAAGCGACACCTAACCAATCTAGGAGGCACCACCCTCCAAAAGGTAATAGATGGTGTTGATGATGATGAACTCCTTGCTCTTGTGCTTCAAATGATAATCTCCCCAACACTCAACTCTCCTCACTGATTTGGCTGTGGTGGAAGAAAGGATTGAGTGGAAAGCAACTTGGGAAGGCTAGAGATCAAGTTTCATATGGTGGGAGTGGAGCTACTTGATCTCAACACAAGGGTAGGTAGTTTTCTTCTCAGAAATGTAAGGTAGGAGTGGTAGTTCTTTCTGATGGCTCTCTCCACGAATGAAGAGGGGGTGGAGGGGTATTTATAGCCTCCACACAAAATCCAACCGTTACACACATTTGACCAATCTCGGTCAGACCGAAGTTGACAACTCGGTGAGACCGAAAGTTCAAATCATGTGAACGTTGGGATTTTCGGTGGGACCGAAAATACAAACTCGGTGAGTCCGATTCGTCCAAAGACAAGAGCTTGCCAATCTCGGTGGGACCGACTTCATCATCTCGGTGACACCGATTTGATGACAGAAGGTTACAGAAGCTTGGCAACTCAAGTTTCGGTGAGACCGAGTTCAGAATCGGAAAATCCGAGAATTCTAGGGTTTGGCTATATGGCTGAGGTGGTTCATCTCGGTGTGACTGGGTTTGGAAAATCGGTGGGACCGAGATTACTTATGAGTGTATTATGGAAGTGAGAGTTGCTGATAGTTTAGGAGATGTATCACTAAGCACTTTGAGCAACCAGATCATTATCATAACCTCATCCCCTTTTAATAGTATTGGCTTTCCTATAGACTCAATGTGATCTTGGATCACTAAACCAAAAATGGAGTCTTGAGCTTTTGCCAATGCTTGCCTTAGCATTTTGAGGGGTCCACTTCTTCAGTCCTTGCCATACCCATATCACTGAACTTTCTGAAATGATTCTCAAGAAACTATTAGTTCAATGATATATATGTTGTTATTAATTACCAAAACCACCCGGGGATTAGTTGCACTTTCAATCTCCCCCTTTTTGGTAATTGATGACAACATATAGATCAAAGCTTCGACAAAGGATATAATCAATGAATAATATCGTCGCTTTGAGAAGTATGTGATAAGCAAGAGCTCCCCCTAAATTTGTGCATTATTTAAGATTTGCGTTTGAATGCAAATGCACAATCGATTAGGATCATGGGTCACTCTTCCATGTCACATACATCTTGGTGGAGCGCACAAAATGATAAGAATGAATAGCATGCACCCAATCACCAAGACATGAGTAAATGGTCATACAAGATAGGAATAGCATATGATAAGCATTAAGCACACATTAAGGCATAGTACGACCAAGCACTCATCAAACGTAGTATCAAACACACAGAATGTCACGAAAACCAAAAGAACAAAAGCGCAAAAAAAAAACAACAGCACTCTCTCTCTCGAAGTCCTATGATCTATACAATTTCTCCCCCTTTGGCAACAAGTTACCAAAAAGTTCGAAAAGTATAGAGCTAAACGTCACTAGGGACTCTGCTGGCGGCTCCTGTCTGGGTTGATGTTGGAGTTGAGATGGCTGCATCGGCGAAGACTTCTGCTGATGTCTGTGGAGCTGGAGGAGTGGTCACTGGAGCTGGAGCTGGAGCAACTGATGGAGCTGTGGGAGGTGCTGAGGCTGTAGTCCTGGTGTCTGTCACTGGAATAGCAGCTGATCGGGGTCCTGTGGGAACCGGAGCAGTCTGTTCATAAGCATCTTGGACTAGGTCATCCTGCATCTCACGCATGAGCTCTTCCTTCTCCCTCTTTGCTTCCTCGATATCTGCCTCAAGCTTGTTGACAGTTACTTGCACTTCAGTCAGCTTCACATCCAGAGCATGGATCTTGTCTTCAACAATCCTCTCAAGGCTCTCCTGAGACTGTACAATGCTGGCCAGGCGTTGTTCAATCCTTTGGGAAGCTTCAAGGAGCTGCTCTCCAACACTCTTTGGTTTAGCTGCTGCTGCTGCTGCTTCCTTCTCAGCTTTGGCTTTCTTGGCAGCTTCAATCTTTGCTTGACCTTCAACAGAAGTTGGATCCTCCTCATCCATCACAACATCATTGTCCTCATGCTCAGGCTGCAGTGGTAGGTGTTCTCTATCCAACAAGAATGTGCCCGTGCCAAACTTGGCATTGATAAGCATCTGAATATGCGGGGCAAATCCAGACGACCTTTTCTGGTCAGCTGCAGTCCTCTTAATAGTCTCAACTATCAAGTCCATCACCTTGAACGGTGCCTTCTCATCAAGTATATGCAGCATGTTGATAGAGTACCCTCTGATCATGCGATGATCTCCAGACTTGGGCATCAAGGTATGCCTCAGAATAGTGTTTGTGGTAGGTAGACCTGCCTGGAGATAATACACTGAGCCAAGCTTCCAGATTGCTAAATCCTTAGCTGGAACCTCCTTGTACATATTCTTCATAGATTCATGGTTCTTCTTGGGAATGCCATAGACATCAACATCATCCTCTCTCTGCACTGGAGCATTCAGCAGTTCTGCCCATTCTTCTACAGTTGAAGAGAATCTTTGGCCTTTAGTCATCCATGTGATCTTTCCATCTGGATAGAAATGAGCTGTGGCATAGAATTGCATAATCATTTCATCATTCCAACTTGTCAGCTTTTGACCTACGAAGTCTGCAACACCACATGCAGTGAAGCTCTCATGCACATGTGGAAAGAAGTCTCTGTGCTCTTCACTGTCAATGTATTTCCAATCAACAAATCTGGTGTCTGCCACTATGGGCTTCTTGTCCATCAGCACAGTCTCATAGAAGTCCTGCTGCTCTCTGGTGTGAAATCTGGGATCAACAGCAGTTCTTCTCCTCACAGCATATGGATCAGCTTGTCTCCATAGCCTGAGACCTCTATCCTTCCTTTCCTTCATGTTTTCAGCTTGAGGATGAGCATCATTGTGAAGTGGCAGTTTTGGACGAAGTTTCAGCAAAACTGGTGCCTCATCATCTGACACAGCTGGTGGCACATCATCCTTGTTCTTTTCAGACGCTGGAATGTTTTTGACGGTCTTCTTGGGCTTGGCAGCAGGCTTTGCTGGAGCTGCCTTGACTGGAGCAGATGGCTTGGACTTTGAAGTGGCTCCAGCCCTGATGGCATCACCCATGAGCTTAGGCTTCTGAGGAGGCTGGGGTGCTTCCTCATCCTCTACTGCTGCATCTGCATGAGGATCAATATACATATCTGTTCTAGCTCCTGACACATACACTATCCTCTTTCTCTTGGAAGTTTTCTTCACCTTGCTTGTAGTTTCCTCTTCCATACTCAGCTTTTTAGCAACAGTGGACTGCTTCACTTTTCTGGTGCCTTTCTTGGTTTGCTGCCCTTGAGGCTCTTTGGCAACAACCTTTCTCTTTGGCTTGGAGGAGACCTCTTCCTCAACAAAGAAATCAGAATCTTCTTCATCAGAGTTCCTCTTCTTTCTGGCCCTGGTGGCTGCAGGAGGCAAACCACTTGGTGTGCTCCTCTCACCATCATCTGATGGGCTGCTGGGTTCAGGACTAGTGCCTGCCTCTGGAATATCAGCAATAGGTGACTCAGACCTGTTCTGGCTGTCACTGGCATCTGACATGGCTGACAACCTGTGAATAGATAAGGTGTAGGCAGAGTAGAAGAGTTATCACAAACTGCAGAAGATTTTGCAAACAGAATGAGTTCAAATTCTAGTATTAGGTTTTCACAGAAGACATTTCGGTCAGTCCGAGTTTAAAATTCGGTGAATCCGAAGTGTTCAAACAGAAGCATTCACACCACTTTCGGTTGGACCGAAGTGGGTTTCGGTCCTGCCGAAAACACTAGGGTTTCACTAAATCCTCATTTCGGTCACACCGATTTGCACAACTCGGTTGGACCGAAAGGTGCAGTGCAATGGCCAGAGGCCAAATCGGTCATACCGAGAATGTAAAATCGGTCTCACCGAGATGTGTTCGGCGGAAACCTAACCCTAAAACTTTTACTCGAATTTCGTTCAAAGGAACTAATCTTGTGTTCAGGAAGATTTCAATCGTGGCAAGATTACAGGCAAACCAAACGTGCATTGAATCGGAGATGAGAGCACGAGTGGGATCGAAACTCACCCTAACTTGGTGGAGTTCCTCTACGGCGGCAACGGCGCGGAGAAGATGTCCGTTGACGGCGACGGAGACCTGCGGCGAGGGCGCACAGGCGACGACGGAGACGATCCGGAGACCAGGTGACGGCAGCAAGGGGTGTGGGGGCGAAGCGTTTTGAAGTAGAAATCAACGCGCGGCCCTCGGAGTATATATACCCCTTTGCTGTCGGTGGGACCGAGTTGTAAAACTCGGTGGCACCGAGATGGATAACTGCTGGGCAGTTATGCACTTCGGTCACGCCGAAATTCACAACTCGGTTTCACCGAGGTGAAAACCTAGATCAATCCAAATGCTTTCGGTTTGACCGAGTTTGAGTGAGTTGGTCTGACCGAAATCACTTAGAAGGTTTTGGAAGTTAGCCCTTGACGGATCGGTGGCTCCGAGTGCTCCTCACTCGGAGGGTCCGAAAATGACTTGTTCAAAGTTTGTGATGTAAGCATGAATAGAATTTGAGACAAGAAAGCATAGATAGCTAGGGGAGGTACTTAGGCATTCTTGTCCATCCATTTGGTCAGAAAAAAAATCAAAAAGACCAAAGCAACAAATGGATGTCCTCGAATGGATTAAATCATGCATCCAACATGCTCACACAATAAGATAGCAAATGAAATATGTGTCAAACATGCACAATCAAAACTCTAGCTACTATCACACAATTTGTCGATGACTAGGTCATCTATATATGAGTATATTGACTTAGGAGTCAAATGAGAACATTTGATCATAGGTCATACTCATCGTTTAAGCACAAGTGGGGTTACCACTTTTACATAAAGCATTGATGTGTTCACATCATTTGAAGATGCTTTAGCTCAATTCTTTAGAGCAAAGCTCCCCCTAGATGTGAGAACCCCTTTTAAAGGGTCAAACTAACCTTGGGTTGTCGTAGAAGACTTCATGTAGATGTTGAAGATGTGGATGCTCAATGTTGATGAAGATCATCAAGAGTTGGGAGCAATCCTTTGGATTCGGGCACTTTCAATACCTACATGGGTTAGTCCCACAAGGAACAAACAAGGATATCCATGGACATAGATTGAAGTACACAATGGATGATGTCCATGAGAGCTATGATTACCTTGTCCCTTGACTTACCAACAAGAGGGTTTGTGACTCCATGAACTAGTGCAAGATGTGGAAGTTGATTGCACAAGTTCTTGCCAAAATGAATATGAGTGAAGTATGTTGGCGGAGTCACCCTCAAGAACTCTCTAGTTCTTCTTCTTCGGGATCCACATCATCTTGATGGGAATCCTTGGGGTTGTAGTTGAGCTTGACGAAGTAGAACTTGACGTTTCCTTGGGAACCCACTTGACCATGGCTTTAGGTGCTTCAATAAATGCATCAATCTCCTCTTGAAGCTTGTCCTTGTCTTTTAGCTTGTGGTCTTGTGGTGGAAGATCATCTTGAGCTTGTTCCACATTGGAAGAAGTAGGATCGTACTTCTCCTTTTGAGAAACAAACTTTGGAGTGGGATATTGACCTTCTTCCCATTCAACACCCTCGGCGTTGAACTTTCGCTCAAAACCAATTCCTTGATTCTTCCGGTGCCTCCCTTGCTTGCGAATAATTTCCTCAAAGTTCTTGCTTCCGGCAAGGCTCTTGTAGACACCTTTCTCTATAATCCCTTTCAATAAACTATTTTCTTGCTCAAGTGTAACTTGGCTTGAAACATTGTTAGTGGAATCAAGAGAACTACTAGAACCAATATTGTTGCTTCTAGATGAAGAATTTTTCTTATGCTTGTCATGCTTAGTTTTAATAGGTGGCAAGAAATTAGACAAGAGAAGTCGTTTGGCAAGATATGAAGAACTCTTCTTTCGAAGATCGTCATTGATTGCTTTTAGGAACTCATGTTCTTGCTCTAGATTGAGCTTCTCGAAGCGTAGCTTCTCATGAGATCTTAGGAGCTCTCTATGATCTTCTTGAGTTGTTTCATGAGCTAACTTAAGAGTGTTTAGTTCTTTAGTTAGACGCTCAATCTCCTTCATAGCATTGTCATTCGACTCTTCTCGACTATAAAGACTACTAGCATGTTCATCATTACTAGTCTCACTAGATTTGTCATGTAAAAGCTCATCTTCACCAAGCAAGTCATCCTCATCACTATCAAAGTCAATGAATTCAGGGTGTGATACCTTGGGGCCTTTAGCCATGAAGCATCTTCCAATTCCCTCATTTGGTGAATCAAATAAGTCATAGGAGTTGGAGTTGGAGGACACGAGAGCAAGACCGGCAACACCTTCATCTTGACTGTAGTCGGAGTTGGAGTGATAGCTTCTTTCGGAATGATTGTCGGAGTTGGAGCCGGAGACCCATTCACCTACATGAGCTTGATGTTTTCTTCTTGTGTAGCTCCTTGATGACTTGTCTTTCCTCTCCGAATCCTTGCTTCTCCGAGAGGGTCTTCGTTCATAACGATCATCTCTGCTCCTTCTCTCTTTCCGACGTGACTCATCTCTTGAGCTTCTTCTTCTTGGAGATTCTTCTCTTCTCTTGTGGGGAGCCGTACACTCATTTGAGTAGTGTCCGGGTCTTCCACAATTGTAGCAGTTTCGGTCACGACTAGAAGATCTCTTTTCATCATATGATCTAGACTTTGAGCTTCTCTCTTTGCCTCTATTCTTGTAGAATTTGTTGAAGTTCTTGACCATTAGGCTTATCTCTTCATTGGAAACTAACTTGTCACTTGAGGTTGTGGGAGCATCACTTGTAGCTTTGTAAGCACCACTTGACTTGTTGTGAAGCTCTTCCTTATCCTTAAGTGTCATCTCATGAGCAACAATTCTTCCAATGACTTCGGTTGGCTTGAGATTCTTGTAGTTTGGCATCATTTGGATCAAAGTGCACACGGTGTCATACTTTCCATCCAAAGCTCTGAGAATCTTTTTGATGATGAATCGGTCGGTCATTTCTTCGCTTCCTAAGCTGGCAATCTCATTTGTGATGAGAGCAAGCCTAGAGTACATTTCAGCGACTCCTTCACCATCCTTCATCTTGAACTTGTCAAGTTGACCTTGAAGAATATCTAGCTTTGATTCCTTCACGGACTCGGTACCTTCGTGCATTTCAACCAAAGTATCCCAAATCTCTTTTGCATTCTCAAGACGGCTGATTTTGTTGAACTCCTCGGGACACAAAGCATTGAATAGAATGTCACAAGCTTGAGCATTGTTTTGCAACATCCGCAATTCATCCGTTGTAGCTTCGCGATCCGGAACTTTTCCTTCCTCGAAGAACTCACCTTGCAAACCAACACAAATAATGCCCCATGCGGCTGGGTTATGACCAAGAATATGCATTTTCATTTTATGCTTCCAACTAGCAAAATTTGTACCATCAAAGTAAGGACCTCTACGAAAATTACCCTCACTAGACGCCATACTCTCCTAGGTTGTGAAACCAAGCTTATGGAGTCCAATGCAATGGAAACCAATACAATGGAGACCAAAGCTCTGATACCACTTGTAGGATCGAAAGTATGTCTAGAGGGGGGGTGATTAGACTACTTGACAATATAAAAATTCAGCCTTTTGATAAAGACAAGTTTTTGGCAAGTTCACAATGATGATCAAGTCAAGTATCACCCTACACATGCAATTCTAGAGTATAGGCAGCGGAAAGTAAATTGCACATGTAGTAAAGAGAGGTGGAGAAGAGCAAACGCAATTTGGAGACACGGAGATTTTTTTCTCATGGTTCCGATAGGTGGTGCTATCGTCAATCCACGTTGATGGAGACTTCAACCCACGGAGGGTAACGGCTGCGAGAGTCCACGGAGGGCTCCACCCACGAAGGGTCCACGAAGAAGCAACCTTGTCTATGCCATCATGGCCTACGCCCACGGAGGGCTAGCCTTACTCGGGGTAGATCTTCACGAAGTAGGCGATCTCCTTGCCCTTACAAACTTCTTGGTTCAACTCCACATCTCGACGGAGGCTCCCAAGCGACACCTAACCAATCTAGGAGGCACCACCCTCCAAAAGGTAATAGATGGTGTTGATGATGATGAACTCCTTGCTCTTGTGCTTCAAATGATAATCTCCCCAACACTCAACTCTCCTCACTGATTTGGCTGTGGTGGAAGAAAGGATTGAGTGGAAAGCAACTTGGGAAGGCTAGAGATCAAGTTTCATATGGTGGGAGTGGAGCTACTTGATCTCAACACAAGGGTAGGTAGTTTTCTTCTCAGAAATGTAAGGTAGGAGTGGTAGTTCTTTCTGATGGCTCTCTCCACGAATGAAGAGGGGGTGGAGGGGTATTTATAGCCTCCACACAAAATCCAACCGTTACACACATTTGACCAATCTCGGTCAGACCGAAGTTGACAACTCGGTGAGACCGAAAGTTCAAATCATGTGAACGTTGGGATTTTCGGTGGGACCGAAAATACAAACTCGGTGAGTCCGATTCGTCCAAAGACAAGAGCTTGCCAATCTCGGTGGGACCGACTTCATCATCTCGGTGACACCGATTTGATGACAGAAGGTTACAGAAGCTTGGCAACTCAAGTTTCGGTGAGACCGAGTTCAGAATCGGAAAATCCGAGAATTCTAGGGTTTGGCTATATGGCTGAGGTGGTTCATCTCGGTGTGACTGGGTTTGGAAAATCGGTGGGACCGAGATTACTTATGAGTGTATTATGGAAGTGAGAGTTGCTGATAGTTTAGGAGATGTA
The DNA here is from genome assembly GCA_963921465.1 of Triticum timopheevii. NCBI lineage: Eukaryota > Viridiplantae > Streptophyta > Magnoliopsida > Poales > Poaceae > Triticum > Triticum timopheevii. The sequence goes on from OY997268.1 coordinate 204,281,837, forward strand.
TCACTAAGCACTTTGAGCAACCAGATCATTATCATAACCTCATCCCCTTTTAATAGTATTGGCTTTCCTATAGACTCAATGTGATCTTGGATCACTAAACCAAAAATGGAGTCTTGAGCTTTTGCCAATGCTTGCCTTAGCATTTTGAGGGGTCCACTTCTTCAGTCCTTGCCATACCCATATCACTGAACTTTCTGAAATGATTCTCAAGAAACTATTAGTTCAATGATATATATGTTGTTATTAATTACCAAAACCACCCGGGGATTAGTTGCACTTTCAGGAGGAACCGGCCGGACCTCTCCTAACGAAGATGCTGGTCCCCACGCCTTACGAGGCGCCAAAGAAAGAGGCCTCCAAGAAGGCCAAAAAGGCCCGGAGTGGCCTCCATCGTCGCGAGGCTTCGGACGCAAAATCCGAAGACTCCAGCGACGCTCCTTCTTCCGAAGACGAAGAGGAGGAAGCAGAGGAGGACGAGCCTCACTCTTGAGGTGGGAAGAAAAGGACGGCATCCTCATCCCTGGAGGCCGAACCGCCCAAGAGGGGGAAAGGTTCCCTCCCAGAGGCATCCACCACGGCTACCGATAGCAGTCCCGAGTGGGATCCCAGGGCCCAGCCCCTGGAAAAGTCGTAAGTATACGAAATCCGAACATGCATATGCATCTGGGGTCATTTGGGTACAGTAGTTTTAACTGTCGCCATATTTCGTACAGCCCGGCGAGGTCTCACGTCGGACAATCCTCATCGGAGGATTCGCTGAGCTCAGATGCTTTGGCGAGTGAGACGCCTCCAGAGGCCCCTTCCCCGAAGTCCAGGCGCGACACCGAGGTGTCGTCTCAAAGAGACCCGGACTAGGGGAGGCATGTCTCTGGGGCCGGACACATGGGGGCGGCGGCCCCCCGGCGTGTCGACGATGGGGGCGATCTCGGGTTTGGACCACAGCCGGACAAGGTCCTAGAGACCTCTAAGGCTCCAGGATCGGGCGAGCGGCCACCTTCAACGGTGGGAGGCTTGCCTACTCCGCCGGCAACCTCTGTCCAAGCAGAGCTGCCAGGCGGTTTATCGACAGTGTTAAAGAGCGCGTATATCGTCAATGAACATCGGACCCTCATGGGTGCGGTGGTTGAAAAGATTCAGTCCGCCGAGAGTGGGCTGAATGAGTCCTGCCTTGGCCTTATAAAGGCCTTTGAGGTATGGTTTCTAAGAAACCTTTGAGGAATTGTCATACTATGAGTAGTAGCCGCTGATACACTATCCGGCGACAGAGAGAGAGAGAGCCGGGCAGGGGATCAAACCCTCCGCTTTTGCAGGAGCCTTTGTTAATGACGTAATAGGCGTCTGCAGAGAAGACGGTCGCTCATAATGCGGAAGTGTCCGGACTGAAGCAGAGCCTGGAACGGGCCGAGGAAGAGCTTGGTCGTATGAAGAAGCAATTGGAGGACAGGCAAGGTATGTTGAAACATTGTCTTGAATTTGGCACGAATGAGTAATTGTGCCTAGTGAAAAGTATTTGTGTTGTATGCTCTAGGAGCGAGTGCCGAATATGAGGCACTGAAAAAGGCTGTGGCTGATGCCAACGAGAAGGTTGCCGATGAACAAGCGCTTTGTGAGAAACACGAGGCCAGGGTCATCGCAGCTGAGCGAGAGGTCCAGGAGGCTGTGAAGAAAAGCGAGTGCTTGGAGCAGAGTCTAGTAGGGAAAGAATCCGAACTCGCCCAAGCTCTCCAAGCCGCGGAACATTCAGGAGGCCCGGAAAGTTGCGGCTGGTAAGGCCTTTTGTATTTATGGCCATGATAGTGGGAAGAACTCTAAGCGACAAACTAAATTCTTGTATTTCCATGGGCGTTTGCGGATCTGCCTCGCAGCATATTAGATGCCGCCCAATTCTACCGAAACGAGGAGAAGAAGTCTGCGGAAAGGGATTTCTGGTCGCAGTATTTGGCGCCGAACTATCCGGTGCCTTTTATCGATCAGCTGAAGCAACTGGTCGAACTGCACCAGGCGGCCGAACAAGCCATGAAAGACTTGGTTGTCCGGCTGTGGCCCGTGGAGCCAATTCCAAGCAGTTACTTCGGACTCGTGAAGGGGATTGTGGGCGCCTGCCCTTGGCTTGATGCTGTTAAGCGATCGATCTGTATAGAGGGTGCGCGTATGGCGTTTGCCCGTGCAAAAGTGCATTGGGGGAAGCTTGATGCGGAGAAGCTGATGACTGAGGGGCCGCCAGAGGGTAAGGAGCACCGCAAGCCCGAGCTGTACTATGAAGGTGTACTGAAGGGGGCCCGCCTTGTGGCGGATAAGTGTACAAGAGACATTATATTTCCCTAAGGGCATTCGTGCCATTCTTTGTAATATGGGATAACGGCATTTTTATTATTTATTGCCAGTTTTGTTTGAACATTTGTTCTTCCTGTGCGGCTGTTTAGTGTATGTAAATCCTGAGAGTTGGCCAGTCGTCGGCTTTGGCCCCCACGGAAGAAATACGGGGGTGTTCGGGACATACCTGAACACTCTTTATCCCATGGTTGGGTCCTTTTAAGGAGGTGTTCCTCACCACGAACCAGGCAATCGGACTATAGGGCTTTACCACTCTCACTTAGCCATAGGAATTCGAGTATGGTCGGCGTAGCCCCTAGTGTTCGGAAGGCCGAACTAGGGGCTCTATTGGCGCCTGATCGGAAGACCGATCCATTGCACTCTGCATTTATAATGGCGTTATGCAGAATAAATCTTTAAGGATTTTACAACCTCTCGAACAGCTGACCAGCTCTCGTTGTATCATGACAGTCAGTTTTCGGCTTCTTCTACTGAGGTGCTCGTCCGGCAGAACCAGGACACAACCGCAGTATTTCTCCTGCGCTACCTTAGCCGATATAACGGAACGTAAGGTACCAAAACAAGGGAGCTGGGCAAACCCAACCAATGACCCAAGACATGATTCAGAGCTGATGCATATAGTGCTATAAGTTTGGGGTGCCGAGCGACTGAAAAGGTGGTCGGACTTTATTGCCGTACTGTGAAGCCCCTGGCATAATCGGGCGTAACACGAGGCGTCGATGAGAAACTACGGCCAGTAAGTGTTATTTAAGTCTACGCATTGTAGTAGGATGATATGTCTATGCATATGAGTATGATTTATGATTATGAAAAGAGGTGTTTTTGGCGGAATCTGTGATGGCCGGACTGGAGGGGGCTGTGAGTGGATTTGAAGTGAATCTGGACTGCCTTCTTTGGGGGGGGGGGGGGCTCACATGCATGTTCCTGTCCTTGTGTGTCCGGGCCGATTCCACGTCGCCAATCCTGTTCTGCGTCAAAGTTAGTTTGTAAAGGCAAATACTTAGAGGCAGCTGAACGCCCTCTTGTGGTTGGTCCGAGGGTTCCTGATCGGACCCTGGTTAACCCAGCCGTTATACCGTGAAGTAGCGCGGACTCCTCAGTTGGTGTCCGGATAGTTGGCTGTCATATCAGAATTTTGATAGGCATGCACGACTCGCTACTCCGACAGCTGTATGATTTCCGCTTTAAGGGCGGGGTTCAGCCTTGCCCATAGGTGTGATTACATCACACAGTGTTGGCCTAAATGGTTTACCATGTGGAATCTAGTCGACGTGGTTCATCCCGTTAGCATATGGTAAATTACCGTATGAGGGGAGGGTGCCAAAGAATTATTCTTTGGCGTGGCATTTTTGGGTGATCCGAAGACAACCGTTAGAGTGGTGGGCCAATAAAACTTGGCCTTTGCACCTGGCATCTTTTAGAAGATGTTATTTGTGGTTTCATACCTGCGGGCGTTTTATGTATTATGGAGCCCCCGGACTACTAGGTCTAGAGGTACTGCAATTGAATTGCTGTGGTTGATGTTGTCCGGACGATTGATGTGATCGGGGGAGATCGGCCGTACTTTTATGATCTGGAGGATGTTTTGACTTTGCCGTTATTGGACTCCTCCCCTTATTGTTTCCGGCACACGACCGTCCGCTTTGCTTTGAGGATCCGGCATTCTCTATTGGTGTGCTTGGCCGTCCTTCTAGGAGTACCATGAATTTCACATGGTTGATCGAGTATGGTGCTCGACTCGTATATGCCTGAGTTGTTCTTTGTCCGCTGACCGGACTGGGAGTTGCTGGATTTGGCACCAACTTCCCTGACTTGACGTTTATGACAATTGCGCCGAGGCTTGAGGATGCTTCTTCGTGTATCCTTCATATTGTCTTGGACCGTTGCGGTGTGTTGACGTAGGGGTATGTGCCTTGGGTTCTCCTGCTTAGGTTGGGGTAGCGAATTATGCCGTGTGTGCCCTTTGTCGGGGCAGTCGAGTCCGTATTTTTCAGTGGCCAGGACCTTGGTCCACCTGTCCATGAGCAAATCTTGGTCAGCTTTAAGCTGATCTTGCTTCCTTTGCAAGATCCTTGCCGTGGCCATGAGCTATCGCTTGAAGCGAACTTGTTCCACTGGATCTTCAGGCACGCCGAATTCGTCATTGCCGAGGCTTACCTCGTCCTCGGAGGGGGGTGTATAGTTGTCCCTCTCCAAGTATCCCACCGTGGCCAGTCCGGCCTGCTTGACAGCAGGCTGATCAGGGTTGTGTTCATCTTTGGCGCCGTCCGAATTGTTTTCGTCTCCTGGGCTGGTATTGCTGTGGCGGGGCTTGGAGCGGCGCCAACAACGCCCATGCTTTGTTTTTCTCCCTGAGGGGTTATCCTCCGCTGCCTCATCGCCATTGGTTTCCTTCGGAGTGTTCGCCATATATATATCGTATGAGGAGGTGGCGGTCCATCGCCCTGTGAGCGGTGGCTCATGTACTTCTCCTGCATCGTCATCCATACCGTCGATGTCTTCGGAGTCGAAGTCAAGCACGTCGGTTAGATCATCGACCATGGCGATGAAGTGGGTGGTGGGTGGGCAGCGAATTCCTTCGTTGCCCGCTTCCCACTCAAGCCGGACATAGTTCGGCCAAGAGCCTCCTGACAAAGAGAGAGACTTTAATGAGTTCAGCACATCGCCAAAGGGCGAGTGTTGGAAGATATCCGCAGCTGTGAACTCCATTACTGGAGCCCAACCGGATTCGGCGGGCTCAGGAGAGCGCGGACTGGAACCTACAGCCGGTAGGAGTCCGAGGGTCCGGTGTCACAGGCTTCTTCAGGGGTGAGGCCTGTGTTCGGCTCCACCGCCGATGAGTGTGCGGCCTGCGGGGCGGGGTCCATCCACCCGTCCTTGGGCCACGCAGTCTGCTCCGGATTTAGGTCCGGGGTTGCTGTAGAGGTGATATCCCGAGCATTGTCCGACAGCAGGTCTAAGCCGTGCTCATCGTGACTGTCCGGCGCTCCTGGCACAGGCCCGACTCCGTCGAAGATCAAGTCTCCGCAGATATCGGTCGTGTAGTTCAGGTTTCCGAACCTGACCTGGTGGCCAGGGGCGTAGCTGTCGATCTGCTCCAGATGGCCAAGCGAATTGGCACGCAGTGCGAAGCCGCCGAACACGAAGATCTGTCCGGGGAGAAAAGTCTCACCCTGGACCGTGTTGTCGACGATTGAAGGCGCCATCAAGCCTTGCAGCGACAACACAGAGGAACTCTCAATGAAAGCACCAATGTTGGTGTCAAAACTGGCGAAACTGGGTAAACATTGTGTCCCTTGCTTCCTATTACCATCAGCCTAAGACACACAGATCGGGACTACCCGAGATCCGCCGGTTTTGACACCGACACCCATTGACTAAGCCTCTCTCACGAGCAAAACATGATCAGCACCAAGACTCCATGGGTGTTAGAATCATTACTATGTAATCTAGATTATTGACTCTAGTGCAAGTGGGAGACTGAAGGAAAGATGCCCTAGAGGCAATAATAAAGTTATTATTTATTTCCTTATTTCATGATAAATGTTTATTATTCATGCTAGAATTGTAATAACCGGAAACATAATACATGTGTGAATACATAGACAAACATAGTGTCACTAGTATGCCTCTACCTGACTAGCTCGTTGATCAAAGATGGTTAAGATTTCCTAACCATTGACACGAGTTGTCATTTGATAAACGGGATCACATCATTGGGAGAATGATGTGATTGAATTGACCCATTCCGTTAGCTTAGCACTTGATCGTTTTAGTTTACTGCTATTGCTTTCTTCATGACTTATACATGTTCCTATGACTATGAGATTATGCAACTCCCGATTACCGGAGGAACACTTTATGTTCTACCAAATGTCACAACATAACTGAGTGATTATAAAGGTGCTCTACAGGTGTCTCCGATGGTACTTGTTGAGTTGGCATAGATCGAGATTAGGATTTGTCACTCCGATTGTCGGAGAGGTATCTTTGGGCCCTCTCGGTAATGCACATCACTATAAGCCTTGCAAGCAATGTGATTAATGAGTTAGTTGCGGGATGAAGCATTACGGAACGAGTACAGAGACTTGCCGGAATGAGATTGAGCTAGGTATTGAGATACCGACGATCGAATCTCGGGCAAGTAACATACCGATGACAAAGGGAACAACGTATGTTGTTATGCGGTTTGACCGATAAAGATCTTCGTAGAATATGTAGGAGCCAATATGAGCATCCAGGTTTCGCTATTTGTTATTGACCGGAGACGTGTCTCTGTCATGTCTACATAGTTCTCGAACCCGTAGGGTTCGCACGCTTAATGTTCGGTGACGATCGGTATTATGAGTTTATGTGTTTTGATGTACCGAAGGTAGTTCGGAGTCCCAGATATGATCATGGACATGATGAGGAGTCTCGAAATGGTCGAGACATAAAGATTGATATATTGGATGACTATATTCGGACACCGGATGAGTTCTGGGGGTCATCGGATATTTATCGGAGTGCCGGGAGGTTATCGGAACCCTCGGGGGATCTAATGGGCCAGCATGGGCCTTGTGGGAGAGAGAGGAGAGGGCCTAGGGCTTCCCCCCCCCCTTGGGAGTCCAAATTGGACAAGGAGGGGGGCGGCGCCCCCTCTTTCCTCCCTCTCTCCCTCTCCTTCCTCCCCCCTCTCCTACTCCTACTAGGAAAGGAGGAGTCCTACTCCTGGTGGGAGTAGGACTCCCTCCTTGGCGCGCCCTCCTCCTTGGCCGGCCGCCTCCCCCCTAGCTCCTTTATATACGGGCGCAGGGGGGCACCCCAAGGCACACAAGTTGATCATTGATCTTTAGCCGTGTGCGGTGCCCCTCCACCATAATCCACCTCGGTCATATCGTAGCGGTGCTTAGGCGAAGCCCTGCGTCGGTAGCTTCATCAATACCGCCATCACGCCGTCGTGCTGACGGAACTCTCCCTTGAAGCTCTACTGGATCGTGAGTTCGTGGGACGTCACCGAGCTGAACGTGTGCAGATCGCGGAGGGGCCGTACATTCGGTACTAGGATTGGTCGATCATGAAGACGTACGACTACATCAACTGCGTTGTCATAACGCTTCCACTTACAGTCTACGAGGGTACGTGGACGACACTCTCCCCTCTTGTTGTTATGCATCACCATGATCTTGCATGTGCGTAGGATTTTTTTTGAAATTACTACGTTCCCCAACATTGACGACGATGTCGTCTCTGGTGTATGTCTTCATTTTCTTTTTTCTGGGAAAACGTCTCACAAAAAGATCCTTTGCAGGAAGGTCAAATCTTACATTTCCTTCAAACATATTGATAGTTAACTTTATGATCCTAAGAAACGGTCAACCAAGAATTATAGGAGCAATTGAGGGCAGTGTTGTGGCGACCATATTGAGTGGCGGCTGAGCGGGGAAGGATCGGAATCGGGCGGTGGCATCCCAAGAATGGACAGCGGTCACAAAGGCAATGAGAGATGGGGTGGTATCAGGCTGGGGCGGCGGTCCGTGTCGCGGCGGCAGTGAGAACCGAACGGAATCGACGTGGCGTGAAAGTTTCACCACTGCGGTTTGGTTTCCTCCACAACAATTATTATTTAGGTCAGCCCCTATGGGTGCACTCATAGTAAAATTTTAGGACAGCTGTAAATTATTATTATTTTCACCAAACAGATATATGATTGTAGTTGTATTTTGTCCACGGCACATTAAACAGTGTTTTTTTGGTCATGACCGTAGTTTTCGGCATCTACTGTTGGAAATGCTCTAACATGGGACGGTGCACACGAAAAATGTCTGATGCTACGGGCTTAGGTGCTCCAGGAACTTCCGAGGCATTGAATCTTATATCTATTTTTTCTGACAGAAAGACTGTAAGGGAACCCCCTACAGTATAATTGGTGCAACAAACCCAAATTGCAAGTACCATGCCTTGAATCTTATATCTATGGTGATAGCTTGTGCAAATTTACAAGAAAAAACAAAAAACCAATAATTACATTCAGGTCCGGGGTATCCTCAAATGACCATCGGATCTTTAAATCCGACGGTTGGGAGCTTCCGGAGCACCTGAGCTTTTTTATTTTTTTGAAGCTGGGAAAAGATTTGCATCTGAGCTAAGTACTTCCGTAGCACCTAAACCTCTCACAACACCGCAAATATGTAGGCATGGACGAGCGTGTGTGCTCCTGGTATCGACAGCCATCGATCGGGTCTGGGGATGCGGGAAGTATGCTATATCGAAGGCTTTGTAGGGTATCTGTACGCACATTGAATAGCGTACGTATATAACGGAGTTGGTCCTTCAGACGTCCATTTGATTCTCACGGCGCGGTTTGGGTATTTGCCGCAGGCCGCAGTTGTTTATCAATACAGAGTAGCTTCCTGCTTTAGATGTGTCCTGATTGTTGGCAAAGATGCGCTTCTTTGGATCGTAGTCACCTACCTCTTCCACCGCTGCTCGACTGCACTTCAATCTTGCCGTCGACCTCAACCTCCTCCTCAGTCGTCTAAGGTCTATCGGCTCTGCCATTCACCAATTCCTACATGCAAGAACCGGGCGATCAGGAACATGTGCATAAACCTCAGATCTAAACGCAGAACAAATACCAAATTATAAAATTATACTTTCGCAAAAAAAATACAGAGCTTACCTCGAGCATCAGTTTCTCTGTGAGCCACTCTGCGTGACCTAGAGCAGCGCTCTCCGCGGAATGATCTTCAGATCATACGATCATGGGAAGGTTGCCTTCGCCGGCGGCGATTGCAGCTTGGGGCGAGTTCGAACCGGATGATGCATGCGGAAGAGAGCTCCCGACTGAAATTGGAGCGGACATCTGGACGCAGAACAATATTGCTTGATTCAGAACCTGATAATACGCTGGATTTCAAACCAGGTGATGCGATGAGTGTTGGTGTGCTTGCAGCCCCACTGTATTAAGTATAGGCCTTGCTAGGCAGAGGCTCCAAAATGATCCGAAAATCAAACTGCATTTCTACAGTGTTGCATCTGTGCGCTTGGCCCAAACCAAAGGGGTGTGCACACTGTTGTCGGTGGTAGCTTGGCTGTCGAGCATATCACTAAAAAAACTTGCATGTGACTTTTGCAAAATTGTTAGAAAAAATTAATACGAAATAAGGAATAAAAGTGACTACAATGGCCAGTAGTTGAACATGTCATCAGCAGCACACGAAGATTAACAGGAGATATTTGTTACAGGAGCACAAAACTTAGTTTTAAACAACACATAGCCACATCAGTACAGTTACTAAGCTCCCAGGAATTAGAGCGTTGGCGTCCACCTGTCACCTGTTTTTTCAGCCAGTAATTCACTAGGTGGGCTGCTCGGTGCTCCCCAAAGCCCGTATCTACCCTCCCGTCATCCCATCTCTCTTCTTCTTCTCCTTCCAAGCGCCGCCACCCTAGGGTTTGCGGCCGCCGCCAGCTAGCTCCGCCGGCACCTCCACCTCCTTATCTCGCGTCCGGGCATCTCTGCGTTCCACGGACTGCATCTTGACTCAATCTCCCCCCTCTCTCCTCTCTCCCTTGACATTGTGGGCGAACAGGGAGATCGTGTGCCGATGACCAAAGAGGAGGGTTGGCCTCATCCATACATCTGCAAGCCCAGACGCCTCACTTCCTCCTTCCTCCTCCCCCCTCTTGCACCTCACCTGGGCCACCGGATCCCTGCACCCACAAACCTAGCTCTAGGCAGCTGTTGCATGGTGGGGGAATGGCGGAGGCTGAAGGCAAGCAACCCATGATGCTGGTGCAGGCTGAGCCTCCCCTCCCATATAGGGATCCCTCTCCCTCCATGGATGACCATGTAGGGTTCTTTCCGCCCTTGATTCTCTCCTTTCCAATCTCTCTACTTGTTCCATAGTTTTCCGTTTTTTCCCACCTATATGATTGATTTCTTAGTTTTGATTCAGATTTTCAGGAATTACTAGTGCAACCAATGGACATGAAAAACCCAAGAAGGTGTCTAGATGGATCAGGAACTTACAATTTATTTTTTACTATGTTTGTATTCCATTTAATTATGACCTTTCCTTTTCTTTTCTTAATAGATGATGCATAGGGGAAGTGCAGTGTATTATATTATGTGAGAAAAAGGTGCCATAACAGTGCAAGGTTAGATTCGTTGTATGTGGTTGATTATGGATTTACGGTAGATTGGGAATGCATAAGTACGAACTAAATAACCTTACTTCTTTCGCTTTTACATAGAAGAATTAGTGCTAGCAAATTCAAAATTAATTTGCAGTGGCTTGATGAAGGTGTAGGGATAACATAAAATTGATTGTGTGAGTGCCAGATTTGGCGTCCTACATTTTTATTGGAAACCGTGTAGGTGTTCTTCGCTGGTCCCACTATTATATACATGTTTGCTTTCCCTTGGTTTTTCTGCATTGCCTCTATCTTATCTATGAATATATACTACTCCCTCTGTCCCGAAATGTAAGACGTTTTTAGACACTATGATAGTATCAAAAAACGTCTTACATTTCGGGACGGAGGGAGTACAATCCAGAAAAGAAATGAACAGAGAAATCAATTAGTAGCATGTAACATTACAACATACTTTTCAATAAACTAGCACCATCATTCAGGGTTTCATGTTAAACATTTGTTCAATTACTGTTTTTTTTCTTTTTAGTGTAAATTGTGGTTCTCGAAGTCCCATAAAACTTCAGTTGGGTGAAAGTCATGCATTGTCCAGAAAGTTACCAAGTTCAGTCTAGAGAAAATGAATTTTTTTTGTGCTATGTTGACTCAATGAAGGCTTCACATATTTGTATGCGCAAAAGAAGCAAATTAGGCCACATTGATTGGGTTTTGGGTCTGTGTGCCCAGGTGGAGCAACATGGTAAGTTTTATGATAAAGTTGTATCCCAAGTCCCTTATATATGTACAGGTATGGCACCAATAATAATAGGTTATGTTCTGGGATATCTAAACATTATAAAATTAATAGTTAGGCACAAAGCTATTTCTCTCGCAAAAGTCTTCTTGCACTCAAATTGTCACACGGAAAAACTCACGGCTGTAGCACTTCTTACCTTCCTCTGTTGTTTATGTAATTTATTGCTACCCATAGTGGCCCCTCTAGTCATATCGTCGTTTAATTACCAAGTGTCGATTGATTAATTTCGGTGTCTTCTTTCTGCTGTAAATGGTCCTGTGGACTAAGTGGCGACTTACAACGTATTAGTGCAAGGCTCCTCAACGAGCATACATCAAATTTCTCTTGGTTGATTTGGATATAGATAATCTCTTCTTTTTTTGCGGGGATATAGATAATCTCTAACGGGTGGTTTCATTTTAATAGATAATCTATATTGGATGATTTTATCGGAAGGGTCTATTTTTCTATATTTTCTACAAGGGAGAAAACGGTGTGTAAAAGCACACGTTCCCTTCTATTCTTAGTCGTCTCATTGGAATGGTGCGCTACAACGGCTGGTCGAGGGGTTGCTTGGAACGTGTCGATCTCTGGTGGCAGCACGTGCTTGATGTTGGCGCTGATCCACCCCTCGGATGTGCCGTACTCGGCGGTGACCATGCAAGATTGCGGAGCAGCATGGGTGGTGGCATGAGGGGGCATGGGGTTAGAGGGCGCGGGTGGTTGGTGTCTTATCTCTGTTTGATGGCCTGTTATTTCTAGCAGATATGCATTTCTGAATTTGGTTCCTCAACGGCATATAGCAGCCATAGTAGTCTTAATACCTCGCTTCTCCCAAATCAGTAATGTTGCAGTATAGCGCACGAACAAAGTGTAGCCAGGAATGCATTTAAATTTGTGGTGTAAACAGGAATGGATCTCACGAACAAACACTGCAATTAGATGTTTTCTTTTTTTTGCATCCTTTGGTATTCACCTATTTTATAAATGAATTTATACTTCACCAGGTGGTTAGTACTGCAGATCATTAATCATAAGACTACACTATTTTGTATCCATCAACCTGTTACTGAAATCACTGCAACTCTCGTGTCTCTCTCTAGTCAATTGTCGTCCATGAATGGAAAAACCGAAGACGACTTATTAAATAGCTTATGAGGGCATTGGTAATATGATGACATGTTGGAAATAAAGGTATTTTTTCTAGATTCTGGATTTTATATTGTACCGTACACAAATGATATCAAATGTTACATGTGGCAATTGTATTTTGTATCTCATTTTAAATAGATACATGAGAAAATGACATTAAACTTAACGTCAATCCATCAGATGCTCACACAATACCTTACATTAGGTGTAATGCCTTTACGTCATATTGGTCTACACTAAAGGATTTGTTCCATTTTGTATATTCAGCTTGCACTATCATATCATAATTGCTATCATACTCTGCAGTGTGTTCATCTATGCGCATTTAACAAAATTAAACCGTGTTCTTTCTAAATGTGTTCATAGTTTGATTTAGTTGAGTACATAATGACAAATTTGTTTATGCAGGATCTTGCATTTGTTTTGGATGGTTGGGCACTCGAAATAACTCTAAAGTGTTCGTTGGAACCTTCAATAGGTTGGCCACTGTCAAGAACAATAGTACGTTGTCGAATGACACCTTTGAACAAAGCACAGATTTCTCTTTGTCTATTTCTACAAACAACTTTCTTACATTTTGACATGTAAATTAATGTTTAAGAAAACTTAATAGGATGGGCATATTTGTCTTTAGCACTGAATGTTGAATGTCCTTTTCCTGAAAATAATAATGTGGGGATATCACTAGATGTAGTATTGCAGTTGATGAACTATATTGTGTTGTGCTTATTTTTATGCTGATAAAAGTAAGAATTCACAAGACGTCTATTTGTTTTTCATGAATAAAATTAAGTTGTTGTAAATTTGGTTGACTAATGGTTCCCCTCCCATACTTCACCTTATATGTTATATGCAACAAAAATATATGTTCATTTGCAGATTGATTAAGAAATAAGCAGGTGGTGGAGTGCTCAGTTTTTCCAAAGCAGTTGAACTAATAGGGTCATCAAGTAGACTTTAGGTTAATAAATGACTTTCATGAGTTAGAATGTAGATGCACTTTTGGTAACCACAAGTCCTTTGGTTCTTTAACTCTAGCAATCGATGATGATGGTAATGATGTAATAATGATTCAAGAGGCTACCGTTGGAGTAGGGAATCCTAGGGATTAGTGGTAAAGAGGGACTACAAGCTGCAAGAGCTGCTGATTATAGCATTGGAAGCGTCGATCTTCTATTAGTTTTACATCGGTTCCTCATTGTGCAGCTATTGTGTATAATGTATATGTCCATGTTGTTTTTGTATTGTTGAGTAGAGAGGTGTTTTTCTTACGCTTGCATTAGTTTAAGCTAGAAAAATAATAAAATTATGTAAATTGCAGATTGTAGATGTCGCTAAAACAATCGAAACTCTGCCAAAATTTTGTTTTTGTAAGGATTCAAATCTTTCAAAGAGTTGATAAAAATTGTCTGAATCATTGACTAAACTCTCAAAAATATATTCTTTAAGGTCGGGTAAAAAGGCACCCGATCGAACTCCTTCGTGCGCCCTTACCCTTCCAACCACAAATTGACGAGGTGCCACGGAGGACATCAGTGCGCTTCTTCACTCCTACGCCCCATGGTATGAACAACCAAAATTCTAAATGATCCAATTAGACCAAAATGAGACTCGACTTGGACTAAATTGTAACTATCAGTGAATTAACGATTAACATATATATAATAGAGAAAAATAATACTTGAATTAATGACAAACATAAATATGATAGAGAAAAATGGCGCAGCAAGGCGCGCGTATGCATCTAGTAAGTTAGATGTTTAGAATAATACAAATTACTAAGCTGATAGTACATAATTTATTTCCACAGCTCTGGAGCACTGATAGAAGGGAAAAACAAAGAAAAATATGTGACATAAACGATGCTTCCTGCTTGTACAGATTAATCACAGTTCCACAGGATGTTCAGGAGCAGCTTTCTGGGCAACATGTAACACAATCCTGGGATTGGTGCAGGTGTTCTTTCGATGCCCTCCCACTCCGCGGATTGTTGCCTGTGCTCACTTATGTACCATCCATTATCACTTGATCAAAGCAGACGTTTCATTGTTGGGCACTCACAGCGACATGTCCGTGTATTTCCTTTTTTTGGTTTACCCTGAAAGTACAAGTCGAGCAGCCGATTTTCAGTGCATTTTCCATCAAACAAGTCTGATTTGGGATGATGAATTTGATTAGGACTCACCAAGCATCCAGATATTATGTCCTGCATACATTTGGTTCTCTCGACATTGAGCCTACTTTTTCCGTATCTTATTCCGAATCCAATCTCCCATGAATATAGATTGGTAGTAATATGCCTCTCCCAACGAATCGAAGTTGCTACCGACAGCAGTTTCCCATAACAAAACTGAGAAAACCATACACTGCCAGGGCTGGTTAAAGAACGCGAAGAGGATCAGGTGTTCGGCCCCTCTTCCCGAAAACTCAGCAGACCCAGTGTTAACTAGGATGCTGGCCCCGCGCCTTATCAAGTGCCGTTGAGGGAAGAAGAGGAGAGGAGTGGAGAGGCCCAAAGCGGCCTTCATACCGTAGGTGCGTCACGCACCGTATCCGGGGAAATCGGAACTCCCGTGTCGGAGGGTGAACGGGGAGAAAAGAGCCCCACGGGAAGAAAAGAGCCGCTCCCGAAGACCTCCCCGTAAGAGTGAACGGGGAGGCCCAAAGAGTCGGAGGGTGAACGGGGAGGGTGAACGGGGAGGCCCAAAGAGTCGGAGGGTGAACGGGGTGAACGGGGAAATGCCGCTTCATACTTCGCTGCCCCATAAGGCGGACGACCCCGAGGTGTCGTCCCGGAGGACCTCTCCCGACCCGCGAAGGAGCGCCAGGCCAGAAGATGACTCTTCGGCCGCCCGAGGTCCGGGGTGTTCGGCTCCTAGAGAGACCAACAACAAAAGTCCCGGACCATCCGATATACAGTCGGACATATGGACGGGTCTTCTGCGGCAAGCGCCTATCTCAGAGGAACATCATACCTTAATGGGTACGATGATTGAGAGAATTTCGTTCGCAAAAAGCGGATTGAATTAAGCCTTTACGAGCCTGCTAAGAGGCTTTGAGGTACGTAATGTAGCCTCTTGTTTTGTACTGTAAACGTAATGTGCACTGTGTATAGATAGTAGCCCCTGAGACTCTGGTTGCCCTCTGAATGGGACGATCAGAGGATCAAAAGATAAATATGCTCAGGTAATAATTTTGCTAATTTGTACACAAGAGGCTGCAGCCCCGGCCACTACCCGGGCTGCCCAATTTGCCGAACTGAAGCGGCAAGTTGATGTGGCGGATGATGACATCACGCTCGTGAACAAGCGGCTTGACGAGGCGCAAGGTATGTCTTTTGGGCGGTCAGTGAGTATAAATAGGAGCATGATGCTGGAATTTATAGTATGCTTGACTGCAGATGGTGCTGCCGTCGTGGAGACCCTTTGGGCTGAGCTTGCCCGGGCCAAGGAGCAAGCCAGGATAAGCAACACGGTTGCCGAGAAGGCAGTTGGTGAATTAAAAGCCGAACAGGCTGCTCATCGCCTGAGTGAGGAGAAAATATCCAACATGGCACTTGAGCTAAGGGATGCCGCTAGCCAATATGCACTTTTCGAGAAAGAGACCAAAGAAAAAGTGGTTGACCTTGAGAAGGCCTTACAAGCGGCAAAGGAAACCCGATCAGAGGCCAGAGCGGCATGGGAGGAGATCCGGCAAGCCGGGGAGATCGCGGCTGGGAAGCCCTTTTTATTAAGAACTAAGTTCGGCGATCTGAAGTATGCCCCGCTTGATCAAATGTGGAGTTCTCCGGATGCATATTTGGACTTTTCAAAGAGTGCTTCTGATGCGACGCAGTTTTTCCAGGCCCAAGAAGGCCATGAAGCGGAACGGCTTTTCTGGTCGTAGTTTGGCATGCCAAGGCGTCCGCTGCTGTTGAATGGGCAGATGGCCGAATGGGCCAAGCTCCACAGGATATCCGGACTTACCATGAAGGCTGTCGTGGACCGGCTATGGCCTAGGGGACCTATTGCGAATAGTTATTTTTGTTTAGTGCAGCAACTTGTTTGTGCGGTGTCACATATCGACGCTGTCAAGCGGTCAACGTGCATAGAAGGTGCACGGATGGCCCTTGCACGTGTGAAGACGTATTGGCCGAAGATGGAGGCCGCCGATATTGCAACAGGGGGTCCGCCCAGGGGTCAGGACACACTAGATCAATATTTTGAAAAAGTATTAGAGGGTGCCCGCTTGATAGAGGGTCAGTGCTCGAAGAATATTATGTTCGAGTAACATGTATCCGAATTGTAAAAACAATGCTTATGATAATGAAGGTTGTGTTTACACTTTTGCTCGTAAAGTATTTTAGTGCCTCCTGTGCAGCCGTTTATGTATATATGTATATAACCTGAAAATTTGCAGTCGTCGGCTTCAGCCCCCTCGCGTATAACGCGGGGGTGTTCGGAAAAGCACTTGATCACACTTGACCCAATGTCTTGGTCCGTTAAGGAGGTGTTAGTGCGGCGAACTAGGCAATCGGACTATAGAGTTTTAACACTTTCACTTAGCCATAGGAGTTTGACGGTGGGGCTACTATATAGTCCCTGGTATGTCGTTTATCCAAATACGGTGCGCTTACATACGTGACCAGGAAACTGGTCCTTCGTTAATGCGGAGGAATCGCGAAGATTCCGTTGAGTCATCGAGTGGTTAACCAACTCTCGCATTATCATGACAGTCAGTTCTCGGCTTTCTCTACTGAGGTGCTCGTCGGGATGAACCAGGGCACAATCACAGTAGTTCTCCCTTAGCCGCCTTAGCCGATAGAACGGAACGTAAGGTAGCAAACACAGGAGTCGGGCAAACCCAACTATTGACCCAAGACATGATTCAGAGCTGATGCATATAAGGCCAAAACTCGCAACGCCGAACACTCCTGAAGGTATTCGAACTTTTCAATATATACCGGGCTGGGTACAGCCCCGGTAATGAACCCTGAATTCAAGGCACGTGCTACGACTCGGCGTGAGGAGAGAGCGCCTGTGGTGATAATACAGTTCTCAAAGCACACTGCTGGCTGCTTCTGTAACATCCATTTTAGTACAGCGAATCGTAAGTTCGCAAGTACTGCCGATATCTTTCCTGGGCGTTTTATATGCCAGGAGGGTATGAAACAACAAGAGATAATAATAAGAAAAAAAGGTTTACACAGGGTCTTAATCTAAACAGAAACCTTGAAACGGGGCCCTGCTGCACGTCTGCACCTTTATCTCCGTTGTGCAGTGTCCTTGAAGGGTATATCATGATGGCCTATCTATGAAAAAGAAAGAACCAGGTGAAATAATCTGGTACGGCCGTGGGTATAGTTTGTTGATTTTGATGAACCGTGAACTGTAGCTTCTTGAGTCCGAATAGGGTCAAGCCGAACTATAGACTTCTTACGTGCAGGGTGCCCCCAGCGCTACCCAAGGAATTTTGAGTGGATATTTATGTATACGGGAAAACATGTACAGTCTTCTTATGGGGCGATCTATGGGGGCAGGGATGCTAAACAAGCGCAGGTTTATCTGAGATTTTACACATAGGTGTGCGCCGAACACATTTGGCTGTGTCCGCGGTCTTGAGGCCCGATGAGATGTCCGGCTTAAAAAGGCCGCTTCGTGCTTCGGCTACTAGAGCCGCCACGTATTCTTCTGTACGAAGAGAACGCTCTGTACTTCCGCTCAGGGTGATAACGCCACGCAGTCTAGGCATCTTGAGCTTGAGATAAGCATAGTGCGGGACTGCATTGAAACAGGCAAAGGCCGTTCGTCCGAGTAGTGCGTGATAGCCACTTCGGAACGGAGCAATATCGAAGATTAGCTCCTCGCTTCAAAATTTGTCGGGAGAGCCGAAGACGACGTCCAATGTTAGGGTGCCCGTGCAGCGGGCCTCTACGCCTGGTATTACTCCTTTAAAGGTAGTGTTTCTTTGCTTGATTCTTGACGGGTCTATCCCCATCTTACGGACAGTGTCCTGATATATCAGATTGAGACTACTGCCGCCGTCCATGAGGACTCGGGTGAGGTGGTATCCGTCAATTATTGGGTCGAGCACTAAGGCAGCCGAGCCCCCATGACGGATACTAGTCGGATGATCCCTGCGATCGAAGGTGATCGGACAGGCCGACCATGGGTTGAATTTGGGGGCGACAACCTCTATAGCATACACGTCTCGGAGTGCGCGTTTGCACTCCCTCTTTGGGATATGAGTGACATAAATCATGTTCACTATTTTGACCTTCAGTGGAAATTTCTACTGTCCCCCCATATTCGGCTAGCGAGATTCATTCTCGTCTTCGCTTTGCGGTCCCTTCCCCTTGTGTTCGGCGTTGAGCTTGCCGGCCTGCTTGAAGACCCAACATTCTCTGTTGGTATGATTGGCTAGTTTGTTGGGGGTGCCATGAATCTGGTAGGACCTTTCGAGAATTTTATCTAGGCTAGATGGACCATCTCTGCTGCCTTTAAGTGACTTTTTCCGTTGACCAGGTTTGGAACCCCTGAATCCGGCGTTTACTGCTGTATTGTCCAGGCTTTCTCCATTGTTCTGGCGTTTGTTTTTATTGCATCGTGGCTTTCCATTGCCATCCCTGACTTCGGATGTGCCAGGATCGCTGGTGCTGCTACGGGACAACAGCTGTCCTCTCCCGCGCAAAAGCGGGTCATGAGTGTAGTTAAGGTTGCCATTGTCCTTGGCTTTTCCTGGCCTAGGTGTCTAGCCAGCCATTTGTCCTGAACACTGTGTTTGAAAGCTGCTAAGGCTTCAGCGTCCGGACAGTCGATGATTTGTTTCTTCTTAGTGAGAAATCGGTTCCAAAGCTTACGGGCTGACTCTCCGGGTTGTTGGGTTATTGATACGTCCATTTTGCATCATGCTTTTAAATCAATATTTATTGCATTATGGGCTGTTATTACACATTATATCTCAATACTTATGGCTATTCTCTCTTATTTTACAAGGTTTACAATGAAGAGGGGGAATGCCGGCAGCTGGAATTCTGGCTGGAAAATGAGCAAACATTGGAAACCTATTCTGCACTACTCCAAAAATCCTGAAACTCCACGAAACATGTTTTTAGAATTAATAAGAATTATTGAGCGGAAGAAATACATCAAGGGGCCCACACCCTGGCCAGGAGGGTGGGGGGGCACGCCCACCCCTACTGGGCGCGCCCCCCTATCTCCTGGGCCCACTGCTATATGAGGGCTTTTACCCTGGAAAAAATCGTGGGCAAGCTTACGGGACGAAACTCTGCCGTCACGAGGCGGAACCTTGGCGGAACCAATCTAGAGTTCCGGCAGAGCTGTTCTGCCGGGGATACTTCCCTCCGTGGGGGGGAAATCATCACCATCATCATCACCAACGATCCTCTCATCGGGAGGGGGTCAATCTCCATCAACATCTTCACCAGCACCATCTCCTCTCAAAACCCTAGTTCATCTCTTGTATCCAATCTTGTATCAAAACCATAAATTGGTACCTGTGGGTTTCTAGTAGTGTTGATTACTCCTTGTAGTTGATGCTAATTGGTTTACTTGGTAGAAGATCATATGTTCAGATCATTAATGCATATTATTACTCCTCTGATTATGAACATGAATATGCTTTGTGAGTAGTTATGTTTGTTCCTGAGGACATGGGTGAAGTCTTGCTATTAGTAGTCATGTGAATTTGGTATTCGTTCGATATTTTGATGAGATGTATGTTCTCTTTTCCTCTAGTGGTGTTATGTGAACGTCGACTACATGACACTTCACCATTATTTGGGCCTAGAGGAAGGCATTGGGATGTAATAAGTAGATGATGGGTTGCTAGAGTGATAGGAGCTTAAACCCTAGTTTATGCGTTGCTTCATTAGGGGTTGATTTGGATCCATATGTTTAATGTTGTGGTTAGGTTTACCTTAATACTTCTTTTGTAGTTGCAGACGCTTGTGCTACGTCTTGAGCTTGCGTTGGTTTTCCTCGAAGAGGAGAGGGTGATGCAGCAATAGTAGCGTAAGTATTTCCCTCAGTTTTTGAGAACCAAGGTATCAATCCAGTAGGAGGCTTCTCAAAAGTCCCACGCACCTACACAAACAAACTGAGAACTCGCAACCAACACAATAGAGGGGTTGTCAATCCCTTCACGGCCACTTGCGAAAGTGAGATCTAATAAAGATAGTATGATAAAATAAATGTATTATTGGTATTTTATAAGATAGATGCAAAAAATAAAGATGCAAAATAAAAGTAGATTGAAAGCAAATATGATAAGAGATAAACCCGGGGGCCATAGGTTTCACTAGAGGCTTCTCTCGAGATAGCATAAGTATCACGGTGGGTGAACAAATTACTGTCGAGCAATTGATAGAAAAGCGCATAGTTATGAGATTATCTAGGCATGATCATGTATATAGGCATCACGTCCATAACAAGTAGACCAACTCCTGCCTGCATCTACTAATATTACTCCACACATCGACCGCTATCCAGCATGCATCTAGAGTATTAAGTTCATAAGAACAGAGTAACGCATTAAGCAAGATGACATGATGTAGAGGGATAAACTCATGCAATATGATATAAACCCCATCTTGTATCCTCGATGGCAACAATACAATACGTGCCTTGCAACCCTTTCTGTCACTGGGTAAGGACACCACAAGATTGAACCCAAAGCTAAGCACTTCTCCCATTGCAAGAAAGATCAATCTAGTAGGCCAAACCAAACTGATAATTCGAAGAAACTTGCAAAGATAACTCAATCATACATAAAAGAATTCAGAGAAGATTCAAATATTATTCATAGATAAACTTGATCATAAACCCACAATTCATCGGATCTCGACAAACACACCGCAAAAAGAGTTTACATTGAATAGATCTCCACAAGAGAGGGGGAGAACATTGTATCGAGATCCAAAATGAGAGAAGAAGCCATCTAGCTAATAATTATGGACCCGTAGGTCTGTGGTAAACTACTCACAACTCATCGGAGGGGCAAGGATGTTGATGTAGAGGCCCTCCATGGTCGATTCCCCCTCCGGTAGAGTGCCAGTGAAGGCTCCAAGATGGGATCTCGCGGATACAGAAGGTTACGGTGGTGGAAATTGTGTTTCGTGGTGCCCCTGGATGTTTTTGGGGTACGTAGGTATATATAGGAGGAAGAAGTACGTCGGTGGCCGCCCGAGGGGCCCACGAGACAGGGGGGCGCGCTGTCACGCCCAATATGCGACCCTATCCAAAAGGAACTCGAAGGTCCCACCAAGGATAGACCCGCATATTGGAACGCTTTGCAAGGTGGATATCATTACATCAACATTACATAATAGATGGGGATACATACAAGAGGCATATAATGCCACACGAATACAACAATACATCATACATAAGAGCACCATCCGACTACGGATGAAACACAAACAGAAACTCAAACGACATCCACCCTGCTAGCCCAGGCTGCCGACCTGGAACCTATCCCCTGATCGAAGAAGCAGAAGAAGAAACTCAACGCAAGCAAGCATCACTCTCGCATCATGATCATCGCTTAACCTGTACCTGCAACTGTTGTTGTAGTAATCTGTGAGCCACGAGGACTCAGCAATCCCATTACCATGGGTATCAAGACTAGCAAAGCTTAATGGGAAAGGAAGGGGGTAAAGTGGTGAGGTTGCAGCAGCGACTAAGCATATATGGTGGCTAACATACGCAAATGAGAGCGAGAAGAGAAACAAAGGAACGGTCGTGAAGCTAGCAATGATCAAGAGGTGATCCTGAACACCTACTTACATCAAACATAACACAGAAACCGTGTTCACTTCCCGGACTCCGCCGAGAAGAGACCATCACGGCTACACACGTAGTTGATGCGTTTTAATTCGGATCTGGTGTCAAGTTATCTACAACCGGACATTAACAAATTCCCATCTGCCACATAACCGCGGGCACGGCTCTCAAAAGTTTATACCCTGCAGGGGTGTCCCAACTTAGCCCATGACAAGCTCTCGCGATCAACGAAGGAATAGACCTTCTCCCAGGAAGACCCGATCAGTCTCGGAATCCCGGTTTACAAGACATTTCAACATTGGTAAAACAAGACCAGCAAAGCCGCCCGATGCGCCGACAATCCCGATAGGAGCTGCACATATCTCGTTCTCAGGGCAACACCGGATGAGACATCCTACGAGTAAAACCAGACCTCGAGTTTCCCCGAGGGGGCCCCGCAGTCTACTCGGTTCGGACCAGCACTTAGACAAGCACTGGCCCGGGGGGGCTAAAATAAAGATGACCCTCGAGAGAGCGACTCCCAAGGGAAAAAGTACGTGGTGGTGAGGCAAATGGTAAAACCAAGGTTGGGCCTTGCTGGACAAGTTTTATTCAAAGCGAACTGTCAGGGGGGTCCCATAAATTACCCGACCGTGTTAGGAACGCAAAATCCGGGAACATAACACCGGTATGACGGAAACTAGGGCGGCAAGAGTGGAACAAAACACCAGGCATAAGGCCGAGCCTTCCACCCTTTACCAAGTATATAGATGCATTAATTAAATAAGAGATATTGTGATATCCCAACATAA
This sequence comes from Triticum timopheevii, assembly GCA_963921465.1. Taxonomy (NCBI): domain Eukaryota; kingdom Viridiplantae; phylum Streptophyta; class Magnoliopsida; order Poales; family Poaceae; genus Triticum; species Triticum timopheevii. The sequence goes on from OY997268.1 coordinate 204,304,810, forward strand.
CCCTGTCCACCATGGAGAAATCTTCAACTTCACCTGCAACTAGCAACGCTATAAGAGGGGCTGAGCAAAAGCGGTAACATAGCCAAACAACGGTTTGCTAGGAAGGGTGTCAAAGGTTAGAGGTTCATGGCAATTTGGGAGGTTTGAAGAACAAGTTATAGGAAGCGCAGCATAGCAATAGAACGAAGCAACTAGCATAGCAATGATAGTAGTGAGATCCAGGGTAGCGGTCATCTTTCCTGGAACCCCGCAAGGAAGAAGAACGAGTCCATGAAGAAGATGAAGCCACGAAGACGAACCACACGTAGACGAACGCATCCTCACGATCGCAACGAAACGAGAACTATCGAGAAGAAGCACACAACATGGTAAACACACCACACATAGACAAGGCATGATGCACAACAAGCATGATGCATGACAAGGCTACATGAAGCTACTCATGGCAAGAGATGATGCAAACAAGAACAACACATCAAGGCAAGTTTAAATGAGGCCGGAAACAACATATAACAATTCCGGTAAGTCCTCACATGCAAATTTCGAAATTGGTCCAGAACTGAATAAACCTTATGTTCAAGTTGTTAAACATCAAGTTAAGATGCACCAAGAGGAACTATACGAAATTCTAGTCAAGTTACATATAAAGTTCATTAGATTCGGAGCTACGGTCTAGAAGATATGAGCAAAACAAGTTAAACATGGCATTGATGCAAAATGCACCCAAACATCAAGCAAACACCTCAAAGCAAGGATGCAACATGATAATATGAAACTACATGCAAAATCAAGCAAGTTTTATATAGAGCACACTCAAAACGGAGCAACGGTTCAACACATACACTATACAAGTCATAGCAACAATTTGTCCATAACAGCAACTAGGCATCTTACAAGCATCAAAACAATAAGCTACAGCACCCGAACATGATAACAAAAGGCATCGGCATGAAGTACTGGTAAAGCATAACAAAACATGAACACTGAGCTATCTCCAGAAATCACTAGAACATGCTCCAAAACACATGGTAAGATTGCAAATAATAACAGTTTCAGACTTTAGCAGAAATAATATCAGGTTGCAATGTTTAGAGTTGTGAAACAACATGTTACAGGAACTTATCATGGCAAACAAAGGCATGGCATGAATCTACTAATTTCATAGATCAAAAGTCCCTTACTGACCATGAGCCAAAAAGGATTAGAAAATATGATGGCACCCATGTAAACATGGCAAGTTATATTACAGATTTAAACATGGCAGGAACAACAATAAGTAGGCATGTTGGTGAGCTTGTACCACTCACCACAGAGCAATACATGGCATGGCAAGGCAACCAACAGTAAGAAGACATGTTTATGAAGCTAAGCATGGCAAGTGCATGGTCATAGGGTTCATGGATCACTAGGAAACCACATGGAAACTAGTGAACTTAATGTTAACAGGCTGATAGCAACATTATCAAGCAACTTTGGAGCAAGATATGAACAATCTACAGCAAGCTAGAAATGCAACCAGGGGCATGGATGTATAGAGGATGACATGTAGATCAAAACATGTTTATAGAACATCTCCAGATTATGCATAGAATGATTAGTAGCAACATGTTTACATAGCAACAAAATATAACAGAATCTGTCAGGAAAACAACAACAGCAAGTACCCTACTTAACAAGCTCGATTCACTCACCACAAGTCATTGAATGACAAGATAAGCATATCATCATCAAGAAGACATGTTCATGTAACCAACCAAGGCAAGAACAAGTCCATAACATGCAAGGATCAACTATAGCAACCTTGGCTAAATTGAATAACAAGTAAACAATCTGCCAGGAAACATTTTGAAGCAAAAGTAGAGCACTCAAATGACATGCTAGACTACTCCATAATTGCAAACAAGGGCATGAATGGATAGACAATAACCATATGTTCAAAACACCCTTATTGAAGTATCTCAAAATATGCATGGATCTCTCTGTAGCATCAAGTTTACATGGCATCAAAATAACAGCAGAACAGGGACTAAAATCAGCAATATCACGAAGCCTAGTTTGCATGCTTGTGCTAGTCACCACATTGATCACAAAAATACATGGCTTACACCCCTGGAAAGATGGCATGGCATAGATCAAAACACATGTAGACATCAACCCCATAGGATGCACACATCAATCATGGCAAAAATGACAAATGAGCAAGTTATAATAGTTCCAGCAGATTAACATCAACATGCACTCTTCCAACAGCATTTCGGGCATCAAGATGAGCTCAAATGAAAATGATGCAATGGAATGAAATGATCTACTCGTCGAGGCGAACAATTTGACATATTACACACACGAAACGGAGCGATGGATGTAGAGATACAATGCGATGAACATGGCATGTTTATGCAAAAAATCTGGGACTTAGCAGAATTTCACCTCGGGGAAATGTCAACCCGGGACGGTGCGGTGCGGGACGGAGGGATACGGGGAGGTTGGAGGCGCGTTTGGTTGCGGGGATGGGTGGATCTCATCCACCCGGGCGGATCCGGGCCGGACCTCGCCGGATCCGGCCGGATACGGCGACGGCGAGCGGCACGGGGGCGCGGAGCTCCTCCGGCGGGAGGCGGGGCGCTGGCCGGCGGGCTCGGACGGCGCCGGCGGCCGGGCGAAGGAGCGGGGCGGTAGCTCGCGGGGACGCCGCGGCACGGCGGAGTCCGGCCGGCGGCGAGCGGCTGGGCCGCGGGGCTGGGAACGGCGGCGCGCGGGGTCGGCCGGCTGGACGGCGGAGGAGCCGCGGCGGTCCGGCGGGCGGCGCTGTCGGAGCCGGCGAGGATGACGCAGGCGGCGGGGTCGGCGGAGGGCGCCGGGGCGGGGCCGGCGGCGAGCAGGGAGGAGGCGGCCGGCGGGGCACGCCGGTGACCGAGGCGGCGGCGCGCGCGAGGCGCGGCGGCGGCGCGGGATCCGACCGGGAGGCACGGGTGGAGGCGCGCGGGCCTGGGCGGGCCCGACCCGGGCCTCGCGGGCCGGCGGCGCGGCAGAGGCCACGTGGCAGGCGCTGAATGGGCGTGGGCGGCGGCGCGGTTCGTCCGGCGAGGCCGGACGTGTCCGGTGGTGGCGGAGGACGATTTTAGGGTTTCGGAATCCGGATTTGGACGGGGAAGGTGTTTATATAGGTAGAGGGAGCTAGGAGAGTCCAAATGAGGAGTGGTTTTCGGCCACGCGATCATGATCGAACGACCGAGAGCATGGAGGGGAGTTAGATGCGTTTTGGGCCACTTTGGAAGGGGTGTTGGGCTGCAACAAAAGAGGCCTTTACGGTTACCCGGTTAACCGTTGGAGTATCAAACAACCTCCAAATGGCACGAAACTTGACAGGCGGTCTACCGGTGCTATACCGAGGCCGCTTGGCAAACCTCGGTCCATTCCGAGAAAGTTTAATACCCACTCACAACAAGAGACAAAAGGGGAACGCCGGAGGACATAGGAGTGCTGGATTGCAAAACGGACAACGGGGAAAATGCTCGGATGCATGAGACGAACACGTATGCAAAATGAAATGCACATGATGACATGATATGAAATGCATATGATGACATGGCAAAGTGCAACACACAAGCAAATGACATGGCAATGACGGCGAATAACTGGCAGACACCTGGCGCATCGAATCCGGGGCGTTACAACACTCCTCCACTAACAAGAGATCTCGTCCCGAGATCTTAGGACCGAGACGGAAGTGAAAAGGGATGGGGTGAAACAAGAACTCAAGAGAAGAAGCAAAGAATCGAGAGCACTCGAGAAGAAGAGAGGAACGACGAGAATGACGAGAACCAAAAGCTCATGGAATCAGATAGACTATGAAAGCACTCGGGTTAGAGCGAGATAAGAAACGAATAAGACTGAAAGGATTTAGGTAGAACTCCAGCTAAAAATGGGAGGATAGAACACGAGCTTGAGAGGATGGAATGATACTTGATGAAGACATGACACAAAACCTCCGGAAAGAATTGAAAGAGTTGAATGAAAAGAACAGAGAAGAAAATGACAACTTGTGCCACGAATGAAATAGAAAGCAACCTTAGAAGAAAGGATTGAACGGAGTTGTTGAGAAAATCAACAACGAAAAGAATTGCTTGTTGTGGACTTATGGATAACATCTCAAAATTATGAGGTGATAACCAACCACAAACGGAAATGATTGAATAGCTGAGAAGAACGAAGAAATGCAAAACTCCACTTCAAAAGAATACGGAGAATTAATTGCACTTTGAGACGTGAGAAGAAAAGATACAAGAACTCCTTGAATAAGAATCTTGATGAACACTTGAAAGAATGAATTAAATCATGAAGAACCACTATGAAGAACTCTGATAACAAAAGACAATTAGATAGAGTTAAAGGATGAAAGAATAAGATGAGCTTCGCGATGATTTAGATGGAGGTTCCAACGAGATGGCCGAGGAAAAATTTAAACTCCGGAAAAGAAAATATGAAAAGACTTGGAACTAGAATTCATTCATCACGAACAAACTCCGAAGAAAGGGATTAATCACTTGGATGAAATATGAATAATATTTATTGTATGCTTACCCTTCAGCAAATTAAATTGATGACAAACAATGGATTTTGCATACTACTTATTCTTCTTGAAAAGGATTGAGAAGTGACATATCGCAAACTTGAGAAAGTCTTCATGAATCACCGGTAGGATTGGAAAGAACGAAAGGATTAATATGATAAACAAGGAAAAGAATCTTGAACGGACCACCGTAAGAATTTGGAAATGGCTGATGAAAGAGAATGACTCACCGGGAAGAATTAGAAGAACCAATATGCTTGAGGGAATTTAGATGCAAAAGACCAAAGAGATCGCGAACTGATTGAAGGACACTTGAACGAAGCACCGGAAGAATATTGAGACGAACGAAACTGAAAACTTAGAACAAAGAAATGTTCCGAAAAGATGGCCTCCGGATAATCGAGAGAGAAAGCAACTCCTGAAATGCTCCGGATGGATGGAAAAGAATTTGCATGACTTGAAGCAATTTGATAGGATAACATCGAGCTAGCACCGCACATCTCCGGGGAACGGACAAGATTTAGAGGAAAAACCCTTCTTCGTTCTTCAAACGACGACGAGAAACAACACCAAAATTACTGAGATACTCCGGGAGAATGAAAAAGCGAAGAGGTTAAGCCAACAATGAAAATGATTTGAAAATGATCTTGGAAAAGGCATGTGACTGATGAAATTCATTCTTACGTCACACTTGAAAAGAATTTGGGAATAGCTCCGGAATAATTAGAAGAGTCAGGTAAGATCCTGGGAAAAGACCTGTGGGTTAGGGCCCACTAAAGAGAAACACAACGTTGGAAAGGATTGTTGACCAGGTAGATGATGCACCGGAATGATTGAAATATTTGAATGAGGTGATAACCTCGAATTAATTCGAATACTGACAAATCTCCTGAGATGTCTTGAGCACTCCGGAAGGATAAACTGGCGAGAGGCGAACAAGCAGGGAAAACACTTGACCCAAGGAAAAAGAATATGGTCAACCTGAATAACTTGAATTGAATCCACCAGAAAAGGAAAAGAGATAAAGAATGACGAACGAGACGAGAATTCACCAGTTGAGATAATTAAGGGAAGACCGAAGAGGCTCCACACGAATGAAGTTGATGGTCGAGAGAGAGACAGACTCCGGGAAGAAAAAGGGTGGGACGACGGGAAAACAAAATCATCTTGGAAGGGGAAATTGACGAATAACTTGCAGAGAAAACACCGGTTGAAAGAATGCAAAGGATTCGCACGAGTAGGAAGGATACTCGATTACGGACTCTGGCTCCAAGAAGAAAAAGGGCGGGTGGGTGGGAAAAAGAAAGACAACTTAGGATTGAACTTGGCAAAGATGAAGAGGCTTGAGTCAACTGGATGAGAAATGCACCGGATGAAAAGAGCTGAGAACCAACGATCGGAAAAACCAACTGCGTGAACCTAAAGAAAAATTTGAATGGGAAGAGGAGTAATACAAAACACCTACGTCAAGATTCCTTACCAGAGCGACGAAGAGGCTGAGGAGTAAAAAGAATTCCTACTCTCCGATATAACTAGACTCCAAAACAGTTTTCTTCTAGACTCAACAACGGCCAAACTACACGATCAAACAAGGGGGGCTCCTAGGGTCGGTCAAGGCTCTGATACCAACTTGTCACGCCCAATATGCGACCCTATCCAAAAGGAACTCGAAGGTCCCACCAAGGATAGACCCGCATATTGGAACGCTTTGCAAGGTGGATATCATTACATCAACATTACATAATAGATGGGGATACATACAAGAGGCATACAATGCCACACGAATACAACAATACATCATACATAAGAGCACCATCCGACTACGGATGAAACACAAACAGAAACTCAAACGACATCCACCCTGCTAGCCCAGGCTGCCGACCTGGAACCTATCCCCTGATCGAAGAAGCAGAAGAAGAAATTCAACGCAAGCAAGCATCGCTCTCGCGTCATGATCATCGCTTAACCTGTACCTGCAACTGTTGTTGTAGTAATCTGTGAGCCACGAGGACTCAGCAATCCCATTACCATGGGTATCAAGACTAGCAAAGCTTAATGGGAAAGGAAGGGGGTAAAGTGGTGAGGTTGCAGCAGCGACTAAGCATATATGGTGGCTAACATATGCAAATGAGAGCGAGAAGAGAAACAAAGGAACGGTCGTGAAGCTAGCAATGATCAAGAGGTGATCCTGAACACCTACTTACGTCAAACATAACACAGAAACCGTGTTCACTTCCCGGACTCCGCCGAGAAGAGACCATCACGGCTACACACGCGGTTGATGCGTTTTAATTCGGATCTGGTGTCAAGTTATCTACAACCGGACATTAACAAATTCCCATCTGTCACATAACCGCGGGCACGGCTCTCGAAAGTTTATACCCTGCAGGGGTGTCCCAACTTAGCCCATGACAAGCTCTCGCGATCAACGAAGGAATAGACCTTCTCACAGGAAGACCCGATCAGTCTCGGAATCCCGGTTTACAAGACATTTCAACAATGGTAAAACAAGACCAGCAAAGCCGCCCGATGCACCGACAATCCCAATAGGAGCTGCACATATCTCGTTCTCAGGGCAACACCGGATGAGACATCCTACGAGTAAAACCAGACCTCGAGTTTCCCCGAGGGGGCCCCGCAGTCTACTCGGTTCGGACCAGCACTTAGACAAGCACTGGCCCGGGGGGGCTAAAATAAAGATGACCCTCGAGAGAGCGATTCCCAAGGGAAAAAGTAGGTGGTGGTGAGGCAAATGGTAAAACCAAGGTTGGGCCTTGCTGGACAAGTTTTATTCAAAGCGAACTGTCAGGGGGGTCCCATAAATCACCCGACCGCGTTAGGAACGCAAAATCCGGAAACATAACACCGGTATGACGGAAACTAGGGCGGCAAGAGTGGAACAAAACACCAGGCATAAGGCCGAGCCTTCCACCCTTTACCAAGTATATAGATGCATTAATTAAATAAGAGATATTGTGATATCCCAACATAACCCTGTCCACCATGGAGAAATCTTCAACTTCACCTGCAACTAGCAACGCTATAAGAGGGGCTGAGCAAAAGCGGTAACATAGCCAAACAACGGTTTGCTAGGAAGGGTGTCAAAGGTTAGAGGTTCATGGCAATTTGGGAGGCTTGAAGAACAAGTTATAGGAAGCGCAGCATAGCAATAGAACGAAGCAACTAGCATAGCAATGATAGTAGTGAGATCCATGGTAGCGGTCATCTTGCCTGAAACCCCGCAAGGAAGAAGAACGAGTCCATGAAGAAGATGAAGCCACGAAGACGAACCACACGTAGACGAACGCATCCTCACGATCGCAACAAAACGGGAACTATCGAGAAGAAGCACACAACATGGTAAACACACCACACATAGACAAGGCATGATGCACAACAAGCATGATGCATGACAAGGCTACATGAATCTACTCATGGCAAGAGATGATGCAAACAAGAACAACACATCAAGGCAAGTTTAAATGAGGCCGGAAACAACATATAACAATTCCGGTAAGTCCTCACATGCAAATTACGAAATTGGTCCAGAACTGAATAAACCTTATGTTCAAGTTGTTAAACATCAAGTTAAGATGCACCAAGAGGAACTACACGAAATTCTAGTCAAGTTACATATAAAGTTCATTAGATTCGGAGCTACGGTCTAGAAGATATGAGCAAAACAAGTTAAACATGGCATTGATGCAAAATGCACGCAAACATCAAGCAAACACCTCAAAGCAAGGATGCAACATGATAATATGAAACTACATGCAAAATCAAGCAAGTTTCATATAGAGCACACTCAAAACGCAGCAACGGTTCAACACATACACTCTATACAAGTCATAGCAACAATCTGTCCATAACAGCAACTAGGCATCTTACAAGCATCAAAACAATAAGCTACAGCACCCGAACATGATAACAAAAGGCATCGGCATGAAGTACTGGTAAAGCATAACAAAACATGAACACTGAGCTATCTCCAGAAATCACGAGAACATGCTCCAAAACACATGGTAAGATTGCAAATAATAATAGTTTCAGACTTTAGCAGAAATAACATCAGGTTGCAATGTTTAGAGCTGTGAAACAACATGTTACAGGAACTTATCATGGCAAACAAAGGCATGACATAAATCTACTAATTTCATAGATCAAAAGTCCCTTACTGACCATGAGCCAAAAAGGATCAGAAAATATGATAGCACCCATGTAAACATGGCAAGTTATATTACAGATTTAAACATGGCAGGAACAACAATAAGTAGGCATGTTGGTGAGCTTGTACCACTCACCATAGAGCAATACATGGCATGGCAAGGCAACCAACAGTAAGAAGACATGTTTATGAAGCTAAGCATGGCAAGTGCATGGTCATAGGGTTCATGGATCACTAGGAAACCACATGGAAACTAGTGAACTTAATGTTAACAGGCTGATAGCAACATTATCAAGCAACTTTGGAGCAAGATATGAACAATCTACAGCAAGCTATAAATGCAACCAGGGGCATGGATGGATAGAGGATGACATGTAGATCAAAACATGTTTATAGAACATCTCCAGATTATGCATAGAATGATTAGTAGCAACATGTTTACATAGCAACAAAATATAACAGAATCTGTCAGGAAAACAACAACAGCAAGTACCCTACTTAACAAGCTCGATTCACTCACCACAAGTCATTGAATGACAAGATAAGCATATCATCATCAAGAAGACATGTTCATGTAACCAACCAAGGCAAGAACAAGTCCATAGCATGCAAGGATCAACTATAGCAACCTTGGCTAAATTGAATAACAAGTAAACAATCTGCCAGGAAACATTTTGAAGCAAAAGTAGAGCACTCAAATGACATGCTAGACTACTCCATAATTGCAAACAAGGGCATGAATGGATACACAATAACCATATGTTCAAAACACCCTTACTGAAGTATCTCAAAATATGCATGGATCTCTCTGTAGCATCTAGTTTACATGGCATCAAAATAACAGCAGAACAGGGACTAAAATCAGCAATATCACGAAGCCTAGTTTGCATGCTTGTGCTAGTCACCACATTGATCACAAAAATACATGGCTTACACCCCTGGAAAGATGGCATGGCATAGATCAAAACACATGTACACGTCAACCCCATAGGATGCACACATCAATCATGGCAAAATGACAAATGAGCAAGTTATAACAGTTGCAGCAGATTAACAGCAACATGAACTCTTCCAACAGCATTTCGGGCATCAAGACGAGCTCAAATGAAAATGATGCAATGGAATGAAATGATGTACTCGTCGAGACGAACAATCTGACATATTACACGCACGAAACGGAGCCACGGATGCAGAGATACTATACGATGAACATGGCATGTTTATGCAAAAAATCTGGGACTTAGCAGAATTTCACCTCGGGGAAAAGTCAACCCGGGACGGCGCGGTGCGGGACGGAGGGATACGGGGAGGTTGGAGGCGCGTTTGGTTGCGGGGATGGGTGGATCCCATCCACCCGGGCGGATCCGGGCCGGACCTCACCGGATCCGGCCGGATACGGCGACGGCGAGTGGCACGGGGGCGCGGAGCTCCTCCGGCGGGAGGCGGGGCGCTGGCCGGCGGGCTCGGACGGCGCCGGCGGCCGGGCGAAGGAGCGGGGCGGCAGCTCGCGGGGACGCCGCAGCACGGTGGAGTCCGGCCGGCGGCGAGCGGCTGGGCCGCGGGGCTGGGAACGGCAGCGCGCAGGGTCGGCCGGCTGGATGGCGCGGAGGAGCCGCGGCGGTCCGGCGGGCGGCGCTGTCGGAGCCGGCGAGGACGACGCAGGCGGCGGGGTCGGCGGAGGGCGCTGGGGCGGGGCCGGCGGCTAGCGGGGAGGCGGCGGCCGGCGGGGCACGCCGGCGACCGAGGCGGCGGCGCGCGCGAGGCGCGTCGGCGGCGCGGGATCCGGCCGGGAGGCTCGGGCGGAGGCACGCGGGCCTGGGCGGGCCCGACCCGGGCCTCGCGGGCCGGCGGCGCGGGGGCGCGGCAGAGGCCACATGGCAGGCGCTGAATGGGCGTGGGCGGCGGCGCGGTTCGTCCGGCGAGGCCGGACGTGTCCGGTGGCGGCGGAGGACGATTTTAGGGTTTCGGGATCCGGATTTGGACGGGGAAGGTGTTTATATAGGTAGAGGGAGTTAGGAGAGTCCAAATGAGGAGCGGTTTTCGGCCACACGATCGTGATCGAACGACCGAGAGCATGGAAGGGAGTTAGATGGGTTTTGGGCCACTTTGGAAGGGGTGTTGGGCTGCAACAAAAGAGGCCTTTACGGTTACCCGGTTAACCGTTGGAGTATCAAACGACCTCCAAATGGCACGAAACTTGACAGGCGGTCTACCGGTGCTATACCAAGGCCGCTTGGCAAACCTTGGTCCATTCCGAGAAAGTTTAATACTCACTCACAACAAGAGACAAAAGGTGAACGCCGGAGGACATAGGAGTGCCGGATTGCAAAACGGACAACGGGGAAAATGCTCGGATGCATGAGACGAACACGTATGCAAAATGAAATGCACATGATGACATGATATGAAATGCACATGATGACATGGCAAAGTGCAACACGCAAGCAAATGACATGGCAATGACGGCGAATAACTGGCAGACACCTGGCGCATCGAATCCGGGGTGTTACACGCGCCCTACAGGGGGGGGTGGCCTCCTATCTCGTGGCTTCCTCGGCTGCTTATTGACTTGCACTCCAAGCTCTCCGGATCACGTTCGTTCCAAAAATCACGCTCCCGAAGGTTTCATTCCGTTTGGACTCCGTTTGATATTCCTTTTCTTCGAAATACTGAAATAGGCAAAAAAACAGCAATATGGGCTGGGCCTCCGGTTAGTAAGTTTGTCCCAAAAATGATATAAATGTGTAAAATAAAGCCCATAAACATCCAAAAGGGGTAATATAATAGCATGGAACAATCAAAAATTATAGATACGTTGGAGACGTATCAGCTTGCAATAGGGGTTAATCATAAGTGGGATGCTTGTCCAAGTAAGTGCAATATCCAAGCACCGGTCCACCCACATATCAAATTATCAAAGTACCGAACGCGAATCATATGAGCGTGATGAAAACTAGCTTGACGATAATTCCCATGTGTCCTCGGGAGCTCCTTTCTCATTATAAGAAATTGTCCAGGCTTATCCTTTGCTACAAAAAGGATTGGGCCACCTTGCTGCACTTTATTTACTTGTTACCCCTTACAATTTATCTTATCACAAAACTATCTATTACCTACAATTTCAGTGCTTGCAGAGAAAACCTTACTGAAAACCGCTTATCATTTCCTTCTGCTGCTCGTTGGGTTCGACACTCTTACTTATCGAAAGGACTAGATAGATCCCCTACACTTGTGGGTCATCAAGACTCTTTTCTGGCGCCGTTGCCGGGGAGTGTAGCGCTTTTGGTGAATGGAACTTGGTAAGGAAACATTTATATAGTGTGCTGAAATTTTCTGTTACTTGTCACTATGGAAACTAATCCTTTGAGGGGCTTGTTCGGGGTATCTTCACCCCGACCAGAAGAGCAAAGAGTTGCTCCTCAACCTACTAAACTTTTTGAAAATATTTACTTTGAGATTCCTTCGGGTATGATAGAGAAACTGCTAGCTAATCCATTTGCAGGAGATGGAACATTGCATCCCGATTTACACCTTATCTTTGTGGATGAAGTTTGTGGATTATTTAAGCTTGCAGGTGTTCCTGATGATGTTGTCAAAAGGAAGGTCTTCCCTTTATCTTTGAAGGGAGATGCGTTGACATGGTATAGGCTATGTGATGATACGAGATCCTGGAATTATAAACGATTGAAGTTGGAATTTCACCAGAAGTTTTATCCTATGAATCTTGTCCATCGTGATTGTAATTACATATATAATTTCTGGCCTCGCGAAGGAGAAAGCATCGCTCAAGCTTGGGGGAGGCTTAAGTCAATGTTATATTCATGCCCCAATCATGAGCTCTCCCGGGAAATGATTATTCAAAATTTTTATGCTCGGCTTTCTCTTAATGGTTGCAACCTGCTCGATACTTCCTGTGCTAGTTCTTATATGCTGAAGACTATTGATTTCAAATGGGACTTATTGGAAAGAATTAAACGCAACTCTGAAGATTGGGGTTCCGACGATGGTAAGGAGTCAGATATGACACCTAAGTTCGATTGTGTTAAATCTTTTATGGATACCGATGCTTTTTGTGGATTTAGCGCTAAGTATGGACTTGACTCTGAGATACTAGCTTCTTTCTATGAATCTTTTGCTACTCACGTTGATCTCCCTAAGGAGAAATGGTTTAAATATAATCCTCCCATTGAAGTGAAAGTAGTTGCACCTATTACAGTTGAACAAAAGACTATCACCTATAGTGATCCTATTGTTCCTACTACTTATGTTGAGAAACCTCCTTTTCCTGTTAGGATAAAGGATCATGCTAAGACTTCGACTGTTGTTCGTAAGAGTAATACTAGGACTTATACACCTCCTGAGCAAATCAAAGTTGAACCTAGTATTGCTATGGTTAAAGATCTCTTAGATGATGATTTAGATGGGCATGTTATTTATTTATGTGGTGAGACTGCTAATATTGCTAGACCAGATACTAAGATACATAGACCTGTCGAAGGCATGCCTGTTATTTCTGTCAAAATAGGAGATCATTGTTATCATGGCTTATGTGATATGGGTGCTAGTGCTAGTGCAATACCCTATGATTTATATAAAGAAATTATGCACGAAATTGCACCCGTTGAATTAGAAGACATTGATGTTACTATTAAGCTTGCTAATAGGGATACCATTAAACCAGTTGGGATAGTTAGAGATGTTGAAGTCTTGTGTGGGAAGGTTAAATATCCTGCTGATTTTCTCATTCTTGGTTCCCCACAAGATGACTTTTGTCCCATTATTTTTGGTAGACCCTTCTTGAATACAGCTAGTGCTAGGATTGATTGTGAAAAGGATACTGTTACAATTGGCTTGGAGGGTATATCTCATGAGTTCAATTTGGCTAAGTTTCGTAGACAACCTCGTGATAGAGAATCACCTAGTAAGGATGAGATTATTGGTCTTGCTTCCATTGCTATACCTCCTACTAATCCTTTAGAACAATATTTGCTAGACCATGAAAACGATATGTTTATGAAGGAAAGAAGGGAAATAGATGAAGTGTTCCTTAAACAGGAACCTATGCTGAAACACAACCTTCCCGTTGAAATTCTTGGGGATCCCCCTCCACCCAAGGGTGATCCCGTGTTTGAACTCAAACCATTACCTGATAATCTTAAGTATGCTTATCTTAATGAGAAGAAAACATATCCTGTTATTATTAGTGATAACCTTTCAGAGCAAGAAGAAGAAAGATTATTGAAAACTCTAAAGAAGCACCGAGCTGCTATTGGATATACTCTGGATGATCTTAAGGGCATTAGTCCCACGTTATGCCAACACAAAATTTCAGTGGAGAAAGATGCCAAACCAGTTAGAGATCCTCAATGATGACTGAATTCCAAAATGAAAGAAGTGGTAAGAAAGGAGATACTAAAGCTCCTTGAGGTAGGTATAATTTATCCCGTTGCTGATAGTGATTGGGTAAGCCCTGTCCATTATGTTCTTAAAAAGGGAGGTATTACCGTTGTTCCTAATGATAAAGATGAATTGATCCCGCAAAGAATTATTATAGGTTATAGGATGGTAATTGATTTCCGTAAATTAAATAAAGCTACTAAGAAAGATCATTACCCTTTACCTTTTATTGATCAAATGCTAGAAAGACTATCCAAACACACACATTTCTGCTTTCTAGATGGTTATTCTGGCTTCTCTCAAATACTTGTGTCAGCAGGGGATCAATCTAAAACTACTTTTGCTTGCCCTTTCGGTACTTTTGCTTATAGACGTATGCCTTTTGGGTTATGTAATGCACCTGCTACCTTTCAAAGATGCACGATGGCTATATTCTCTGATTTTTGTGAAAAGATTTGTGAGGTATTCATGGATGACTTCTCCGTTTATGGATCCTCTTTTGATGATTATTTGAGCAACCTTGATGAAGTTTTGCAGAGATGCGAAGACACTAGTCTCGTCCTGAATTGGGGAAAATGTCACTTTATGGTTAATGAAGGCATTGTCTTGGGGCATAAGATTTCCGAGAGAGGTATTGAAGTTGACAAAGCCAAAGTTGATGCTATTGAAAAGATGCCATGTCCCAAGGACATAAAAGGTATAAGAAGTTTCCTTGGTCATGCCGGTTTTTATAGAGGTTCATTAAGGACTTTTCTAAAATCTCTAGGCCTCTGACTAATTTATTGCAAAAAGATATTCCTTTTGTCTTCGATGATGATTGTGTAGAAGCATTTGAAATACTTAAGAAAGCTTTGATCACTGCACCTATTGTTCAGCCACCTGATTTGAATTTACCTTTTGAAATTATGTGTGATGCTAGTGATTATGCTGTAGGTGCTCTTCTAGGGCAAAGAGTTGATATGAAATTGAATGTTATCCAGTATGCTAGTAAGACTATTGATACTGCCCAGAGAAATTATGCTACCACTGAAAAATAGTTCTTAGCAGTTGTGTTTGCATGTGATAAGTTTAGACCTTATATTGTTGATTCCAAAGTTACTATTCATACTGATCATGCTGCTATTAAATATCTTATGGAAAAGAAAGACGTTAAGCCTAGACTCATTAGATGGGTTCTCCTGCTCCAAGAATTTGATTTGCATATTATTGATAGAAAGGGAGCTGAGAACCCCATTGCGGACAACTTCTCTAGGTTAGAGAATGTTCTTGATGACCCACTGCCTATTAATGATAGCTTTCCTGATGAACAATTGGCGGTCATTAATGCTTCTCTTACTGCTCCCTGGTATGCTGATTATGATAATTACATTGTCGCTAAATTTATACCTCCTAGTTTCACATACCAACAAAAGAAAAAGTTCTTTTATGATTTAAGACATTACTTCTGGGATGACCCACACCTTTATAAAAAGGAGTAGATGGTGTTATTAGATGTTGTATTCCTGAGCATGAACAGGAACATATCCTACGCAAGTGTCACTCTGAATCCTATGGAGGACACCACGCTGGAGATAGAACTGCACACAAGGTACTGCAATCTGGTTTTTATTGGCCTACTCTCTTCAAAGATGCTCGTAAGTTTGTTTATCTTGTGATGAATGTCAAAGAATAGGTAATATTAGTAGACATCAAGAAATGCCTATGAATTACTCTCTTGTTATTGAACCGTTTGATGTTTGGGGCTTTGATTATATGGGACCTTTTCCTGCCTCCAATGGTTATACACATATTTTAGTTGCTATTGATTACGTTACTAAGTGGGTAGAAGCTATTCCAACTAGTAGTGCTGATCATAACACTTCTATTAAAATGCTTAAAGAAGTTATTTTTCCGAGGTTTGGAGTCCCTAGATATCTTATGACTGATGGTGGTTCACATTTTATTCATGGTGCTTTCCGTAAGATGCTTGCTAAGTATGATGTCAATCATAGAATCGCATCTCCTTATCATCCGCAGTCTAGTGGTCAAGTAGAGTTGAGCAATAGAGAGCTCAAATTAATTTTGCAAAAGACTGTGAATAGATCTAGAAAGAATTGGTCCAAAAAACTTGATGATGCATTATGGGCCTATAGAACTGCATACAAAATCCTACGGGTATGTCTCCATATAAGATGGTTTATGGAAAAGCTCGTCATTTACCTCTAGAACTTGAACATAAAGCATATTGGGCTATTAAAGAGCTCAACTATGACTTCCAACTTGCCGGTGAGAAGAGGTTGTTTGATATTAGCTCACTTGATGAATGGAGAACCCAAGCCTATGAGAATGCCAAGCTACTCAAAGAAAAAGTCAAACGTTGGCATGACAAAAGGATACAAAAGCGTGAGTTTAATGTAGGAGATTATGTGTTATTATTCAACTCTCGTTTAAGATTTTTTGCAGGAAAACTTCTCTCTAAACGGAAAGGTCCTTACGTTATCGAGGAGGTCTATCGTTCTGGTGCCATAAAAATCAACAACTTCGAAGGCACCAGTCCGAGGGTGGTGAACGGTCAAAGAATTAAACATTATATTTCAGGTAATCCTATCAATGTTGAAACTAATATTATTGAAACCGTAACCCCGGAGGATAAGGGACACTTTCCAGAACGTTCCAGACTCCGAAAAGGAATAGGTATGTGGTACGGTAAGTAAACCGACTCCAAAACAACTCCAATGGCTATTTTTATCAGTTTTGGAATATTTAAGAATTTTCGGAAGAAAGAAGTAGTCCGAGGGGGACACGAGGCCCCCACGAGAGTGGAGGGCGCGCCAACCCTTACTGGGCATGCCCCCCTGTCTCGTGGACACCTCGTGTGCCTCCTGGACTCCGTTTTCTTGCACGTTACGTATTTTGGTCGGTAAAAATTCATTATATATACTCCCGAAGGTTTTGACCATCGTATCACGCAAATATCCTCTGTTTTCATTTCGAGTTGTTTCCGTTGCAGATTTAGAGCACTATGATGTCACCCTCCTCCAACAACGAAGACAAGGATGCTTGGCTATTGAAGACAGAGCTGAAAAGAGAAGAACCGGAGGAGATCAACAAGGATGAAGGGATCAAGAAGGCCATGGAGGTCCAAGCTCCGGCGGTGAAAGAAGAAGACATCCCTCAACCTTTACCTAACCTCTTTACTCCAACAGAGATTGAAGCTTTCAAGATGATTGAGTTAGCTCGCATACAGAACAAGTATCTCACGTAGGAGAATATTTTGTTGAAGGATCATATCGCCGAACTCAAGGGCATTATCTGCAAGTTGGAGGAGCTTTTACGCTCGATGTGCGATTATCCACCATCATCATCACCACCTCCATCACCTCCGAGGACATAATCACATGGGTATGGGCACTCCCCTTGGCAACTGCCAAGCTTGGGGGAGGTGCCCCGGTATCGTATCACCATCACACTCCTATCTTTACCATTTTATTTAGTTCGATCCCTTTAGTAGTATCTTGATCTAGTAGATTGAAGTTTTGATATCAAGTAGTTTTGAGTTTTGCTTTGTGAGCTCTTTTTGTAATCGAGTCCGTGAGCTATCCATAATAAAGATTAGTGTTGAGTCAAGGGCTTTGCTATGTTGCTATGATCTTGAGAAAGTAGAAAGAATAAAAGAGTTCATATTGATCTTGTGGTTAGTGATGACTTCACACATAGAAAGTATGAGGCATAAAAGTTGTTGAGAGTTGATAAACGTAGTTTTGGTCATCGTTGAAATTAATAGGAAGTGATAAGGAAAGCGAGGTTCACATATAAATATATTATCTTGGACATCTTTTATGATTGGGAGCATCCATTAAGTATGACATGCTAAAAGAGTTGACGTTGGACAAGGAAGACAACGTAATGGTTTATGTTTTCTCACATCCCAGTTAAAGTATATTGTCATTGACCTTCCAAACATGTTGAGCTTGCCTTTCCCCCTCATGCTAGCCAAATTCCTTGCACCAAGTAGAGATACTACTTGTGCTTCCAAATATCCTTAAACCCAGTTTTGCCATGAGAGTCCACCATACCTACCTATGGATTGAGTAAGATCCTTCAAGTAAGTTGTCATGTTGCAAGCAATAAAAATTGCTATCTAAATATGTATGACTTATTAGTGCAGAGAAAATAACCTTTATACGATCTTGTTGTGGAAGTAATAAAAGCGACGGACTGCATAATAAAGGTCCACATACAAGGGGCAATATAAAGTGACGTTCTTTTGCATTAAGATTTTGTGCATCCAACCCTAAACGCACATGACAACCTCTGCTTCCCTCTGTGAAGGGCCTATCTTTTACTTTATGCTTGAGTCAAGGTGGTCTTCACCTTTTCCCTTTTTCATTTTATCCTTTGACAAGCTCCTCATGTTTGAAAGATCATGATATATATATATATATATATATATATATATATATATATATATATATATATATATATATATCCAACTGGATGTAAGTTAGGATGGGCTATTATTGTTGACATCACCTAAAGATGAATACGTTGGGAGGCAACACAATAAGCCCCTATCTTTCTCAGTGTCTGGCTGAAACTCCATAACCACAAGTATTGCGTGAGTGTTAGCAATTGTAGAAGACTACAAGTTAGTTGAGTATGTGGACTTGCTGAAAAGCTCTATAATTGACTCTTTCTGATGTTATGATAAATTGCAGTTGCTTCAATGACTGAGATTATATTTTGTTAGTTCTCAATGAAGTTTTTAAACCATACTTGACATTGTGAATTGATTGT
The DNA here is from genome assembly GCA_963921465.1 of Triticum timopheevii. NCBI lineage: Eukaryota > Viridiplantae > Streptophyta > Magnoliopsida > Poales > Poaceae > Triticum > Triticum timopheevii. The sequence continues at coordinate 204,323,718 of OY997268.1, forward strand.
TACTTGAGTGTAAGAAATCATATGATAAAATCTATATATGTTGCTGTTACAAGAATGATCATGATGCCCTCATGTCCGTATTTTATTTTTATTGACACCTCTATCTCTAAACATGTGGACATATTTTTCGATTTCGGCTTCCGCTTGAGGACAAGCAAGGTCTAAGCTTGGGGGAGTTGATACGTCCATTTTGCATCATGCTTTTATATCAATATTTATTGCATTATGGGCTGTTATTACACATTATATCTCAATACTTATGGCTATTCTCTCTTATTTTATAAGGTTTACCACGAAGAGGGGGAATGCCGGCAGCTGGAACTCTGGCTGGAAAAGGAGCAAACATTGGAAACCTATTATGCACTGCTCCAAAAACCCTGAAACTCCACGAAACATGTTTTTAGAATTAATAATAATTATTGAACGGAAGAAATACATCAGGGGGCCCACACCCTGGCCAGGAGGGTGGGGGGCACGCCCACCCCTACTGGGCGCCCCCCTATCTCCTGGGCCCCCTGGTGGCCCCCCGGTGTCCATCTTCTGCTATATGAGGGCTTTTACCCTGGAAAAAAATCGTGGGCAAGCTTACGGGATGAAACTCCGCCGCCACGAGGCGGAACCTTGGCGGAACCAATCTAGAGTTCCGGCAGAGCTGTTCTGCCGGGGACACTTCCCTCTGGGAGGGGGAAATCATCACCATCGTCATCACCAACGATGCTCTCATCAGGAGGGGGTCAATCTCCATCAACATCTTCACCGGCACCATCTCCTCTCAAAACCCTAGTTAATCTCTTGTATCCAATCTTGTATCAAAATCACAAATTGGTACCTATGGGTTGCTAGTAGTGTTAATTACTCCTTATAGTTGATGCTAATTGGTTTACTTGGTGGAAGACCATATGTTCAGATCCTTAATGCATATTATTATTCCTCTGATTATGAACATGAATATGCTTTGTGAGTAGTTACGTTTGTTCCTGAGGACATGGGTGAAGTCTTGCTATTAGTAGTCATGTGAATTTGGTATTCGTTCGATATTTTGATGAGATGTATGTTGTCTTTTCCTCTAGTGGTGTTATGTGAACGTCGACTACATGACACTTCACCATTATTTGGGCCTAGAGGAAGGCATTGGAAAGTAATAAGTAGATGATGGGTTGTTACAGTGACAGAAGCTTAAACCCTAGTTTATGCGTTGCTTCATTAGGGGCTGATTTGGATCCATATGTTTAATGCTATGGTTTGGTTTACCTTAATACTTCTTTTTTAGTTGCGGACGCTTGAAATAGGGGTTAATCATAAGTGGGATGCTTGTCCAAGTAAGGGCAGTACCCAAGCACCGGTCCACCCACATATCAAATTATCAAAGTACCGAACGCGAATCATATGAGCATGATGAAAACTAGCTTGACGATAATTCCCATGTGTCCTCGGGAGCTCCTTTCTCATTATAAGAAATTGTCCAGGCTTATCCTTTGCTACATAAAAGATTAGGCCACCTTGCTGCACTTTATTTACTTTATTTACTTGTTACCCATTACAATTTATCTTATCACAAAACTATCTATTACCTACAATTTCAGTGCTTGTAGAGAAAACCTTACTGAAAACCTCTTATCATTTTGTTCTGCTCCTCGTTGGGTTCGACACTCTTACTTATCGAAAGGACTAAGATAGATCCCCTACACTTGTGGGTCATCAGTTATGTGACTTAAATCGTCTGCATCCGGAGGTCGGACATAGGTCCCTTGAAAATTGGCCCTGAAAGCGTCCTCAAGTTCTTCCCAGCTTCCAATGGAATTTTCGGGGAGGCTTTTCAGCCAGTGCCGAGCTAGTCCTTTTAGCTTGAGGGGTAGGTATTTGATGGCGTGGAGATTGTCTCCGTGAGCCATGTGGATGTGAAGAATAAAGTCTTCTATCCAGACCGCAGGGTCTGTCGTTCTGTCGTATGCCTCGATATTCACGGGTTTAAACCCTTCTGGAAATAAATGATCTAGTACCTCATCGGTGAAGCACAAGGGGTGTGCATCACCCCTGTATTTGGCTGTGCCACGGCGCGGGCCCGACGGTTGCAGTGTTCGGTGTTGGTTCCGAACTGGTAAGTTAACTGCATATTTGGTTTGATGGCTCTGATCCTGTGCGGGAACGCGTTCCCTGGATCCATAAATGGACCTGGTTCTGCCAGCCCTTTTGTCCAGGTCTTCACGTAAATCGTGTTTCTGGTTCTGGGTTGCGACCTCCTTTCCTTTATGGGGAGGGGGTGTGGTTTTGTGTGCGGCGTTATTAGCCGCTCTGTCTCGACTATGAGGTGGTCGGCCTGGTTGATTGGCCGTATTGTTATTCGGCGGTATGGGCGCAATAGCATCATCGTCGAATTCGGGCAGCAGTTTGCGTTTCGGGTAGCTATTTGTTTGGCGATTGCCGCCGTATTTTTCCTCAGTGTCGAGCACTTCGTTCCATTTATTATTGAGCGTATCCTGTGCGGCTTTAAGCCGTTGCTTCTGCTTCTTCAAGCTCCTCGCGGTGGCGATAAGTCTCTGGTGGAGGTGCTCTTGTTCCAATTGTTTTTCTGGGACAATGAATGCATCGTCATCCCGACTGTTCTCCTCTTTGGAGACAAGTTGATAATTGGAGTCTTCGGCATTGTTGTGATCGGACAGGGGCCCCGGACTGTGTTCGCCATCACCTTGCTCGTCCTGCTCCATTGTTAGGTCCGCGGTTTCTTCATTGTCTTCAGCGTCGTCCGGGGTGTTATTCCCTCTTGTGCCGGTATCGCTATTTTTACCATGGCGTGGTTTCGACCGGCGCCGCTGACGTCGGCGCTTTGGCTACTTTCCAGGAGTTTTATCCTCAACTGGATCCTTTTTGTCATCGCCATTATCTTCTTTGGGTGTATCCACTATGTATATGTCGTATGAGGAGGTGGCTGTCCAGCGCCCGGTGGGCGGTGGTTCTCGTTCTTCTCCGGCATCGTTGTTCATACCGTCGACGTCTTCATAGTCGAAATCAAGCATGTTAGTCAAATTATCGACAGTGGCTATCAAGTGGGTGGTGGGTGGGTAATGAAGTTCTTCGTCGTCCGCTTCCCACTCAAGCCGGACATAGTTCAGCCAAGAATCTCTTGACAAGGAGAGATACTTTAATGAGTTTAACACGTTGCATAGGGGTGAGTGTTGGAAGATGTCCGTGGAGCTGAACTCTAAGATCGGCGCCCGGTCAGATTCGATGGGCGTGGATACATGCGGTTCGTAGCCTGTGGACGGAGACGAGTCCGAGGTTCCGATGACACAGGCCTCGTTGGAGGTCAAGTCTGTGTTCGGCTCTAGCGCCGCTAAGTCCGCGGCTTTCGTGGCGAGGTTGAGCCTCCCGTCCATGGATGGCGTGCTCTGCTCTAGATCTAGGGCCAGTGTGGTTACATGCGCGATCTCCTGCACACAGTCTGATGACAGATTTAGGTCATGTCCATTGTGGCGGTAGGGCGCGGCTGTCATGGGCTCGAATCCGTCGAAGATCAAGTCTCCGCGGATGTCGGCGGTGTAGTTCAAGCTTCCAAACCTGACTTGATGGCCAGGGGCGTAGCTGTCGATCTGCTCCAGATGGCCAAGCGAGTTGGCCCGCAGTGCGAAGCCGCCAAATACGAAAATTTGTCCAGGAAGAAAAACCTCACCCTGGACTGCGTTGTTGTAGATGATAGAAGGAGCCATCAAGCCTTGCGGTGACGACACAGTGGAACTCTCAATGAAAGCACCAATGTCGGTGTCAAATCCGGCGGATCTCGGGTAGGGGGTCCCGAACTGTGCGCCTAAGGCTAATGGTAACAGGAGGCGGGGGACACAATGTTTACCCAGGTTCGGTCCCTCTCGATGGAGGTAATACCCTACTTCCTGCTTGATTGATCTTGATGATATGAGTATTACAAGAGTTGATCTATCACGAGATCATCGAGGCTAAACCCTATAAGCTAGCCTATGATTATGACTGTTCTTGTCCTACGGACTAAACCCTTCTGTTTATATAGACACCCAAGGGGGTTAGGGTTACACAGAGCCGGTTACAGAGAAAGGAATCTTCATATCCTAACTGCCAAGCTTGCCTTCCACGCAAAGAAGAGTCCCATCCGGACACGGGGCGAAGTCTTCTAGCTTGTACCTACATAGCCCAACAGTCCGGCATATGCATATAGTCCGGCTGTCCGAGGACCCCTTAATCCAGGACTCCCTCAGCGGGCTACGGGGCATACCTGTCGACCGGATCTGACAGGAACTCGACTCCATCGCTGGCCTCCTCCGCGGTCGCCATGAGCGCTCAGCAGATCACTCAAATGGTCATGCTTTTTTACTCTTCTCGAGAAAAATTTGGTGGTGGGCTCGTGTTGTCATTTATTTTTCCTATGTCAATGCTTTCGCCGTTGCGTAGACGGAACAATTGGCCGTGACATTTATGTACTAACTGTATAGTTGTAGGACATGCCGTTGGAACCGGATCCTCTAACATCCTCAAGGGATGTCACGTAAGCTACAACAACCGTGACATCCCTCCCTCACATCCATATGGTTAAGCCTAAAATAATTATAATTAATTTGCAAATTACGAATCTACTGTATACATTTACAAAAATTACATACAAACAAAATTATGGTGCAATAAAATTATTTTTGATTTATTTTTATACATGCTACAGTAAATCCGCACATTAGTTGCTACAGTAACCCTGGCATCCATTCTTCGTTTTACACACGCATTTTACAGTAGCTCCATGACATCCCTTGAGGATGTTAGAGGATCCACTTCCTCTGCCGTTGTCCCCCGCCGGATACGATTTGGCCAGGTCTCACAGGCCATCTCGTGAGACCCTCCCGATGGATGACACGTGGCGAGGTTGATCTCAAAGCATGTAATCCCACATTGCCCACTTGCCCATTCCCGATTCCAATCAAGTATGTATCCTTTTTTTTAACACCAATCAGGTATGTATCCTTATTAACCTGTTGTAGAGATACCTATGTAACTCATACCCCACGAGCTAGGGTCGCATGCTACTCTCATCCATGGCGGCACCGGATGACCTTGTCGTCGGCGGCCGCACAGTACCATGCGACCAAGACCTGTCGTCGATGGCCATGCCCAACGAACTGTCGCTAGTGGCCGCGTGGCTTCATGCTACCACAACCCCCCATCCATGGTCGCGCCCAATGATCTTGTCTCTGGTGGTCGTACGGCACGATGGTAGGATGCCTTCTCGCCCATGGGTGTGCCGAAAGATCTCGTCGCCCATAGAGCGCAATGGCGACCGTGGGGCAAGATGCATCCAGCTGCTATGTGACGTCGAACATATAGTACCTCCGTCCGAAAATACTTGTCCTCAAAATGGATAAAAAAAGATATATTTAGAACTAATATACGTCTAGATACATCCCCTTTATTCATTTTGATGACAAGTATTTTCGGACAGAGGGAGTATGTATTTTCTTATGCATGCTTCTGAAACCATATGATTGTACTAAGAGCTTGTTCCAAATAGCGAACACTATGATATCATACACAAGAGAAACAGTAAATGAAAATATTCATACTAGTTCAGAATACGTGAGTTCCACTTGCCTTACAATCCTGTTCAAGCGTAGGAATTCATATGCAATGTGTACACAAGCCTGTTGATCAAATAAGCTGCACCACATGTCTTACAAGCCTGTTCAAGTTAAGCAGTACACTCAGAAAATTTGACGCCAATACCTTGTGTACTGCCTAACTTGCAGACGACTATGTGTCACCCAATTAAACATCTCTTTCTCCCCCTCTCGTTTGATTAAAGAGAAAAGTACACCAATCTTTTAGTTTGGTGAAGCCACGACAGTTTACACTCGAATTGTTTTGCCAATGAAGCAACTATATGTATGTCAGAAGGGTGAGTTCAGACATCGGCTGTCCGGCGCACTTGCAGCGCTGCAAAGGAACATGTAGATGACGAGCTAATGCGTGCATCTTGGTGCCCGGCTGCTGTCGAGGAGTTAGTCTGGTCCGGCGAGGACGTATTGACTCCTGACCACCGTCAACAAGGAGTCATCTTTCAGAGCATAGCCGCCGTCGACAAGGAGTATGCCCAGCAATCAGCATCGGCATCTTGGCGCGTGACCTCCGTGAACGGGATTGGAAGTTAATGGACAAAGTGAGAGGTGGTGCTTTAAGATTGTGATGCCACGTGTCATCTATTGGGGAGGGTCTCACGTGAAGGTATATGAGACCTAGTCTCATAATTTTTTTTTCCGTATCCACAGTGTGTCCCGGTGCATGCATGTGTGCGCATAGCCGAGGAGGCCCACCACACCGCACTTGTTCCATTGGGCCGAGTAAACGAGCTCGTCCTCTCTAACGCCGCTCTCAACACAAACGTTCGATCGGCCTTCAGCGGCGCACGCACTTATACTCGATCTTTCGTCGAGGCACGAGGCAAGAAGAGTCTTCGTGCTAAGCACTAGCACACTTGGAAAGCAGCCAGCCGGCCACCTGCATCAACCGACCTGCGTCCTCATCCACGGGCGCGCTACGTGTAGCACATGAGGCTGCCCATGCACGACGACACGTGCAGCTTACTCCCCCTCCACCCGTCGATCGCCCCTTTTAACAGCACCTCGCCACCGTCTCACAGAGTCATTCACACCCCCAGTACGGCTCGCATCGAGAGAGCAAGCCGGCGTGCAAGAAGAAGACGCTAAAGAAATCGTGCAAGCTAGCGGATGATGCGTCGCGGGGTTGCTACCATGGCGCCGCTGCTCCTGCTGCTTCTCCTCCTCTCGGGGTGGTCGGCGATGGGTACGCTGCGTTTACGCGAGAGATGGGAGGAGGGGGAGGGGGAGTGGCGGCCGGAGGAAGAGGCCAAGGGCGGCGGCGGAGGTGGCGGGACTGGGAAAGGGCTGTTCTTGCTGGACAAGGTGGAGAAGGTGGTGGAGTCGGAAGGTGGGAGTGTGCACGTCGTGCGCGGGCTGCCAGCGTCCGGCGTGCCGGAAGCACCGTGGCAGCATGGTGGGTGGTCCGCGGGGTGCGGAGCTTGCCGAGAGGGGCTCATGCACATCGGCTTCATAACCATGGAGCCGAAGACGCTGTTCGTGCCGCAGTACATAGACTCCAACCTCATACTCTTCGTGCAGCGAGGTACATACTGAATCGTACATAAATGTCATCATGGAACGTGAAAGTCTTCTTGAGTTTTAAGGCTGAACATGCATTTAATTTGTCTGAGCAGGGGATGTTAAGGTTGGATGGATCCACAAGGGCGGTTTCGTGGAGAAGCAGCTCAAGATGGGCGACGTCCTCCAGATGGACGCCGGCTCCACCTTCTACATGGTCAACACAGGCAAAGGCCAGAGGCTGCACATCATATGCAGTATCGACGCCTCGGATAGCGCAGGGTTCGCACCTTATCAGGTCTGCAATCATTTAATTAATGAGATTTTGCCATTACTGATTATTAACATCTCTACCCGACTACTGAATTATTGATACGATGCAGTCCTTCTATCTTGGTGGGGGAGGGAAACAGACGTCAGTGCTGGCCGGCTTCGAGCCAAAGATTCTTCTCACCGCTCTCAACGTGAGCGAAGCTAATTCGTCTCAACATTTCATACTCCCTACGTCCGAAAATACTTGTCATCAAAATGGATCAAAAGAGATGTATCTAGAACTAAAATACGTCTAGATACATCTCCTTTTATCCATTTCAATGACAAGTATTTCCGGACGGAGGGAGTATTAATTAAGTACAGTAGCAAATTCACACGCATGGCACCAGGATTATTTTGTTTCTCGTGTCTTGTGTTCAGACCACTTACGATGAATTGGCAAGAATCTTACCCGTGCGAACCGGGGGCCCTTTCGTGTCCTACACAACGGAGTCCGGGAGCGGTGGCAAAGAGCATGGACAGGGAGATGTGGGAGAAAATGGAAGGGAGAGCGAGCCATGGAGACCAGTGGGGAGAGGCGGCGACGACGACGACGAACGCGGTAGCAGTAGCGGGCAATCCACTTGGACTTGGTCGTGGAGGAAACTGATGAGCAGGTTCATCGGAGTGGAGCTGAACAACAAGTCGGACAAGACTGTGCGCGCGCCGGAGCCTTACAACCTGTTCGATGACGAGCCCAGCTTCCGGAACACCTACGGCTGGAGCATCTCCGTCGACAAGCACGACTACGAGCCCTTGGACCACTCCGACATCGGCGTCTATCTCGTCAACCTCACCGCCGTACGTTTTTGCTCTTCTGAACCATCGATCAGCGTGGTAAAGATTTCAGACCTGCTGCGGCGAAGCTGATCGATGCTGCGTGTGGCATGGAATGTGCAGGGCTCGATGATGGCGCCACACGTGAACCCGAGGGCGACGGAGTACGGCGTGGTGCTCGCCGGGGAAGGCGTCATCCAGGTGGTCTTCCCGAACGGGTCTCTAGCGATGAGCGCGGAGGTGCGTGCCGGCGACGTGTTCTGGATCCCACGCTACTTCCCGTTCGTCCAGGTGGCGTCACGGGGCGGGCCGTTCGTGTTCTTCGGGTTCACCACGTCGGCTCGGCGGAACAAGCCGCAGTTCCTGACAGGCCCCACCTCTGTCTTCCGCATGATGCTCGGGCCGGAGCTCGCGGCCGGGTTGGGCGTCCCTGAGAATGAGAAGGAATTGAGGGAGGTGGTGGAGGCCCAGACGGTGGCGGTGATCGAGCCGCCGTTGCCGGAGAAGGAGAAGGGGCGGAAGGAGAGGGAACCGTTTGTTATGAAGTAAGTGGCGAGGGAGTGACCGCACGCGCGGCTAGCCATCTGCTTAATGCTTTATTGAGCGGATGATCGATCTTACTCCCTCTGTAAACTAATATAAGAGCGTTTAGATTACTAATTTAGTATTCTAAATACTCTTATATTAGTTTACGGAGGGAGTACCTGTGTTCTTCTGGTCGAAACTTCTGTACATCATGCGCGTGTTTGCGCCGTGTGTTTCAGTGTTTGTGTCGCTAGTGTGTGTGTGTGTGTTGTGTTCTAGTACGTGTTTGTTCATGTGAGTTCTGGCGTCGTCAATAAGTAAAGATGCATCTCAAATTCAGCTGTGGGCTAGACATATATAAAAAACAATACATAAATCCAGTGAGTCTCTCTATCCATCAATTACAAGTTGCAAACAATGTACAACCTCGCCACCGAATCATTCATCACTACTGGATGCATGATGCCGATGCTCCTGTCCCAACCGATATGAAAGTAAGTCGAACCTCCCGCAAGGCGGAAGCCATCCGCAAACCGAACGTGGTCCTGTATCGCTTCGTGGTGCGGTCTGGACGCGTTTTCTATCACAAACCGAAGACAAATCACAAACCGAAGACAAAAAAAGGCGATGCGGTCTGGACGCGTTTTCTATCGCAAACCAAAGACAAAAGTGGAGAGGTTTGTGGAAGTCCGAACTGATTCCGAGTCTGCTCTGACCGCCTGGCCCACCAAAAACCACTCTCCCCTTCCGCGCGTTATCGACCAGCGCCACTTTAGAGGGTCAGCATCCGCATACATGCCCGTCCAACGCTAACTCACATCGGCATCGGGCGAGAGAGCGTCGCCCGTGCTACTTCCCGGTGCAGACGGCTGTCACGCCTTCAAATGACACGCCAGCAACCCGTCCGCCCGTCTGCCACCCGCATTGATGGCATGCGGTTACCGAGGCGTCACCTTGGAGGCCATCGGTCCGTTCCTCTACCGCCCACCGATGCTATATAAACCGGTACCCTGGTCATAGCCTATCAACCCTCTCCACACCACTCACTGCCATGGATCCCTCCGCCGCCAAAGCTCTAGGACGGGCTGAGTCGGAGCAGAAGAAGGCCATGGGCGCCATTGCTGCGGACCAGCAGGCCGGTAGGCAAACGGAGGACAAGCAAATGAATGACGCCTCCGACGACGAGATAGCGCCACCCTCCTCTACCTCCACGGCACCCTCCTCCTCCGCTCCACCCTTACTTGTGCATTGCACCATGACCATCGGCGAGGCCCGTGCCTATTATATGGACATGATGCGGGAGGAGCAGTTCCGACAGACGCATGTCGACGCCAACTACAACACACAACCTCCTTCAGGAGCATCTGCAGATGGAGGAGCAGGTCGCCGTCGGCAGGGCGGTCACGGCGGATGCGGACTTGGCGAAGCAGGAGGTGCTGCTTGACTCCGCGCCCCGGCGCCACAACCACGAAAAAGCCGCTGACGGTACCGACAGCGGGTGGCGGAGGTGGCGGCCGCCGGCAAGGAGTGTAACGACGGGGCTGGCAAGGCGTTGTTCGACAAGACCGGCAAGGAGGAAATTGCTGAGACTACGCCCCGGCGCCACAACCCCTAAAAAGCCGTCACTTTCGCAGGCGCCGCCGGCAGCGAGGAAGAGTAGTGCACGGTAGGTCGTCATTGCTCATGTCCCAGGAAGGCCACCGCTCCTCCCCTCCCATCGACGCCAAGCTTGGTGGGATGTGTTGGGGAACGTAGCAGAAATTCAAAATTTTCCTACGTGTCACCAAGATCTATCTATGGAGAGACTAGCAACGAGGGGAAGGAGAGTGCATCTACATACCCTTGTAGATCGCTAAGCGAAAGCGTTCAAGTGAACGGGGTTGATGGATTCGTACTCGTCGTGATCCAAATCACCGATGACCAAGTGCCGAACGGACGGCACCTCCGCGTTCAACACACGTACAGCCCGGTGATGTCTCCCATGCCTTGATCCAGCAAGGAGAGAGGGAGAGGTTGAGGAAGACTCCATCCAGCAGCAGCACAACGGCGTGGTGGTGGTGGAGGAGCGTGGCTATCCTGCAGGGCTTCGCCAAGCACCACAGAAGAGGAGGAAGAAGAGACGCAGGGCTGCACCAACGAGAGATCGAATCGCATGTGTTCTGGGCAGCCCTCTTGGCCTCATATATATAGGGGAAGGGGAGGGGCTGCGCCCCCTCTAGGGTTCCCACCCCTAGGGGGGCGGCAGCCCTAGATGGCAAAGGGGGTGGCGGCCAAGAGGGGAGAGGGGAGGGAGGCGCAGCTAGATGGGCCCTAAGGCCCATCCCCTTTAGGGTTTGCCCCCCTTCCCACCTCTTAGGCGCCATGGGCCCTTGTGGGAGGCGCACCAGCCCACTAAGGGGCTGGTCCCTCAACACTCTTGGCCCATGCAAGCCTCCGGGGTCGGTGGCCCCACTTGGTGGACCCCCGGGACCCTTCCGGTGGTCCCCGTACGTTACCGATAAATCCCGAAACTCTTCCGGTGACCAAAACAGGACTTCCCATATATAAATCTTTACCTCCGGACCATTCCGAAACTCCTCGTGACGTCCGGGATCTCATCCGGGACTCTGAACAACATTCGGTAACCACATACAAACTTCCTTTATAACCCTAGCGTCATCGAACCTTAAGTGTGTAGACCCTACGGGTTCGGGAGACATGCAGACATGACTGAGACGTTCTCCGGTCAATAACCAACAGCGGGATCTGGATACCCATGTTGGCTCCCACATGTTCCACGATTATCTCATCGTATGAACCACGATGTCAAGGACTTAATCAATCCCGTATACAATTCCCTTTGTCTAGCGGTATTTTACTTGCCCGAGATTCGATCGTCGGTATACCGATACCTTGTTCAATCTCGTTACCGGCAAGTCTCTTTACTCGTTCCGTAACACATCATCCCATGATCAACCCCTTGGTCACATTCTGCACATTATGATGATGTCCTACTGAGTGGGCCCAGAGATACCTCTCCGTTTACACGTAGTGACAAATCCCAGTCTCGATTCGTGCCAACCCAACAGATACTTTCGGAGATACCTGTAATGCACCTTTATAGCCACCCAGTTACGTTGTGACGTTTGGTACACCCAAAGCATTCCTACGGTATCCGGGAGTTGCACAATCTCATGGTCTAAGGAAAAGATACTTGACATTAGAAAAGCTTTAGCATACGAACTACACGATTTTTGTGCTAGGCTAAGGATTGGGTCTTGTCCATCACATCATTCTCCTAATGATGTGATCCCGTTATCAACGACATCCAATGTCCATAGCCAGGAAACCATGACTATCTGTTGATCACAACGAGCTAGTCAACTAGAGGCTCACTAGGGACATATTGTGGTCTATGTATTCACACGTGTATTACGATTTCCGCATAATACAATTATAGCATGAATAAAAGACTATTATCATGAACAAAGAAATATAATAATAACTCTTTTATTATTGCCTCTAGGGCATATTTCCAACAGTCTCCCACTTGCACTAGAGTCAATAATCTAGTTCACATCACCATGTGATTAACACTAACAGGTCACATCCCCATGTGACCAACATCCAAAGAGTTTACTAGTGTCACTAAACTAGTTCACATCATCATGTGATTAAGACTCAATGAGTTCTGGGGTTTGATCATGTTCTGCTTGTGAGAGAGGTTTTAGTCAACGGGTCTGCAACATTCAGATCCGTATGTACTTCGCAATTCTCTAGGTCATATTGTAAATGCTGCTTCCACGCTCCACTTGGAGCTATTCCAAATGGTTGCTCCACTATACGTATCCGGTGTGCTACTCAGAGTCATTCGGATAGGTGTTAAAGCTTGTATCGACGTAACCCTTTACGCCGAACTCTTTATCACCTCCATAATCGAGAAACATGTCCTTATTTACCAAGGACAATTTTGACCGCTGTCCAATGATCCGTTCCTGGATCATTCTTGTACCCCTTGACTGACTCATGGCAAGGCACACTTCTGGTGCAGTACACAGCATAGCATACTGTAGAGCCTACGTCTTAAGCATAGGGGACGACCTTCGTCCTTTCTCTCTTTTCTGCCGAGGTCGAGCTTTAAGTCTTAACTTCATACCTTACATCTCAGGCAAGAACTCCTTCTTTGACTGATCCATCTTGAATACCTTCAAGATCATGTCAAGGTATATGCTCATTTGAAAGTACCATTAAGCGCTTTGATCTATCCTCATAGATCTTGATGCTCAATGTTCAAGTATCTTAATCCAGGTTTTCTATTGAAAAACATCTTTTCAAATAACCCTATATGCTTTCTAGAAATTCTACATCATTTATGATCAACAATATGTCAACAACATATACTCATCAGAAATTCTATAGTGCTCCCACTCACTTCTTTGGAAATACAAGTTTCTCATAAACTTTGTATAAACCCAAAAACTTTGATCATCTTATCAAAGCGTACATTCCAACTCCAAGATGCTTACTCCAGTCCTTAGAAGGATCGCTGGAGCTAGCATACCTTTCAGCATCCTTATGATCGACAAAACCTTTTCTGATTGTATCACATACAACCTTTTCTTACGAAAACTGGTAAGGAAACTCGTTTTGACATCCATCTATTAGATTTCATAAATGCAGCTAATGCTAACATGAATCCGACGGACTTAAGCATCGCTACGGATGAGAAAATCTTATCGTAGTCAACTCCTTGAACTTGTGAAAAACTCTTCGCCACAAGTCGAGCTTCATAGACGGTGATATTACCGTCCACGTCCGTCTTCTTCTTAAAGATCCATTTATCTCAATGGCTTGCCGATCATTGGGCAAGTCCACCAAAGTCCATGCTTTGTTATGATACATGGATCCTATCTCGGATTTCATGGCTTCTAACCATTTGTCAGAATTTGGTCCCACCATCGCTTCTCCATAGCTCGTAGGTTCATTGTTGTCTAGCAACATGACCTTCAAGACAGGATCACCGTACCACTCCGAAGTAGTACGCGTCCTTGTCGTCCTACGAGGTTCGGTAGTGACTTGATCCGAAGCTTCATGATCACTATCATAAGCTTCCACTTCAATTGGTGTAGGTGCCACGGGAACAACTTCCTGTGCCCTGCTACACACTAGTTGAAGTGACGGTTCAATAACCTCATCAAGTCTCCACCATCCTCCCACTCAACTTTTCGAGACAAACTTTTCCTCGAGAAAGGACCCGATTCAAGAAACAATCCCTATTGCTTTCGGATCTGAATTAGGAGGTATACCCAACTGTTTTGGGTGTCCTATGAAGATGCATTTTATCCGCTTTGGGTTCGAGCTTATCAACCTGAAACTTTTTCACATAAGCATCGCAGCCCCAAACTTTTAAGGAACGACAGCTTAGGTTTCTTCAAACCATAGTTCAAACGGTGTCGTCTCAATGGAATTACGTGGTGCCCTATTTAAAGTGAATGTGGTTGTCTCTAATGCCTAACCCATGAACGATAGTGGTAATTCGACAAGAGACGTCATGGTACACACCATATCCAATAGGGTGCAACTATGATGTTCGGACACCATCACTCTACGGTGTTCCAGGCGGTATTAATTGTGAAACAATTTCCACAATGTCTTAATTGCGTGCCAAAGCTCGTAACTCAGATACTTATCTCTATGATCATATCATAGACATTTTATCCTCTTGTCACAATGACCTTCTACTTCACTCTGAAATTACTTGAACCATTCAATAATTCAGACTTGTGTTTCATCAAGTAAATATACTCAACATCTACTCGAATCATCTGTGAAGTAAGAACATAACGATATTCACTGCATGCCTCAGCACTCATTGGACTGCACACATCAAATGTGTTACTTCCAACAAGTTGCTATCTTGTTCCATCTTACTGAAAAACGAGGCTTCTCAGTCATCTTGCCCATGTGGTATGATTTGCATATCTCAAGTGATTCAAAATCAAGTGAGTCCAAACGATCCATCTTCATGGAGTTTCTTCATGCGTATACACCAATAGACATGGTTCGCATGTCTCAAACTTTTCAAAAACGAGTGAGTCCAAAGATCCATCAACATGGAGCTTCTTCATGCGTTTTATACCAATATGACTTACATGGTAGTGCCACAAGTAAGTGGTACTATCATTACTATCTTATATCTTTTGGCATGAAAATGTGTATCACTACGATCGAGATTCAATAAACCATTCCTTTAGGTGCAAGACCATTGAGGTATTATTCAAATAAATAGAGTAACCATTATTCTCCTTAAATGAATAACCGTATTGCGATAGACATAATTCAATCATGTCTATGCTCAACGCAAACACCAAATGACAATTATTCAGGTTTAATACTAATCTTGATGGTAGAGGGAGCGTGCGATGTTTGATCATATCAAACTTGGAAACACTTCCAACACATGTCGTCAGCTCACCTTTAGCTAGTCTCCGTTTATTCCGTAGCTCTTTTATTTCGAGTTACTAACACTTAGCAACCGAACCGGTATCTTAATACCCTGGTGCTACTAGGAGTACTAGTAAAGTACACATTAACATAATGTATATCCAATATACTTCTATCGACTTTGCCAGCCTTCTCATCTACCAAGTATCTAGGGTAATTCTGCTCCAGTGGTTGTTCCCCTTATCACAGAAGCACTTAGTCTCGGGTTTGGGTTCAACCTCGGGTTTTTTCACTGGTGCAGCAGCTGATTTGCCGTTTCATGAAGTATCCCTTCTTGCCCTTGCTCTTCTTGAAACTAGTGGTTTCACCAACCATCAACAATTGATGCTCCTTCTTGATTTCTACTTTCGTGATGTCAAACAACGCGAATACCTCAAGGATCATCATCTCTATCCTTGATATGTTATAGTTCATCACAAAGCTCCAGCAGCTTGGTGGCAATGACTTTGGAGAAACATCACTATCTCATATGGAAGATCAACTCCCACTCGATTCAAGTGATTGTTGCACTCAGACAATCTGAGCACAAGCTCAATGATTGAGCTTTTCTCCCTTAGTTTGTAGGCTAAGAAAATTGTCGGAGGTCTTATATCTCTTGACGTGGGCACGAGCCTGAAATCCCAATTTCAGCCCTTGAAACATCTCATATGTTCCGCGATGTTTCGAAAAACATCTTTGGTGCCTCAACTCTAAACCGTTTAACTGAACTATCACGTAGTTATCAAAACGTGTATGTCTGATGTTCGCAACATCCACAAACGACGTTTGGGGTTTAGCACACTGAGCGGTGCATTAAGGACATAAGCTTTCTACTGTCCGCATAATCGCTACTTTCAACTTTCAACTATATTTTCTCTAGGAACATATCTAAACAGTGGAACTAAAGCGCGAGCTTCCGACATAATTTGCAAAGATCTTTTGACTATGTTCAGGATAATTAAGTTCATCTTATGAACTCCCACTCAGATAGACATCCCTCTAGTCATCTAAGTGATTACATGATCCGAGTCAACTAGGCCGTGTCCGATCATCACGTGAGACGGACTAGTCATCATCGGTGAACATCTTCATGTTGATCGTATCTACTATACGACTCATGCTCGACCTTTCGGTCTCTGTGTTCCGAGGCCATGTCTGTACATGCTAGGCTCGTCAAGTTAACCCTAAGTGTTTTCGCGTGTGTAAATCTGTCTTACACCCGTTGTATGTGAACGTAAGAATCCATCACACCCGATCATCACGTGGTTCTTAGAAGCGACGAACTGTAGCAACGATGCACAGTTAGGGGAGAACACTTCTTGAAATTGTTGTAAGGGATCATCTTATTTACTACCGTCATTCTAAGTAAACAAGATGCATAAACATGATAAACATCACATGCAATCAAATAGTGACATGATATGGCCAATATCATTTTGCTCCTTTTGATCTCCATCTTCGGGGCTCCATGATTATCATCATCACCGGCATGACACCATGATCTCCATCATCATGATCTCCATCATCGTGTCTTCATGAAGTTGTCTCGCCAACTATTACTTCTACTACTATGGCTACCGGTTAGCAATAAAGTAAAGTAATTACACGGTGTTGTTCAATGACTCGCAGGTCATACAATAAATAAAGACAACTCCTATGGCACCTGCCGGTTGTCATACTCATCGACATGCAAGTCGTGATTCCTATTACAAGAACATGATCAATCTCATACATCACATATATCATTCATCACATCCTTTTGGCCATATCACATCACATAGCATACCCTGCAAAAACAAGTTAGACGTCCTCTAATTGTTGTTGCATGTTTTACATGGCTGCTATGGGTTTCTAGCAAGAACGTTTCTTACCTACACAAACCACAACGTGATATGCCAATTATTATTTACCCTTCATAAGGACCCTTTTCATCGAATCCGTTCTGACTAAAGTGGGAGAGACTGGCACCCGCTAGCCACCTTATGCACCAAGTGCATGTCAGTCGGTGGAACCTGTCTCACGTAAAAGTACGTGTAAGGTCGGTCCGAGCCGCTTCATCCCACAATACCGTCGAAACAAGATTAGACTAGTAACGGTAAGCATATTGAACAACATCAACGCCCACAACTACTTTGTGTTCTACTCGTGCAAAGAATCTACGCAATAGACCTAGCTCTGATACCACTATTGGGGAACGTAGCAGAAATTCAAAATTTTCCTACGTGTCACCAAGATCTATCTATGGAGAGACAAGCAACGAGGGGAAGGAGAGTGCATCTACATACCCTTGTAGATCGCTAAGCGGAAGCGTTCAAGTGAACGGGGTTGATGGAGTCGTACTCGTCGTGATCGAAATCACCGATGACCAAGTGCCGAACGGACGGCATCTCCGCGTTCAACACACGTACAACCCGGTGACGTCTCCCATGCCTTAATCCAGCAAGGAGAGAGGGAGAGGTTGAGGAAGACTCCATCCAGCAGCAGCACAACGGCGTGGTGGTGGTGGAGGAGCGTGGCTATCCTGCAGGGCTTCGCCAAGCACCACAGAAGAGGAGGAAGAAGAGATGCAGGGCTGCACCAACGAGAGATCGAATCGCATGTGTTCTGGGCAGCCCTCTTGGACTCATATATATAGGGGAAGGGGAGGGGCTGCGCCCCCTCTAGGGTTCCCACCCCTAGGGGGGGCGGCAGCCCTAGATGGCAAAGGGGGTGGCGGCCAAGAGGGGAGAGGGGAGGGAGGCGCAGCTAGATGGGCCCTAAGGCCCATCCCCTTTAGGGTTTGCCCCCCTTCCCACCTCTTAGGCGCCATGGGCCCTTGTGGGAGGTGCACCAGCCCACTAAGGGGCTGGTCCCTCACCACTCTTGGCCCATGCAAGCCTCCGGGGTTGGTGGCCCCACTTGGTGGACCCCCGGGACCCTCCCGGTGGTCCCCGTACGTTACCGATAAATCCCGAAACTCTTCCGGTGACCAAAACATGACTTCCCATATATAAATCTTTACCTCCGGACCATTCCGGAACTCCTCGTGACGTCCGGGATCTCATCCGGGACTCCTAACAACATTCGGTAACCACATAGAAACTTCCTTTATAACCCTAGCGTCATCGAACCTTAAGTGTGTAGACCCTACGGGTTCGGGAGACATGCAGACATGACTGAGACGTTCTCCGGTCAATAACCAACAGCAGGATCTGGATACCCATGTTGGCTCCCACATGTTCCACGATGATCTCATCGGATGAACCACGATGTCAAGGACTTAATCAATCCCGTATACAATTCCCTTTGTCTAGCGGTGTTTTACTTGCCCGAGATTCGATCGTCGGTATACCGATACCTTGTTCAATCTCGTTACCGGCAAGTCTCTTTACTCATTCCGTAACACATCATCCCGTGATCAACCCCTTGGTCATATTGTGCACATTATGATGATGTCCTACCGAGTGGGCCCAGAGATACCTCTCCGTTTACACGTAGTGACAAATCCCAGTCTCGATTCGTGCCAACCCAACAGATACTTTCGAAGATACCTGTAATGCACCTTTATAGCCACCCAGTTACGTTGTGACGTTTGGTACACCCAAAGCATTCCTACGGTATCCGGGAGTTGCACAATCTCATGGTCTAAGGAAAAGATACTTGACATTAGAAAAGCTTTAGCATACGACTACACGATCTTTGTGCTAGGCTAAGGATTGGGTCTTGTCCATCACATCATTTTCCTAATGATGTGATCCCGTTATCAACGACATCCAATGTCCATAGCCAGGAAACCATGACTATCTGTTGATCACAACGAGCTAGTCAACTAGAGGCTCACTAGGGACATATTGTGGTCTATGTATTCACACGTGTATTACGATTTCCGGATAATACAGTTATAGCATGAATAAAAGACTATTATCAGGAACAAAGAAATATAATAATAACACTTTTATTATTGCCTCTAGGGCATATTTTCAACAGGATGAGCATCTTCGGCCGATTAGTCGCTTGGCGGCGACGTGGAGGCGGATAGCTTCAGTTCCCGGGGCTTCCGAGGCGGAGCTGGAGAGTGCCGAGGTGGAACTGGCGAGGGTGAAGTTTCAGTTCTCCAGGTTGATTGTCGGACACGGGGACGGGACCCCAGCGATCATTTAGATTAGGTATTAATTATACTCAAGAGCCCGCCTAGCACCGGTTTTCTATATTTGTGATGATATCCGTTGTGTTTATATGAAATCTGGTATGTTTATATGAAATCCGACCGTATTTGAACGAATTTCGTCCGGTTAGTTAAAATTGTTGTTAAAATGTATACGAGTACGATTGGATGGCTGCCTCTCGCATCCACGTTCGTGAACTCATCCCCTCTTCAGGGACAGATGCAGGAGGATTTTTGCGTGGTAATATAACCAGGAGTCATAGAACTTGCGTTTGATGTTCAGTTTGATGCTAAAACTTTAAAAATACCGATTTATGGTCACCTAACTTGACCACGTGTGGAAATGCGGTCAGAAAAAAGGATGCAGACATATCAGGGTGCATGGCACCATCTGTCAGTGAGTGGTGGCGCTCGGCTTACTTGTTTTTGCACGAAACACCCTCAAAAAAAAATTTTATTTGCGGAAAAAGCCGATCACTATACTTAAATGACATTTATTTTTGCACGAAACACCCTTACCAGGAGCCATAGTACTGCATGTATTAAACGTGAAGCTTAAATGACATTTATTTTTTCGCATCTATGAGCAGTGAGTCCCGCGTTTCATTACACAGCGAAAATTAACAGGAAAAAGTGTGGCCGCCAGTTTCCAAACCAACAACCAAGAGTAGAACACAAGATGTTCTAGCCGCTACAACCTGCACGTGTACACATGTACTCCTTCTGTACCGAAATATTTGTAGTTGGGGGGAAGGGGCGGGGGGGGGGGGGGGGGGGACTTGTACTAGTTTCTCCCAGCTAAAAGTGTTTCGGCACAGAGGTAGTACAACGAATAACTAGTCTTTTTTTGCGGGAAACGAATAACTAGTCTTAATGTACTAGAAATTTGTAGATAGTATGCAAATTATAATTTCAGTCATTAATATAACGTGCAAATATTCACGTGTTATAAATATCGTACATACAAAAGAAATAGACTACTTTTAAATTTGTCCATGTATTACTTTAAAATTATTCATATATTTATCATATTTATGAAATATAAAAATGTTGTGTCATTTAAAATAACACAATTATTTCCGAAATTGCAATTAAAAATATTATTTTAATAATACAAACATTTCAGTAACTATTTGCACATTTGTATAGTTCAATATTTGTAAAAATAAAAATATTCATAATTTAAAATGTAAAGTGTTGATATGAATATTCAATCATGTCTAATATTTAAATTAGACAATTATTTTAATATAAGTCATGAGTAAAAATTACACACAAGTGAATATTCATAAATATTTAGTAAATATTTGAATTCATCATTTCGCATAATTTAAATACAATCCATTACAAATATTTTTTTGGATTCATTAAACATATTTTTTAATAAACATTTTCAAAGTTGGTATTAACTAAGTATTTTTTTATATAATACACAGGTTTATATTAAACATTTTTATTTACTAATGATCATTTTTAGGTATAATATTTTTAGAACACAACTTTATATTTTACAAATATGTTGAAAAAAATCACGTGCACCTTGGGCTGCACTATGACAGCCCATTTAAGCTCCACATGTGTACATGTTCAGTACCTTTCTTAGCATCCTATAAGTTGATAGGTGGATTGGCTAGAGTGCTGATG
This sequence comes from Triticum timopheevii, assembly GCA_963921465.1. NCBI lineage: Eukaryota > Viridiplantae > Streptophyta > Magnoliopsida > Poales > Poaceae > Triticum > Triticum timopheevii. The sequence goes on from OY997268.1 coordinate 204,344,706, forward strand.
GATTATGTATGGGCTTAGGCCCATATAAGACACTAATCCCTGGTTAATCTTGAGGCCCATGTATGATATGGTAGGTGGTGGGAAGTTTAGTCCCATCTTGCTAGTTGAGGAGAGTTGAGACCCCTTTATAAGGGCTGCTCTACCACTTGCCATTGGGAGCTTGGGAAGAGAAGTGGTACACGCGCGCTCCTCCTCCACCACCGCCCGCCTCGCCACGCCTCGCCTCGCCTCGCCCGACGCGCGCGCCGCGGGTTGCGGGAATGAGCCGAGCCTGCTTCCACTACTTCCCTTGCATCAACACCATGGCCGCCGCCGCCGCCAAGAAGAAGGCTACGGACGAAGCCGAGGCTGCTGCTGCTGCCGCCGCGTTGGCCTGGCCAACCAGAGGGTATGATTTATTCGTCCCTCATTTACTCATGTTTGTGCTAGCCGTATATGTGCTGCTCATAGATGGTTTGCTTCTATGTTCTGTACGTGATAGTATGCTTAGGGATCGGTATGAGGTGCATACCGTATTTTCCATGATTACTGTTTGCTAGTGGATTAGTCTAATTGGAAAAGTGATAATGTTTTCAACAAGTGCCTCGCCTTATATACCTGTGTCTGTGGTTCGAGACATCTATGCCTCTTTTTTGGATTTTCGTATATAAACTTCACCATGAATACAAATAGGTTTGCTATATCCGAGCCTGACAGTGACATGCGCACATGAAGGATGTTTTGGTTAGAGTGGCTTGTGTCACATACGGTGGCAGCGTGTTCAAGATCCGGCAGCATCACTCACTACATGTGAGGCCATACTCCTGCATAAGTATTTATGACTGTATTTGCAGGCGATGTCAAGTTCTTTTTCTCAAATACACACAAGTGTGCGTATCATGCATTAAATAAGGAGGAGGAAAGCTCCCCAAAGTCATAATTTTACATCATATGTACAAGCGGTCAAGCCGCATCCACCTCACATTCGTAGGCTAACTACTCCCTCGCTGCCCACTCCACGTTCCTCACCTCGAAACCTCGAATTGTGCCCTTGAGCAGCCCTACCTTTGCCCACAAGGTCCCTTCTTCTGTCATGTGCTGCGTGAGAATTGCCAGCGATGGTGTCGCGCCGTTGAAGATGATGTCGTCCCGATGTTTCCAGATGAGCCACATGCCAAGGAGGCTCAATGCCCGAAAGTTCCTCGTGCCCTGCCTGCTCCGATCCTGCCTGGTGCACCAAGCTTGTAGGCTCTCTTCATGCCTTGGTTCGAAGGCATCCCTGCCCGTTCTGACACTCAGCCATCTCCATACATGTCTCGCAAAAACGCAACCTACCAGTAGGTGCTGGGTTGTTTCGTCATGTTGGTTGCAGAACGGGCAGGTATCTTGGTGCGGTAGGCCACGTCGTGCTAGTCTGTCCGAGGTCCACACCCGTCCCTGTAGGGCAAGCCAGGCGAAAAAACGGCACTTGAGCGGGGCTCCCGATTTCCACATAAATGTAGCCGTGGGAGAAACTTCTCTGCCCATGAATCTGGCCTCATACGCAGACTTGGCTGAGAACTGCCCGTCCAGAGTCCAGGACCAAGTAAAGGTGTCATGTATATTCGCCTCCAGCCGCGTCTCCGACACCCTATGCCATATTGAGAGAAACTGCCCGATGGCCTCCACTGATAGGTCTGGCCCAATGTCTCTTGCCCACGTTGCGGTAGGCAGCGCCTCCTCCACAGTCCTCCTCTTCCTGATCCGGCACGGTATGCGCCGGAAGATCTCCGGCGCAAGATCACATATCCGGTATCCATCTATCCATTTATCCTCCCAGAAGAGTATGGATTTGCTGTTCCACATCGTGGCTTTAGTAGCCGCCCGGTACAACTCCATGGATTCTGCCGGAACTGATATGGAGTACTCGCTCCATGGTCTATTGCGATCGGTCCGTTGCAGCCATGGCCATCTCACCTGTAGTGCCTTGTTCATCCACCTAAGATTTGGGATTCCCAAGTCGCTAGCCCACCGCGGTGTACGCACGGCCTCCCAGGCCACCGCACATTTGCCTCCTGGCGCCTCGTCTTTTCAACACCATAAAAACTCTCGGCAGATCTTTGCCAACGCAGCCACAATCTTCGGCGGGACATCAAGTGCTAGCATGGAGTGCACGGGTATGGCGCATAGCACAGATGAGATGAGGAGGCGCGCCCTCTCTTGGACATCATCGGCGCTTTCCAGTGCGGTAGGCAGCTTCTAACACGATCCACAAGCCTCTGAAATTGAGATGTCGTTTGCTTCCGGATCATCATGGACAACCCCAGGTATGTGCAAGGAAATGTTGCTGCCTCACATCAAGCAAAGTGCACACCTGATCCACTTCTTGCTGAGAGCAACTGATAGGAAGAGTTGCGCGTTTGAGCATATTTACTACTAGCCCGGCCGCCTTACCAAAGATGTCAAGTATGGCTCCACATGTGCGGATCTCCAGCTCATTTGGCTTGAAGAAGAGCATCACATCACCCGCAAACATCGACACCCGTTGCTTCACAGCAGAACCAGCCAGAGGTTGAAGCAGCCCCCTAGCAACAGCGAACTCGAACATTCTATGGAGAGGTTCCATGCACAAGATGAAAAGCATGGGGGATAGTGGAGCCCCTTGCCACAATCCTTGACAATTTAGGATTGGTCTTCCTGGTAGTCCGTTGACCATTATTCTTGTGGACGAGGTTGATAGCATGCCACAAATCCACGCCATCCATCGATCTCCAAAACCCAGTCTCCGGAGCACCTCCAGCACAAATGGCCACTTGATCGAATCGAAAGCTTTGCTGATATCAAGTTTAAGCATGATTGTGGGCTGCTTGAGGGCATGCAGATGCCGCACCATGCACTGAACCATCATAAAGTTATCATGTAGCGATCTGCCGCGTATGAAGGCGCTTTGATGATTCCCCACTAAGTGTGGCAGCTCCTCAGCCGGTCGGACCGCCAGCACCTTGTCATATATCTTGATGGCGCCATGGACAAGGCTGACGGGACGATAGTCCTTGATATCCACCGCGCCCTCCTTCTTTGGCAGGAGAGAGACCACCGCTTTGTTTATTGCTGCAAGACCCCTTATATCACCACAATGAAAATGCTCTAGTGCCCTCATGAAGTCCACCTTGATGATTTGCCAACACACCACATAGAACCTGCCGGTGAACCCGTCGGGGCCCGGTGCCTTGTCAAGAGGCATGTTCTTGATCGTCCGCTCGACCTCCTCCGCCATAAAAGGTGATTCAAGGTGAGTGAGGTCACGGGATGGGAGGTCGAGGAAGTCTAATTTGATAGCCGATGCACTCCCGGATGTGGAGCCAAGTAGCTCCTCGTAGTAATCATCCATAGCACTCGCAATGTTGTCCTGTCCCGTTAAGATCTGCCCATTGTGTTGCATGGTGGTGATGATGTTTTTCCTCTGCCTGTGGAAGAATTGTGTGTTGGCGTCGCCCTCACTTAGCTGAAGTAATCTCGAACACTGCCTCGCTATAGTCCTGTCCAGTGAGCTGAGCCCAAGCAACTTCCTCTTGAGCACTCGTCGCAAGTCATATTCCTGTGCCGTGAGCACTCTGCTCTCCGCAGCCACCTCTAGCCTCCCAATAATCTCCATTGCGATCGCAATCTGAAGCCGGATGTTTCCAATCCAGCGGTCACTCCGGCTTTGAAGTGCCTTAGCAGTTGCCCTTAGTTTGCTATCCAATACAAGGAAGGGGTTTCCTTCTGACGACAGGGAGTCCCATGCATCCTGCACCACTTGCTGAAACCCGTCCACTTTCGGCCAAAAGCATTCGAATTTGAATCGTTTTCCTAGGGAAAAGTCTGCGTACAGATCCACCAGAAGGGGGTAGTGATCGGACATTGCAGTCCCTAGTGCAGTAAGCATGCTAGCTGGAAACATGTCTTCCCATGAGTTGGTCATGAAGATGTGATCGATTTTTTCCATAGTTGGATCGCGCCGTTCATTTGACCACGTGTACCTTCTGCCGTTGAGGTAGAGTTCTTTCAGCTCCATCCTATTGAGCAGAGCACAAAAACAGCCCATCATTCGCCTGTTGAAGTTGGCCTTGTTCTTATCCTTCGGATTTACCAGGAGGTTGAAATCACACCTACCACTGCCGCCCATGGGCCAGCATGAAGGTAGCGAATGTCTCGGAGTTCCTGCATGAAGTTTACTTTCTCCTTGTCCCCTTGAGGACCATAGACTCCGGTGAGCCCCCAAGTTTGGGTTCCATCTCTGCTCACCAGCGCTGTAACCGTGTTGTCCGTCATGTGGGGGTTTGAAAGTGACACCACCAAAGGATCCCACGCAAGGAGGATTCCACCTCTAGTACCACTCGCCGGGACATAGAAAAACCCCTAGAATTTATTTCCTAGGCAATGCCTCACAATGTCGTTTGATATCAGCTCCATCTTAGTCTCCTGGAGACATACAATGCTAACATTTGCTGCATTCACCGCTTCGTAAATGGCATTCCTCCTTGCAGGCGAGTTTAGGCCACGAACATTCCACACGAGCATCTTGGGTGGTTGTGCCACCACGAATAAGGCCCACTGTCCACAAGTCCACCTATAACGGGCCCTAGACCCCCATTGGGACCTCCCCAGAATCTGCCTGCAATGGCAGCACCGTCTCATCCCATCCGAAGAGTGCCAGGATGGCGCGGACGTGGCTGCCCGTCAGCGGCTTGTCGAACAAATGCACATACGCATGTAGTGATTCGTCGCCGATCATTTCCCCTTCGTTTGCCAGGCAAAGCTTACGAATGATTGGTGCCTGCTTCTTAGACGCTTTAGACCCCAGACCACCATGTGCCAGCCACGCGCTTCGCCTAATGGGGGAGGCTGTTGGCCTCCTTTGCCTTGGATGCCTTTGCTTTGGCAGTACTCTCGAGCCAGGGGGAGCAAGCTGTGGAGCCAGGTTTTGGGCAAGCTGAGTGCACAGCTGCAATACCTTGGTTCGCGCAGACCGAGCGCTCCCCGAAGCCGCCCGGTGCCGTGCAGCGTGACCCTAATCGGCGGATAAGCTGATCTGCACCCAGTCCGTACCTACCGTGCATGGGGGCGTCCCATCCCCATGCAAGAGGGGTCCACCGGCAGGTGTCTGTTCCCCAGCCTCTCCGCTTGGCTCGGTCGCCGATGTGCATCCCGAGAGATCCACCCCTCGTCGTGTAACGTGTTGTCTTTCGGGCGGAGCCGTGTTTGATCCTCAGCTAGGCCCACCAGAGGGAGGGCGACGTCCCATGCACCAATCGACACCCTTGCTGTCACATCCTGTCCCACGGACAGCGGGAGCAGGCCTGGGGAGAGAGAGGGAGTGGTCAGGGTCCCACCAACCTCGGCCCTCGCGCCAACCTGATTGACTGAACGTGAGGAGTCTTCTAGAGCCACCTTGCCCAACTCCCATTGGCCAGTCGCACAAACCGACCGAGATTGGGTTTGATCCGCCCTGTGCCCAACCCCGCTTTCCACCGAAAGCGGCTGGGAACTCCCTGCGGCAGTCGCCACGCGTCCTGCCCGCACTGGCCTGGCCACGCTTTCCAGCAGTCCATCCTGACAATCCATAACCGCCCCCACGTGAGTGACCTCAGCGGCCACACAACTGTCCACGGCTGGCCGAACGGCTGGCCGCCCAACCTGGTCGGCCATCTCCGGCATGCCAGACTTGTTGCATCTTGTCGGCGTTGGCGCCGGCGCCGAAGACGAGCCCCCCGACATGCCAAACGAGGAGCTCATCCGACCACCACCTTGCTCCTGTCGGCCGCTCTCTGAGAGCGGTGGGATACCCGTGCCATCCTCCCCTCCTGCTGCGTCCTGACCATGTCCATCACCGCCCGGGGAGGGAGGATCAGGCGACGGCGACTACCCCTCACCGGGCTGCCCAATGAGTATCACCGGTCTGTTGGGGAACGTAGTAATTTCAAAAAAATTCCTACGCACACGCAAGATCACGGTGATGCATAGCAACCGAGAGGGGAGAGTGTCGTCCATGTACCCTTGTAGACCGAAAGCGGAAGTGTTAGAACAACGCGGTTGATGTAGTCGTACGTCTTCACGGCCCGATCGATCAAGCACCGAAAGTACGACACCTCCGAGTTCTAGCACACATTTAGCTCGATGACGTCCCTCGAACTCTGATCCAGCCGAGTGTCGAGGGAGAGTTCCGTCAGCACGACGGCGTGCTGATGATGTTGATGTTCTACCATCATAGGGCTTCGCCTAAGCACCGCTACAATATTATTGAGGAGGACTATGGTGGAGGGGGGCACCGCACACGGCTAAGAGATCAATGATCTGTTGTTGTGTCTCTACAGGTGCCCCCTGCCCCCGTATATAAAGGAGCAAGTGGGGAGGGGACGGCCGGCCAGGGAGGGGGCGCGCCATGGGGAGTCCTACTCCCACCGGGAGTAGGACTCCCTCCTTTCCTTGTTGGACTTGGAGAAGGGGGGAAAGAGGAGGGAGAGAGAGGAAGGAAAGGGGGGGCGCCGCCCCCCCTCTCCTTGTCCTATTCGGACTAGGGGGGAGGGGTGCACGGCCCAGCCATGGCCACCTCTCCTCTTCTCCACTAAGGCCCACCATGGCCCATTAAGCCCCCGGGGGGTTCCGGTAACCCCTCGGTACTCCGGTAAAATCCTGATTTCACCCAGAACACTTCCGATATCCAAATATAGGCTTCCAATATATCAATCTTCATGTCTCGACCATTTTGAGACTCCTCGTCATGTCCGTGATCACATCCCGGACTCCGAACAACCTTCGGTACATCAAAACTCATAAACTCATAATATAACTGTCATCGAAACTTTAAGCGTGCGGACCCTACGGGTTCGAGAACTATGTAGACATGACCGAGACACGTTTCCGGCCAATAACCAATAGCGGAACCTGGATGCTCATATTGGCTCCTACATATTCTACGAAGATCTTTATCGGTCAAACCGCATAACAACATACGTCCTTCCCTTTGTCATCGGTATGTTACTTGCCCGAGATTCGATCATCGGTATCTCAATACCTAGTTCAATCTCGTTACCGGCAAGTCTCTTTACTCGTTATATAATGCATCATTCCGTAACTAACTCATTAGCTACATTGCTTGCAAGGCTATAGTGATGTGCATTACAGAGAGGGCCCAGAGATACCTCTCCGACAATCGGAGTGACAAAACCTAATCTCGAAATACGCCAACTCAACATGTACCTTTGGAGACACCTGTAGAGCTCCTTTATAATCACCCAGTTACGTTGTGACGTTTGGTAGCACACAAAGCGTTCCTCCGGTAAACGGGAGTTGTATAATCTCATAGTTGTAGGAACATGTATAAGTCATGAAGAAAGCAATAGCAACATACTAAATGATCAAGTGCTAAGCTAACGGAATGGGTCAAGTCAATCACATCATTCTACTAATGATGTGATCCCGTTAATCAAATGATAACTCATGTCTATGGTTAGGAAACATAACCATCTTTGATTAATGAGCTAGTCAAGTAGAGGCATACTAGTGACATTATGTTTGTCTATGTATTCACACATGTATCATGTTTCCGGTTAATACAATTCTAGTATGAATAATAAACATTTATCATGATACAAGGAAATAAATAATAACTTTATTATTGCCTCTAGGGAATATTTCCTTCAGTCTCCCACTTGTACTAGAGTCAATAATCTAGATTACACAGTAATGATTCTGACACCCATGGAGCCTTGGTGCTGATCATGTTTTGCTCGTGGAAGAGGCTTAGTCAACGGGTCTGCAACATTCAAATCCATATGTATCTTGCAAATCTCTATGTCTCCCACCTGGACTTGGTCCCGGATGGAATTGAAGCATCACTTGATGTGCTTGGTCCTCTTGTGAAATCTGGATTCCTTTGCCAAGGCAATTGCACCAGTATTGCCACAGAAGATCTTCATTGGTCCCGATGCACTAGGTATGACACCTAGATCGGAAATGAACTCCTTCATCCAAAATCCTTCATTTGCTGCTTCCGAAGTAGCCATGTACTCCGCTTCGCATGTAGATCCCGCCACGATGCTTTGTTTAGAACTGCACCAGCTGACAGCTCCACCGTTCAATATAAACACATATCCGGTTTGCGATTTAGAATCATCCGGATCAGTGTCAAAGCTTGCATCGACGTAACCATTTATGACTAGCTCTTTGTCACCTCTATAAACGAGAAACATATCCTTAGTCCTTTTCAGGTATTTCAGGATGTTCTTGACCGCTGTCCAGTGATCCACTCCTGGATTACTTTGATACCTCCCTGCTAAACTTATTGCTAAGCATACATCAGGTCTGGTACACAACATTGCATACATGATAGAGCCTATGGCTGAAGCATTGGGAACATCTTTCATTTTCTCTCCTATCTTATGCTATGGTCGGGCATTGAGTCTGACTCAACTTCACACCTTGTAATACAGGCAAGAACCCTTTCTTTGCCTAATCCATTTTGAACTTTTTCAAAACTTTATCAAGGTATGTGCTTTGTGAAAGTCCAATTAAGCGTCTTGTTCTATCTCTATAGATCTTGATGCCCAATATGTAAGCAGCTTCACCGAGGTCTTTTATCGAAAAACTTATATTCAAGTATCCATTTATGCTATCCAAAAATTCTATATCATTTCCAATTAACAATATGTCGTCTACATATAATATCAGAAATGCTACAGAGCTCCCACTCACTTTCTTGTAAATACAGGCTTCTCCAAAAGTCTATATAAAACCATATCATTTGATCACACTATCAAAGCATTTATTCCAACTCTGAGAGGCTTGCACCAGTCCATAAATGGATCGTTGGAGCTTGCACACTTTGTTAGCACCTTTTGGATCGACAAAACCTTCTGGTTGCATCATATACAACTCTTCTTCCAGAAATCCATTCAGGAATGCAGTTTTGACATCCATTTGCCATATTTCATAATCCATTCAGAAAGTCTCATCGTAGTCAACTCCTTGAACATGTCGAAAACCTTTGGCAACAAGTCGAGCTTTATAGATAGTTACATTAACATCAGCGTCAATCTTCTTCTTGAAGATCCATTTATTCTCGATGGCTTGCCAATCATCGGGCAAGTCAACCAAAGTCCATACTTTGTTCTCATACATGGACCCCATCTTAGATTTCATGGCCTCAAACCATTTTGCGGAATCTGGGCTCATCATCGCTTCCTCATAATTCGTAGGTTCGCCATGGTCGTGTAACATGACTTCCAGAATAGGATTACCATACCACTTTGGAGCGGATCTTACTCTGGTTGACCTATGAGGTTCTGTAGTAACTTGATCTGAAGTTTCATGATCAACATCATTAGCTTCCTCACTGATTGGTGTAGTCGTCACAGGAACCGGTGTCTGTGATGAACTTTTTTCCAATAAGGGAGTAGGTACAGTTACCTCATCAGGTTCTACTTTCTTCCCACTCACTTCTTTTGAGAGAAACTTCTTCTCTAGAAAGGATCCGAATTTAGCAACAAAAGTCTTGCCTTTAGATCTGTGATAGAAGGTGTACCCAATAGTCTCTTTTGGGTATCCTATGAAGACACATTTCTCCGATTTGGGTTCGAGCTTATCTGGTTGAAGTTTCTTCACATAAGCATCGCAGCCCCAAACTTTAAGAAACGACAACTTTGGTTTCTTGCCGAACCATAGTTCATAAGGCGTCGTCTCGACGGATTTTGAAGGTGGCCCTATTTAATGTGAATGCGGTCGTCTCTAAAGCATAAACGATAGCGGTAAATCAGTAAGAGACATCATAGATTGCACCATATCTAGTAAAGTACGATTACGATGTTCGGACACACCATTACGCTGTGGTGTTCCGGGTGGCATGAGTTGCGAAACTATTCCACATTGTTTCAAATGTAAATCAAACTCGTAACTCAAATATTCTCCTCCACGATCAGATCGTAGAAATTTTATTTTCTTGTTACGATGATTTTCCACTTCACTCTGAAATTCTTTGAACTTTTCAAATGTTTCAGACTTGTGTTTCATTAAGTAGATATACCCATATCCGCTCAAATCATCTGTGAAAGTGAGAAAATAACAATACCCGCCGCGAGCCTCAATATTCATTGCACCACACACATCAGTATGTATGATTTCCAACAAATCAGTTGCTCGCTCCATAGTTCCGGAGAATAGCGTTTTAGTCATATTGCCCATGAGGCACGAGTCGCAAGTACCAAGTGATTCATAATCAAGTGATTCCAGAAGTCCATCAGTATGGAGTTTCTTCATGCGCTTTACACAAACATGACCCAAACGGCAGTGCCACAAATAAGTTGCACTATCATTATCAACTCTGCATCTTTTGGCTTCAGCATTATGAGTATGTGTATCACTACTATCGAGATTTAATAAAAATAGGCCACTCTTCAAGGGTGCATGACCATAAAAGATATTACTCATATAAATAGAACAACCATTATTCTCTGATTTAAAAGAATAACTGTCTCGCATCAAACAAGATCCAGATATAATGTTCATTCTCAACGCTGGCACCAAATAACAATTATTCAGGTCTAAAACTAATCCCGAAGGTAGATGTAGAGGTAGCGTGCCGACTACGATCACATCGACTTTGGAACCATTTCCCATGCGCATCGTCACCTCGTCCTTAGCCAATATTTGCTTAATCCGTAGTCCCTGTTTCGAGTTGCAAATATTAGCAACAGAACCAGTATCAAATACCCAGGTGCTACTGCGAGCATTAGTAAGGTACACATCAATAACATGTATATCACAGATACCTTTATTCACCTTGCCATCCTTCTTATCCGCCAAATACTTGGGGCAGTTCCGCTTCCAGTGACCAGTCTGCTTGCAGTAGAAGCATTCAGTCTCAGGCTTAGGTCCAGATTTGGGTTTCTTCTCTTGAGCAGCAAATTGTTTGTTGTTATTCTTGAAGTTCCCCTTCTTCTTCCCTTTACCCTTTTTCCTGAAACTGGTGGTCTTGTTGACCATCAACACTTGATGCTCCTTCTTGATTTCTACCTCCGCAGCCTTTAGCATTGCGAAGAACTCGGGAATAGTCTTGCCCATCCCTTGCATATTATAGTTCATCACGAAGCTCTTGTAGCTTGGTGGCAGTGATTGAAGAATTCTGTCAATGACACTATCATCAGGAAGATTAACTCACAGTTGAATCAAGTGATTATTATACCCAGACATTTTGAGTATATGTTCACTGACAGAACTATTCTCTTCCATCTTGCAGCTATAGAACTTATTGGAGACTTCATATCTCTCAATCCGGGCATTTGCTTGAAATATTAACTTCAACTCCTGGAACATCTCATATGCTCCATGACGTTCAAAACGTCGTTGAAGTCCCGGTTCTGAGCCGTAAAGCATGGCACACTGAACTATCGAGTAGTCATCAGCTTTGCTCTGCTAGATGTTCTTAATGTTGTTAGTTGCATCTGCAGTAGGCCTGGCACCCAGTGGTGCTTCCAGGACGTAATTTTTCTGTGCAGCAATGAGGATAATCCTCAGGTTACGGACCCAGTCCGTGTAATTGCTACCATCATCTTTCAACTTAGCTTTCTCAAGGAACGCCAATAAAATTCAACGGAACAACAGCACGAGTCATCTATCTACAACAAACATAGACAAGCAAAATACAATCAGGTACTAAGTTCATGATAAATTTAAGTTAAATTAATCATATTACTAAATAACTCCCACTTAGACAGACATCCCTCTAGTCATCTAAGTGATCACGTGATCCAAATCAACTAAACCATGTCCGATCATCACGTGAGATGGAGTAGTTTTCAATGGTGAACATCACTATGTTGATCATATCTACTATATGATTCACGTTCGACCTTTCGGTCTCCGTGTTCTGAGGCCATATCTGTATATGCTAGGCTCGTCAAGTTTAACCTAAGTATTCTACGAGTGCAACTGTTTTGCACCCGTTGTATTTGAACGTAGAGCCTATCACACCCGATCATCACGTGGTGTCTCAGCACGAAGAACTTTCGCAACGGTGCATACTCAGGGAGAACACTTCTTGAAATTTAGTGAGAGATCATCTTATAATGCTACCGTCAATCAAACCAAAATAAGATGCATAAAGGATAAACATCACATGCAATCAATATAAGTGATATGATATGGCCATCATCATCTTGTGCTTGTGATCTCCATCTTCGAAGCACTGTCGTGATCACAATCATCACCGGCACGACACCTTGATCTCCATCGTAGCATCATTGTCGTTTCGCTACCTATTGCTTCTACGAATATCGCTACCGCTTAGTGATAAAGTAAAGCAATTACAGGGCGCTTGCATTTCATACAATAAAGCGACAACCATATGGCTCCTGCCAGTTGCCGATAACTCGGTTACAAAACATGATCATCTCATACAATAAAATATAGCATCACGTCTTGACCATATCACATCACAACATGCCCTGCAAAAACAAGTTAGACGTCCTCTACTTTGTTGTTGCAAATTTTACGTGGCTGCTACGGGCTGAGCAAGAATCGTTCTTACCTACGCATCAAAACCAGAACGATAGTTCGTCAAGTTAGTGTTGTTTTAACCTTCTCAAGGACCGGGCGTAGCCACACTCGGTTCAACTAAAGTTGGAGAAACTGACACCCGCCAGCCACCTGTGTGCAAAGCACGTCGGTAGAACCAGTCTCGCGTAAGCGTACGCGTAATGTCGGTCCGGGCCGCTTCATCCAACAATAACGTCGAACCAAAGTATGACATGCTGGTAAGCAGTATGACTTGTATAGCCCACAACTCACTTGTGTTCTACTTGTGCATATAACATCTACGCATAAAACCAGGCTCGGATGCCACTGTTGGGGAACGTAGTAATTTCAAAAAAATTCCTACGCACACGCAAGATCATGGTGATGCATAGCAACGAGAGGGGAGAGTGTCATCCACATTCCCTCGTAGACCGAAAGCGGAAGCGTTAGAACAACGTGGTTGATGTAGTCGTACGTCTTCACGGCCCGACCGATCAAGCAACGAAAGTACGACACCTCCGAGTTTTAGCACACGTTCAGCTCGATGACGTCCCTCGAACTCCGATCCAACCAAGTGTCGAGGGAGAGTTCCATCAGCATGACAGCATGGTGACGATGTTGATGTTCTACCATCATAGGGCTTCGCCTAAGCACCGCTACAATATTATTGAGGAGGACTATGGTGGAGGGGGGCACCGCGTACGGCTAAGAGATCAATGATCTGTTGTTGTGTCTCTAGAGGTCCCCCCTGCCCCCGTATATAAAGGAGCAAGGGGGGAGGGGGCGGCCCGCCAGGGAGGGGGCGTGCCATGGGGAGTCCTACTACCACCGGGAGTAGGACTCCCTCCTTTCCTTGTTGGACTTGGAGAAGGGGGGAAAGAGGAGGGAGAGAGAGGAAGGTAAGGGGGCGCCGCCCCCCTCTCCTTATCCTATTCGGACTAGGGGGGAGGGGCGCACGGCCCAGCCCTGGCCGCCTCTCCTCTTCTCCACTAAGGCCCACCATGGCCCATTAAGCCCCCGGGGGGTTCCGGTAACCCCTCGGTACTCCGGTAAAATCCCGATTTCACCCGGAACACTTCCGATATCCAAATATAGGCTTCCAATATATCAATCTTCATGTCTCGACCATTTCGAGACTCCTCGTCATGTCCGTGATCACATCCGGGACCCTGAACAACCTTCGGTACATCAAACCTCATAAACTCATAATATAACTGTCATCGAAACTTTAAGCGTGCGGACCCTATGGGTTCGAGAACTATGTAGACATGATCGAGACACGATTCCGTCGAATAACCAATAGCGGAACCTCGATGCTCATATTGACTCCTACATATTCTACGAAGATCTTTATCGGTCAAACCACATAACAACATACGTCGTTTCCTTTGTCATCGGTATGTTACTTGCCCGAGATTCGATCGTCGGTATCTCAATACTGCTACGTCTCGAGCTTGCGTTGGTTTTCCCCGAAGAGGAGAGGATGATGCAGCACATTAGCGTAAGTATTTCCCTTAGTTTTTGAGAACCAAGGTATCAATCCAGTAGGAGGTCACGCGCAAGTCCCTCGTACCTGCACAAAACGATAGCTACTCGCAACCAACGCGATTAGGGGTTGTCAATCCCTTCACGGTCACTTACGAGAGTGAGATCTGATAGAGATAATATTTTTGGTATTTTTGGTATAAAGATGCAAAGTAGAAAGTAAAGGCAAAGCAAGTAAATAAAGTGATGGAGATTAATATGATGAGAATAGACCCGGGGGCCATAGGTTTCACTAGTGGCTTCTCTCAAGAGCATAAGTATTCTACGGTGGGTGAACAAATTACTGTTGACCAATTGACAGAATTTAGCATAGTTATGAGGTTATCTAGGTATGATCATGTATATAGGCATCATGTCTGAGACAATTAGACCGAAACGATTCTGCATCTACTACTATTACTCCACTCATCGACCGCTATCCAGCATGCATCTAGAGTATTAAGTTAAAAACAGAGTAACGCCTTAAGCAAGATGACATGATGTAGAGGAATAAATTCATGCAATATGATAAATACCCCATCTTGTTATCCTCGATGGCAACAATACAATACGTGCCTTGCAACTCTTTCTGTCACTGAGTAAGGACACCGCAAGATTGAACCCAAAGCCATGCACTTCTCCCATTGAAAGAACTACCAATCTAGTTGGCCAAACCAAACGGATAATTCGAAGAGACTTGCAAAGATAACTCAATCATACATAAAAGAATTCATAGAAGATTCAAATATTATTCATAGATAAGCTGGATCATAAACCCACAATTCATCGGTCTCAACAAACACACCGCAAAAAGAAGATTACATCGAATAGATCTCCACGAGAGAGAGGGAGAACATTGTATTGAGATCCAAAAAGAGAGAAGAAGCCATCTAGCTACTAGCTATGGATCCGAAGGTCTGAAGTAAACTACTCACACTTCATCGGAGGGGCTATGGTGTTGATGTAGAAGCCCTCTGTGGTGGATGCCCCCTCCGGCGGAGCTCCGGAACAGGCCCCAAGATGGGATCTCGTGGATACAGAAGGTTGCGGCGGTGGAATTAGGTTTTTGGCTCCTTTCTGGTCTATTGGGGGTACGTAGGTATATATAGGAGGAAGGAGTACGTCGGTGGAGCGTCAGGGGGCCTACGAGGTAGGGGGCGCGCCCAGGGGGCGCCCTCCACCCTCGTGACTGCCTCTGGCGCTTCTTGGAGTAGGGTCCAAGTCTCCTGGATCACGTTCGGTGAGAAGATCACGTTCCCAAAGGTTTCATTCCGTTTGGACTCCGTTTGATATTCTGTTTCTTCAAAATACTGAAAAAGGCAAAAAACATCAATTCTGGGCTGGGCCTCCGGTTAATAGGTTAGTCCCAAAAATAATATAAAAGTGGAAAATAAAGCCCATTATAGTCCAAAACAATAGATAAAGTAGCATGGAGCAATCAAAAATTATAGATACGTTGGAGACGTATCAGGCATCCCCAAGCTTAATTCCTGCTCGTCCTGAGTAGGTAAATGATAAAAAGAGAATTTTTGATGCGGAGTGATATTTTGGCATAATTTCAATGTAAATCTTCTTAATCGTCGTATGAATATTCAGATCCGAAAGATTCAAGACAAAAGTTCATATTGACATAGAAATAATAATACTTCAAGCATACTAATCAAAGTAATCATGTCTTCTCAAAATAGCATGGCAAAAGAAAGTTCATCCGTACAAAATCATATAGTTAGGCTATGCTTCATTTTCGTCACACAAAGATGTACCCAACTTCTATACCCCCGATGACAAGCCAAGCAATTGTTTCATACTTAAATAATCTCAAACTTTTTCAACCTTCACGCAATACATGAGCGTGAGCCATGGATATAGCACTATGGGTGGAATAGAATATGATGAGGGGGGTTGTGTGGAGAAGACAAAAAAGGAGAAAGTCTCACATCAACGAGGCTAATCAATGAGCTATGGAGATGCCCATCGATTGATGTTAATGCAAGGAGTAGGGATTGCCATGCAACGGATGCACTAGAGCTATGAATGCTCAACAAAAGAAAACTAGTGAGTGTGCATCCAACTTGCTTGCTCATGAAGACCTAGGGCATTTTGAGGAAGCCCATCGTAGGAATATACAAGCCAAGTTCTATAATGAAAAATACCCACCAGTATGAACAAGACAACTTATGAGACTCACTATATGAAGAACAAGGTGCTACTTTGAAGCACAATATATGAGACTCACTACATGAAGAACAAGGTGCTACTTTGAAGCACAATATATGAGACTCACTACATGAAGAACAAGGTGCTACTTTGAAGCACAAGTGTGGAAAAAGAGATAGTATCATTGCCCTTTTTATAATTTTTTTGGGGCTTTCTTTTTTTTGGCCTTTCTCTTCTTTTTTTTGGGCAATGCTCTAATAATGATGATCATCACACTTCTATTGATTACAACATAAGGATTACAACTCGATACTAGAACAAGATATGACTCTATATAAATGCCTCCGGCGGTGTACCGGGATGGTGCAATGAATCAAGAGTGACATGTATGAAAAATAATGCATGGTGGCTTTGCCACAAATACGATGTCAACTACATGATCATGCAATGGCAATATGACAAAAGTAATGTATGTCATGATGATGATGGTGGAAGTTGCATGGCAATATATCTCGGAATGGCTATGGAAATGCCATGATAGGTAGGTATGGTGGCTGTTTTGAGGAAGATATAAGGAGGTTTATGGGTGATAGAGCGTATCGTATCATGGGGTTTGGATGCACCGGCGAAGTTTGCACCAACTCTCAAGGTGAGAAAGGGCAATGCACGGTACCGAAGAGGCTAGCAAAGGCGGAAAGGTGAGAGTGTGTATAATCCATGGACTCAACATTAGTCAAAAGAACTCATATACTTATTGCAAAAATTTAGAAGTCATCAAAAATCAAGTACTACGCGCATGCTCCTAGGGGGATAGATTGGTAGAAAAAGGCCATCGCTCGTCCCCGACCGCCACTCATAAGGATGCACAAGCTAGATACACTTCATGTTTCAAATTTGTTACACAACTTTAACCATACGTGCATGCTACGGGACTTGCAAACTTCAACACAAGTATTTCTCAAATTCATAATCACCCAATTAGAACGACTTTGATATTATCACCTCCGTATCTTAAAACAATTATCAAGCATCAAACTTATCTTAGTATTCAATGCACTCAAAAGAAAGTTTCACATATCTTGAATACCAAGTATATTAACATTAAGCAAATTACCATGCTATTAACGACTCTCAAAATAATCTAAGTGAAGCATGAGAGATCAAGTTTCTTTAAAACAAATCCACCACCATGCTCTAAAATATCTAAGTGAAGCACTAGAGAAAAAATTATCACGCTCAAAAGGATATAAGTGAAGCGCTATGAGCAAAACTATCAAGCTCAAAAGATATAAGTGAAGCACATAGAGTATTCTAACAAATTTCAATTCATGTATGGCTCTCTCAAAAGGTGTGTATAGCAATGATGATTGTGGTAAACTAACAAGCAAAGACACAAATAATACAAGACGCTCCAAGCAAAACACATATCATGTTGGTGAATAAAAATATAGCTCCAAGTAAATTACCGATGGAAGTGGAAGAAAGAGGGGATGCCTTCCGGGGCATCCCCAAGCTTTGACTTTTTGGTGTCCTTGGATTATCTTGGGGGTGCCATGGGCATCCCCAAGCTTAGGCTCTTGCCACTCCTTGTTCCATAATCCATCATAGGAATTCACCCAAAATTTGAAAACTTCACAACACAAAACTCAATAGAAATCTCGTGAGCTCCGTTACAGAAAGAAAACAATAGACTACTTCAAGGTACTGTAATGAACTCATTCTTTATTTATATTGGTGTTAAACCTACTGTATTCCAACTTCTCTATGGATCATAAACTATTTTACTAGCCATAGATTCATCAAAATAAGCAAACAACACACGAAAAACAGAATCTGTGAAAAACAGAACAGTCTATAGTAATCTGTAACTAACGCAAACTTCTGGAACTCTAAAAATTATACAAAAATAGGAAGTCCTGGAAAATTTGTTTATTGATCAGCAGCAAAAAGAATCAACGCAAAAGCACGTTCCTGTGATTTATCATATCTAAATTCGTGCGCGCAAAGTTTCTGTTTTTCAGCAGAATCAAATCAACTATCATCGTAGGTTATCCTATAGGTCCTACTTGGCACAAACACTAATTAAAACATAAAACCATATCCAAACAAAAGGTAGATGGATTATTTATTCCTAAACAGAAGCAAAAACAAAAAAACAAAAAAAAATTGGGTTGCCTCCCAACAAGCGCTATCGTTTAACGCCCCTAGCTAGGCATAAAAGCAAGGATAGATCTAGGTTATGCCGTAATAATAAGATAGATCTTGAAAGCTCATATCGTATTCCCTACGTTCGGCAGCAAGTTTCCTTTCAGAAAGCAAAAATAATCAAAAGGGATAAATTTAGCGGGACAAAAATCCCCAAGATCAATCACGGGAGGAACGGGTTCCTCCCTTGGCCCTTGATAGTGCACAACTATTTCATCACTGAAAGCATTCTTTTGGCAAAATCTTGTGAGCTTATACTCGAGAGAGTATCCTAGCTCATTATTTCTAAGGGCAAAATCATTATTAAGCTTGTTAATGCAATCAACTAAGACATTGATAGGGACCTTTTTTCTAAGGTTTTCATTGAAAGCGACATAGTCCGAAGATTGAAAACGTCTAATTTCCTCTTGATCATAGAGGATTGCTTCTATGGGTGGACGACCGGCGTCCACCCTATAGTGCGAAAATATTTCTTTGTCTTCTCTTATGATAAATCTAAATCCATGAGCCAAAAATATAGTAACAGCGCGCTTAATAGAAGAGTGCTCAATATTAGAGAATTCTAAGAAAATTCTCTGTATGCAAGGGTGCATATGCATAAATTGTCTTTCAAGTTCAACCACAAGCATAGCTATAGCATCCGCAAGGCTACTGGTTCTATGGAGAATAGAACAGCCCATGGAAGGTAAAGCACCGGCACAAGTAAAGAAATCTTGAATAACGCCTTTGCCAATGATGTTACCACTACCAATTAGAAACTTTTTGGTATGCAAGATAGGAGGTTCATCGGCCGGAGCCTCGGGATTTTCTGTATTATCATTGTTGTCCATATCAACGATAATCTCCCCAATTTCAGACATAGCGGTAGAAAAAGTAAGGCGGAAGAAAGCAAACAAAAGGGATAGGAGGAGATTGGGAAAGAGAGGGCAAATAAAACGGCAAGGGCGAAGTGGGGAGAGGAAAATGAGAGGCAAATGGCAAATAATGTAATGCGAGAGATAGGGATTGTGATGGGTACTTGGTATGTTGACTTTTGCGTAAGCCTCCCCGGCAACGGCGCCAGAAATCCTTCTTTCTACGTCTCGAGCTTGCGTTGGTTTTCCCCGAAGAGGAGAGGATGATGCAACACAGTAGCGTAAGTATTTCCCTCAGTTTTTGAGAGCCAAGGTATCAATCCAGTAGGAGGTCACGCGCAAGTCCCTCGTACCTGCACAAAACGATAGCTACTCGCAACCAACGCGATTAGGGGTTGTCAATTCCTTCACGGTCACTTACGAGAGTGAGATCTGATAGAGATAATATTTTTGGTATTTTTGGTATAAAGATGCAAAGTAGAAAGTAAAGGCAAAGCAAGTAAATAAAGTGATGGAGATTAATATGATGAGAATAGACCCGGGGGCCATAGGTTTCACTAGTGGCTTCTCTCAAGAGCATAAGTATTCTACAGTGGGTGAACAAATTACTGTTGAGCAATTGACAGAATTGAACATAGTTATGAGGTTATCTAGGTATGATCATGTATATAGGCATCACGTCCGAGACAAGTAGACCGAAACGATTCTGCATCTACTACTATTACTCCACTCATCGACCGCTATCTAGCATGCATCTAAAGTATTAAGTTAAAAACAGAGTAACGCCTTAAGCAAGATGACATGATGTAGAGGAATAAATTCATGCAATATGATAAATACCCCATCTTGTTATCCTCGATGGCAACAATACAATACGTGCCTTGCAACTCTTTCTGTCACTGAGTAAGGACACCGCAAGATTGAACCCAAAGCCATGCACTTCTCCCATTGCAAGAACTACCAATCTAGTTGGCCAAACCAAACGGATAATTCGAAGAGACTTGCAAAGATAACTCAATCATACATAAAAGAATTCAGAGAAGATTCAAATACTATTCATAGATAAGCTGGATCATAAACCCACAATTCATCGGTCTCAACAAACACACCGCAAAAAGAAGATTACATCGAATAGATCTCCACGAGAGAGAGGGAGAACATTGTATTGAGATCCAAAAAGAGAGAAGAAGCCATCTAGCTACTAGCTATGGACCCGAAGGTCTGAAGTAAACTACTCACACATCGGAGGGGCTATGGTGTTGATGTAGAAGCCATCCGTGGTGGATGCCCCCTCCGGCGAAGCTCCGGAACAGGCCCCAAGATGGGATCTCGTGGATACAGAAGGTTGCGGCGGTGGAATTAGGTTTTTGGCTCCTCTCTGGTCTATTGGGGGTACGTAGGTATATATAGGAGGAAGGAGTACATCGGTGGAGCGTCAGGGGGCCCACGAGGTAGGGGGGCGCGCCCAGGAGGGGCGCCCTCCACCCTCGTGACCGCCTCTGGCGCTTCTTGGAGTAGGGTTCAAGTCTCCTGGATCACGTTCGATGAGAAGATCACGTTCCCGAAGGTTTCATTCTGTTTGGACTCCGTTTGATATTATGTTTCTTCGAAATACTGAAAAAGGCAAAAAACATCAATTCTGGGCTGGGCCTCCGGTTAATAGGTTAGTCCCAAAAATAATATAAAAGTGGAAAATAAAGCCCATTATAGTCCAAAACAATAGATAATGTAGCATGGAGCAATCAAAAATTATAGATACGTTGGAGACGTATCAAATACCTAGTTCAATCTCGTTACCGGCAAGTCTCTTTACTCGTTATATAATGCGTCATTCCGTAACTAACTCATTAGCTACATTGCTTGCAAGGCTTATAGTGATGTGCATTACCGAGAGGGCCCAGAGATACCTCTCCGACAATCGGAGTGACAAAACCTAATCTCGAAATACGCCAACTCAACATGTACCTTTGGAGACACCTGTAGAGCTCCTTTATAATCACCCAGTTACGTTGTGACGTTTGGTAGCACACAAAGTGTTCCTCCGGTAAACGGGAGTTGCATAATCTCATAGTTGTAGGAACATGTATAAGTCATGAAGAAAGCAATAGCAACATACTAAACGATCAAGTGCTAAGCTAACAGAATGGGTCAAGTCAATCACATCATTCTACTAATGATGTGATCCCGTTAATCAAATGATAACTCATGTCTATGGTTAGGAAACATAACCATCTTTGATTAATGAGCTAGTCAAGTAGAGGCATACTAGTGACATTATGTTTGTCTATGTATTCACACATGTATCATGTTTCCGGTTAATACAATTCTAGCATGAATAATAAACATTTATCATGATACAAGGAAATAAATAATAACTTTATTATTGCCTCTAGGGCATATTTCCTTCACGGTCCATCTTGGGTGATGTCAACAGGGTACCATAGTGCATCATCGAGACCGACCTCAGACAGCGCCCCCGCACTCCTCCTGTTTGGCTCCTCAACGACGAGGATGCGCCGGGGCGGAATGCGCGCAGGGTCGTCCGTGTGCAGCCATACCTTGAAACCAGCCATGTCGCTCCGAGATTCCGTGGACGCCACCACCTCGACGACCACTCCCAAGCCATGCAGTAGCACCTCCGCCGAGCGCCGAGTCCAGGCATTCGCCGACACTGTTGGGGAACACAGTAATTTAAAAAAAAATCCTACGCACACGCAAGATCATGGTGATGGATAGCAACGAGAGGGGAGAGTATTGTCCACGTACCCTCGTAGACCGAAAGCGGAAGCGTTAGAACAACGCAGTTGATGTAGTCGTACGTATTCACGACCCGACCGATCAAGCACCGAAACTACGGCACCTCCGAGTTCTAGCACATGTCCAGCTCGATGACGATCCCCGGACTTCGATCCAGCAGGGTGTCGGGGAAGAGTTTCGTCAGCACGACGGCGTGGTGACGATCTTGATGTTCTACCGTCGCAGGGCTTCGCCTAAGCACCGCTACAATATTATCGAGGACTATGGTGGAGGGGGGCACCGCACACGGCTAAGAGATCTTGGAGATCAATTGTTGTTATGTCTAGAGGTGCCCCCCTGCCCACGTATATAAAGGAGCAAGGGGGGAGGGGGCGGCCGGCCTAGAAGGGGCGCGCCAGGAGGAGTCCTACTCCCACCGGGAGTAGGACTCCCTGCTTTCCTTGTCCAACTAGGAGAGGGGAAGGAAGGGAAGGAGAAGGAGAAGGAAGGAGAGGGAGGAAAAGGAGGAAAGAGGGGCTGGCCCCTAGTCCAATTTGGTTTGGTCTAGGGGGGCCGCGCGCCCTGCCTCCTCTCTTCCACCACTTGGCCCATGAGGCCCATTGCTTCTTCCTCGTATTCCATTAACTCCTCGGTACTCCCGAAAATACCCAAATCACTCGGAACCCTTCCGATGTCCGAATATAGTCGTCCAATATATCGATCTTTACGTCTCAACCATTTCGAGACTCCTAGTCATGTCCCCGATCTCATCCGGGACTCCAAACTCCTTCGCTACATCAAAACTCATAAACTCATAATAAAACTGTCATCGAAACCTTAAGCGTGCGGACCCTATGGGTTCAAGAACTATGTAGACATGACCGAAACACGTTTCCGGTCAATAACCAATAGCGGAACCTGGATGCTCATATTGGCTCCTACATATTCTACGAAGATCTTTATCGGTCAAACCGCATAACAACATACGTTGTTCCCTTTGTCATCGGTATGTTACTTGCCCGAGATTCAATCGTCAGTATCTCAATACCTAGTTCAATCTCGTTACCGGCAAGTCTCTTTACTCGTTATGTAATGCATCATTCCGTAACTAACTCATTAGCTACATTGCTTGCAAGGCTTATAGTGATGTGCATTACTGAGAGGGCCCAGAGATACCTCTTCGATAATCGGAGTGACAAAACCTAATCTCAAAATACGCCAACTCAACATGTACCTTTGGAGACACCTGTAGAGCTCCTTTATAATCACCCAGTTACGTTGTGACGTTTGGTAGCACACAAAGTGTTCCTCCGGTAAACGGGAGTTGCATAATCTCATAGTTGTAGGAACATGTATAAGTCATGAAGAAAGCAATAGCAACATACTAAACGATCAAGTGCTAAGCTAACGGAATGGGTCATGTCAATCACATCATTCTACTAATGATGTGATCCCGTTAATCAAATGACAACTCATGTCTATGGTTAGGAAACATAACCATCTTTGATTAATGAGCTAGTCTAGTAGAGGCATACTAGTGACAATATGTTTGTTTATGTATTCACACATGTATTATGTTTTCGGTTAATACAATTCTAGCATGAATAATAAACATTTATCATGATATAAGGAAATAAATAATAACTTTATTATTGCCTCTAGGGCATATTTCCTTCAGGCACCCCCCGGAGCACTAGGGGCACCATGAACGGCATCCGTATGCCCATGGCCCTAGCCTGCCGAAGCCATGGCCGGAGCAGCAGGTCGAATTGCAGCGTGCCGGCCCGCACCCGCCTAACCATCCTGTTACGGATCTCCTTCTAACGGCAGAGGATCAGGAAATCCTCCGGGAAGTACAGCCTGATTGACATGTCCATGGGACCGAGATCAAACTCCACGTGGATGGCATCTGCCGCCGCAGCCAGGTGTGCCGCCAGATGGCAAGTTCCGCTTCCAGCTCACGCAGGTCCGGGCCCGCCTCCATGAAACAGCAGTCCACTATGTCCTCCATCGGCACAAAGACGGCCGTCGGCGCGAACGGCACCGCAAAGCTCGGCTCGACCACGCTCGCTGACAACCCAGCGCGGACCACCTGACTCCATGGCAAGTCGATGCGCACCACGCCCACCGACAGTGGACCCGGCGGGGGCGGGGGAAGAATGGTCCTGGGCGGGGGTGGGGGAGGTACCATGGGGGCCGGGGGAGACTGCACCGCAGGGGCCGGGCGGGGCGAGCAGCAGGAGGGGGACGAGGGCGGTCCACCGACGACATGCTGCGAGGTCGTGGGCGCGTGCAGCCACGCGCGATATGGCCCTAGCCTCGACAGCGCATGCAGAACGTGGGGTTCGTGCACATAGCCGAGATGTGCTTGTCGCTGCCGCAGTTGTAGCAACAACACAGCAGCTCCGCCAGCCAGGAGGGGAGCGCCACACCAGGCGCTCCTGGCCAAGCGCCCGAGGGGCCGGGTCGCGCCGCCCGCCCTGGGTCCGCCAGGCCTCAACCGCCGGCCTCTGGGGACCGGAGCTGCCACCACAGACGATGGGTCCCCGCGCCGTGCCGACCACATCAGGCACGAGGAGAAGGGAGCGGAGCGCCGGTCCTGCCGGCGGCGGCGGCGGGGGAGGGGAAGGGGACGGAGAGCCAGACGAGGCTGTGGACAGGGACACCCTGGAGGCCATGGTGGACGTCGGGTCCGGAGGGGAGCACCGGCGGGGTTTGGTGGGCGCCGGGGCTGGAGTAGCCGCCGACGCAGGGGAAGGGGAGGGGCGCAGGGGATGTCAAGTTAGGTGACCTCAAATCCGTATTTTTAAAGTTCTAGTACTACATGTATTTTTGCACGAAACACCCTCACCAGGAGTCATAGTACTACATGTATTAAACGTGAAGCTTAAATGACATTTATATTTTCACATCTACGAGCAGTGAGTCCCGCGTTTCATTACACAGCGAAAATTAACAGGAAAAAGTGTGGCCGCCAGCTTTCAAACCAACAACCAAAGAGTAGAACACAAGATGTTCTAGCCGCAAAAAAGAAGAAGATGTTCTAGCCGCTACAACCTGCACGTGTACACATGTACTCCTTCTCTACCAAAATATTTATAGTTGGGGGGAGGGACTTGTACTAGTTTCTCCCAACTATAAGTGTTTCGGTACAGAGGTAGTACAACAAATAACTAGTTTTTTTTTGCGGGAAATGAATAACTAGTCTTAATGTACTAGAAATTTGTAGATAGTATGTAAATTATAATTTCAGTCATAAATACAACTTGCAAATATTCACGTGTTATAAATATCGTACGTACAAAAGAAATAGACTACTTTTAAATTTGTCCATGCATTACTTTAAAATTATTCATATATTTATCATATTTATGAATTATAAAAATGTTGTGTCATTTAAAATAACACAATTATTTCCAAAATTATAATTAAAAATATTATTTTAATAATACAAACATTTCAGTAACTATTCGCACATTTGTATAGTTCAATATTTGTAAAAATAAAAATATTCATAATTTAAAATGTAAAGTGTTGATATGAATATTCAATCATGTCTAGTATTTAAATTAGACAATTGTTTGAATATAAGTCATGAGTAAAAATTACACACAATCGAATATTCATAAATATTTAGTAAATGCTTGAATTCATCATTTCGCATAATTTAAATATAATCCATGAGAAATATTTTTTTGATTCATTAAACATATTATTTTAATAAACATTTTCAAAGTTGGTATTAACTAAGTATTTCTTTTATGTAATACATAGGTTTATATTAAACATTTTTATTTACTAATGATCGTTTTTAGGTATAAAATTTTTAGAACATAACTTTATTAAATATATTTTACAAATATCTTGAAAAAAATCACGTGCCCTTTGGGCTGCACTATGGGCAGCCCATTTAAGCTCCACATGCGTACATGTTCGGTACCTTTCTTAGCATCCTATAAGTTGATAGGTGGATTGGCTAGAGTGCCTCGCCTTATATACGTGGGTCCGGGATGGGGTTCGAGACATCTATGCCTCTTTTTTGGATTTTCGTACCTAAACCTCACCATGAATATACATATAGGTTTGCTATATCCAAGTCTGACAGTGACATGCGCACATGAAGGATGGTTTGGTTAGAGTGGCTTGTGTCATAAACGGTGGCAGCGCGTTCAAGATCCGGCAGCATCACTCACTACATGTGAGGCCATACTCCGGCATAGTATTTTGTGACTGTATTTGCACGCGATGTCAAGTTAGGTGACCTCAAAACCGTATTATTAAAGTTTTATTATAAAACTGAACATCAAGCGCAAGTTCTACGACTACAATTGATATTATCTTAATTTTTACGGATTGGTGTGGGAGATGCCCTGATCTCTGTTCTACTGCCTTTCTGTGAAACAGCACTGAAATTGCCGGTGCAGTGACGCCACGATCTCTTTCACGAGAACCCATGAGGCATTTGCACATCAAAGTTAAATCACACTGTCTTCGGCATCGAATGGGAAGCCTCCAAGAAGAAGGTTCGATTTGCGGTGTACAATCGCTCACTATGGGACACCCAACTGCGCGGGCGATTCCCACACCTCTTCCTTCTCCTGATCCCGCGCCAGCGCCTCCTTGACGTGACGCTTCAGCGACACCACCACGCCCCGCTTCACCGCAGCGGCGTACACGGCCATGGCGTCGGGCCACCTCCCCTGCCGGCTGAGCTCTCCGAGCAGCGCGTCGAACGCGTTCCGGCCGGGCACGAAGTCCTTGGTGATCACCGCGGCCAGCACCCGGAGAGCGTCGTGCGTCCTGCTCCGGTCGCACAGCGCGCGCACCACGTCCGTGTACGCGCGCTTCCGCAGCGCGTACCCCTTGCGCACCATGTCGTCCAGTATGGCCACGGCCGCGTCCACCTCGCCGCCGCGCGCCAGTGCCTGCGCCATCAGGCAGTACGTGTACGACACCGGCTCGTGCCCGGCAGCCACCACCTTGCCGAACACCTCCTTGGCGTCCCTCAGGAGGGATATGTCCGCCGCACACTGCCGGCATAGGCCCCGGGCCAGCGTGTCGAGCGCGCGGCTGTCCGCCTCGAACCCGGCGTGCTCCATGCGTTTGAACGTCTTCCACGCCGCGGAGATCTCGCCTGCCCGCAGCAGCGCCGGCAGCACAATGCTGAAGCTGATCTTGTCCGGCGGGCAGTCGTCGTTGTCGCACATCTCCATGAGCAGGTCATACGCTTTCAGCAGGTTTCCCTCCTTGCAGTGGCCGTTGAGCAGCGCGTTGTAGGTGAAAATCGTGGGCGAGAGGCCCATCCGGATGGCATCTTCGAAGATGGCCAGGGCGTCCTCCGTCCGGCCTACCTTGCAGAACCCGTCCAGCACAATGGTGAAGGTGTAGATGTCCGCCGTCTGCTTGGGCGAGTCCTTGAGCTTGTTGAGGAGGTCCCGCGCCTCCTCGAGGCGGCCGACGTAGCAGAGCCCGCCGATGAGGCTGTTGTACGTGCGGATGGTGGGCTCGCTCCCGACGGTACGCATGGTGTCGAACACCTCCATGGCCCTGGTGACGCGTCCACGTTTGCAGAGGCAGCCCACGACGGCGGAGAAGGCGGCAACGCTGGGGAGGTAGCCGCGAGCCACCATCTCGTCAAGCGTCTCCTTTGCCTCGTCGGGCGCGCCCTTCCTGCAGAAGCACTGCACGGCGATGGCGAAAGAGTGGGCGTCCGGCGCAACGATGCCGTTGGGCTCGAGCGCCCTGAAGAGCGCAACCGCGGAGTCGTAGTCCCCGCCCCTCGCGAGCGCGGAGATAATGTCGTTGTAGTCAGAGATGGTGAGCGCCGCTTCGTCGCGCTGCAGGAGGTCGAGCACCTTCACCCGCTCCTCCATGGGGAGGCTCATGATCCGCCTCGCGCAGTCACGCGCCCGGAGCTGAGCCTGAGAGCTCCTCCTCCCGCCGCCGCCGTCACCCAATTCCGCAGAGCCCGACTCAAGAACTTTGGCTGACGCGGGATGTTGTTCTCTGAGGAGGCTGCCGTTGCCGTTGGACTGGAGCGCGCCGAGGAGCTCCGCGTCGTGGTCGTCTTGCGGTGGCGCTCTGCAGAGGCAGACGAAGGGCGCCGCGGTTCGAGGGGCCAAGGAGAGAACACCATGGCAGCTGGAGGACGGCGGGGAGAGCGGGAGGGAGGAGTGGTAGAGAGACGCCATGGCCGTGGGCGCGGGAGCGGGGCCGCGGGGGGTAAGATCGAGGAGATGGATGGGGTTTGAAGGCGAGAGGATGAGAGGCTCTCGTGCAACGCAGGCGCCACGCCCACGCGGAAGGGACTGCGCGAACTTTTCTTTGAGCACTGCGCGAGCTACAAACGGATTGGCTAAATCAAAATCTAGATGAAATTTAGCTATGTCACATCTAAGTCCACGGCCATTAGATCAATTTGCTGAGATTTGTGCAACTAACGTAATCGTTGTCCATCCTGCGCGCGTCAATGCGCTGCCCGTTCGTGCCGGCTTGTTTTTTTTTTTTTTTTTTTTTGAGAGTAGCTAGCTAGTGCCGGCTTGTTTTTCTTTTCTCTGAGTGGAACGTGTCGGCCTGTTTTTCTGCGGGTGTACGCGAGTGCTCTTCCACGTTCGTGTCAAGGCCTCCTGATGCTTGTCCATTTGTGGGCCACTGATCCTTAGTCTGAGGGCTGCGCTAGTGCGTTTTTGCTTCTTTTTTTATCATCTGCACACTGTGTTTAGATCTCTTTTCAAGTGTACGTTGTCAAATTTGTTTTTTCTTTGGGAAGCAACATTTCGGTGCTCGGGCTCAGATAAGCCCCATATCTGCGCCGCTGCTGTGTGTCTCGGGATGTCAAAAAATCGCCTGCTGCGTCTGAACGTTACCTGTGTTAAAGCTTTATACAGTCACGATACGAGCGTGCACGTGGGCCAGTTTCATAGGACATGGGGGTGTTTCCGTTACGACGAGGCTCGGACCCACGGCTCGGGGTGCGAAGGATGTTGTGGGCCAAGAAGCAGGTATGCGGGCCCGGGACGCTTGGGTAAACCTGATCTCGGGACTTGTAGGAGGAACGTGTTGAAGTCAAAGAGGTGATCTCGGGGCAGGTTTGTAGTGCGCGGCGGCGGTGGCTGGTGCCGGCGACTCGAGGATGTCATGGATGGAGGCCAATGCGCTAGAGTTCTTGCTGGATCTGGTTGACTGATGAGCTGTTTGTCGACAACCTCGGGCATCCCGGTCAGGTGCCTTTGGCTCTGCTAGCTGCCAGTGATGTCGGTCCAGAAGCGCCGGATGAATCAAACTGTAGCTCAGGCTGTACGCAGGATGTGGGTTGCGAAAGATTCATTGCATATTCTTGAGAACGAGTCGCTCGCTGAACGTCATATAAGGGAGACTTCAGTTCAGATGAACCGGCAGCACAAACGGCTTGCCAGGGTGCCCTCGCCACCTTGCGGCTGCTAGGGAGGCGCGGGGGGGGGGGGGGGGGGGTGGCGCAGGAGGACGTGGCGCGGGTGGCGCAGGATGTGACGCCCGGATAATCAAGCTACAGTAACCTCTGCTAATGACGCCGTTACTGTCGCTAATCTTGCGTTAGTTCAAAACGATTCGAATTCAAATTTGAATTTTTGGCAAACAAACAAAGTTTTCAAACTTTAAAACAAAAATGTTCGGAACGTGTCAAATATTGCATAGATAATTATAGTGCAGTAAACACATTTTTAGAAAATGTCTAAATAATTTAAACTGGTTTAAAACAGAAAAGAAAATAAATAAAAATAAAACAGAAAAACTAAAACCTAAAACTAACAGAAAAAAAGGAAGAAGAGAAACCCCCCGGGCTTCGGCCCAGCTGACCACAGGCCCCACTGGGCCACCACCAGGCCCCGGCCGCCCCCCCCCCCCCCCACTCTCTTCTTATCCCCCCACCGGTGAGACCCCGAATCCCTAACCACCTCACTCTCCCCCCCGATCCCCTCCTTCTCCTCCCCCGCGCCGTCCAGATCGGGAGCTGCCCGATCCCGTCGCCCGGCGACCCCCGCCGCCCCGTCCGCACCTCCCCGACCTGCCGCGCTGGGCGCAAGGCCCCCTCGCCGCCGCGGGGTCGTCCCCGACCCCCCCCCCCCCCCACCTCGACGGATCCCGTCGCCGTCGGCCGCCTCCCCGCCCTCCTCCTCAACGGTCGACCCCGACCGCCCCCGAGCAGCTCGCATAGACCCCACGCTCCCCCCCCCGTGAGCACTCCCCTTCCCCATCGGTCCCCTCTCTCCCCCTAGTCCCCTCCCGAACGCCGCCGACGCCCCTGGCCTCCCCGTCGCCGGCTCCGGCCGCCCCCTCGCGGTCACCGCGGTGCGCCGCCCGCGGCCACGCCGTTCCCGGCCTCCCTCTCTCCTCTCCTCTCCCGAGCCGCGGCCCCGGCGAGCCGCCGCACCCGAACCCCCCCCTCCCCCCCCGCCGTAGATCTCGTCGCCGGTGCCCCCCGGTGACCAAACGGTCACGGGGCCGAGCCGTGGTGCTCGGCGCGCCGCGCTAGTTCCCCCTCCCGGCCCCCCGTAGCGCGTTTCGACGCGGACCCGAACCCCCCGCCGCCTCCGCCGCTCGCCGGTGCCGTTGCCGGCCGAGTCCGGCCGTGGCCTTGCCACCAATGGGCGCAGCGTCCTCCCCGCTCTCGAACGCGCCCGTCCGCGCCCCGTTTGGCCACCGGAAGGCGAAGACCGGCGAGCTCCGGCGCCCCCTCCGCCGCGGACGCCCACCGGGGCTCCCCGACGCTTGCCGCCGACGTGGCCGCCCGGGGCCACCGCCTGGGCCACTGACTGGTGGGCCCAGGGGCCGCCCCCCCCCCCCCCCCCCCCCCCGCCGCCCTGATTGACTCGGTCAGCTGGGCTGACCGGTCCAACCCCCCCTGCCTATGACATGGGGGCCCCACCCCCACAGAACGTTTAAAATAAAAAGAAAAGGAAAATGAAATTTATATAAATAAAAATGAATAAAGCTAATTAATTAATTAATTAAGTAAATAATTAATCTAATTAATCCTGATTAATTAACCTAATGACTAATTAACCTAATTAACTACTGTTAATTAAACTAAGCTAGGTTAATTAGTTAACAGAGTATGACGAACGGGACCCACATGTCAGGGTTGACCTACTCAACCCTGTGGACTGTTGACGTCAGCATGACGTCATGCTGACGTCATAAATACAATTTTTCGAATTAATTAATTAATTAATTAAATTCCAGAAATTAATAAAATCTTTAGAAAATCATATCTTTTCATCCGTAACTCGGATGAAAATACTTTCTACATGAAAGTTGCTCAGAACGACGAGACGATTCCGGATACGCAACTCGTTCGTCCGCCACACATCCCTAACCTATCGAACTCGCAACTTTTCCCCTCCGGCTCCTCTGCCCGAAAACGCGAAACACCGGAAATACTTTCCCGGATGTTTTCCCCCTTCACCGGTATCACCTCATACCGCGTTAGGGCACCCCTAGCATCGTTACTTGTCTTGTCATGCATCGATATGCATCTGTTTACATGGTATTCATTGTTTCTTCCCCCTCTTCTCTCCGGTAGACTACGAGACCGACGCTGCTGCTGCCCAGATCGACTACGGAGTTGACGATCCCTCTCTCTTGCCAGAGCAACCAGGCAAGCCCCCCCCTTGATCACCAGATATCGCCTATTCTCCTCTATACTGCTTGCATTAGAGTAGTGTAGCATGTTACTGCTTTCCGTTGATCCTATTCTGATGCATAGCCTGACATTGTTGCTACATCTGTTGATACCTTACCTGCAATCCTAAATGCTTAGTATAGGATGCTAGTTTATCATCATTGGCCCTACATTCTTGTCAGTCTGCCTTGCTATACTATTGGGCCGTGATCACTCGGGAGGTGATCACGGGTATATACTATACATACATACATACTACAGATGGTGACTAAAGTCGGGTCCGCTCGAAGAGTACCCGCGAGTGATTCACGGATTGGGGGCTGAAAGGACCTTTGTCTCGACGGCCCTCTGTGTGGATCTTTGTGGCGGAGCGACAGGGCAGGTTGAGACCGCCTAGGAGAGAGGTGGGCCTGGCCCTGTTCGGCGTTTGCGGATATTTAACACGCTTAACGAGATCTTGGTATTTGATCTGAGTTGGTTACGAGCCTATACGCACTAACCATCTACGTGGGAGTAGTTATGGGTATCCCGGCGTCGTGGTATCAGCCGAAGCACTTCAGACGTCAGCGACGGAGCGGCGCGCGCCGGATTGGACTGGAACGCCACTAGGCTAGGTCTGCTTCCGGCCGCCCACGCAACGTGCAGGTGTGCTCAGGGCGATGGGCCCAGACCCCTGCGCGCTTAGGTTTAGACCGGCGTGCTGGCCTCTCTGTTTTGCCTAGGTGGGGCTGCGACGTGTTGATCTTCCGAGGCCGGGCATGACCCAGGAAAGTGTGTCCGGCCAAATGGGATCGAGCGTGTTGGGTAAGTTGGTGCACCCCTGCAGGGAAGTTAATCTATTCGAATAGCCGTGATCTTCGGTAACAGGACGACTTGGAGTTGTACCTTGACCTTATGACAACTAGAACCAGATACTTAATAAAACACACCCTTCCAAGTGCCAGATATAACCCGGTGATCGCTCTCTAACAGGGCGACGAGGAGAGGATCGCCGGGTAGGATTATGCTATGCGATGCTACTGGAGATGCTACTTGGAGTTGCTACTTGGAGATGCTAGTTGGAGGACTTCAGACTACCCTCTTCTACTTGTGCAAGACGACGGTGACCAGAAGCGTAGTCTTCGATAAGACTAGCTATCCCCCTCTTATTCTGGCATTCTGCAGTTCAGTCCACTGATATGGCCCTTTACACATATATCCATGCATATGTAGTGTAGTTCCTTGCTTGCGAGTACTTTGGATGAGTACTCACGGTTGCTTTCCCCCCCCCTTTTTCTCCCTTTCCTTTCTTTCTGGTTGTCACAACCAGATGCTGGAGTCCAGGAGCTAGATGCCACCGTCGATGACGACTACTACACTGGAGGTGCCTACTACTACGTGCAGGCCGCTGACGACGACCAAGAGTAGTTAGGAGGATCCCAGGCAGGAGGCCTGCGTCTCTTTCGATCTGTAACCCAGTTTGTGCTAGCCATCTTATGGCTACTTGTTTAACTTATGTCTGTACTCAGATATTGTTGCTTCCGCTGACTCGTCTATGATCGAGCACTTGTATTCGAGCCCTCGAGGCCCCTGGCTTGTATTATGATGCTTGTATGACTTATTTTATTTGTAGAGTTGTGTTGTGATATCTTCCCGTGAGTCCCTGATCTTGATCGTACACGTTTGCGTGTATGATTAGTGTACGATTGAATCGGGGGCGTCACAAGTTGGTATCAGAGCCGACTGCCTGTAGGAATCCCCTTTCCACACTCCTTGGCCGAAGTCGAGTCTAGTCATTGCAAAACTTTTACTAACATGGCTGTGTGCCTTACGGGCCCACGTCGCCATTGGGTGGTATTAGGATCTTTTACTCCTTGATCTATACTCTGGGTCTTTGAACTCTCTTCTATTCGGGTTTAAATGATTTTGCTAACTCTGACTCTAGGTTCTCGTAAAATACTTTCTCCCGGAGAGCCCCTCACTCCAGATGATCGCTTGCTGCATCGGAAGATTCGGAAGATACTCTACGATGATCTTTCGAGACTTTGTGCCATTGCTATTGTAATTCCCTTCCATCGATAAACCCCTATGGACAACCACGTGCACTTGCCATTGATACAATCATTCCCCGTTGATCTTGTTATTACAAGATGCAACGAATTATTTCTCAAACTTTTTGAGAACCCTTGAGCTTATTGCCTTGCGGTTCTTTGCCGAATGAATACCCCTACAGATAAATTCCCACACTTACTGAGTATCCGCTCACCCCCACTGATCAAGTGTTTTGCAAAAGAATTCGAAATACCATTCGATCTTCCGTAAATCTTGAGCATCCTATTGCTCTTGAAATTCTTGATTGCTTGCATTATGGTTAATCCCATAAGTCTAGTAATCTTGTTGACATCCATTGTCATTGTCATTTTGAGTCCATTGATTCGATTTGTTGCGAATGCTTGGAATCCTCAAACAGATCCCAGAATTCATCCTTCTGGCTCAGACGTCGTTTTAATCATGAGCTGGTTCTCGCCAATTAAATTGTCGTCGATTGTGCCCCTAAGTCTATTGAACTTATCCATCCTTGATCAGAGCGTCTGCTTCTGATCCTTCACTTTTTAAAGCATCATTCCTTAGCAATTGAGCTCTAAGTTATTCAGTTGTTTCTATAATCCAATGTAATTGCCTTGCTTCTTCCTCTGGTTGAGTACCGATGCTCACATCAGATCCCTTGTGGACCATCGGTTCCTTTGTTGGATTTTATCCGACAGTGTCCTTCATATTGAATAACCTTGAGAGCCTTCCATTGGTATATAATGCCTTTGGTAAATTGTATCATCTGCTTTTGAACAATGCTCTACTTTCAAGCTTGTATTATTTACCCCGAGGTTTGTCGTATATGTTCCTAAGATGCCCTGGTGGGTTGAACCTATGCTTTCCTTACTATGTGTGAACTCGGAAGTTTTCACGGGTCATACTCATCTGGTATTTCGCCAGATAAAATTTCAACACTGCAACTTCATCGAGCGCGAGAAGTAAATGAAAGGTTATGCATTGGAGAAGTGGGAGTCGACCTTGAACCTTGTGTTCATGCCCATGGACACGATGAAGATCCTATCATGGAAGCTTCTTGTAACTATTTCCTTGATATAATATCCTTTGGTATCGGTGAATTGATCCTTTGCAATCATGGTTCCGACCATGTTCTCCTTTAAATACCATTTCTCGTGCAAGTTTAAGCACTTGACTTCTGCAGAGCAATACCCAATCCAACCTCTATTTTGTTCTACCTTCGAGTATTGCCCCCTGGTATCTCGAGGATATCAACCCATTGCACTTCATTCTATGAATTTTTGATGAAGTAGTACCCTTCCCCGTCTTAGTGACTCCACAGGTTTTGGGTTGTAGTCAACCGAGAACATCGATAAGTGAATCGATTCCGCACTCTGATTCCATAACTCTAAGTAAATTTTTGTTGCTTATAAATATATCAATCCTTCAAGTCATTCCTAGCCTGATCGGCTCATTATCGAGCTAATTTTAACTGTGCTACCCGGTCCTTCTTCTCGGAGCACAATTTTCGACGATGAACTAACCTTACGTCGATCCTCATCGTCATATCATTTCGCCTTGAACAACAAGCTTGGTTTCGAGTTTGTGTCGTACCCTTGGTTCCAATAACCTTTCACTTCATCATTACTTTGACTTGATGTCGTCGCCGATCGATTACATCTTCATGAACTCTCGCGACAAAGGTGTCGTGATCATCAACATTCTGAGCTCTTCTAGGATATCAATTGAATTCATGATGAGAAATACCATCCTTGCCCTCGATGAATTGTATTATCATCGACCACTTTATTGCCTTCCCACCAACACAAGCTTGTTCATGTTTGGTGTTATACCTTGAGTTCCTTGCTATCCAGCAATTGTTCTTCTTTACCTTGGAGTATTACCATCCCTTATGTCAAGAATGTTCTGAGATTTGTTCCACCTCTTGAGAATTCTTGACATAGAAATACTTCTCACCATCACCATTCTTTCTTGGTACCCGTGTTGTTTCTAACCGGAATACCGACAATTGAACTATGAGGTGTGAATTCAAAACTTCTAGCAACCCTATTGCTTTGAAGTAATGGTCGAGTTTCATTCTAATTCTTTTGTTCGTCAAGTCACCACTCTAACATTGATCGTGCAACCCAACCCATATTCGGGTGCACCTTTCAACCAATGTTTAATTGAGTATGTTTCCTCGAGCATACATCATTATACCATTTGATCTGATAAATGTTATCTCCTTGTTCACATAATTGTGGAAATCCATCTTGTCGGAAATCTCGATGGATTATCGTCGAGCCCATCAGCCACCTCCTCCTCTCCTTGGTTTAATGATGAACTATTGTTTCAGGAACCCACTCCCATAGTTCATTTCCTGAGAATCCTGAAATATCATTTCGTCTATTTGTGTTGCACCTTTTATTCTCGGACATCCTGAGTCTGAGGTATCATTACACCAATCGGATCTAAATCTCGGTCAGATATGATGGTTGGGACAACTTTCCAAGAGTTATGTTGTTGGCCCTTTGATGACCTGGTAACGGGATGTCATGCCTAGCACCCCCCCCCCCTGGCTGGAGGACCTATCATTATGGTTTATTTGCAAGGATAACCATTCTTCTTGGAGGAAATTGTAAGACCTATTTTATAAGTTATTCCTGATGGATCCTTCGTGTTTTCCAAAGTCTGACCTTTGCTCGAAGACCATGTCGATGCTATCTCGAAGCATGTTTGTGGTACTTTGATTTTCAACAAGAACATTTGAAGCCCAATGCTAAATGTTTCCTGCTAAATTATCCAAACACCGCTGTATGGGTAATGTCATGAAATTTCTCTCCCCTACCTAAAGAGTTTTCTACATTATATCCTGTCATGGATATCATGCTCTGCTTGTCCTTGGGAAGGATATACCCTTGAAATATGTGTTTAAACACATTTTCCTTTCCATTGTTCTGTTTAATTTGATAATCTTATTTTCCTTTCCGTTGGTTGGATTAACCTTTCTTGAGGTCTATATAATCTAAGCAGTATTATTCTCTTGCTTATGTAAGCACCTCGTGGTACAAATCTGCCAGTAAGACCCTGTACTATTGTTGGTGACATTTCGGTAACCACCGATGGACGAGAACTTTGCCTATTGGTCCGCCTCGATGCAACGAGCAGGAAAATGGTTCTCTTCGTTCCTTGCCCTTGGTACCAAGTTGTTGCCGACATAACTGACATGGTACTCTCTGACATGCATTGCTATCATGACCGTGCAAGATGTCACTGCTCCTATTTAAAAAAAAAACCACATGGTGGGCCCATAACCCACAGTTCCACAGGATCGAAACCTGACTGTCCTGTACACCCCCCTATTCCCTAAGTTATTCCTCGTGTGTGGCCTCGTATGTAATTCACGGGGTCACTTTCCTAGTAATCTATTCTGGTATCAGACACAAAACTTATTACCATTGCTCTGGACCCCTTTTACACTTTGTTTCAGGCAACAAACGATTGTCTGCCCGCTTGAAACTTCACATGATACCTCCTTACCTTGCTCTCGATATTTTCTTAAGTTTAAATTCGAGAGTTACTTCCGCCATCTTCCTCGATGTTACCGACCAGATAGTCGACCTTGTAGAGGTCCGTACTCCCGGAATGCCCACCCTTTATCCTTTCCGTAAGTACGATCAAGATCCCGAAGAAAGGATGTGTACTACATCATGATGGCCTGAAGCAGAGAAATGAAGACATCAACATAATGGATCGACCGCTTCGAGAAGAGCAACCAAGACCGAGAACACTCGTTAGAATTATCGTAACCCAATCCCTCCCCCCTTAGCTCCCCTCATAAATCTCGGGACGAGATTTCTTGTAGTGGAGGAGAATTGTGACGCCCGGATAATCAAGCTACAGTAACCTCTGCTAATGACGCCGTTACTGTCGCTAATCTTGCGTTAGTTCAAAACGATTCGAATTCAAATTTGAATTTTTGGCAAACAAACAAAGTTTTCAAACTTTAAAACACAAATGTTCGGAACGTGTCAAATATTGCATAGATAATTATAGTGCAGTAAACACATTTTTAGAAAATGTCTAAATAATTTAAACTGGTTTAAAACAGAAAAGAAAATAAATAAAAATAAAACAGAAAAACTAAAACCTAAAACTAACAGAAAAAAAGGAAGAAGAGAAACCCCCCTGGGCTTCGGCCCAGCTGACCACAGGCCCCACTGGGCCACCACCAGGCCCCGGCCGCCCCCCCCCCCCCACTCTCTTCTTATCCCCCCACCGGTGAGACCCCGAATCCCTAACCACCTCACTCTCCCCCCCCGATCCCCTCCTTCTCCTCCCCCGCGCCGTCCGGATCGGGAGCTGCCCGATCCCGTCGCCCGGCGACCCCCGCCGCCCCGTCCGCACCTCCCCGACCTGCCGCGCTGGGCGCAAGGCCCCCTCGCCGCCGCGGGGTCGTCCCCGACCCCCCCCCCCCCACCTCGACGGATCCCGTCGCCGTCGGCCGCCTTCCCGCCCTCCTCCTCAACGGTCGACCCCGACCGCCCCCGAGCAGCTCGCATAGACCCCACGCTCCCCCCCCCCCGTGAGCACTCCCCTTCCCCATCGGTCCCCTCTCTCCCCCTAGTCCCCTCCCGAACGCCGCCGACGCCCCTGGCCTCCCCGTCGCCGGCTCCGGCCGCCCCCTCGCGGTCACCGCGGTGCGCCGCCCGCGGCCACGCCGTTCCCGGCCTCCCTCTCTCCTCTCCTCTCCCGAGCCGCGGCCCCGGCGAGCCGCCGCACCCGAACCCCCCCCCCCCTCCCCCCCCGCCGTAGATCTCGTCGCCGGTGCCCCCCGGTGACCAAACGGTCACGGGGCCGAGCCGTGGTGCTCGGCGCGCCGCGCTAGTTCCCCCTCCCGGCCCCCCGTAGCGCGTTTCGACGCGGACCCGAACCCCCCGCCGCCTCCGCCGCTCGCCGGCGCCGTTGCCGGCCGAGTCCGGCCGTGGCCTTGCCACCAATGGGCGCAGCGTCCTCCCCGCTCTCGAACGCGCCCGTCCGCGCCCCGTTTGGCCACCGGAAGGCGAAGACCGGCGAGCTCCGGCGCCCCCTCCGCCGCGGACGCCCACCGGGGCTCCCCGACGCTTGCCGCCGATGTGGCCGCCCGGGGCCACCGCCTGGGCCACTGACTGGTGGGCCCAGGGGCCGCCCCCCCCGCCGCCCTGATTGACTCGGTCAGCTGGGCTGACCGGTCCAACCCCCCTGCCTATGACATGGGGGCCCCACCCCCACAGAACGTTTAAAATAAAAAGAAAAGGAAAATGAAATTTATATAAATAAAAATGAATAAAGCTAATTAATTAATTAATTAAGTAAATAATTAATCTAATTAATCCTGATTAATTAACCTAATGACTAATTAACCTAATTAACTACTGTTAATTAAACTAAGCTAGGTTAATTAGTTAACAGAGTATGACGAACGGGACCCACATGTCAGGGTTGACCTAGTCAACCCTGTGGACTGTTGACGTCAGCATGACGTCATGCTGACGTCATAAATACAATTTTTCGAATTAATTAATTAATTAATTAAATTCCAGAAATTAATAAAATCTTTAGAAAATCATATCTTTTCATCCGTAACTCGGATGAAAATACTTTCTACATGAAAGTTGCTCAGAACGACGAGACGATTCCGGATACGCAACTCGTTCGTCCGCCACACATCCCTAACCTATCGAACTCGCAACTTTTCCCCTCCGGCTCCTCTGCCCGAAAACGCGAAACACCGGAAATACTTTCCCGGATGTTTTCCCCCTTCACCGGTATCACCTCATACCGCGTTAGGGCACCCCTAGCATCATTACTTGTCTTGTCATGCATCAATATGCATCTGTTTACATGGTATTCATTGTTTCTTCCCCCTCTTCTCTCCGGTAGACTACGAGACCGACGCTGCTGCTGCCCAGATCGACTACGGAGTTGACGATCCCTCTCTCTTGCCAGAGCAACCAGGCAAGCCCCCCCCTTGATCACCAGATATCGCCTATTCTCCTCTATACTGCTTGCATTAGAGTAGTGTAGCATGTTACTGCTTTCCGTTGATCCTATTCTGATGCATAGCCTGACATTGTTGCTACATCTGTTGATACCTTACCTGCAATCCTAAATGCTTAGTATAGGATGCTAGTTTATCATCATTGGCCCTACATTCTTGTCAGTCTGCCTTGCTATACTATTGGGCCGTGATCACTCGGGAGGTGATCACGGGTATATACTATACATACATACATACTACAGATGGTGACTAAAGTCGGGTCCGCTCGAAGAGTACCCGCGAGTGATTCACGGATTGGGGGCTGAAAGGACCTTTGTCTCGACGGCCCTCTGTGTGGATCTTTGTGGCGGAGCGACAGGGCAGGTTGAGACCGCCTAGGAGAGAGGTGGGCCTGGCCCTGTTCGGCGTTCGCGGATATTTAACACGCTTAACGAGATCTTGGTATTTGATCTGAGTTGGCTACGAGCCTATACGCACTAACCATCTACGTGGGAGTAGTTATGGGTATCCCGGCGTCGTGGTATCAGCCGAAGCACTTCAGACGTCAGCGACGGAGCGGCGCGCGCCGGATTGGACTGGAACGCCACTAGGCTAGGTCTGCTTCCGGCCGCCCACGCAACGTGCAGGTGTGCTCAGGGCGATGGGCCCAGACCCCTGCGCGCTTAGGTTTAGACCGGCGTGCTGGCCTCTCTGTTTTGCCTAGGTGGGGCTGCGACGTGTTGATCTTCCGAGGCCGGGCATGACCCAGGAAAGTGTGTCCGGCCAAATGGGATCGAGCGTGTTGGGTAAGTTGGTGCACCCCTGCAGGGAAGTTAATCTATTCGAATAGCCGTGATCTTCGGTAACAGGACGACTTGGAGTTGTACCTTGACCTTATGACAACTAGAACCAGATACTTAATAAAACACACCCTTCCAAGTGCCAGATATAACCCGGTGATCGCTCTCTAACAGGGCGACGAGGAGAGGATCGCCGGGTAGGATTATGCTATGCGATGCTACTGGAGATGCTACTTGGAGTTGCTACTTGGAGATGCTAGTTGGAGGACTTCAGACTACCCTCTTCTACTTGTGCAAGACGACGGTGACCAGAAGCGTAGTCTTCGATAAGACTAGCTATCCCCCTCTTATTCTGGCATTCTGCAGTTCAGTCCACTGATATGGCCCTTTACACATATATCCATGCATATGTAGTGTAGTTCCTTGCTTGCGAGTACTTTGGATGAGTACTCACGGTTGCTTTCTCCCCCCCTTTTTCTCCCTTTCCTTTCTTTCTGGTTGTCGCAACCAGATGCTGGAGTCCAGGAGCTAGATGCCACCGTCGATGACGACTACTACACTGGAGGTGCCTACTACTACGTGCAGGCCGCTGACGACGACCAAGAGTAGTTAGGAGGATCCCAGGCAGGAGGCCTGCGTCTCTTTCGATCTGTAACCCAGTTTGTGCTAGCCATCTTATGGCTACTTGTTTAACTTATGTCTGTACTCAGATATTGTTGCTTCCGCTGACTCGTCTATGATCGAGCACTTGTATTCGAGCCCTCGAGGCCCCTGGCTTGTATTATGATGCTTGTATGACTTATTTTATTTGTAGAGTTGTGTTGTGATATCTTCCCGTGAGTCCCTGATCTTGATCGTACACGTTTGCGTGTATGATTAGTGTACGATTGAATCGGGGGCGTCACACAGGAGGACGTGGCGCGGCTGGTGGAGCTGGGCCGCCGCGGGTGGTGCCGGCGGCGAGGTCAGTATGCTGGATCCGCTGCTTCACCTTCGTCATCCGGAGCTCCTCAAGCTCGAGGTATGCGACGACGTGCTGGAAGGTGGGCTGCGGAAGCAGGGTGAGGTTGGACGCCGCGTTGCCGAAGTCCTCGTTGAGGCCGGCGGTGAGGGTGCTCAGCATGAGGTCGTCGGAGACCTTGGCGCCAATGTCGCGAAGCTCATCGGCGAGCATCTTGAGCCTCATGCATTACTCATCGATGGTGGAGTTGTCCCGGTGACAGCCGAAGAACTCCTGCTGCAAGAAAACAAGTTGCTGAAGTTTGTTGACGGTGAAGAGCGCGTTGATCTTGGTCCACACGGCGTGGGCGTCGTCGTCCTCAGCGACAACCGTGTGGAAGATGTCCTTCGAGACGGTTCGGTAGAACCATCGAATAAGCGTGGCCTCAATTACGGACCACTCCGGATCGCCCTTCATGTAGTCACCGTCCACAGAGCCATTGATGTGCTCGGTGAGATAGTACTCGCGGAAGACGAGGTTGAAGTAGGTCTTCCATGCGTAGTACGACGTGCTGGAGCTGTCGAGGGGGATGGAGACCCGGGCCTCGATCTTGAGGTCACGGATGGTGGCGGCGGAGGGCTCGGGCCGGCGAAGGGGTTCGACGAGTGGATGGTGGCGGAGGAACCCGGGGAGTCCATGGCGCGGCGCAGCTAGGGTTAGGTTTTTTTTGTTGGGAGACAAAGGGAAGGGGGCGGGAATAGCGGGAGGAGCGGCGGCTGCGAGGGCGCGACTGCGGTGGTAGGGAGGAGGCGGCGCGACGGGAGGGCAGGGAGGACGCGCGGCGTGGTGAGAAGGCACCGGCACGCGCCAGGGGAGAGGTGGCGGAAGCGGGCCGGCGGCGGCGCGGGAAGGTGAGGGTGTGGCGGCGGTGGTGGGGTGCGACAGAGGTGGGGAGCGGCGGCGGCGGCGTGCGCGGGAGGAGCACAGCGGCGGCGGCTTCACCCTAGGTCAGGACCTTCAGAGATGATACCATGTAGAAGGACACTTTGACAATACAATAGTCGTTGTATTGATGGGGTACCGGTGCACGTATATATAAGTACAGGTAGGCCTCAACCTCAACTACGCATAACTAAAAGATGGGCCACAATATACAAAATACATGCAACACAAATATATACTCTAACACCATGGACATCCGCACTGAGCTTGACTTTGCATATTTCCTAGATGCTGTTGACGAAAGTCATTTATAGAGCGAGGTTTTAGAAGGCAACTGGGGGACAATACAACATGGAAGCATGCTTGCTTGGAGGAGTTGGATCATGGTCTCCCAGAAGCAGGGTTCGGCGAGCACGATGGAAATGCCACTGCCTTGTTCGCGGAGGTTGCTGCATTTTCGGCGGATGGAGGTGAGTCCAGCGCAGTGTACAAAGCTAGTGGCGAGGACACAGATGATGGATCGATGAGGAGGAGGTTTGTGTTCCGCAACTCCGCCGGCGAGTCCGGTCCGAGATTGCGGAGCGAGGGCGAGCGTCGTAGACGAAGTAGTCGAACACGCGAAAGTAAATGACACAGAGAGATATGGAAGAGACCAGCTTTATTAATCAATGATCAGGGGATTACAATGATGGCTCCTTGTTGCTTTATATAGGGACTAGGGGGTCAAGGATAAGTACCCACTTAATGTAAAGAGGGAAAATGGGAGGGGCTAGCCCGTGCGTTTTGCACGCGGCCGCCGCCACCCTCCCGGATGACCCGGTTTTCCAACACTCTCCCTTGGGTAATTATTCGTATATCTATGCCTCAAAACTCC
The DNA here is from genome assembly GCA_963921465.1 of Triticum timopheevii. Taxonomy (NCBI): domain Eukaryota; kingdom Viridiplantae; phylum Streptophyta; class Magnoliopsida; order Poales; family Poaceae; genus Triticum; species Triticum timopheevii. Next base: position 204,387,953 of record OY997268.1, read on the forward strand.
GAAAAACCCAGTGAGAAAAAATATGGAGAAAGAGCACACAGTATATGTTGTTGTATTGCATGAATTGCCTCGTCAAAAACCTCGTGTGAGAAACATCAGGAAAACTCACTCAAGGGAAAAAGAGTACAATACACTCAACCATCAAGTTGAGTACTCGATCATCAGGATTGAGATTTTAGCGACGAGTTTGTGAAGTTTCTCCCCCTGAACCTTGCATCTCTCTAAGTCTCATCATACCGATTCCACGCACACACCTCTCTAAGGTTGATGCCGGTAATGATTTAGTGAACATATCAGCAAGATTGTCACAAGACTTAATATGCAAAACTTTCACCTCATTCAACTGCTGCAGCTCATGTGTGGGACTAATATGCTTAGTGAGGTTACTCTTCACATAACCCATCTGGACTTGTGCAACACAAGCAGCATTATCTTCATAGATAATGGTAGGGGTTTGTACGGTGTTCAGCCCACATGTCTGCTGAATGTGGCCGATCATCCGCCGAAGCGATACACACTCTTTCGACACTTCAAATAGTGCCATGATTTCCGAGTGGTTTGTGGAAGTCGACACAAGTGTTTGCTTGGACGATTTCCAGAAAAACGCAGTTCCACCACAAAGGAAAACATATCCAGTCTGCGATTTGCAATCATGCGGGTGTGATAGGTACCCAACATCGGCATAGCCTATAATAGATAGGTCTTGATTCCTCTTATAAAACAGGCCAAGATCTTTGGTCCCTTGCAGGTAACAGAAGACGTCCTTGACACCTTTCCAATGTCTTTTCGTAGGTTCAAAACTGTATCTCGCAAGCAAACTGACGGCGAACGCAATGTCTGGCCGTGTACAGTTTGCGAGATACATGAGTGCTCCAACTGCACTCAGGTAAGGAACCTCTGGTCCCAGAGTTTCCTCCCCCTCTTCCTTTGCCCTGAACGGGTCCTTGTCTGGCTGTAAAGACCTCCCGACCATCGGGGTCTTAGAAGGATATGCCTTATCAAATCCAAATCTTTCCAACACCTTCTGTATGTAGGCCGACTGGTGCACTAGAATCCCATCAGGGAAATGTTCAAGTTGCAGACCTAGACAGAACTTGGTTTTACCCAAATCCTTCATCTCGAATTCCGACATCAGGTAGGAACTCGCTTCCTCAATATCCTCAGGTGTACTGATTATGTTTAAATCGTCCACGTACACCGAGATTATACAGAATCCATCTTGGGATCGCCGTATAAAAACACATGGGCAATCTTTATTGCTCGTGTAGCCCTTCTCATGAAGGAAATCTCTTAAGCGATTGTACCACATTCTACAAGACTGTCCGAGTCCGTACAGTGCCTTTTGAAGTTGAACACTGTATAGACCCCTATTTGCTCTATCATGGTTCGGAACAGGGATACCTTCTGGAACTTTCATGTATATGTTCGAATCCAAGTTACCATACAGGTAAGCAGTGACAACATCCATTAGTTTCATTTTCAAGCCCATGTTTACTGCCATCGAGATCAAGTATCTAAAGGTAACTCCATCCATGACCGGGGAATAAGTCTCCTCAAAATCTACACCTGGTAGTTGAGTGAACCCTTGAGCGACGAGCCTTACTTTGTACCGTACTAACTTATTATTTTCATCTCTCTTTCGAACAAAAACCCACCTATGGCCAACAGGGCGAATGTGGGGAGGAGTTCGACAAACTGGTCCGAACACCTTCCTTTTGTTGAGAGATATTAATTCGGCAGTAATTGCCTGCTGCCAATCTTTCCAATCCGACCTTTTCTTGCAATCAGCGAGCGTGTTAGGCTCAGGGTCAAGATCTATGATTGAGGCAATTTTCGTAGCAAAGTTGATGTCGATAATTACCGTTGCTCGGTTCAGGGACTCCCCTGTATAAATATAATTTATGGCCATTTCGTCATGGAGCGCATCCGGCGCAAACACTTCCTCTACCAAATTTGCCATTATGGGAGCAAGGTCCTTTAGATTTTCCGCGCCGATGTGTGCGCTCACATCTCCGCTGGGTGTTTCCCCTATGGGAAAGTTTAAGTCCGGAATTTCGTGCACTGAATTTTCCGTACTTGTGCCAGGTCTTGACTGGCTCCCCGTTTCAATTTGGGGTACTTTGACGATAGGCTGCGATAAATCTCTCTTATCCTTTTTCATCAGGCGTCCCCGAGTACTTGGGATTTGAGAAGCCGGATTTCTCGTCCTTTTAGGCCTTTGGACGGGAGCGGGTATACCATCATTTTTCTTCAGTATTTCAACCCTTTCCGGTGCATTGCGCGCATTCACATGCGATTTTGTCACAGTCTTTAAGTCACTAAAGTGGTTGGGCAGTTGATTTGCTAAAGACTGCAAATCTATTATCTTTTGGACTTCTCTCTCAGTCTCAGCAGTGCGCGGGTCATGAGCGTGGATCCCCGTGGCTTGCCACATGATTTCTCGACTTTTAGGATCAAGGGGTTGATTCTCTCCCCCTAAAGTGGGGAAAAGATCCTCGTTAAAAATGCAATCAGCAAAATGAGCCGTGTGACAGTCACCTGTCATGGGGTCCAGATACCTGATTATGGACACAGTCTCATAACCAACGTATATCCCCGACTTATGGAGCGGGCCCATCGCCGATCGCTGAAGGTGTGGTATTGGTACATATACCTGGCAACCGAACCTACGAAGGTGGGAAATTTTCGGTGCTGACAACAGGAGAGTGGATGTTGTAGGCCGACGGTCGAAAGTTGATGAGATTAGCCGCATGTAACACCGCGTGGCCCCAACATGTAGTTGGTAAATTACAACCCTGAAGGAGCGGTCGGGCAATGAATTTAATTCTTTTAATCAATGCGTCGGCAAGTCCATTGTAACGCCCCGGATCCGATGCGCCATGTGTCTGCCAGTTATTCGCCGTCGTTGCCATGTCATTTGCTTGCGTGTTGCACTTTGCCATGTCATCATATGCATTTCATATCGTGTCATCATGTGCATTTCATTTTGCATACATGTTCGTCTCATGCATCCGAGCATTTTCCCCGTTGTCCGTTTTGCAATCCGGCACTCCTATGTCCTCCGGCGTTCCCCTTTTGTCTCTTTTCGTGTGCGGGTGTTAAACATTCTCGGAATGGACCGAGGTTTGTCAAGCGGCCTTGGTATAGCACCGGTAAACCTCCTGTCAAGTTTCGTGCCATTTGGAGGTCGTTTGGTACTCCAACGGTTAACCGGGTAACCGCAAAAGCCTCTTTTGTCTTGCAGCCCAACACCCCTTCCAAAGTGGCCCAAAACCCACCAAACTCCCCTCCATGCTCTCGGTCGTTCGATCACAATCGCGTGGCCGAAAACCACACTCCATTTGGGGCCTCCTAGCTCCCTCTACCAATAAATATGTGGCCTCCCCCGAAATTCCCGCAGTCCAAACCCTAGCCCCGCTCCCCTCGCGCGCCGGACATGTCCACTCCGGCCGGACATGTCCATCTTCCACCTCACCCCGGCCAATCCGGCCTCGCCACGTCAGTGCCGCCGCCTCCCTCCACCTATCAGCCGCCGCCACGTCACCCTCGCCCCCGGCCTCCCGCGCCGCCACCAGCCCGCCGGGGCCCGAGGCCGGCCCGCCCCGGGCCGCATCTGGGCCGCGCCCCAGGCGCCTTGCCCGCAGGCCCCGCGCCGCCGCCCGCCTCCGTCCTGCCCCGCCGGCCGGTGCGCCCCGCCGCCCCGCGCCGGCCTGGGCCGCCGCCGCGCCCTCCGGCCCCGCCAGTGCCGCGCCGCCCCGCCGCCGCCTCCCCGCGCCGCCGAGCTCCTCGCACCACCTCCCGCCGGCGCTCGCCCCGCATTCGCCGCCGCGTGCGAGCTCGCCGCCGAGCTCGTCGCCGGAGGCCAGCGCCCTGCCGCCGGTCGCCTCCCCGCCTCCGCCATACCTCGCCCCGGGGCGGATCCGGCGAGATCCGCCCGGGAGCACCCCGTCCCCGCCTCCGCCGACCTCCTCCGGCCACCGCAACCTCCTCTCCGGCGATCCTCGGATTCTGCGCCGCCCCGATCTGGATTTGGATCCGTTTGAGGTTGACCCCGAGATCCACTAAGTCCTAAAATTTTGACATTATCATGCCATTTTCATCATGCTGTATATCTACATCCGTAGCTCCGTTTCATGCGTGTAATATGTCAAATTGTTCGTCTCAACGAGTACTTCATTTCATTACATTGCATCATTTTCATTTGAGATCATCTTGATGCCCGAAATGCTATTGGAATAGTGCATGTTGATGTTAATCTGCTGAAACTGTTATAACTTGCTCTTTTGTCATTTTTGCCATGATTTATGTGTGCATCCTATGGGGTTGATGTCTACATGTGTTTTGATCTATGCCATGCCATCTTTCCAGGGGTATATGCCATGTATTTTTGTGATCAATGTGGTGACTAGCACAAGCATGCAAACTAGGCTTCGTGATATTGCTGATTTTAGTCCCTGTTCTGCTGTTATTTTGATGCCATATAAACTTGATGCTACAGAGAGATCCATGCATATTTTGAGATACTTCAGTAAGGGTGTTTTGAACATATGGTTATTGTCTATCCATTCATGCCCTTGTTTGCAATTATGGGGTAGTCTAGCATGTCATTTTGGTGCTCTACTTTTGCTTCAAAATGTTTCCTGGCAGATTGTTTACTTGTTATTCAATTTAGCCAAGGTTGCTATAGTTGATCCTTGCATGCTATGGACTTGTTCTTGACTTGGTTTGTTTCACAAACATGCCTTCTTGATGATGCTATACTTATCTTGTCATGCAATGACTTGTGGTGAGTGAATCGAGCTTGTTAAGTAGTGTACTTGCTGTTGCTGTTTTGCTAGACAGATTTTATTATATTTTGTTGCTATGTTAACATGCTTCTACTAATCATTCTATGCATATTCTGGAGATGTCCTATAAACATGTTTTGATCTACATGTCATGCTCTATCCATCCATGCCCCTGGTTGCATTTATAGCTTGCTGTAGATTGTTCATATCTTGCTCCAAAGTTGCTTGATAATGTTGCTGTCAGCCTGTTTACATTATGTTCAGTTGTTTCCATGTGTTTTCCTAGTGATCCATGAACCCTATGAACTTGTTCTTGCCATGATTAACTTCATAAACATGTCTTCTTACTGTTGGTTGCCTTGCCATGCCGTGTATTGCTCTGTAGTGAGTGGTTCAAGCTCACCAACATGCCTACTTGTTGTTGTTCCTGTCATGTATGAATCTGTAATATAACTTGCCATGTTTACATGGGTGCCATCATATTTTCTGATCCTTTTTGGCTCAGGATCAGTAAGGGACTTTTGATCTATGCAATTAGTAGATTCATTCCGTGCCTTTGTTTGCCATGATATGTTCCTGTAACATGTTGTTTGCTTGCTCTAAACATTGCAACCTGATATTATTTCTGCTAAAGTCTGAAACTGTTATTATTTGCAATATCTCCATGTCATTTTGAGCATGTTCTAGTCTTTTCTGGAGATAGCTCAGTGTTCATGTTTTGTTATGCTTTACCTGTAATTCATGCCCATGCCTTATGTTATTATGTTGGGGTGCTGTAGCATATTGTTTTGATGCTTGCAATATGCCTAGTTGCTCTTATGGACAGATTGTTGTTATGACTTGTATAGTGTGTGTGTGTTGAACCGTTGCTCCGTTTTGAGTGTGATCTATATGAAACTTGCTTGTTTTTGCATGTAGCTTCATATTATCATGTTGCATCCTTGTTTTGGTGTGTTTGCTTGATGTTTGGGTGCATTTTGCATCAATGCCATGTTTAACTTGTTTTGCTCATATCTTCTAGGCCGTAGCTCCGAATTAAATGAACTTTATATGTAACTTGACTAGAATTTCGTGTAGATCATCTTGGTGCATCTTAACTTGCTGTTTAACAACTTGAACATAAGGTTTATTCAGATCTGGACCAATTTCGAAATTTGCATATGAGGACTTACCGGAATTGTTATATGTTGTTCCCGGCCTCATTTAAACTTGCCTTGATGTGTTGTTCTTGTTTGCATCATCTCTTGCCATGAGTAGCTTCGTGTAGCTTTGTCATGCACCATGCTTGTTGTGCATCATGTCTTGTTCATGTGTGGTGTGTTTACCATGTTGTGTGCTTCTTCTTGTTAGTTCCTGTTTCGTTGCGATCGTGAGGATTCGTTCGTCTACGGTTGGTTCGGCTTCATCCGTTCATCTTCTTCATGGACTCGTTCTTCTTCCTAGCGGGATTTCATGAAAGATGACCGCTACCCTGGATCTCACTACTATCATTGCTATGCTAGTTGCTTCGTTCTATCGCTATGCTGCGCTAGCTATCACCTGTTTATTCAAGCCATCCCAAATTGCCATGAACCTCTAACCTTTGACACCTTTCCTTTGCAAACCGTTGTTTGTCTATGTTACCGCTTTTGCTCAGCCCCTCTTATAGCGTTGCTAGTTGCAGGTGAAGTTGAAGATTTCTCCATGGTGGACAGGGTTATGTTGGGATATCACAATATCTCTTATATTATTAATGCATCTATATACTTGGTAAAGGGTGGAAGGCTCGGCCTTATGCCTGGTGTTTTGTTCCATTCTTGCCGCCCTAGTTTCCGTCATACCGGTGTTATGTTCCCGGATTTTGCGTTCCTAACGCGGTCGGGTGATCTATGGGACCCCCCTGACAGTTCGCTTTGAATAAAACTTGTCCAGCAAGACCCAACCTTGGTTTTACCATTTGCCTCACCACCACCTACTTTTTCCCTTGGGAGTCGCTCTCTCGAGGGTCATCTTTATTTTAGCCCCCCCGGGCCAGTGCTTGTCTAAGTGCTGGTTCGAACCGAGTAGACTGCAGGGCCCCCTCGGGGCAACTCGAGGTCTGGTTTTACTCGTAGGATGTCTCATCCGGTGTTGCCCTGAGAACGAGATATGTGCAGCTCCTATCGGGATTGTCGGCGCATCGGGCGGCTTTGCTGGTCTTGTTTTACGATTGTCGAAATGTCTTGTAAACCGGGATTCTGAGACTGATCGGGTCTTCCTGGGAGAAGGTCTATTCCTTCGTTGATCGCGAGAGATTGTCATGCGCTAAGTTGGGACACCCCTGCAGGGTATAAACTTTCGAGAGCCGTGCCCGCGGTTATGTGGCAGATGAGAATTTGTTAATGTCCGGTTGTAGATAACTTGACACCAGATCCGAATTAAAACGCATCAACCGCATGTGTAGCCGTGATGGTCTCTTCTCGGTGGAGTCCGGGAAGTGAACACGGTTTCTGTGTTATGATTGACGTAAGTAGGAGCTCAGGATCACCTCTTGATCATTACTAGTTGATGACCGTTCCTTTGTTTCTCTTCTCGCTCTCATTTGCGTATGTTAGCCACCATATCATGCTTAGTCGCTGCTGCAACCTCACCACTTTACCCCTTCCTTTCCCATTAAGCTTTGCTAGTCTTGATACCCATGGTAATGGGATTGCTGAGTCCTTGTGGCTCACAGATTACTACAACAACAGTTGCAGGTACAGGTTATGCGATGTTCATGACGTGAGAGCGATGCTTGCTTGCGTTGAGTTCTTCTTCTGCTTCTTCGATCAGGGGATAGGTTCCAGGTCGGCAGCCTGGGCTAGCAGGGTGTATATTGTTTGAGTTTCTGTTTATGATTCATCCGTAGTCGGATGTTGTTCTTGTATGTTGTATTGTTGTACTCATGTGACATTGTATGTATTGTATGTATCCCCATCTATTATGTAATGTTGATGTAATGATATCCACCTTGCAAAAGCGTCTCAATATGCGGTTCTATCCTTGGTGGGACCTTCGAGTTCCTTTTGGATAGGGTCGCATATTGGGCGTGACAAGTTGGTATCAGAGCCTCGACCGACCTTAGGAGCCCCCTTGATTGATCGTGTAGTTTGGCCGTTGTTGTGTCTAGAAGAAAACTGTTTTCTGAGTCTAGTTATATCGGAGAGTAGGAATTCTTTTTACTCCTCTGCCCCTTCGTCGCTCTGGTGAGGAATCTTGACGTAGGTGTTTTGAATTACTCCTCTTCCCCTTCAAATTTTTCTTTAGGATCACGTGGTTAGTTTCGTGAGTTGTCCATCCTATTTTGTCCGGTGCATCTCTCGTCAAGTCGGCTCGAACCTCTTTGTCTTTCGCGAGTTCAATTCCTCAGTTGTTTTCTTTTCCCTCCCGCCCACCCTTCTTCCTCTCGGAACCGGAGTCCGTAATCGAGTATCCTTCCTACTCGTGCGAAGTCTTTGCTTTCTTTCCTCAATGATTTCAACCGGTGTTTTTGCTTCAAGTTATTCATCGATTTCTCGTTCCAAGTTGCCTTTGTTTTCCCGCCCTCCCACCCTCTCCTTCCCGGAGCCTGAGTCTCTTTCGAGCATCAATTTCATTCGTGTGGAGCCTCTTCAGTCTTCCCTCAATTATTTCAACCGGTGAATTCTCTTTGGTTTGTTATTCTTCATCTCTTTTTCTTATCCGGTGGATTCAATTCAAGTTTTCGGGTTGATCATATTCTTTTGGATCAAGTGTTCTCCTTACTCGTTTGCCTCTCGTCATTCAATCATTCCGAAGTTCGGAAGACTTCTCAGAAGATTTGTCTGTGTTCCAATTAATTCGAGGTTGTCACCTCATTCAAATATTTCATTGTTCTGGTGCATCACCTATCTGTTCAACATCCTTTCCAACGGTGTTTTCTTAGTGGGCCCTAACCCACAGGTCTTTTCCCAGGATCTTACCTGACTCTTCTAATTCTCCCGGAGTTATTCTCAATTCTTTTCAAGTGTGACGTAAGAATGAATTTCATCAGTCACATGCCTTCTCCAAGATCGATTTCAAATTCTTTTCATTGCTGGCTCAACCTCTTCGTTTTTCATTCTACCGGAGTATCTCAGTAATTTTGGTGGTGTTTCTCGCCATCATTTGAAGACCGAAGAAGAGTTTTTCCTCTAAATCTTGTCTGTTCCCCGGAGATTTGCGGTGCTAGCTCGATGTTATCCTATCAAATTGTTTCAAGTTATGCAAATTCTTTTCATCCATCCGGAGCATTTCAGGAGTTGCTTTCTCTCTCGATTATCCGGAGGCCATCTTTTCGGAAGATTTCTTCGTTCTAAGTTTTCGAATTCGTTCTCCAATTATTCTATGTTTGTGCCCCTTCGGTCATCTCAATATTCTCCCGGTGCTTCATTCAAGTGTTCTTTAATCAGCTCATGATCTCTTCGTTCTTTTGCATCTAAATCCCCTCTAGCATATTGGTTCTTCTAATTCTTCCGATGATTCATTCTCTTTCGTCAGTCATTTCCGAATTCTTACGGTGGTTTGTTCAAGATTCTTTTCCTTGTTTATCATATTAATCAATTCGTTCTTTCGAATCCTACCGGTGGTTCATGAAGACCTTCTCAACTTTGCGATATGTCACTTCTCAACCCTTTTCAAGAAGAATAAGTAATATGCAAAATCCATTGGTTGTCATAAGTTTAATTTGATGAAGGATAAGCATACAATAAATCTTATTCTTATTTCATTCAAGTGAGTAATCCCTTCCTTTCCTTCGGAGTTTGTTCTTGATGAATAAATTCTAGTTCCAAGTGTTTTCATCTTTTCTTTTTCGGAGTTCAAATTTCCTCAGCCTTTTCGTCGGAACCTCCATCTAATTCATCGTGAGATTTTATCTTATTTCTTTTTCATCCTTCATTCTATCTCATCATCCTTTTGTCACCGGAGTTCTTCGTGGTGGTTCTTCATGATTTAATTCATTCTTCAAGAGATCATCAAGATTTTGTTGGTGGAGTTCAAGTATCTTTTCTTCTCGCGTCCTGAAGTGAAATTAATTCTCCGTATTTCTTTTGAAGTGGAGTTTTGCATTTCTTCGTTCTTCTCAGCTATCCAATCATTTCCGTTTGTGGCCGGTTATCACCTTATGATCTTGAGATGTTATCTATAAGACCACAACTAGCTTATTCTTTTCGTTGTTGATTTTCTCAACAACTCCGTTCAATTCCTCCTTCTAAGGATGCTCTCTATTTCATTTGTGGCACAAGTTGTCATTTTCTTCTCCGTTATTTTCATTCCACTATTTCAATCCTTTCTGGAGGTTTTGTGTCATGTCTTCATCAAGAATCATTCCACCCTCGCAAGCTCGTGTTCTATTCCCCCATGTTTCAGCCGGAGTGATGCCTAAATCCTTTCAGTCCTATCCGTTTCTTTTCTCATTCTAACCACTCCGGTTAGAACGAGTGGTTTCATAGTCTATCTTATTCCGTGAGTTTTCGATTCTCGTCTTTCTCGTCGTTCCTCTCTTCTTCTCGAGTGCTCTCAACTCCTTGCTTCTTCTCTTGAGTTCTTGTTTCACCTCATCCCTTTTCCCTTCTGTCTCGGCCCTAAGATCTCGGGACGAGATCTTTTGTTAGTGGAGGAGTGTTGTAACGCCCCGGATCCGATGCGCCAGGTGTCTGCCAGTTATACGCCGTCGTTGCCATGTCATTTGCTTGCGTGTTGCACTTTTCCATGTCATCATATGCATTTCATATCGTGTCATCATGTGCATTTCATTTTGCATACATGTTTGTCTCATGCATCCGAGCATTTTCCTCGTTGTCCGTTTTGCAATCCGGCACTCCTATGTCCTCCGGCGTTCCCCTTTTGTCTCTTTTCGTGTGCGGGTGTTAAACGTTCTCGGAATGGACTGAGGTTTGTCAAGCGGCCTTGGTATAGCACCGGTAGACCGCCTGTCAAGTTTCGTGCCATTTGGAGGTCGTTTGGTACTCCAACGGTTAACCGGGTAACCGCAAAAGCCTCTTTTGTCTTGCAGCCCAACACCCCTTCCAAAGTGGCCCAAAATCCACCAAACTCCCCTCCATGCTCTCGGTCGTTCGATCACGATCGCGTGGCCAAAAACCGCACTCCATTTGGAGCCTCCTAGCTCCCTCTACCTATAAATATGTGGCCTCCCCCGAAATTCCCGCAGTCCAAACCCTAGCCCAGCTCCCCTCGCGCGCCGGACATGTCCACTCCGGCCGGACATGTCCATCTTCCACCTCACCCCGGCCAATCCGGCCTCGCCAAGTCAGCGCCGCCTCCCTCCACCTATCAGCCGCCGCCACGTCACCCTCGTCCCCGGCCTCCCGCGCCGCCGCCAGCCCGCCGGGGCCCGAGGTCGGCCCGCCCCGGGCCGCATCTGGGCCGCGCCCCAGGCGCCTCGCCCGCAGGCCCCACGCCGCCGCCCCGCCAGCGTGCGCCGCTGCCGCGCGCCGCCGCCCGCCTCCGTCCTGCCCCGCAGGCCGGTGCGCCCCGCCGCCCCGCGCCGGCCAGGGCCGCCGCCGCGCCCTCCGGCCCCGCCGGTGCCGCGCCGCCCCGCGACCGCCTCCCCGCGCCGCCGAGCTCCTCGTGCCGCCTCCCGTCGGCGCTCGCCCCGCATTCGCCGCCGCGTGCGAGCTCGCCGCCGAGCTCGTCGCCGGAGGCCAGCGCCCTGCCGCTGGTCGCCTCCCCGCCTCCGCCATACCTCGCCTCGGGGCGGATCCGGCGAGATCCGCCCGGGAGCACCCCGTCCCCGCCTCCGGCGACCTCCTCCGACCACCGCAACCTCCTCTCCGGTGATCCTCGGATTCCGCGCCGCCCCGATCTGGATTTGGATCCGTTTGAGGTTGACCCCGAGATCCACTAAGTCTTGAAATTTTGACATTATCATGCCATTTTCAACATGTTGTATCTCTGCATCCGTAGCTCTGTTTCGTGCGTGTCATATGTCAAATTGTTCGTCTCAACGAGTACTTCATTTCATTACATTGCATTATTTTCATTTGAGCTCATCTTGATGCCCGAAATGCTGTTGGAAGAGTGCATGTTGATGTTAATCTGCTGAAACTGTTATAACTTGCTCTTTTGTCATTTTTGCCATGATTTATGTGTGCATCCTATGGGGTTGATGTCTACATGTGTTTTGATCTATGCCATGCCATCTTTCCAGAGGTGTATGCCATGTATTTTTGTGATCAATGTGGTGACTAGCACAAGCATGCAAACTAGGCTTCGTGATATTGCTGATTTTAGTCCCTGTTCTGCTGTTATTTTGATGCCATGTAAACTTGATGCTACAGTGAGATCCATGCATATTTTGAGATACTTCAGTAAGGGTGTTTTGAACATATGGTTATTGTCTATCCATTCATGCCCTTGTTTGCAATTATGGGGTAGTCTAGCATGTCATTTTGGTGCTCTACTTTTGCTTCAAAATGTTTCCTGGCAGATTGTTTACTTGTTATTCAATTTAGCCAAGGTTGCTATAGTTGATCCTTGCATGCTATGGACTTGTTCTTGACTTGGTTTGTTTCACAAACATGCCTTCTTGATGATGCTATGCTTATCTTGTCATGCAATGACTTGTGGTGAGTGAATCGAGCTTGTTAAGTAGTGTACTTGCTGTTGTTGTTTTGCTAGACAGATTTTGTTATATTTTGTTGCTATGTTAACATGCTTCTACTAATCATTCTATGCATATTCTGGAGATGTCCTATAAACATGTTTTGATCTACATGTCATGCTCTATCCATCCATGCCCCTGGTTGCATTTATAGCTTGCTGTAGATTGTTCATATCTTGCTCCAAAGTTGCTTGATAATGTTGTTGTCAGCCTGTTTACATTAAGTTCAGTTGTTTCCATGTGTTTTCCTAGTGATCCATGAACCCTATGAACTTGTTCTTGCCATGATTAACTTCATAAACATGTCTTCTTACTGTTGGTTGCCTTTCCATGCCGTGTATTGCTCTGTAGTGAGTGGTTCAAGCTCACCAACATGCCTACTTGTTGTTGTTCCTGTCATGTATGAATCTGTAATATAACTTGCCATGTTTACATGGGTGCCATCATATTTTCTGATCCTTTTTGGCTCAGGATCAGTAAGGGACTTTTGATCTATGCAATTAGTAGATTCATTCCGTGCCTTTGTTTGCCATGATATGTTCCTGTAACATGTTGTTTGCTTGCTCTAAACATTGCAACCTGATGTTATTTCTGCTAAAGTCTGAAACTGTTATTATTTGCAATATCTCCATGTCATTTTGAGCATGTTCTAGTCTTTTCTGGAGATAGCTCAGTGTTCATGTTTTGTTATGCTTTACCTGTAATTCATGCCCATGCCTTATGTTATTATGTTGGGGTGCTGTAGCATATTGTTTTGATGCTTGCAATATGCCTAGTTGCTCTTATGGACAGATTGTTGTTATGACTTGTATAGTGTGTGTGTGTTGAACCGTTGCTCCGTTTTGAGTGTGATCTATATGAAACTTGCTTGTTTTTGCATGTAGCTTCATATTATCATGTTGCATCCTTGTTTTGGTGTGTTTGCTTGATGTTTGGGTGCATTTTGCATCAATGCCATGTTTAACTTGTTTTGCTCATATCTTCTAGGCCGTAGCTCCGAATTAAATGAACTTTATATGTAACTTGACTAGAATTTCGTGTAGATCATCTTGGTGCATCTTAACTTGCTGTTTAACAACTTGAACATAAGGTTTATTCAGATCTGGACCAATTTCGAAATTTGCATATGAGGACTTACCGGAATTGTTATATGTTGTTCCCGGCCTCATTTAAACTTGCCTTGATGTGTTGTTCTTGTTTGCATCATCTCTTGCCATGAGTAGCTTCGTGTAGCTTTGTCATGCACCATGCTTGTTGTGCATCATGTCTTGTTCATGTGTGCTGTGTTTACCATGTTGTGTGATTCTTCTTGTTAGTTCCTGTTTCGTTGCGATCGTGAGGATTCGTTCGTCTATGGTTGGTTCGGCTTCATCCGTTCATCTTCTTCATGGACTCGTTCTTCTTCCTAGCAGGATTTCAGGCAAGATGACCGCTACCCTGGATCTCACTACTATCATTGCTATGCTAGTTGCTTCGTTCTATCGCTATGCTGCGCTACCTATCACATGTTTATTCAAGCCATCCCAAATTGCCATGAACCTCTAACCTTTGACACCTTTCCTTTGCAAACCGTTGTTTGGCTATGTTACCGCTTTTGCTCAGCCCCTCTTATAGCGTTGCTAGTTGCAGGTGAAGTTGAATATTTCTCCATGGTGGACAGGGTTATGTTGGGATATCACAATATCTCTTATATTATTAATGCATCTATATACTTGGTAAAGGGTGGAAGGCTCGGCCTTATGCCTGGTGTTTTGTTCCATTCTTGCCGCCCTAGTTTCCGTCATACCGGTGTTATGTTCCCGGATTTTGCGTTCCTAATGCGGTCGGGTAATTTATGGGACCCCCCTGACAGTTCGCTTAGAATAAAACTTGTCCGGCAAGGCCCAACCTTGGTTTTACCATTTGCCTCACCACCACCTACTTTTTCCCTTGAGAGTCTCTCTCTTGAGGGTCGTCTTTATTTTAGCCCCCCCGGGCCAGTGCTTGTCTAAGTGCTGGTTCGAACCGAGTAGACTGTGGGGCCCCTCGGGGCAACTCGAGGTCTGGTTTTACTCGTAGGATGTCTCATCCGGTGTTGCCCTGAGAACGAGATATGTGCAGCTCCTATCGGGATTGTCGGCGCATCGGGCGGCTTTGCTGGTCTTGTTTTACCATTGTCGAAATGTCTTGTAAACCGGGATTCCGAGACTGATCGGGTCTTCCTGGGAGAAGGTCTATTCCTTCGTTGATCGCGAGAGCTTGTCATGGGCTAAGTTGGGACACCTCTGCAGGGTATAAACTTTCGAGAGCCGTGCCCGCGGTTATGTGGCAGATGGGAATTTGTTAATGTCCAGTTGTAGATAACTTGACACCAGATCCGAATTAAAACGTATCAACCGCGTGTGTAGCCGTGATGGTCTCTTCTCGGCGGAGTCCGGGAAGTGAACATGGTTTCTGTGTTATGATTGACGTAAGTAGGAGCTCATGATCACCTCTTGATCATTACTAGTTGACGACCGTTCCTTTGTTTCTCTTCTCGCTCTCATTTGCGTATGTTAGCCACCATATCATGCTTAGTCGCTGCTGCAACCTCACCACTTTACCCCTTCCTTTCCCATTAAGCTTTGCTAGTCTTGATACCCATGGTAATGGGATTGCTGAGTCCTCGTGGCTCACAGATTACTACAACAACAGTTGCAGGTACAGGTTATGCGATGTTCATGACGTGAGAGCGATGCTTGCTTGCATTGAGTTCTTCTTCTGCTTCTTCGATCAGGGGATAGGTTCCAGGTCGGCAGCCTGGGCTAGCAGGGTGGATATTGTTTGAGTTTCTGTTTATGATTCATCCGTAGTCGGATGTTGTTCTTATATGTTGTATTGTTGTACTCATGTGACATTGTATGTATTGTATGTATCCCCATCTATTATGTAATGTTGATGTAATGATATCCACCTTGCAAAAGTGTCTCAATATGCGGGTCTATCCTTGGTGGGACCTTCGAGTTCCTTTTGGATAGGGTCGCATATTGGGCGTGACATCCATTTTGTGTATGAACATGTGGTACCGAGTGCTCAACTTTGATTCCCATTGCCATGCAATAATCATCGAACGCCTTTGAAATAAATTCTCCGGCGTTGTCCATTCGAATAGACTTTATACGATAATCCGGGAAATTATTCCTCATTTGTATGATCTGTGAGATCAATTTTGCAAAGGCATGGTTCCGTGTTGATAGCAGGCAAACATTGGACCATTTAGAGGAAGCATCAATGAGCACCATGAAGTACCGAAACGGCCCTGTGAGGGGCTGAATTGGACCACATATGTCCCCTTGGATACGTTCCAAGAACACGGGGATTTCATCCCTCACCTTGAGGGGCGATGGCCTAATGACTAACTTCCCCTTAGCGCATGTGGAGCACACGAAATCATCGGGATTCGGGAAGTTCTTCACGTTAACATTATGGCCATGCGAGTTGTTAATTATATTTCTCATCATCCTAAGTCCGGGGTGGCCTAACCTATCGTGCCAGAGGCAGGAGAGTTCAGAGCTTCTAAAGACGGTCTTGAGGGTAGTGTACACGGGCGGTGCTACTATCTTAGTATAGTACAACCCTGTGTCAAATGAAGGAAACCTTTCGATAACATGTTTGCCACCTGCATCCCGCTTTGTGATGAGTAGGCACTCCTTGCCGTTTTCATCATCGGTCTCAGCATGGAAACCATTAGTGCGGATGTCTCTAAAGCTCAAAAGAGTATGAGTCGACTCCGGGTACAACAACGCATCATTAATGATCAAAGTTGTTCCCATAGGGAGTATAATAGTGGCTCGTCTGGAGCCAACTATGTGAGAACCGCAGCCGGCGATTGTCATAATACTTCCCGGAGATTTTTTAATGGACTCAAAATACTTAGTTTCTTGTAAAATGGTATGAGTGGTGGCGCTATCGGCAAGGCACGTTTCCTCCATTCGGGCGCCACACGCGTTCTAAAATATGACATCTAATTAATGTAATGAGGAAGAAAATACATTAAAAATAAATGCACACATCTCAGAACATAACATGCTATCATGTATAAATAATGGAATAAATGAATAAATGTCATCCAATCGCCAAAGTAAAGAATAAGTTTATGCTCTCATAGAGCTTACAACCAAATCGAATTTATTCAATTTTATTGTATCAAATCATGGAATCATGATAACCAAAGAGGTATGCTAAGTGGACTCGGTGAAGAAGCCATCCACTTCAGCCATAATCTCCATACTAGTGAGCTGATCCTCCTTAGAAATCATCTTGGAGGCCGCATCAATGTCTAGTGGCGGCGGCGCCGCCGAGGTGACCATGTGGTCAACCTCCATGGAGACGTGGGCGTCGGTAGAGACCGCCAAAGCTGCCGCGATGGGCACCACGGGGGTCGCCTCTATGGGCGCAGCAGGGGGCGCAGCGATCATCACGGGTGCCACCATGGGCGCCGGTGGTGCTCCCTCCTGAACCAAGGCGAGGTGCATCTCACGCGCCTTCCGAGCCTTGTATGCTTCAACGACCTCCGGTGGTGCGCGGCACTGGGGGAGAAATGCTCCACCGAGCCACAACGAAAGCAGTCCTGAGGCCGCTGCCCTCCCTTGCCCGGCTTGTTCTGCTTAGCTGGGGCAGGAGGGTGAGGGCCCTTCTTCTCGCCCTTGCGGCCCCTCTTCTTCTGTTGAGACTTGCGGACTTTGAGAGCATTCACCTCCTGGCGAGAACTCCCCCCAAGTGGTTGCGCGACAAAGTTCTTTTTGAGAACCTCATCCTGCGCCTCCGCCACCTGGAGGACGTCAATCAACTCTGAATACCTCGTGTAGTTCCCCTGGCGGCAGTTCCGTGAGGACTGGACCGCGTCGGGGTGGAAAGTGGATAGGGTTTTCTCAATCTTCTGGGAGTCGGTAATCTCAGTACCACACAACCGAAGAGTCGTACAAATCCGGTGCAGAGCCGAATTGTACTCCCCAACCGTCTTGAAGTCCGCAAACCTCAGACGGATCCACTCTGCCTCTGCACGTGGCTTCACAGTGTACTTCAGCCTCTCAAACCGCTGCTTAAGAGCGGCCCAAAGGCCAGGAGCACTGCGCTCAGCCATATACTCATCTTTTAGAGTAGGTGACAGGTGATGACGGAGAAAGTGCAGAGCCTGCGCATTCTCAGTTTCGAACTTGGGATCAGTGGCGGCCAGCTAGGCCCCCTTACCGATCGCCCTTAGGAGGGTTTTACCCTGGAGAAAAATCTCGTAGTCCGAGGACCATGACAGGTAGTCCAGCCCTGTCTGGGCCAACTCAGCAAACTCCTTGTGGACAATTCCGGCCATCTGTGATTTATGCAAAAATCATGAGATTACAGCAGGTAATCTTTTGCACAAAGCGATGTTGATAAACTTATTCAATAAAAAGACGTTCCAATATGTAAAACATGCTATTATATGACTTACTAAATGATTAAGAGTGCTAAACAATTAATCTACAACGGTAAAATCATACAATAATATCATGTTATAAAAGATAGCATGTTAAGCGCATCTAGTACGTGAAAACTAGCCCAAAAATTGAATTCCCGTGGCATTTTTAAGCCCAAATACATGTTTTCAATGAAAACATACAGTTCCAGGGACTTGTACGCAAAATATTACAGCAGGAATAAAACATGTGTAAAAACTGGAAACTATGGGGGCTAAACCGCAAAAATCCCGCGCTGCAACCGGCGCGCCCTTTTTTTTATGGAAGCGTCACCACGGTCGCGGCCCACCAGGGCCCAGCGGCCAGCGGGCCGGCCCATGCGTTGCCCGGCCTGTCCCGCAACGATGCTAGGGGAAAACCCTAGCGCCCGAGCAGCGGCGGCGGCTCGCCCGCAGGCATCCCTGCCGGGCGCGCACGAGGGAGCGGCGGCGGCTAGCGAGGCGGCGCGCCCACGGCGCGGTGCGACCAGGGGCAAGGCACGGCACGGCCAGAGGCACGCACCCGGCCACGACGAGCGGGCAGCCCCACCAGCAGGGCGCGAGGCGGGGCGAGAGGGGCAGCCACG
The DNA here is from genome assembly GCA_963921465.1 of Triticum timopheevii. NCBI lineage: Eukaryota > Viridiplantae > Streptophyta > Magnoliopsida > Poales > Poaceae > Triticum > Triticum timopheevii. The sequence continues at coordinate 204,406,394 of OY997268.1, forward strand.
GCGCGGCCAGCGGACACGGCGCGGCGCGGCCAGCGCGGCCAGCACGTGGTGCGGCCACGGCCAGCGGGGCACGTGGTGCACGCGGCGGCTGCTGGGCCGGCCAGCGGGGCAGGCGGCAGCACGCTGCAGGGGCGGCCGGCCATCGGGGCTCGGCGACAAGTCGGCCAGCGGGACGGGCGGCAGCAGTGGCAGCAGGACGCGACGTGGCGCGTGCGACCAGCTGGGTCGCGGCCAGCGCGGCGTCATCTGGATGACGGCCTCGGGGTGCGATCTTCGTCGCGTTCATCCGGAAAAACGACGGCGCATGGCACATCTGGTGCTTTTGCGGCGGTACCACGATCATCTGGATCGCGATTTGTACCGACTCCCTATAGTGCAGTCAACAAGTTCCTCTTAGTCCAAGAACATCGACATTGGTCGGCGACGTGTTCGTCCGCTCGGTTCTTGGGAGGAAAATTCGCACCATTGGTAGATCAAATCCGAAAAATAATCTAATCGCAAAAACGGAATTGTAGTAACGAGAGGAATCCATTTTTGCAAATAGTGGGGATTGGATCTTATACCTCCGCGGGATCGACGAAAGCCTGCGTGATGCACGCTTGACGCAGGCTTGACGGAGAGTTGGTGGAGCGAAGCGTGCTGATAACGTGTTCCGCAACTCCGTCGGCAAGTCCGATCCGAGGTTGTGGAGCGAGGGCGAGCGTTGTAGACGAAGTAGTCGAAGTAGTCGAACGCGCGAAAGTAAATTACACAGAAAGATATAGAGGAGACCAGCTTTATTAATCAATGATCAGGGAGTTACAATGATGACTTCTTGTTGCTTTATATAAGGACTAGGGGGTCAAGGGATAAGTACCAACTTAACGTATAAAGGGGAAACGGGAGGAGCTAGCCCGTGCGTTTTGCACGCGGCCGCCGCCACCCTCCCGGGTGACCCGGTTTCCCAACAGTTTGCAGCGAAGTAGTCAAACCTAGAAGGGTACTACGTTCTAGCTCAGTAGGCTTGTTTGTGCCTTGCAGATGTTAACAATGCCGTTACCACTGCAGCAGCAGTTGCTATATTCGTCTGTATGACTCTGTCGTACCCAGTGGGTTGTGGAGTAGTACATAGTGACATAGGTCAGCATATGGGTACACGCCTTTGCGATTTTAATTAGCGAAATGTGTCTAGCGGATGTGGTTAAATATCATTCGGGTTGTATTAAGGTAGCGAAATGTGTGTAGCGGATGTGTCTGCATGGTTTGCGAGCAGTAGGCAGCGGAATCGTATCGTCTGCTTGCGCGTGTAATCGAGATTAAGCAGACAAGATGCGGTTGAAAAGTCGTTGGGCCCTCAGCACGGCTTAGAAATATTAGTGGGCCGTGTGACCAAACCTGATCCGGCCGACGTCCATTGTGCGTACATGCCATTAATGAAGCGCTGGCCCACTTTATTTTCTCCCTTGGTACGACGCAAATACGGGAGAGAATACAGCTCGTGGCTCGGATCCAGGGAATTTCCATTGGACGCTCGTTGCGTCAAACAGTCGAGGCTTCGCACAGAGCCAGCGATCATCGAGCGCTACACTTGGGCCGGTCCATTTAACGTGTTCCAGTGCTTCCGGTTTTGGGAACCTTCTAGAGTTTCTCAGCCGGTTTTTTCTGGTTTTGGGAACCTTCTAGAAGGTTCCTAAACCGGTTTTCTTCTTTTTAATTTTTTTATTTTCTGTTTCTTTTCTTTATCCATTTTTTCCTGTTTATTTTTCTAATTTCTTCTTTTCTTTTCTTTTTTATGTTTTTTTCTTGTTCTTTTTTCAACGTTATTTTATCTTTTTTGAACTAAGTACATATTCAGATTTGTTATTAATTTTAGAAAAATGTTTTTTCTTTTAAAAAATGTTCTTTTTTTGAATTTTCGAATTTTTATTCTTCTTTCGTTTCTAGTTATTCCTGTTTCTTATTTCCTTTTTTATTTGTTTTATTTCTTTGGTTTGTTATTTCATTTTCTTTTCTCCTCTTTTTTTATAAAAATATTCAATTTTTGTTTGCGTTTCCATAAAATGTTCAGTTCAAAAAAATGTTCTCAAAATTCAAAATTTGTTCTTGTTACACAAAAAAGTTTAAAACTTTCGAAATTCATATAATGTACCAGATTTCAATTTTTTTGTTCACGTTTTCAAAAAATGTTCAGGCTTTCAAATTTGTTCAGGATTTTTCAAATTTGTTCTCCGTCTCAAAATTTGTGCTCAATATTCGAAAAATGTTCATGCTTTAAGAAATAGTTCGGGCTTCAAATTTGTTCTCCGTTTCAAAATTTGTTCTCAAGATTCAAAAAAAATATTCATGGTTTAAAAAATTGTCCGTTCTTCTAAATTTGTTCTCCGTTTCAAAATTTGTTCTCAAGATTCAAAAAATGTTCGTTCTTTAAAAAATGTTCATATTCAAATTTTGTTCTCTAAATTCAAAAAAAATATTCGGGATTTTAAATCACAATTAAACAGTAGCCACTTGCTCCCCTGAGAAAGCACTAGCTAGTTGGTTGTTGATCTGATTTACTTCCCTAGAAAAAGAGTAACTAGTTTGCGAATTATTCATACACCTTCTGTTATTATTCTTGACACATTTGTTCTTCTTTTCTACTGTTTTAGGAAGTCATTCCTCTATTTCGGCAGACTGTTGCTTACAAAATGACGAAGTTTGACCTGAACGAGATAGACTTGGAGGCACTAGATGATGCTTCAACAAAGAGATGCTACATTGATGATGTGTTTTTCCATTTTTGTCGGATCAACGTATACCTCGGAAAGCATGTTGTTGTCTACTTCCTATGGCAGACAAACTTGTTTCGAGTGTGCAAGTGTGCTAAACGATTGCATGTTTATTTTTCTTGCTATTTTTCTATGTACCCGACACTACAATATTGCATCAGAAATATAGATTTTGTTCTGAATTTATATTAATGAAGTTTTTCTGCTCTATTTGGATACATCTTTGATAACTACCTATTTGAGAATGAATAGGTTGTTGATTCAGCATCTACTAATAATTTCGTCCAAAATAGATTAAGCACTAATAAGTGTGAATTAACTAATGTAATTTTATTCAAACTATTTTCTCCAAATGAATTTGTACATGCATATCTCTATCATGCCTTGTCATCTGTGTTAGCATCTTATATATGCATCTTGAATTCCTAGAATATTTTTTGATTCTTTGCACACAGTTTGAATTCCAAGAATCGATTTTCAAAGCTGAGAACATTTTCTGAGAACAATAGCATTTTTAGAATCCATGAACAAAACATGAATTCCAATAAAAAAAATTAATTCATTTTTTTTGAATCCAAGAACAACTTCTCAATTTCAAAGAACGATTTTTGAATGCCTTAGAACATTTTTAATCCCTCTCAATTTCAAAGAATGATTTTTGAATACCCTTGAACATTTTTAATCCAAGAACAAAATTTTGAATGCATCGGACATTTTTTGAATCCATGAACAATTTTGATTGCAAGAACAGTTTGTAAATGTGTTGAACATTATTTTAAGACAAGAACAATTTTGAATGTCATTAATTTCTTTTGAACCAATGAACAATTTTTCAGTTTGAAAGAAAAAAAAATTCAATGCCTCAATTTATTTTTTAATCCATGAGCAATGTTTTAATTTGAGGAACAACTTTTGAATGCCTTGAACAATTTTTAATTCCTTAATCCAAGAATTTTTAAATTAAAGAACAAATTTCAAGTTCAAAGAACAATTTTGGAATCAGTAAAACATTTTTCATTCCGAGAACACTTTTTTGAATGTGTGGAACATTTTTTGAGTCCATGAACAATTTTTTTATTCCAAGAACATTTTTAATGACTCAAACATATCTTGAATCCAAGAACAAATTTCAAGTTCAAAGAACAATTTTGGAATCACTAGAACATTATTCAGTCAAAGAACACTATTTTGAATTCCTGGAACATTTTTTTGAATCTGTGAACAAAATTTTACTTCCGAGAACATTTTTAACGCCTTGAACATATCTTGAATCCAAGAACAAATTTCAAGTTCAAAGAAGAATTTTGGAATAACTAGAACATTTTTCAGTCCAAGAACACTTTTCTTAATGTTTGGAACATTTTTTGAATCCATGAACAAATTTTTAATTCCAAGAACATTTTTAATACCTTGAACATATGTTGAATCGAAGAACATATTTCAAGTTCAAAGAACAATTTTGGAATAACTAGAACATTTTTCAGCCCAAGAACACTTTTTTTAAATGTTTGGAACATTTTTTGAATATATGAACAAATTTTTAATCCAACAACATGTCTAATGCATTGAACATATCTTGAATCCAAGAACAAACTTCAAGTTCAAATAACAATTGTGGGATAACTAGAAGTTTTTTCAGTCCAAGAACACTTTTCTTAATGTCTGGAACATTTTTTGAATCCATGAACAAAATTTTAATTTCAAGAACATTTTTAATGCCTTGAACTTTTCTGAATCCAAGATTTTTTTTGAATGTCTTGAACTTTTTTGGATCCAATAATATTATCCAATTTCAAAGATTTGTTTTTGAATATGTTAACAATTTTTTAATGTCTTGAACATTTTTTCAATCCAAGAACAATTTCTTCAATGGCTTGCACATTTTTGAATCCGTGAAAAACTTGGCAAGAACATTTTTTGAATGCTTTAAGATTTTTTGAATTCAAGAACATTCTCTGAATGTCATGAACATTTTTGAATCTGAGAACAACAACAACAACAACAACAACAACAAAGCCTTTAGTCCCAAACAAGTTGGGGTAGGCTAAAGGTGAAACCCATAAGATCTCGCAACCAAATCATGGCTCTGGCACATGGATAGCAAGCTTCCACGCACCCCTGTCCATAGCTAGCTCTTTGTCGATACATTTTTGAATCTGAGAACAATTTGTTAATTTAAATAAGAACTTTTGAATTGATGAACAATTTTGACTGCCTTGAACATTTTTTTTATCCAAGAACCGACTTTGTGTTTCTTGTAGCAATGAAACAGCGGCAAGAACCAGATTTATGTTTCTGTGCCTATTTTCTGTTTCCGTGCCTGTCTTATGGCTGTATTTTTCAGAAGAAAAAAGAAGTTAGCTTTTTTCCCTAGTGAGTAGTGAGTGTCAAAGCAGTTAAAGAAATGGGATACTAGGTGTGCCTCGAATCAGAAACACGAGCAACTACTAGGAAACGGAAACAGAAGCAGCTTTTTTTAGGGGGAAAACAGAAACAGAAGCAGTTTTTTCTTTTGAGGAAACAGAAGCAGCTACTTTTTTTTGAGAAAACAGAAGCAACTACTAGTCGAACAGGACGAAAACAGAAACTCGGGTGAAGAAATCGGCCCAGCAGGCCCGCCACCAGAAACTCGGGACGCTCTGTGCGAAACGCCCGCCAGTGGGATGCCCTGTGCGAAGCAACGTCTGTTTGACGCAAAGTGCGTCATATAGGCGCTCCCCGGATCCAGATGCATCTGGACGACGCTGATTTCGAGACCAGCTGAGACCGGGCTCAGAATAGGATATTCGTTTTCTTTGAAGCTTGTTTCTTGACATTGTTTGTTTGTTTACGTGCAAAAAGAAGCATTGTTTGTTTTTTAGGGTTTCTTTCTCAGATAAATTTTCAATCTATTCATCAATCATGGCAGTATAGAAAACATTAGAAATAATAAAAATTACAACCAGATTCATGTACCATCTAGCGCTGACTATAAGCACTGGAGCGAGCCAAAGTCACGCCGTCGTCATCACTCCTTCCTCATCAAAGCCGGACAAACCTTATTGTTTACCACATACACTGTGGTTTTGAAACTTGTTTCTCAATACACCAAAAATGACACATTGTACGTTTAGGGCGAGATATTGCGATGTTTTTTTCTAAATCGTTGTCATTTTGGATCTTGTTGTTGTAATTTTTGCATAAACTCATAATTTCGCGTCGATGTATTTGTTGTAATTTTTGCATAAACTCATAATTTCGCGTCGATGTATTCTCGTGATGCCTTGTCTTTTTTTTTTGCCCACTTGTTGGCTGTTCACGTCGCACGTATGTCTTTTTTTGTCAAATTTTGTTATTGCGCTCTTATGGCTCATTTTATCTGGTCTGCGTTGTTGAAGTGAAAGAGACATGCTATGTCGCTTGTCGCTGCCTATTTCTATTTTCTTTTAAGTTTGATGTCAAGTGACAGGCTCTAACTTGCCCTTGACGCATAACTGGGCCCAACCTATTTTTGTCTCAGCTACAATTCTACCATCGACTCACTACTAAGGGAGTGGGTGTGTTTGTAGGGGGTCCAGTTGCAAGTCAATCATGGACTCGCAACTAGGGACATTGTCTTTTTTTGTAGGGTGCCCAGTTGCATGTCAACCATCGACCCACAACTAGGGGGCTGTGTGTTTTTGTAGCGGCCTCAATTGCAAGTCTACTATCGACACGCAACTAGGAGTGGGGAGTTTGTTTGTCGGGGTCCCCCATTGCATGTCAACTATCGACTTGCAAACTAGGGAAGTGCCTGTGTGTGTACGGGCCCCAGTTGCAAGTCAACCATCGACTCACAACTAGGGGCGGCGTTTATTTTTTTGTAAGGGCCCTAGTTGAGAGTCAGCTATCAACTCGCAACTATGGGGGTGTCGTGTGTGCTTGACGGGGCTCAGTTGCATTTCAACTATCGACTCGCAAATAGCACTACTAGGGAAAACATTATAAGCATAATCTTAGCAGTAGCATGGGGTAAAATGAGGCGCTGCTGCTACTTAGTAGTAGCGCGTGTCAGTAAGATGCGCTACTGCTATCCTTTTAGCAGCAGCGCGTTTTAGTGAAACATGCTGCTGCTAAGTTTGAACTGGGCACATATGGCCAGTCCCACTTAGCAGCAACGCGTATCCCTATCGAGCGCTACTGCTACTCTCCGTAGTAGTAGCGCTTTTCTTCAATCTGCGCTGCTACTAACCCTACCTTATCGTCCCCGCGCGACTGATGACCCCCCTCACTCTCTCCCCCGCGCCCCCGTCGTCCACCGCCGTTGTCTTTCCCCGACGACCGTCGTCGCCCGCCGCCGTCGTTCCTCCTCCACTGAGGTAGTCCCTCCTTCCTCCTCCCCCCTTCTCCCCTCTCCCCTCCTCCTCCGGCCGCCCCCTCTTCCCTCCTCCACCAGCCGCCCCCCTCCCTCCTCCTTCGGCCGCCTCGTCCTCCCTCCTCCACTGGCCGCCCCTCCTCCCTCCTCCAACAGCCACCCCCTCCTCCCTCCTCCTCCAGCAGCCCCCTCCTCCCTCCTTCTCTCCTAAACCCTAAACTCTTTTTTACTGTTCTTGTATAATGTAATGTTTTTACTGTTTTTAGTAAGTGTTTAATAGAATTAGTAAGAAACAATAATAGAACTAGTTGAACCAGTTTATTTTTAGTAAGAATTAGTTTATTTTTAGTAAGAATTAGTTTATTTTTATTTATAGTAAGTGCTTAGTCGAACTAGTAGAATTAATACAACTATTTTATTTTTAGTAAGAAAATTTAGGTATATGAGATTTGATGATCTAATTAAATTTTTACTATATGACTAGTTTATTTTTATTAAGAACTAGTTTATTTTTATTTGTAGTAAATGTTTAGTTGAACTAGTTGAATTAATAGAACTAGTTTATTTTTAGTACGAAAATTTAGGTATATGAGATTTGATGATCTAATTAAATTTTTACTATAGAACTAGTTTATTTTTTGTAAGAAAATTAATAGAACTACTTTATTTTTTTAGTTAAAGCAATTATTCCGCATTGACGTCGACGATGCCTATTCCGCATCCTCGTTGTCGACTCGGCGAAGGAGGCCTGCTGGATCAGAGGGGCCATGTCCGGAACTGGGCTCCACCGGGTAGGTACTAGGATGTGCTACCTTCCGGGGGCGCAGCTGGTAAGGAGCCAGCCCTTCATTGACCGGAACCTTCTTTGGTGGCGGTCGCGTGGGCCAGTGACGGCGCGGAGGCTTGAGGACCACGTGGAGGTGGTACGTTACCGTGTCAGCGAGGAGGACGAGCATGTCCGTCGCTACATGGTTGCCTTGAAGGGCAGGTTCTCCAATACATGGCAGGTTCTTCAGGGATCTCACTGGAGCTATGATCCCGTGATGGTTCCTTCTCTTTGGGTGTCCATCACCCGGACGATATCCGTCGTTCGCTAGGGTTTTAGCTGTATTAGTGAGGTTATATGTATGATACTATTCGAGATGTATTAGTGATAATATTCGACGATGTACGGAAGCAAGAGATGATTTAGTTTTGCTTATTGAATGCATGCTAATTTGAATACTAATTTATTTTATAATTTAGTTTTGCTTATTGAATGCTCAAATTGGAGAGCACTATGCAAGGCGTATGCATTTGATTGGTTGATAGCTTATAGGGTTTCAGTAAGTCCTAAGATGAGGATAATAATGTTTTTATTTATATTTTGTTTCTGCAGCCAAATCTCCATGTCGTCACCGCCGTCGTCCCCATCACGGACCCCCTCCGACCTCGAGGTGAGACCAGCCAAATATCCGTGTCAATATGACTCCTATAAGATATTTTGAAATGTTTTTATTCATATTTTTAACCATTGAAATGCAATGACCATCAAGTTTGAATGCAAATAGGATATGTGCTTGCCCAAGTGGGCATGTTTGCTGGTAACACCTCCGAGTGGCCTATGTTTTGCTGGAGTGTTGATTAATTTCTGTTCCAGCAAATTTCAGGCGCTCGATAAGTCCTTTTTTAGCAAAGGTCATGCCGGATTTTTCCTTGAATTTTGGCATGACTTGTGCTAGAATATGTAGGAAATATCGAGTGGCCTGAATTTTTTAGAAAGATAATTAAACGACATTTTGGGTTGACTTGAAGTCTGTCGAGGCTTCATACATGACAATCAGAAAATGAGTGAGGGAGAAAGTCTGCACCATATATGAGAGAGGAAGAATCCCGACTGTTGTCGTGGGGGTCGTTTCTCCTTCTTCTCCTTGTGTTATACCTTTGTTATTGATACATCTCCAACGTATCTATAATTTTTTATTGTTCCATGCTATTATATTACCCCTTTTGGATGTTTATGGGTTTTATTTTACACATTTATATCATTTTTGGGACTAACCTACTAACCGGAGGCCCAACCCATATTGCTGTTTTTTGCCTATTTCAGTATTTCGAAGAAAAGGAATATCAAACGGAGTCCAAACGGAATGAAACCTTCAGGAGCGTGATTTTTGGAACAAACGTGATCCAGAGGACTTGGAGTGCAAGTCAAGAAGCAGCCGAGGCTCCCACGAGATAGGAGGGCGTGCCCCCTGTCTCGTGGGCCCCTCGGGCGGCCACCGACGTACTTCTTCCTCCTATATATACCTACGTACCCCGAAAACATCCAGAAGCAACACGAAACAAAATTTCCTCCACTGTAACCTTCTGTATCCGCGAGATCCCATCTTGGAGCCTTCGCCGGCACTCTGCCGGAGGGGGAATCGACCACGGAAGGCTTCTACATCAACATCCTTGCCCCTCTGATGAGTTGTGAGTAGTTTACCGCAGACCTACGGGTCCATAGTTATTAGCTAGATGGCTTCTTCTCTCTTTTTGGATCTCAATACAATGTTCTCCCCCTCTCTTGTGGAGATCTATTCGATGTAAACTCTTTTTGTGGTGTGTTTGTCGAGATCCGATGAATTGTGGGTTTATGATCAAGTTTATCTATGAATAATATTTGAATCTTCTCTGAATTCTTTTATGTATGATTGAGTTATCTTTGTAAATCTCTTCGAATTATCAGTTTGGTTTGGCCTACTAGATTGATCTTTCTTGCCATGGGAGAAGTGCTTAGCTTTGGGTTCAATCTTGCGGTGTCCTTACCCAGTGACAGAAAGGGTTGCAAGGCACGTATTGTATTGTTGCCATCGAGATAACAAGATGGGGTTTATATCATATTGCTTGAGTTTATCCCTCTACATCATGTCATCTTACTTAATGCGTTACTTTGTTCTTATGAAATTAATACTCTAGATGTAGGCAGGAGTCGGTCGATGTGTGGAGTAATAGTAGTAGATGCAAGCAGGAGTCGGTCTACTTGTTATGGACGTGATGCCTATATACATGATCATGCCTAGATAATCTCATAACTATGCGCTCTTCTATCAATTGCTCGACAGTAATTTGTTCACCCACCGTAATACTTATGCTATCTTGAGAGAAGCCACTAGTGAAACCTATGGCCCCCGGGTCTATCTCTTATCATATTTGCTTTCAATCTACCTTTATTTTCATCTTTACTTTTTGCATCTATATTATAAAATACCAAAAATATATTTATCTTATCTTACTATCTTTATTAGATCTCACTTTCGCAAGTGGCCGTGAAGGGATTGACAACCCCTTTATTGCGTTGGTTGCGAGTTCTCAGTTTGTTTGTGTAGGTGCGTGGGACTTTTGAGGAGCCTCCTACTGGATTGATACTTTGGTTCTAAAAAACTGAGGGAAATACTTACGCTACTATTGGTGCATCACCCTCTCCTCTTCGAGGAAAACCAATACAAGCTCAAGACATAGCAAGAAGGTTTCTGGCGCCGTTGCCGGGGAGGTCTTCGCTCAAGTCAAGACATACCAAGTACCCATCACAAACCCATCTCCCTTGCATTTACATTATTTTCCATTTGACTCTCGTTTTCCTCTCCCCCACTTCACCCTTGCCGTTTTATTTGCCCTCTCTTTCGCAATCTCCTCCTCTCTTTTTCGTTTGCCTTCCCGTTGCCATGGCCAAATCAAAAAGAACTAAGGGCCCTTTCCTAGGTTCTAGTACCTTGGATAACCCCTCTATCCTCTCTAAGCTCATGAATAATGATGCTATAGAAAGACCCACCGGGGTCTCCAATGAGAGCTTGAATAATTTTGATGAGGATGACTCTGGAATTTTTCGCTATTTACTTGATGAGTCTTTAAAAGATGCTTGGGATAGGTTATTAAGGATTCGGGCTAGCTATGTGCCACAATATCAAATTGAAGATTACTTAAAAAGTTTTTATGTTGGCTTGCCCGCTTCCTTCAAACAAGTTTTAGATTCTATTTTTGAAGGAAGTTTTCTTGAAAGGGATGCTATAGATACTTATGAAAAAATTAAAACCATATTTGGGCACCCTATGAATGATAAGGTTGAATCAACTACTTTCTTGTGCTTTTATCAAAATGAAATTATCAAAGAGATGAAGTCTAGTTTAGAGGCAAACTTCCGTAACATGCTTAATCTTACTTCTTCCATTAATGGCCACATGCTTACCTTAAATAGAAGAATCAATTCTATAGAGAGGAGATCCTCCTCTCCTAGTGCCAAAGATGGCACCCGTTAGATCTATCTTTGCTTTTATGCCTAGCTAGGGGCGTTAAAATATAGCGCTAGTTGGGAGGCAACCCAATTTTCTTTATATTTTTTGCTTTTGCTCCTGTTTAGTAATAAATCTTGCTTCTACCCTCTGTTTAGATGTGTTTTTATCTTTTAATTAGTGTTTGTGCCAAGTAGAACCTATAGGATAACCTACGATGATAGTTGATTTGATTCTGCTGAAAACAGAAACTTTGCGCGCACGAATATAATTTTGTTAAATCACAGGAACGTGCTTTTGCGTTGATTCTTTTTGCTTCTGTTCAATAAACAAATTTTCCAGGACTTACTATTTTGGTAGGATTTTTAGAGTTCCATAAGTTTGCGTTAGTTACAGATTGCTACAGACTGTTCTGTTGTTGACAGATTCTGTTTTTCGTGTGTTGTTTGCTTATTTTGATGCATGTATGGCTAGTAAAATAGTTTATAAACCATAGAGAAGTTGTAATACAGTAGGTTTAGCACCAAAATAAATATATAATGAGTTCATTGCAGTACCTTATGTGGTGGTTTTGTTTTCTTTCACTAACGGAGCTTATAAGATTTCCTGTTGAGTTTTGTGTTTTGAAGTTTTCAAGTTTTGGGTAAAACTTTTATGGACTATGGAATAAGGAGTAGAAAGAGCGTAAGCTTCGGGATGCCCATGGCACCCCAAGATATTCAAGGATATCCAAAAGCCTAAGCTTGGGGATGCCCCGGGAAGGCATCCCCTCTTTCGTCTTCGTTCATTGGTAACTTTACTTGGAGCTATATTTTTATTCGCCACATGATATGTGTTTTGCTTGGAGCGTCGTGTACTATATTAGTCTATGCTTTTTAGTTTACCACAATCATCCTTGCTATACACACCTTTTGGGAGAAGCCTATTTGATTAGAATTTGCTAGAATACTCTATGTGCTTCACTTATATCTTTTGAGCTCGATAGTTTTTGCTCTAGTGCTTCACTTATAATTTTTAGAGCACGATGGTGTCTTAATTTTGAAGAAATTACTAGTCTCTCATGCTTCACTTATATCTTTTTGAGAGTCTTTTAGAACAACATGGTATTTGCTATGGTTTTAAAGTTGGTCCTAGAATGATGAGCATCCAAGTTGGGTATAATAAAAACTATCATAGAAAGTGAATTGGGTGCTATGATCAATTTGATGCTTGATAATTGTTTTGAGACATGGAGGTAGTGATATTAAAGTCATGCTAGTTGGGTGATTATGGATTTAAAGAATGCTTGTGTTGAAGTTTGTGATTCCCGTAGCATGCACGTATGGTGAACCGCTTTGTGATAAAGTTGGAGCATAATTTTATTTATTGATTGTCTTCCTTATGAGTAGCGGTCGGGGACGAGCGACGGTTTTTTCCTACCAATCTATCCCCCTAGGAGCATGCGCACAGTACTTTTGTTTTTGATGACTTCTATATTTTTGCAATAAGTGCATGAGTTCTTTTGACTAATGTTGAGTCCATGGATTATACGCACCCTTTCACCCTTCCATCATTGCTAGCCTTTCTTGTGCCGCGCAACTTTCACCGGTACCATACACCCTCCACTTACCTTCCTCAAAATAGCCGCCATACCTACCTATTATGGCATTTCCATAGCCATTCCGAGATATATTGCCATGCAACTTTTCACCGTTCCATTCATATGACACGCATTACTTTTGTCATATTGCTCTTTGCATGATCATGTAGTTGACATCGTATTTGTGGCTAGGCCACCTTCATAATTTTCATACATGTTGCTATTGAATCATTGCATATCCCGGTACATCGCCGGAGGCATTCATATAGAGTCATATCTTGTTCTAGCTTTGAGTTGTAAATCCATAAAAGTGTGATGATCTTCATTATTAGAGCATTGTCCTAGTAAGGAAAGGATGATGAAGACTATGATTCCCCACAAGTCGGGATGAGACTTCGGACTTTAGAAAAAAAGGGAAGGCCAAAAAAAGAAGAAAAGAAAAAAGGGAAAAAAGGAGAAAAGAAAAAAAATAAAATGAGAGAAAAAGAGAGAAGGGACAATGCTACTATCTCCTTTTCCACACTTGTGCTTCAAAGTAGCACCATGATCTTCATGATAGAGAGTCTCATATGTTGTCACTTTCATATACTAGTGGGAATTTTTCATTATAGAACTTGGCTTGTATATTCCAATGATGGGCTTCCTCAAAAATGCCCTAGGTCTTCGTGAGCAAGCGAGTTGGATGCACAACCACTTAGTTTCTTTTGTTGAGCTTTCATATATTTATAGCTCTAGTGCATCCGTTGCATGGCAATTCCTACTCACTCACATTGATATCTATTAATGGGCATCTCCATAGCCCGTTGATACGCCTAGTTGATGTGAGACTATCTTCTCCTTTTTTGTCTTCTCCACAACCACCATTGTATTCCACATATAGTGCTATGTCCATGGCTCACGCTCATGTATTGCGTGAAAGTTGAAAGAGTTTGAGATTATTAAAGTATGAAACAATTTTTTGGCTTGTCATCGGGGTTGTGCATGATTAAATACTTTGTGTGATGAAGATAGAGCAACAGCCAGACTATATGATTTTGTAGGGATAACTTTCTTTGACCATGTTATTTTGAGAAGACATGATTACTTTGATTAGTATGCTTGAAGTATTACTATTTCTTATGTCAATATGAACTTTTATTTTGTATCATTTGGATCTGAACATTCATGCCGCAATAAAGAAAATTACATTATGAATTATGCTAGGTAGCATTCCACATCAAAAATTTCTTTTTTATCATTTACCTACTCGTGGACGAGCAGGAATTAAGCTTGGGGATGCTTGATACATCTCCAACGTATCTATAATTTTCAAAAATACTAACGCCCACACGTGTAGCAGTTTTGCAACTCGCCCACACGCGCGGATCCCTGTTCAATGAAGTCTGCACGAATCTTGACACGATCTGACAAATTTTGGTTGCCACGTAGGACGAAAGTGATGTGTGGGCGTTTCACAGTTCCACCACACGCCCGTTTCTCGCTCGGAGAGGACGCTCCCGTGCGGTCTTTTTTTCTTATCCTCTCTGTAGCCTCTTCCATTCCCCCATTCCCCACTCTCTCTCTCTCCCACGCGCCCGATTTGATTGGGGAGTGGCCAAAAATCCGGTGGTCGGAGCGATGCGAGGGGGCAGCTCCGGCGACGCACATGCACCACCTTGATGCGTCTCCGGCCTCCGGCGGGATCAGCAGCCCCGTTCCCCGCGAAGGCCATGAGATCTGAGCTTCTCAAAGCCGCATCCATGGCATGGCAGCTTCCGCGCCGCTGATGTCTGGTCGCGTCAGTGTGGGGCGGCTTGGAAGTTGCGGCCGAGGAGGGCAAGGCGGCGGTAGGAGTCGTCGGTGAGGGGAAGGGGTGGGGGACACCTCGCGGAGCTCCTCAATGAGCGAGGGCACGGGCTGGAGCTGCTGGCGGCGCTACTGTTGCTGCTGCTTCAGGAGGTCGTGCTTCATTCCCAGCCTCCCCCCCGTTGTTGCCTGATGGCGCACGCGAATGCGGCCGACGAGTACCAGCGCGCCGCACTAGGCTCTGCCCGCCTTGGCTCCCTCCCTCTACAGGTTGTTGCTCTCCCTCCCCCCTTCAAATTGCCATGTATTGTCCCAGAGAGAGGGTACATCATATTTTGTGGAGAGTGGTCATCATTGTTTATCTATATTCTTCTGATTTCTTCTGATTGCCATGGCAAATAGATTTGCAGAGTGCTTCTCATTTTTTGTACTTTAACTAGTTTGATTTTTGCTGGTGCTTTTTTGCACTTGTGCAGCGACAGGGCAAGCTATTACCAATTTCCTGTCATCAACAAATTGTAGCTATCATCTCTTCTGTGTAGCAAATAGTTGCCATGGCAATTTTTGCCACGTGTTTTGATAAGAATTTTTTCGACCATGGCAAATATGTATTTTCAATCCATAGTTGCCATGCTAATTTTCAACGATGATGGAAGTGGCAGTTTTGTTTAGCATACCCTCCCATGTTCAATCCATAGTTGCCATGGTGATTTTCAACCCGTAGTTTTTCACGTTATAGCATTGGAAGGGACATGGCAAATTCTTCGAAATTTTGTTGTTTTTATATTTGCGATGACAATTCTAACTTAATTGACATGGCAAATACAACTACAGAGCCATGGCAAATCCCACACTTTTATTGCCATGGCAAAAAAAAAATTCACTTGCCATGGCAAATTTACATTCATTACCCATGGCAAAATGTACCTACATTGACATGTCAAATTTACCTTTTTTACTTGTAAATTTATTAGCTCACGATGGCCCATTGATCACGGCTAATTTTGTTTATTGATCATGGCAGATTTAAATTTCTTTCTTTCTTGCCATGTGAAATTCACCTTCATCCCGATGGCAAATTTACTTAACATACATGTTTTTTTTAGTTTCATAGCATTGCAAAGAACAACTAGACTTGCCATGGCAATACCGTTTATTAACTAGACAATGGCAAAATTTGTTACCGGATCACGACAAATCGATCACCGCAAATTTACTTTATCGATCACGGCAAATTTACTTTATCGATCGCGGCAGATTTAGTTTATTTATCATGGCAATTTTTAGTATTTGACCATGGCAAATAGAAATTTAGCCCATCGATCACGACAATTTTTTTATTGATCATGGCAAAATTATGTTTCTTTCTTTTTTGCCATGGCAAAATCACCTTCATCCCGATGGGAAATTTACTTAACATACATGCTTTTTTTAGTTTCATAGCAATGCAAAGAACAACTAGCCTTGCCATGGCAATACTGTTTATTAACTAGACGATGGCAAATTTAGTTACCGGATCACAGAAAATTTACTTTATCGATCACGGCAAATTTACTTTATCGATCGCGACAAATTTAGTTTATTTATCACGACAATTTTAGTTTTTGACCATGGCAAATAAAAATTTAGCCCATCGATCACGGTAAATTTTCTTTACCGATCACGGAAAATTTACTTTATCGATCATAGCGGCAATTTTAGTATTTGACCATGAAAATTTTAAATTTCTATTTCAACCAAATTAGGATTAAACTAAATTTTCGTCCATTTTCTTTTCTTTTGCAACATGGCAAAATTACTTTTATTTTTGGACCATGGCAACTTACTTTCAGTTGCCATGCCGAATTGAATTTTTCATGTAAACATAATTTTGAATAAGAATTTGCAATGGCAACTTTTGATCAATTTTTTGTGCTTTTTTCATATACACGGCAATTTTATTACACAAAAATGGCTTTTTATATAAATACCATACGAAATCTGTATATTCATTTGCCATGGCAACTTTTTGATCAGTTTTTATGTTATTTCACATAATTTCTTATGTAAAAGCATGCTATATTGATATGGCAAATCTGTATTCATTTTGCCATGGCAAATCTGTATTCATTTTGCCATGGCCAATCTGTGTTTTTTTTTTGGTTCAGTGCATTTTTAGAGTTTTTTGCTTTTCTATATTCTCTTGGAGAGGCAGGAGCACACATCATTTGCAATTCCTTTTTTTCGAGGAATAATTCCTTTTTTTAATATTTCTTCAAGGTGCAATGGCGTTTTTTGGGTTGGTTCGCTGATGACATTAGGCTATTCCGGTGGAGGCATTGGGCTGGTCCACTGGAAGGTCATGTGAGCTGCTGGTCGTTCGCGTGGGAACGCTCATCGCACCGAGCGTTTGGGCTGGGTTTTCTCTTGCCGAACGTATCGTTCGATCGATACCTTCTGGGAGCGACGAATCTGTTCGGTCCGTGGCTCCTCCTAGCACACGTGTGGGCAGTTGTAGTGTTCGCCCACACACAACTCGTGTGGCTCCTCCAAGCACACGTGTGGGCAGTTGTAGTGTTCGCTCACACACAGCTCGTGTGGGCTGCCTTCTGATTATGCCACACAAGGTGTGTGGGCAGATCTCTAATATGCCACAGTGTGGGCCTTATCGGCGTCCATAATTTTTGATTGTTTCATGCTATTATATTACACCTTTTGGATGTTTATGAGCTTTATTTTACACATTTATATCATTTTTGTGACTAACCTACTAACCGGAGGCCCAGCCCATATTGCTGGTTTTTTTTGCCTATTTCAGTATTTCGAAGAAAAGAAATATCAAATGGAGTCCAAACGGAATGAAACTTCGGGAGCGTGATTTTTGAAACAAACATGATCCAGAGGACTTGGAGTGCAAGTCAAGAAGCAGCCGAGGCTCCCACGAGATAGGAGGGCGCCCGCCCTGTAGGGCGCGCCCCCTGTCTCGTGGGCCCCTCGGGCGGCCACCGACGTACTTCTTTCTCCTATATATACCTACGTACCACCAAAACATCAGGAGCAACATGAAACACAATTTCCACCACCGTAACCTTCTGTATCCGCGAGATCGCATCTTGGAACCTTCGCCGACACTCTGCCGGAGGAGGAATCGACCACGGAGGGCTTCTACATCAACATCTTTGCCCCTCCAATGAGTTGTGAGTAGTTTACCGCAGACCTACGGGTCCATAGTTATTAGCTAGATGGCTTCTTCTCTCTTTTTGGATCTCAATACAATGTTCTCCCCCTCTCTTGTGGAGATCTATTCGATGCAAACTGTTTTTGCGGTGTGTTTGTCGAGATCCGATGAATTGTGGGTTTATGATCAAGTTTATCTATGAATAATATTTGAATCTTCTCTGAATTCTTTTATGTATGATAGAGTTATCTTTGCAAGTCTCTTTGAATTATCAGTTTGGTTTGGCCTACTAGATTGATCTTTCTTGCCATGGGAGAAGTTCTTAGCTTTGGGTTCAATCTTGCGGTGTCCTTACCCAGTGACAGAAAGGGTTGCAAGGCACGTATTGTATTGTTGCCATCGAGGATAACAAGATGGGGTTTATATCATATTGCTTGAGTTTATCCCTCTACATCATGTCATCTTGCTTAATGCGTTACTCTGTTCTTATGAACTTAATACTCTAGATGCAGGTAGGAGTCGGTCGATGTGTGGAGTAATAGTAGTAGATGCAGGCAGGAGTCGGTCTACTTGTTATGGACGTGATGCCTATATACATGATCATGCCTAGATAATCTCATAACTATGCACTTTTCTATCAATTGCTCGACAGTTATTTGTTCACCCACCGTAATACTTATGCTATCTTGAGAGAAGCCACTAGTGAAACCTATGGCCCCCGGGTCTATCTCTTATCATATTTGCTTTTAGTCTACCTTTATTTGCATCTTTACTTTTTGCATCTATATTATAAAATACCAAAAATATATTTATCTTATCTTACTATCTTTATTAGATCTCACTTTCGCAAGTGGCCGTGATGGGATTGACAACCCCTTTATTGGCGTTGGTTGCGAGTTCCCAGTTTGTTTGTGTAGGTGCGTGGGACTTTTGAGGAGCCTCTTACTAGATTGATACTTTGGTTCTCAAAAACTGAGGGAAATACTTACGCTACTATTGCTGCATCACCCTCTCCTCTTCGAGGAAAACTAATGCAAGCTCAAGACGTAGCAGTTATGCACCAGGGGAAGGAGGAGTAATGACCATCACCGACGGTCGAAAAATCAGTGAGGGAGTGTGTCCACCATATATGAGAGAACAAGAATGCCGACTGTTGTCGTGGGGGTCGCTTCTCCTTCATTACCGTGTGCTAGATATTTTGGTTTAATGCACTCGGGGACGAAGGGAGGAGCGACCACCACCAACGGTCGAATATATACACCACGTGAGTTGAGTTTTCAAAAAAAGACTCGACGGACCGATAGTCAACCCGTGCTGAATAATAATGATCTAATTTAGTTTTCGTAGTACATATATTGAATTTTAGAAGTTTAATCTTTGAATTATGAACATGGGAAATGTCGTTGGACGACGAAAGTCTTGCGGAGTGCTCCTGGTGCGGCGACAACTGGGGTTTCTACGACATGCCTCACTTGGTAGAAGGTCAGCGCTTCAGCATTAAGCTCTAGGATATCTTCAATGTTGAAACGGTACGCAACGACCCAAAGTGTTTTTTTCATAATTAAGCTTGACTTCTTCTTCAACATGTAATTTTCGTCTTTTACAATTCGACTAGCTTATCCCATGCCATGCAAGACACTATGTCTTGGAGAGGATGGATTTTGAAGATCATGAAAAGATGAAAACAAAGATAGTTCACCTAAGAACCCATCATGATTTTGATTTTCCTGTATATCTATACAATTCTGTGAGCGTATCCCATTTTGGTTGCCCGGATTGGGAAGCACTTTGCAGGGCATATGATTTCCATGAGGGTATGCTTGTCACCATAGATCTTGGTGATCCTGACATCAAGGAAGACAATATGGACATTTGGGTCCTTGTTGATACACTTCCAATTCTACTGCTATGTGAGTTTCTCAAACATAGTTATTAAGTAATTTATATTATTTATTTCAAAATAGTTGACAACTTATTTCCATTGATAGCTTATTTTCATTTTTCAAAGAATGTGCGGAAGATGGTAGATAGAACCTACTACACCGAGGTGTAGAGTTAACTTATCAGGGGAAAAATCATATGATCTCATTTATTAATGATCTTGAGAATTACAATATTTATAATCAAACTCCTGCACATTATGGTCAATACATGCCACTAGTGCACGTGTTGAACTACGGTAACATCCATGGAGATGACATGGTAAGATTTTTTACTATTACGACATCCGTGCATCTTTTGCATAAATTCTTCTAAAACTAAACTACATTGCTAACTATGAAGTTATTACTATGTTTTTCAACAGAAAATCCTGAAGGACTGTGTGCCTCATCTGATGTTTCCGAAAGTTCGCCTTGATATTGTGAGCTTACGTCCAGGTCATACTACGCATCACAGCTATTCATACCGGATTTCTAAAACCGATGAAGACATGACAATCAAAGATTGGAAACAATGTATGGTCAGCCATAGGGAGGTACTTGGAAGCAACATTGTGCGACATGCAAGAATTGGAGACATGATAATCTCCATTCTCCATAATGGAGAGTCATGGCCTATCTTGTTTTATGCTATTTTACCTAAGAGAGTGTAGTAGGTCCTATTAGAGAGGAGTTGGTCCGGTACAATGTGTTATTATGTGGTACAATGTGTTAGAGTTGATGATGATGATGATGAGGAGTTGTGATTATGACTAGTGACCAACTTGCTATATGATGTCTCATTGACGAAAATGATGATCATGAGGAGGTGTTATATGACAATGATGTATTATGATGATAAGTTGTTAATGATATGATGATGATGATTATATTTATTATATCATTGGGTGAAAGAACAGCGGATTAGTTTCAAGTGGATGTCCATCCACTTGAAACTAGTCCACGGTTCTTTCACCCAGTGATGTAATAACTCATTATGATGTAAAAACAATCTCTAAATTGCTACTGTATGAAAACTTGCATAAAGGTGTATGAATACAACATGAAATAAAAAAGAAATCGAATATGGAATAATAGTAGTAGCGCGGGCTGCGAGAAGCGCTACTAGTAATTACGAGTAGCGCCCTTTCGAGGAAGCGCTACTACTAAGTGGATATAGCAGTAGCGAGGGTAGACCCACGCTACTGCTAACCTTTAGCTGCAGCGTCGTAGCAGTAGCGCTGTAACCCGCGCTGCTGGTAGGCCAAAAACCCGCGCTACTGCTAGGCTTTTCCCTAGTAGTGTAGGGGGGCATACGTTTGTAGGGGCTCAGTTGCAAGTCAACCATCGACTCGCAACTGGGATGTGTCTTACTTTTTTGTAGTTGCCCCAGTTACAAGTCAACCATCAACTCGAAACTAGGGGGAGTTTGTCTTTTGGAGCCTATTTGCAAGTCAACCATCAATTCACAACTAGGGGGCGGACGTATGTTTGTATGGGCCTAGTGTTGGGAAACGTAGCATGCAATTTCAAAAAATTCCTATGCTCATGCGAGATCTACCTAGGAGATGCATAGCAACGAGGGGGAGAGTGTGTCTATGTACCCTCGTAGACCGTAAGCAAAAGCGTTTCACAACGTGGTTGATGTAGTCGAACTTTCTTCACGATCCACCGATCGAGTACCGAACATACGACACCTCCGAGTTCTGCACACGTTCAACTCGGTGACGTCCCTTGCCTTCTTGATCAAGCAAGTCGTTGAGGTAGTAGATGAGTTCTGTCAGCACGACGGCATGGTGATGGTGATGGTGAAGTGATCCTCGCAGGGCTTCGCCTCAGCACTACGAGAATATGACCGTGGTGTTAACGGTGGAGGGGGGGGGGCGCCGCACACGGCTACCAATTGATCTTGTGTGTGCTAGGCACCCCCTCCTCATATATATAGGTGGGGTGGGAGAGGGCAGAGGCCAAGGGGTGCCCCACATGGGGCCGAATTTCACTTGGGCTCCTGCCCTGGTTCGCCCCCTCCTTGTATAGGCGCCATGGGAAGGAAGGGGGCGGTAGCGCCCCCTTCCTTTCTCCCTTGAGGAGGGGAAGGAAGGAGGGACTTGCCCTCCCCCCTTTACTTTCCCTAGAGCTGGCCAACCTGGCGGAGCGGTGCACCAGCCCCTTGTGGGCTGGTCTGTCCCTTCCCTTGGCCCATTAAACCCATATCTTTGCCGGAGGTGCCCGGAACCCCTTCCGGTGACCCTATATGTACCCGGTACCCTCCGGAACACTTCCGGTGTCCGAATACCATCGTCCTATATATCAATCTTTACCTCTCAACCATTTCTAGACTCCTCGTCATGTCCGTGATCTCATCTCGGACTCCGAACAACATTCAGTCACTAAATCAGATAACTCATAAAATACTAATCGTCATCGAACATTAAGCATGTGGACCCTACGGGTTCGAGAACTATGTAGACATGACTGAGACACCTCTCCGATAAATAACCAATGGCGGAACATGGATGCTCATATTGGCTCCCACATATTCTACGAAGATCTTTATCGGTCGAACTATTATGACAATATATGTTATTCCCTTTGTCCATCGGTATGTTACTTGCCCGAGATTCGATCGTCGATATCTTCCTACCTAGTTAGATCTCATTGCTAGCAAGTCTCTTTACTCATTTTGTAATACATCATCATGCAACTAACTCATTAGTCACTTTGCTTGCAAGGCTTCTTATGATGTGTATTACCGAGAGGGCCCAGAGATACCTCTCTGATACTCGGAGTGACAAATCCTAATCTCGATCTATGCCAACCCAACAAACTCCTTCGGAGATACTTGTAGAGCATATTTATAATCACCCAATTACGTTGTGACATTTGATAGCACACAAGGCATTCCTCCGGTATCCGGGTGTTGCATAATCTCATAATCGAAGGAATATGTATTTGACATGAAGAAAGCAATAGCAGTAAAACTGAACGATCAATATGCTATGCTAACGGATGGGTCTTGTCCATCACATCATTCTTCTAATGATATGATCCCGTTCAACAAACGACAACACATGTCTATGATTAGGAAACTTAACCATCTTTGATTAACGAGCTAGTCTAGTAGAGGCTTACTAGGGACACGGTGTTTTGTCTATGTATCCGCACATGTATCAAGTTCTGTTTAATACAATTCTAGCATGAATAATAACATTTATCATGAAATAAGGAAATATATAATAACAACTTTATTATTGCCTCTAGGGCATATTTCCTTCAGTCTCCCACTTATACTAGAGTCAATAATCTAGTTCACATCGCCATGTGATTTAACATCAATAGTTCAGATCTTTATGTGATTAACACCCATAGTTCACACCCAAAGGGTTTACTAGAGTCAATAATCTAGTTCACATTGCTATGTTATTAACACCCAAAGAGTACTAAGGTGTGATCATGTTTTGCTTGTGAGAGAAGTTTAGTCAACGGGTCTACCACATTCATATCTGTATGTATTTTGCAAATTTCTATGTCTGCAATGCTCTGCATGGAGCTACTTGTGCCGACCCGAGACCGATGCTCCAGATACCTTCCATGTATTCTGAGTTTTGCCGTGTTTTTTTGCTTGCTCTATTTTATTTGTGCCTCCCATCATGTCATTTAATTTTAAAACTCAACTAAATAGAATTGTGTGGATCTTCGATCCATTTAAATCGAGGGAATTCACATGGTGATTTCTCTTTGTAATATATCCTCTCAATATTTTAGGGAGCTACAATAAATATCCCATTCTTATGGAATCAACCCAAACAAACTTGCATTTTAAATCTCTCTCGTTTTCAAATATTCTATGTCTTGATCTTTCTTCGAATACTTCAATTCCAGTTGTGGCACTTTGAAATATGTCAAAGTAGCTCCATGCCAGTTTTCAACTCAACTTGTATTTATTTGGCCCTCCAAATAAATATTTTGCTTTTATCTCTTTTCTGTAAATAGAAAAGGATTTTCCCCTTCTTTTCTTTTAATCTAGCCTGCTAGGCCTCCTGGCCTTTTTCCCCCTCCACCGAAATGGCCCAAGGCCCACCTAAACCCTTCCTAAACCTAGCCCGATCGATCCCCTTAACCCCTCGCTCGGTAGCCCTCTCTCTCGATTCCTTGGCCTCTCCCTCGTCTCCCTCCGACGCCACCGCACGCACACAGCAGCGCCAGGAGGAGCGCCTGCGCCCGATCTGCTCCAAGCCGCGCCGCCAGCCATGCCATCGACCGGATCCTACAGCCTCGCGCCGGCCTTCCGTGCAAGCTGCTGCGCCGCCGCTTCCCTGCAAGTGCAGCCGCACGCCTCCTCTGCGCCAAGGCCGTGGCCTCGCCAGCCGGCCATCGGAATCGCCGCCTGCGTTCAACGCTCGAGGCCTCCTCCTCGACTCCTCCGCCTTTGCACTAGCAACGGCGTCGCCATCCATCCTCACGCGCCCGCATCGCTCGGCCTCCTCCCCGTCCCCGAAACCCCAATGGCGACGCCGCCCGGCCCCGGCCACCAAAGCGCCCGAGCCTTCCGCATCGCTCGATCCAGATCGGATTGAGGCCTCGACCTCCATCTTCGCCGCCGCCTGAGTTGCTCCTGCCGCCCGCCTCCACCCTTGCGGTGGGGCCCAAGCATCCTCGCCGTGGGATCCCCTGTCGCGCCGCCTCAGCCGTTCCTCTGCTGGCGATCCCCACCATCCGCTGCCTCCTCTCGGGTTCTCCACCTCGCTGCCGAGCACCTCCTGCTCGAGTCACCTCCACGGACCCCGCGAGGCCCCCACAACCCATGGCTTCAGTGGCCACCAGGAGCTGCACAATCACCGGCCTGTGCGTTGACCGACCGCTACGTCCCCGTATAGGAGCTCCGCTGCTGTGTCTCTTTGCCGTTTCGTGAGCACAAGAATCACTGTCGCCAAGTTCATCTACGGTGACCATACGGACCGCCAAGATCGACTATGATCCATCAAGACCATCATGTTGAACGTCAACATGAGTACGACCATGTCCGGCTACCTCTAGATGGATTTCGTCAAGTTCAAAGACCGAGCCAAGTACCTCTACACACAACCCGCCAAGTACCACTACCAACACCGTGTTTTTAACAAGTTCGACGACCTCGAAGGCTTTGGATTCATCAAGTTCCCCGAAACCCCCAAGTTCGACTACCGCATCGGATCACAAAGTTCAACGACGACCCGTGAAGCACATGGAAACATCAAGTTCCATCCCTATGACTACCGTTGTCGTGTGCCACTACTTCCACTATCGTTGTCGTGTGCCACTACTTCCAAGACGACCGTCCCAAGAACGTCTACTTCCTGTACATCGCACCGACTCGATCCGCCCCAAAACACACGCTTCGAAGGTATAGGGTGTGTTTGGTTGCCGTTGTGAACAGTTCCTGCATCGCATACACTTCTCAACCCAGCTTGGTTGAGCAAAAATAGGCATTAATACGCCATCTGCAAGTTGTTTGGTTGCCTGCATCTAGTGTCCCTGCATTAGGTAATACGCAAGTGCACTTTGTTTGGTTGCCTGCATTGGCCTTAGAGGCACATGAACACGGTGTTTGGTTACATATGGCATACATGTTATGCTTACCTTGTACCCTAGTTAGTGAGCTTACCCACAATGATCACACCTAGCACAACAACGCCACAACACAACAATGGCGATGAACTAGGCGAAGATGATGAAGTTCTTCAGCTTCAGCCCAAACTGATGATCCACCTTAGCACCTTCCACTTTGACACCTCCAACCTTGCCACTGTCAACACTGCTGCCTCCGTGCTTTCGCACCCAGGCGGAGTAAGCTTGTTATGCTACCTGCCTAGTCTTGAACCCTTTATAGTTGCTATTGCTATACGATGCCACTTGTGCATTGGCTTATTCCCATGAACTATAAATGCCTGGAGCCTTACCGATGAACACGGCATACCACTTGCCCTAGCAATGCACAAGAGCAAGAGTTGAAGCAGCAAATCAATGGAGCACACAAGTAGCAAGCAAAGTAGCACACAAACAACAATGGAGTAGAAGAGAAGTAAAGCATGCATGATCATACAACATAGCAAGTTCAACCTAGCACTACCTTTGTGTTAACCTACCACCACATCCAAAAGAGGGTGTTGTCCTACCACCGCAAGTTCACCATCAACGTGGGGGATTAGTATATACCACATCACCAAAATATACAAACCATCAAATTGTTTCTCAGCTCTTGCTACACAAAATATATGTCGTCATCGTCGCCACCGCCATCGCCGTCGGGGATCATGCACGCTCACAGGCAGCACTACTCTAGTAGTAGTGCTTGCCCAGCCAGCTCCTGAGCCACAACACCCTGTGAGCGTCTGCCATGGCAACGAACCCAAGACCCTGGTCCTTGTTGTCAAGCAGGTGGCTGAGAGCTGCCATGAGAGCCTCGTCGCTGAAGCCACCCTGGGTCATACAGGTCAGGGTGGACGTCGAGGGGCTTGCACTCCCTGATGGCTGTTGCAACCTCCTTCACCGCCCCAGTCATGCTGCAAAAGACATTGATCTCTTCCTTCACCAGGCCTCCTCGCTCCCTCTTCCTATCATGGATGGGGTCAAATGGCTTGTCGAAGTGCTTCGCAACTGGCTTGTCAGGGCCATCAAGGACCTCGACGTCCGGGGTCCCAGGGAAGTCTGGCATGGGAGAACCAAGAGGCTCCCCCAAGCCCATGGCATGCTTCCTAGTTGCTAGCCCGAAGGAGAAGATGTGCTACATCTGGCTATAGTTCTGTATGGGTGTGTTGAGGAACTCAACGTCCCTTGGGTGGTCCTAAGAATGAAACACAAGTGTTGTTAGTTGCGATTAGGAGTAGGCAATGGTGGACGGTATGAAAAGGAAGAGGGCTCTGACCTAACCCCGACATGGCCGACGTAGTGCTCTGCCTCCAGAACTATGGAGCAAGTGTTCTCATCCCATGA
The DNA here is from genome assembly GCA_963921465.1 of Triticum timopheevii. Lineage (NCBI taxonomy): Eukaryota > Viridiplantae > Streptophyta > Magnoliopsida > Poales > Poaceae > Triticum > Triticum timopheevii. Next base: position 204,433,136 of record OY997268.1, read on the forward strand.
GGCGCCGCTAAGGTCTCTCAGCTTGGACACTTGGATCCATCGACCTCTCCACTTCCTCAGATGGTTGTACACTTGGGTGATAGACACCTCCTGCCCACAGAACTCGAACACCCGCTTCGCAACAGTGTTCAAGTGCACCTCCTTGAAGCCCTTGTCAGTCCTAACTCCACTAGAGATGAGCTCACACATCTTGTTCAGCACGAACGTGGACATGAACGACTGCCACTTCTTGTTGTTCGACCTACCATCCTTCTTTGCCTTTACTGCTGCTACCTTGAGTGCAGCGGCATCAGAAGGAGGAGTTGGCTCAATGAGCACTACTGGCAAATAGAGGGAATCAAACACGAACACCTCTGAATCAGGTGCCATCTCGGACATAGGCTGCGAGTCCTCGACAAATGATGGAGCAAACTGATTGTCGGATAGGACAAGGGCCTGACTAAGATCTTGCGCCTGCGTTGTCATGTCCTACAACCGTAGCACGCATTGATGGTAAGCATAGCACGCAACATACCGGACAATCCATGAAAGCAGCAGCATACATGTACATGGTTCATGGTTCATGACTATCATACTAAGCACATATAGTTCATCGCTATCATACTAAGCATACCGGACAACCTATGAGCACGAACATACATCTACAACAAACAACATGCTACAATTGGACTACCAAGATCACAGATCTAAGCACGAATCAACACAAGCACAAGGTTCAACTTCAAACTCTACTACTAATCTAGCCTACCACATGCTTGAACATCTAGCCCTACCATAAATTGCAACCGCAACATAGCAATCAACCATATCAGCTCACAGATTAGACCACTAATCAACCCTGTATCTAGATCAAACCCTAGCTGCAGCTCAGATCTAGCTAGAGGGAACAGAGAGAAAGGGGGATTGAACTCACAGAGGCCATGGCTGCAGCTCGAGGACAGGGGGGGACGGTCGTGGAAGATCAACGCCGGCCGATGAAGGAGCGCCGATGCCGTAGACCGCCGGCCGATGAAGATGCGCCGCTTACCTGCTCGTCGGTGCCGTTGCGCGTCGGCGGGAAAGCTCAAACGGAGGGAGAATGGTGGCAGGAGTTGGGGCGGTGAGGGAGGGGGCTAAATAGGGGTGGACTCGGCAGGAGGTGAGACAAAATCCTCCCGCCGATTTTTCGGCAACGCGGGCGAGCTCGCGCCATCTCCCTGCTCGCACGAGGAGAGAAGCGTGTCGCCCTCCCTGCCTCGCCCGAGCCAGGCTCGTGAGCTACTACCGATTCGGGCGTTTCCCCTGGGCCTGGTCTAGACTTGCTTTAAGTTTCGTGTGATGCGGGCCGCACAATGAACCCAGGCTACCAAACGGGCTCAATTTTCCCACACGGGCCAGGCTGGGCCATATGCAGGCAACCAAACACCCCCATAACCCCCGAGGCGACGACCATGGACTGAATGCATGTGTGTGGTATGGGATGCTCGTGTGTGCACCGTGTTCGAGTTGTCATTGCACTTTACTCCTTAGTTGCCATGTCGTCGAACCGTGGGAACCCGGTAGCCGGGATCACCCCACCATCTTTTGCATGTTCCATACATCCACACTTTCTTTTGCACTGACATCTCGACGAGTTGTTGGATCATCAGAATTTTACCGTAGCACCATTTCCGTTGTCGTTGACATGGCACCCCTATCGTTGTTGTTGTTGTGTAGTCTGGGAAGAAGGAGACTCTGTTGGAGGATCTGAAAGAGACCTTTGATAATCTCCAGGTCTACAAAATGATGCTTAACCCGGCCAAGTGTGTTTTTGGTGTGCCTGCAGGCAAGCCTTTTGGGTTTCTTGGTTTCTGAGAGAGGTATCGAAGCTAACCCGAAGAAAATCAAGGCTATTACCTCATTGGCTAAGCCGGCCTGTGTCAATGATGTTCAGCGTCTGGCGGGTCGTATTGCCGCTTTGAGCCGGTTCATCAGCCGCCTCCGTGTAAAGGCTATTCCTCTGTACCAGATGATGAAGAAAACAGATTATTTTATTTGGAGTGACACTGCTAATGAGGCGTTCGAGGCACTTAAGAAGCAGCTGGCTGTGCTGCGGATTCTTGCAGCTCCTATTGAGAAGGAACCTTTGCTTTTTATATCTTGCAGCAAATAGCAGAGCCGTTAGCGTAGCAATTGTGTGGAAAAGAAAGAGCTGGGTAAGGAGTATTCAGTTCAACGGCCGGCTTATTATGTCAGTGAGGTCTTGATTGAGTCAAAACAGAGATACCCCCGTTGGTAGAAACTAGTATATGGGGTCACTACTAGGGAAAAGCCTAGCAGCATCGCGGGTTTTAGGCCTGTCAGTAGCGCGGGCTTGAGCGCTACTGGTACGATGCTAAAGCTAAAACTTAGCAGTAGCGTGCCTAAACTCACGCTACTGCTAAATCTGTTGGGGAACGTTGCAGAAAATTAAAATTTTTCCTACGGCTTCACCAAGATCCATCTATGAGTTCATCTAAGCAACGAGTCATGGGAGAGAGCTTGCATCTACATACCACTTGTAGATCGCGTGCGGAAGCTTGCAAGGTGATGATGGAGTCGTACTCGAACGTGATTCAGATCACCGATGCCAAGTGCTGAACGGACAGCACCTCCGTGTTCAACACACGTACGGGACGAGCGACGTCTCCTCCTTCTTGATCCAGCAAGGGGGAAGGAGAGGTTGAGGAAGACAGCTCCACCGGCAGCACGACGGCGTGGTGATGGTGGAGAAGCAGTACTCCGACAGGGCTTCGCCGAGCACACAACGAAGGAGGAGAGGTGTTGGGGAGGGAGAAGGAGGCAACCAAAGGCCAAGGACTCAAGGTTTGAAGTCCCTCCTCTCCCCCACTATATATAGGAGGGCCAAGGGGGGGGTGGCCGGCCCTAGGAGATCCAATCTCCTAGGGGGCCGGCGGCCAAGGGGGGTTTCCCTCCCCCCCAAGGCACCTAGGAGGTGCCTTCCCCTCCTAGGACTCTTGCCCCCTTGAACCCTAGGCGCATGGGCCTATGTGGGGCTGGTGCCCTTGGCCCATGCAGGCCAAGGCGCACCCCCTACAGCCCATGTGGCCCCCCGGGGCAGGTGGCCCCACCCGGTGGGCCCCCGGGACCCCTCCGGTGGTCCCGGTACAATACCGATAACCCCGAAACTTGTCCCGATGCCCGAAACAGGACTTCCCATATATAAATCTTTACCTCCGGACCATTCCGGAACTCCTCGTGACGTCCGGGATCTCATCCGGGACTCCGAACATCATTCGGTAGTCACATACTTGACTTCCTACTAACCCTAGCGTCACCGAACCTTAAGTGTGTAGACCCTACGGGTTCGGGAGACACGCAGACATGACCGAGACGACTCTCGGGCAATAACCAACAGCGGGGTCTGGATATCCATGTTGGCTCCCACATGCTCCTCGATGATTTCATCGGTTGAACCACGATGTCGAGGATTCGATCAAACCCTGTATACAATTCCCTTTGTCAATCGGTACGTTACTTGCCCGAGACTCGATCGTCGGTATCCCAATACCTTGTTCAGTCTCGTTACCCGGCAAGTCACTTTACTCGTACCGTAATGCATGATCCCGTGGCCAACACCTTGGTCACATTGAGCTCATTATGATGATGCATTACCGAGTGGGCCCAGAGATACCTCTCCGTTATACGGAGTGACAAATCCCAGTCTCGATCCGTGTCAACCCAACAGATACTTTCGGAGATACCTGTAATGCACCTTTATAGTCACCCAGTTACGTTGTGACGTTTGATACACCCAAGGCACTCCTACGGTAACCGGGAGTTACACGATCTCATGGTCGAAGGAATAGATACTTGACATTGGCAAAGCTTCTAGCAAACGAACTATACGATCTTTTATGCTATGCTTATGATTGGGTCTTGTCCATCACATCATTCTCCTAATGATGTGATCCCGTTATCAACGACATCCTATGTCCATAGTCAGGAAACCATGACTATCTATTGATCATAACGAGCTAGTCAACTAGAGGCTCACTAGGGACTCATTGGGTCTAAGTGTTCACACGTGTATTACGATTTCCGGATAATACAGTTATAGCATGAACAAAAGACAATTATCATGAACATTGAAATATAATAATCCTTTTATTATTGCCTCTAGGGCATATTTCCAACAGTCTCCCACTTGCACTAGAGTCACCAATCTAGTTACATTGTGATGAATCGAACACCCATAGAGTTCTGGTGTTGATCATGTTTTGCACGCGAGAGAGGTTTAGTCAACGGATCTGCGACATTCAGATCCGTGTGCACTTTGCAAATCTCTATGTCTCCATCTTGAACATTTTCACGGATGGAGTTGAAACGACGCTTGATGTGCCTGGTCTTCTTGTGAAACCTGGGCTCCTTGGCAAGGGCAATAGCTCCAGTGTTGTCACAGAAGAGTTTGATCGGCCCCGACGCATTGGGTATGACTCCTAGGTCGGTGATGAACTCCTTCATCCAAATCGCTTCATGCGCTGCCTCCGAGGCTGCCATGTACTCCGCTTCACATGTAGATCCCGCCACGACGCTCTGCTTGCAGCTGCACCAGCTTACTGCTCCACCATTCAACATATACACGTATCCGGTTTGTGACTTAGAGTCATCCAGATCTGAGTCGAAGCTAGCGTCGACGTAACCCTTTACGACGAGCTCTTCATCTCCTCCATAAACGAGAAACATGTCCTTTGTCCTTTTCAGGTACTTCAGGATATTCTTGACCGCTGTCCAGTGTTCCTTGCCGGGGTTACTTTGGTATCTTGCAACCAAACTTACGGCAAGGTTTACATCGGGTCTGGTACACAGCATGGCATACATAATAGACCCTATGGCTGAAGCATAGGGGATGACACTCATCTCTTCTTTATCTTTTGCCGTGGTCGGTGACTGAGCCAAGCTCAATCTCACACCTTGTAACATAGGCAAGAACCCCTTCTTGGACTGATCCATTTTGAACCTCTTCAAAATCTTATCAAGGTATGTGCTTTGTGAAAGACCTATGAGGCGTCTCGATCTATCTCTATAGATCTTGATGCCTAATATATAAGCAGCTTCTCCAAGGTCCTTCATTGAAAAACACTTGTTCAAGTAGGCCTTAATGCTGTCCAGGAGTTTCGTATCATTTCCCATCAAGAGTATGTCATCTACATATAATAGGAGAAATGCTACAGAGCTCCCACTCACTTTCTTGTAAACGCAGGCTTCTCCATAAGTCTGCGTAAACCCAAACGCTTTGATCATCTCATCAAAGCGAATGTTCCAACTCCGAGATGCTTGCACCAGTCCATAAATGGATCGCTGGAGCTTGCATACTTTGTTAGCGTTCTGAGGAACGACAAAACCTTCCGGCTGCATCATATACAGCTCTTCCTTAAGATGTCCATTAAGGAATGCCGTTTTGACGTCCATCTGCCATATCTCATAATCATAGTATGCGGCAATTGCTAACATGATTCGGACGGACTTAAGCTTCGCCACGGGAGAGAATGTCTCGTCGTAGTCAATCCCTTGAACTTGTCGATAACCCTTAGCGACAAGTCGAGCTTTATAGATGGTAACATTACCATCCGCGTCCGTCTTCTTCTTAAAAATCCATTTATTTTCTATCGCTCGCCGATCATCGGGCAAGTCTGTCAAAGTCCATACTTTGTTTTCATACATGGATCCTATCTCGGATTTCATGGCCTCAAGCCATTTGTTGGAATCCGGGCCCGCCATTGCTTCTTCATAGTTCGAAGGTTCATTGTTGTCCAGCAACATGATTTCCATGACAGGGTTGCCGTACCACTCTGGTGCAGAACGTGTCCTTGTGGACCTTCGAAATTCAGTAGCAACTAGATCTGAAGTACCTTGATCATCATCAACATTTTCCTCTTCAGTTGGTGTGGGCATTACAGGAATGGTTTCCTGCGCTGCACCACTTTCCCGTTCGAGAGGTAGTACTTCATCGAGTTCTACTTTCCTCCCACTTACTTCTTTCGAGAGAAACTCTTTCTCCAGAAAGCATCCGTTCTTGGCAACAAAGATCTTGCCTTCGGATCTTAAGTAGAAGGTATACCCGACAGTTTCCTTAGGGTATCCTATGAATACGCATTTTTCCGACTTGGGTTCGAGCTTTTCAGGTTGAAGTTTCTTGACATAAGCATCGCATCCCCAAACTTTTAGAAACGACAGCTTAGGTTTCTTCCCAAACCATAATTCATACGGTGTCGTCTCAACGGATTTAGACGGTGCCCTATTTAAAGTGAATGTAGCTGTCTCTAGAGCGTATCCCCAAAATGATAGCGGTAAATCGGTAAGAGACATCATAGACCGCACCATATCCAATAGAGTGCGATTACGACGTTCGGACACACCGTTTCGCTGAGGTGTTCCAGGCGGCGTGAGTTGTGAAACGATTCCACATTTTCTTAAGTGTGTACCAAATTCGTGACTTAAGTATTCGCCCCCACGATCTGATCGTAGGAACTTTATCTTACGGTCATGTTGATTCTCTACCTCACTCTGAAATTCCTTGAACTTTTCAAAGGTCTCAGACTTGTGTTTCATTAAGTAGACATACCCATATCTACTCAAGTCGTCAGTGAGAGTGAGAACATAACGATATCCTCCGCGAGCCTCAACGCTCATTGGACCGCACACATCGGTATGTATGATTTCCAACAAGTTGGTTGCTCGCTCCATTGTTCCGGAGAACGGAGTCTTGGTCATTTTGCCTAAGAGGCAAGGTTCGCATGTGTCAAATGATTCATAATCAAGAGACTCTAAAAGTCCATCAGCATGGAGCTTCTTCATGCGCTTGACACCAATGTGACCAAGGCGGCAGTGCCACAAGTATGTGGGACTATCGTTATCAACTTTACATCTTTTGGAATCCACACTATGAACATGTGTAATATTACGCCCGAGATTCATCAAGAATAAACCATTGACCATCGGAGCATGACCATAAAACATATCTCTCATATAAATCGAACAACCATTATTCTCAGACTTAAATGAGTAGCCATCTCGTATTAAACGAGATCCAGATACAATGTTCATGCTCAAACTTGGCACTAAATAACAATTATTGAGGTTTAAAACTAATCCCGTAGGTAAATGTAGAGGCAGCGTGCCGACGGCGATCACATCGACCCTGGAGCCATTCCCGACGCGCATCGTCACCTCGTCCTTCGCCAGTCTCCGTTTATTCCGCAGCTCCTGCTGTGAGTTACATATGTGAGCAACGGCACCGGTATCAAATACCCAGGAGTTACTTCGAGTACTGGTAAGGTACACATCAATTACATGTATATCAAATATACCTTTGGTGTTGCCGGCCTTCTTATCCGCTAAGTATTTGGGGCAGTTCCGCTTCCAGTGCCCCTTCCCCTTGCAATAAAAGCACTCAGTCTCAGGCTTGGGTCCATTCTTTGACTTCTTCCCGGCAACAGGCTTACCGGGCGCGGCAACATCTTTGCCGTCCTTCTTGAAGTTCTTCTTACCCTTGCCCTTCTTGAACTTAGTGGTCTTATTGACCATCAACACTTGATGTTCTTTCTTGATTTCAGCCTCTGCTGACTTCAGCATCGAGAACACTTCAGGAATGGTCTTTACCATCCCCTGCATGTTGTAGTTCATCACAAAGCTCTTGTAGCTTGGTGGGAGCGACTGGAGGATTCTGTCAATGACCGCCTCATCTGGGAGGTTAATGTTCAACTGGGTCATACGTGCGTGCAACCCAGACATCTTCAGGATGTGTTCACTGACAGAACTGTTCTCCTCCATCTTACAACTGTAGAACTTGTCGGAGACATCATATCTCTCGACCCGGGCATGAGCTTGGAAAACTAGTTTCAGCTCTTCGAACATCTCATATGCTCCGTGATGCTCAAAACGCTTTTGGAGCCCCGGTTCTAAGCTGTAAAGCATGCCGCACTGAACGAGGGAGTAATCATCAGCACGAGTTTGCCAAGCGTTCATAACGTCTTGGTTCTCTGGGACGGGAGCGGCACCTAGCGGTCCTTCTAGGACATATTGCTTCCTGGCAGCTATGAGGATGATCCTCAGGTTTCGGACCCAGTCCGTATAGTTGCTGCCATCATCTTTCAGCTTGGTTTTCTCTAGGAACGCGTTGAAGTTCATGTTGACATGAGCGTTGGCCATTGATCTACAATACATATTTGCAAAGGTTTTAGACTAAGTTCATGATAATAAAGTTCTTAATCAAAATTATGAACTCCCACTTAGATTAGACATCCCTCTAGTCATCTAAGTGTTACACGATCCGAGTCGACTAGCCCGTGTCCGATCATCACGTGAGACGGACTAGTCATCGTCGGTGAACATCTTTATGTTGATCGTATCTTCCATACGACTCGTGTTCGACCTTTCGGTCTCCGTGTTCCGAGGCCATGTCTGCACATGCTAGGCTCGTCAAGTTAACCCTAAGTGTTTTCGCTGTGTAAAACTGTCTTACACCCGTTGTATGTGAACGTAAGGATCCATCACACCCGATCATCACGTGGTGCTTAGAAACGACGAACTGTAGCAACGGTGCACAGTTAGGGGAGAACACTTCTTGAAATTTTGTAAGGGATCATCTTATTTACTACCGTCGTCCTAAGTAAACAAGATGCATAAACATAATAAACATCACATGCAATTATATGGTTGTGACATGATATGGCCAATATCATCAAGCTCCATTGATCTCCATCTTCGGGGCTCCATGATCATCTTGTCACCGGCTTGACACCATGATCTCCATCATCATGATCTCCATCATCGTGTCTTCATGAAGTTGTCACGCCAACGACTACTTCTACTTCTATGACTAACGCGTTTAGTAATGAAGTAAAGTAGTTTACATGGCGTTCTTCAATGACACGCAGGTCATACAAAAAAAATAAAGACAACTCCTATGGCTCCTGCCGGTTGTCATACTCATCGACATGCAAGTCGTGAATCCTATTACAAGAACATGATCTCATACATCACAATTCAACATTCATCACAACTTCTGGCCATATCACATCACATGATCAATCGCTGCAAAAACAAGTTAGACGTTCTCTAGTTGTTGTTGCATCTTTTACGTGGCTGCGATTGGGTTCTAGCAAGAACGTTTTCTTACCTACGAATCACCACAACGTGATTTTGTCAACTTCTATTTACCCTTCATAAGGGCCTTGTTCATCGATTCCGCTCCAACTAAAGTGGGAGAGACAGACACCCGCCAGCCACCTTATGCAACTAGTGCATGTCAGTCGGTGGAACCGGTCTCACGTAAGCGTACGTGTAAGGTTGGTCCGGGCCGCTTCATCCCACAATACCGTTGAGCAAGAAAAGACTAGTAGAGGCAAGTAAGATGACAAGATCAACGCCCACAACAAATTGTGTTCTACTCGTGCATTAGAGAACTACGCATAGACCTAGCTCATGATGCCACTGTTGCGGAACGTTGCAGAAAATTAAAATTTTTCCTACGGCTTCACCAAGATCCATCTATGAGTTCATCTAAGCAACGAGTCATGGGAGAGAGCTTGCATCTACATACCACTTGTAGATCGCGTGCGGAAGCTTGCAAGGTGATGATGGAGTCGTACTCGAACGTGATTCAGATCACCGATGCCAAGTGCTGAACGGACAGCACCTCCGTGTTCAACACACGTACGGGACGAGCGACGTCTCCTCCTTCTTGATCCAGCAAGGGGGAAGGAGAGGTTGAGGAAGACAGCTCCACCGGCAGCACGACGGCGTGGTGATGGTGGAGAAGCAGTACTCCGACAGGGCTTCGCCGAGCACACAACGAAGGAGGAGAGGTGTTGGGGAGGGAGAAGGAGGCAACCAAAGGCCAAGGACTCAAGGTTTGAAGTCCCTCCTCTCCCCCACTATATATAGGAGGGCCAAGGGGGGGGTGGCCGGCCCTAGGAGATCCAATCTCCTAGGGGGCCGGCGGCCAAGGGGGGTTTCCCTCCCCCCCAAGGCACCTAGGAGGTGCCTTCCCCTCCTAGGACTCTTGCCCCCTTGAACCCTAGGCGCATGGGCCTATGTGGGGCTGGTGCCCTTGGCCCATGCAGGCCAAGGCGCACCCCCTACAGCCCATGTGGCCCCCCGGGGCAGGTGGCCCCACCCGGTGGGCCCCCGGGACCCCTCCGGTGGTCCCGGTACAATACCGATAACCCCGAAACTTGTCCCGATGCCCGAAACAGGACTTCCCATATATAAATCTTTACCTCCGGACCATTCCGGAACTCCTCGTGACGTCCGGGATCTCATCCGGGACTCCGAACATCATTCGGTAGTCACATACTTGACTTCCTACTAACCCTAGCGTCACCGAACCTTAAGTGTGTAGACCCTACGGGTTCGGGAGACACGCAGACATGACCGAGACGACTCTCGGGCAATAACCAACAGCGGGGTCTGGATATCCATGTTGGCTCCCACATGCTCCTCGATGATTTCATCGGTTGAACCACGATGTCGAGGATTCGATCAAACCCTGTATACAATTCCCTTTGTCAATCGGTACGTTACTTGCCCGAGACTCGATCGTCGGTATCCCAATACCTTGTTCAGTCTCGTTACCCGGCAAGTCACTTTACTCGTACCGTAATGCATGATCCCGTGGCCAACACCTTGGTCACATTGAGCTCATTATGATGATGCATTACCGAGTGGGCCCAGAGATACCTCTCCGTTATACGGAGTGACAAATCCCAGTCTCGATCCGTGTCAACCCAACAGATACTTTCGGAGATACCTGTAATGCACCTTTATAGTCACCCAGTTACGTTGTGACGTTTGATACACCCAAGGCACTCCTACGGTAACCGGGAGTTACACGATCTCATGGTCGAAGGAATAGATACTTGACATTGGCAAAGCTTCTAGCAAACGAACTATACGATCTTTTATGCTATGCTTATGATTGGGTCTTGTCCATCACATCATTCTCCTAATGATGTGATCCCGTTATCAACGACATCCTATGTCCATAGTCAGGAAACCATGACTATCTATTGATCATAACGAGCTAGTCAACTAGAGGCTCACTAGGGACTCATTGGGTCTAAGTGTTCACACGTGTATTACGATTTCTGGATAATACAGTTATAGCATGAACAAAAGACAATTATCATGAACATTGAAATATAATAATCCTTTTATTATTGCCTCTAGGGCATATTTCCAACAAAATCGACTTAGTAGTAGCGCTTCCCCAGAGGAGCGCTACTGGTAATTAGTAGTAGCGCTTATCCCTACCCACGCTACTACTATTATTTCGTATTTTATTTCTTTTATATTTCATGTTGTATTCATACACCTTTACACAAGTTTTCATACAACAGGAATTTAGAGATTGTTTTTACATCATAATGATTTATTACATCACGGGGTGAAAGAACCGTGGACTAGTTTCAAGTGGATGTCCATCCACTTGAAACTAATCCGCGGTTCTTTCACCCAATGATTTAATAAACATCATCATCATCATATCATTAACAACTTATCATCATAATACATCATTGTCATATAACACCTCCTCAAGATCATCGTTTTCATCAATGACATCACATAGCAAATTGGTCACTAGTCATAATCACAAGTACTCCTCATCATCAACTCTAACACATTGTACCACATAATAAACATATTGTACCTCATAGGACCTACTACATTCTCTTAGGACCTACTACATTCTCTAAGGTAAAATAGCAAAAAACAAGATAGCCCTGACTCTCCAGTATGGAGAATGGAGATTATCCTGTCTCCAATTCTTCCCTTTCGCTTAATCTTACTTCCAAGAACCTCCTTGCGAATGTCCAAACATTTTTTCCATTCTTTGATGAGCATGTGTTCACCGGTTTTAGAAATCCGATATGCACATGTGAGCTCCCTAGATTGACCTGGTAATATGTTCAGAACTCTAAGGCGACCACTCAGATACATCAGATGAGGCACACAATCCATCGGGATTTTTCTGTTGAAAAACATAGTAATAACTTCGTAGTTAGCACTGATGTACTAGTTTTAGAAGTATGCAAAAGATGCACGGATGTCGTAATAGTAAAAAATCTTACCAGGGTATCACCATAGAAGTTACTGTGGTTCAACACGTGCACTAGTGGCACGTATTCACCATAATTTGGAGGAGTTCGATAATAGGTATTGTAATTCTCAAGATAAGTACAATAAGCAATCAGATGACTTTTCTCCTTATAGGTTAATTTAGAGCCATCAGTGTGGTGGATTTTGTCTACCATCTTCCTCACATTCTTTGAAGAATCAAAATAAGCTGCCAATGGAAATAAGCTGCCAACTATTTTGAAATAAACAATATAAATTAGTTAATAACTATGTTTGAGAAACTCACATTGGGGTAGAATTGGAAGCATATCAAGAAGGACCCAAATGTCCATATTGTCTTGCTCAATGTCAAGATCACCAAGATCCATGGTGACAATCATACCCTCATAAAAACCATACATTTTGCAAAGTGCTTCCCAATTTTGGCAACCAAAATGGGTTATGCTCTGATCATTGCACAGATTTACTTCAAAATCCATATCATGATGGGTCCTTAGGTGTATTTTCTTTGTTTCAAAATTTTCATGCTCTTCAAAACCCATCCTCTCCAAGACATAGCGTCTTGCATGGCATGGGATAAGCTAGTCGAATGGTAAAAGATGAAAATTAGATGTTGAAATAGTTGAAGTCATGCTTAATTACGAAAAAAACACTTGTCGTTGTTGCGTACCATTTCAACATCGAATGTCTCCTCGAGCTTAATGCTGAAGCACCGATCTTCGTCCAGCTCAACAAACCTGTCGCACATAACTCGATCGTCGTGGCACCAGCTGCACTCCCCCGGGAGACTGTCATCGTTCGAGTACAACCTTTCCTACGTTCATAATTCAAAGATTAAGCTTGTACATATTCTAGCACAAGTCATGCCAGAATTCACGGAAAAATTTGGCATGACCTTTGCTAAAAAAGGACATATCGAGCGCCTGAAATTTGCCGGAATGGAAATTAATCAACACTCCGGCAAAACATAGGCCACTCGGAGGTGTAACCTGAACATGACCGGCCACTTGGGCAACCACATATCCTATTTGAGCAACACAAGATATACATGGAGATTTTGCAGGTCTCACCTCGAGGTCGGAGGGGGTTGGTGACGGGGACGACGGCGGGGATGATGGAGGGGCTCCTTGATTTCTGCAAAAGCAAAAACCCTATAAGTTATCACTAATACATCCCGAATAATTGCTTAAACTAAAAAAATAACAACAAATATGACATGTTCAACTAGTTCTTACTAAATATAAACTTACTATAAATAGAAAAAACTAGTTCTTTCTAAAAATAAAGTTATTAAACTAGTTATATTAATTATCTTACTAAAAATACATTAGTTATATTAATTCAACTAGTTCAACTAGTTTATTAATTTACTTACTAAACTAGTTCAACTAAAACTAAACTAGTTCAGCTAAAACTAAACTAGTTCAGCTAAAACTAAACTAGTTCAACTACTAAAAATCATTATCTATGAACCCTAAATTAACATCTACTACTACTAAAAAACATCTAGTACTAACTAAGCAGAGAGAAAGGGGGTGGGTGAGGGGTGGGGGCTTACAGAGAGGGGAGAGACGGTGGCGGGGAGGTGCTCGACGACGAAGAGGTAGGGGCGGCGACGGCGGGCTCAGGATCGGGAGGCGGCGGTGCTGGGCGGGCTCGGGCGGCGGCGGTGAGGTCGAGGGCGGCAACGGTGAGGTCGAGAGCGGCGGCACGACAGAGGAGTTGGGGGAACAGGGCCCGAGGGAGTGGGGGGAAGGAGGACTTGGCAAAATTTTGAGCCTGCGTGTGGTTAAGTCGAACTAGCAGTAGCGCTATTTCGTAAACGCGCTATAGCTAAGTTAGCTATAGCGCGTTTTAGAAAAACACGTTGCTGCTATAGGAAGCAGTAATTTCTTTTGTTTATCCTTACATTTCTTTTTTTTTTCATTTCTCTGTTTCCTACTTCTATCATTTTCATTTACTTTTCTATATTTTTTTCATTTTTCTTTTCTTTCTTAGCAATAGCGTTGTACGCAGGAAATGCGCTGCAACAATGACCATAGTGGTAGCGCGCTTTGCGCGGAATCTCTACTACTACTCCTAGCCTACCGCCAACACAGTGGGAATTATAGTGGTAGCGCTTGTTTCTGAACATGCGCTACTGCTAAAGTTTGAGCTATAGCGCGCTTTGCACGAACGCGCTACTACAAATTAGCAGTAGCGCCCTATTTTAACCAGCGCTACTGCTATACCTCTGTGTATAGGCTTTTCCCTAATAGTGGGTGTTCATGGCCAATCGCAAGTTGAAGCAGTACTTTCTGGGTCATCCTGTTATGGTGGCTAGCTCTGATCCCTTGGGTGACATTATTCAAAATAGAGAAGCCACGGGTCATGTGGCCAAGTGGGCTATCGAGCTTGGACTCCATAGTCTAAAGTATATGCCAAGGACAACCATCAAATCTCAAGCTCTAGTGGATTTCATCAACGACTGGACAGAATTGCAGATGTTTGAGGATAAGCCAGACAATACTTATTGGACAATTCACTTCGACGAGTCTAGGCAGCTTGAGGGCTCAGGAGCCAGGGTTATCTTGACTTCCCCACGAGGTGATAAGTTTTGTTATGTGCTACGACTAATGTTCCCTTGCACTAATAATTCAGCTGAGTACGAGGCCTTGCTTCATGGCCTATGAGCGGCCAAGGAGATGAATTTAAGCTGGGTTAGGTGTTTTGGCGACTCAGACTTGGTGGATCAACAAGTTTCAGGTACTTGGGATTCTAAAGATCCGCTCATGCCGGCTTATCGCCGAGCGGTTGATGCCATCGCTGGTCATTTCAAGGGTTATCAGGTGGAGCACATTGATCGCAGAAAGAACGAGGCGGACGATGCTTTGAGCCGGCTAGGATCTCAGCGTAAGCCGGTGCCCCCCCAATATTTTCCTTGACATTTTACATAACCCTTCAGTTAAGCTACCAACAGAGGAGGAACTTGCCATCCCTGACCCAGAGGCACAATTAGTAGCGGCTCTCCACGCCACCCCTGATTGGATAGTTCCTTATTTGGCATATATGACCCAGGGAGAGTTGCCTGAGGATGAAGCTCTGGCCAGGCAAGTAACCCGGCGTTCTAAATTCATGACTATTATCAATGGCGAGTTACACCGATGCAGTGTCACAGGCGTGTTTCAGCGCTGTGTTTCTCCTGAAGAGGGCTGTGGAATTCTAAGGGAGATCCATGAAGGGGGCTGTGTCCATCATGCCGCCTCTAAATCCCTTGTGGCCAAAGCCTTTCGCCATGGGTTTTATTGGTTAACAGCTCATGCGGATGCAGAGGATCTGGTCAGTAAATGTGATGTTTGCCAGAAATTTTCTTGCCGGACTCATGTGCCAGCGCAAGAATTGAGGATGATTCTAATTACTTGGCCGTTTGCAGTCTGGGGGCTTGATATGGTTGGACCTTTCAAAAGGTCTAAGGATAAGAAGACCCACCTCTTGGTGGTGATTGATAAGTTCACTAAGTGGGTTGAAGCAGAACCAGTCAGCAAGTGTGATGCAGCCACATCGGTTCAATTCGTGAAAAAAGTAATCTTTCATTTTGGTTATCCTCACAACATCATAACTGATAATGGCACTAATCTGTCCAAAGGTGCTATGAAAGAGTTCTGTCAACAAGAGCATACTCGTCTTGACATCTCATCTATTGCTCATCCCAATCCAATGGTCAAGCTGAACGAGCCAACCAAGAAATTTTGAGAGGAATCAAACCCCGACTTATGGTACCTTTGCAAAGGACGCCAGGTTGTTGGGTTGAGGAATTGCCTTTCGTGATGTGGAGCATAAACACCACCCCCAACAGATCAACGGGTTACACACCTTTCATCATGGTTTAC
This sequence comes from Triticum timopheevii, assembly GCA_963921465.1. Taxonomy (NCBI): domain Eukaryota; kingdom Viridiplantae; phylum Streptophyta; class Magnoliopsida; order Poales; family Poaceae; genus Triticum; species Triticum timopheevii. Next base: position 204,449,104 of record OY997268.1, read on the forward strand.
GGGGCTGAGGCGGTTCTTCCGAGTGACATCTGTCATGACTCGCCCCGCGTGGTGGCTTATGTTGAAGCTGGTAACAAAAAAGCACATCAGAATGCTCTTGATTTGTTACATGAGGAGCATGACCTGGCGGCGGCTCGTTCGGCGATATACCAGCAAGATCTGCGTCATTATCATAGCCGCCTTATTGTTAAAACTCAATCTTTTCAAGAAGGCGACTTGGTGCTCCGACTCATCTAGGATCAAAAAGATATGCACAAGTTATCCCCGCCTTGGGAAGGGCCCTTTGTGGTCAGCAAGAATCTGAACAATGGGTCATACTACCTCATTGATATTCGAGAAAACAAGGACTCGCGCACATCGGAGGAGGAGATCCACCGGCCATGGAATATTGTTCATCTGCGACCATATTACACTTGAGCCACCGGCTCTTGTGATGTACGTACCTTCTGCAATGTACATATTTTGATCAGTATAATAAAGCCAGCATCCCTGAAAGTTCGGGGCCTCTATCATTTCATTCCAAAGTACGAGTCTTTATTATCTGTTTATAAAGGTCATTTGTGGGCTTCCTATTCAATGAACATAGGTCGCTCACCCATCTTGATTCGGCCTCCGCCCACCCTATTTGTCATTTGGAGGCTTCCTGTTCAATGAACATAGCTCGCTCACCCATCTTGATACGGCCTCCGGCCACCCTATTGGTCATTTGGGGCTTCCTGTTCAATGAACATAGCTCGCTCGCCCATCTTGATCTAGCCTCCAGCCACCCTATTGGATATTTGGGGCTTCCCGTTCAATGAACATAGCTCGCTCACCCATCTTGATCTGACCTCCGGCCACCTTATTGGACATTTGGGGGCTTCCTGTTCAATGAACATAGCTCGCTCACCCATCTTGATCCGGCCTCCGGCCACCTCATTGGTCACATGGGGGCTTCCTGCTCACCGAGCATAGTTGTTCACACCCATGTGATCTGGTTTCCAAGCCGAACATTGGGTTAAACTTGCCTATTTGCTTGATGCCACTCCGCTAGGTGACCCGCCGAACTCTTGATAGTTACTCTTTTCAGTAAGACCCTGAACTTGTCAAGGTTCAAACGGCGGCCTTTGTCACGTGAGCGCCGGCTTACAGAGAGCTAGGATAAACTCACCTATTGTCGCAGCCTCTCCGCTATGTGGCCCATTTGTACTCTTACCAGTTACTCTTTTAAATAAGACCCTGAACTGGTTAAGGTTAAAACAACGGATTTATGTCATGTGAGAGCCGGCTTACGGGATAAAACTGAATTTTTTCAAAAAACAGAATCGAGCTACTCTTCTGGACCTATCAAGCTTCCGGCTTATAGATTTATTTATTCACAGCATCATTATGCTCTTGGTCTACACGTATGACTTCATGTTTTGAATAAGTACTTGGGTTTTTTAACCCTCCCTGGTTATGGACTCTGAGTCGCCAGAATATATTATGTTGGACATTCTGACCCGCCCGGGCATATGCCGCCAGGGTGTCTGTTATTCCCTATGTATCCAGGAAGCTTACAAAATATATAATATTCCTTGCACGATCATCAAAAGCATATGGAAAAAGTGTTAAGTAGTTTCGACAGCTAAAACATGCACGATGGCATGACAGATCATTGTTTTCACTAGCCTATTACAAGGCTCTCCAGGCCCACATGATTAAGTGTTTTGTAAGAAGAGGCGCCGTCGTACAATCTGAGAGTCACCATGTGGATCAATTATCCTGGCCTTGGCGAGATGAAGCTTCCAGGTCATCCTTTGCTGGTTCTTCCTCTTCTTCTTCCATCGTCTGGAAGTTCGACGATACCCAGTTGAGGACAGTCAGGGCTTGGAATTCAACTTCATCATCAATAAGTTCAGGTGAATCAATTTCAGGAGCAAAAGTGTGCTTACGTGCAGGAGGGATGAGGTCCACAATATCGTAAGCCGGCGCCCTCACTTTGGAATTTTCTGATGTATAAGCCGCTTGATATCGGGTAAAGTCTGTCTCTTCGGCAAGATGGCTTGCTAGGGGGCGCATCTCCTTCACGCACGCAACAAAGTCCTCTTGGTCAAAGGGAGATTCTTTAAAGCTTGGTCAGCCAGTGGCTAGCTCTGACGGGTCTAGCTCTGCTTGCCACGCTTTTGCCCGGCTCAAAGTAGTAATCGCGCCGGCTCTCGCAGAAGAACGCTTTATTTCTTCAATTCTTTCGGGCAGGACAGACAACTTGTTTAAAACATCCCTAATAAGTGAAGGAGCTTGCTTGGTGTGTGAGATGGCCACTACTATGCGCTGAGCGCCTGTATAAAGTTGCTCCACCAGCGTATAAACCGCCTTCATCTTTACTAGCATATCTTGGCCAAGGTTAGTGCTCCTGGAGCTTGTTAAACAAACACGTAGTTAAGTCACCAGGCGGGTTAAAGAAGTTGAGCATTGGAAATGATCAAAATATCTAGTATTACTTACCAAAGATAGCGGTAGTCATCTGTGTAATGTGGCGCTTTAAATCGATGAGCTCTGCGGTGATCTCTTGCAAAGACGATTCAACATTTTAGGCTTTTTGCACTAAGACAGTCTTCTCTTCAGCCCAGGTGGTTCTTTCTGCAGCAAACCCGGTTTTTAATTTTTCAGTTTCATCCAGACTAAACTTGAACTTGGAGTCAGCCTTCTAGGTTTCAGACTCTTGACGTTCAAGTCGGATTTTCAAATCTGCCAACTGGGATTCAGCTTGAACTGTGACCTCCTGTAAACAAAAGGTTAAATAATCAACAGCAGGAAAGTCAAGGTACAGTACATATAAGTCCCAAGCCCTTTGCAAGCATAGCACTTTGCACTTGGGGGCTAATGTGTGGTAAAGCTCTTTCAAGGTGTACAAAGATCCGGCTCAACTTTTTTCAAAGATGACCCGGCCTGGGAAGGTTATAAGGTGAAGCTTTGTTTTGTGAGCTAATTTAATGATCCGTATCATCTTTGTAAAGACAATCCAGTTCATGGGGTCTACGGCTCAAAGTTTACTACAACATACTAATTAAAGTCTTTGCCATAATCACTACTTTCCTATGGCTAAGACTTGGGGGTTGGATAAGTGTATAAATGGAAGAGACAAAGGTTCATACCTCATATTTTTGGCGCATCTTCTTCACGATGTCCACTTCAAGGTCACGGCCAGTATGAAGTTGGTTCAGGTAGCCAGAGAATAACTCGTTGACATCCAAGTGTGAGTAGTTGGCTAGATCAAATCTAACCTTACACCTTTCAACAAGTTCTTCTTTGGCAGAATGTTTGGCCAAAACCGTAGGATTCCCCGGTTCTGTATAGTTGGTGCCAGTGACAAAGACATCTCCAGCTTCTTCAGCAGGCTTGGCAGGGCTTGGCGGTTTAGCTCCTGATGAATCAATGGTCATAGGGTCCATAGGGGTCTCTAGAGTTTCTGGTGGTGGCTCATCAGTCATGTTTTCAAGATTCTGACTCGAGGCTTCAGACTCTGGTAGTTGTTTCTCTGGCTCATGCACCTTGGGGTCTTCAACCAGCTTATTAGTCTTGGCCTTCTTGCTTGGCTTGTCTATTTCGCTTCTAAAGGAAAAGGTGAAGAGATCAATATATATGTTTACAAAGTTAAAACAACAAAGGCAAGAATTGATACCTGATGACCCACAAGTATAGGGGATCTATCGTAGTCCTTTCGATAAGTAAGAGTGTCGAACCCAACAAGGAGCAGAAGGAAATGATAAGCGGTTTTCAGCAAGGTATTCTCTGCAAGTACTGAAATAAATGGTAACAGATAGTTTTGTGATAAGGTAAATTGTAACGAGCAACAAGTAACAAAAGTAAATAAGGTGCAGCAAGGTGGCCCAATCCTTTTTGTAGCAAAGGACAAGCCTGGACAAACTCTTATAATAGGAAAAGCGCTCCCGAGGACACATGGGAATATCGTCAAGCTAGTTTTCATCACGCTCATATGATTCGCGTTCGGTACTTTGATAATTTGATATGTGGGTGGACCGGTGCTTGGGTACTGCCCTTACTTGGACAAGCATCCCACTTATGATTAACCTCTATTGCAAGCATCCGCAACTACAACAAAAGTATTAAGGTAAACCTAACCATAGCATGAAACATATGGATCCAAATCAGCCCCTTACGAAGCAACGCATAAACTAGGGTTTAAGCTTCTGTCACTCTAGCAACCCATCATCTACTTATTACTTCCCAATGCCTTCGTCTAGGCCCAAAGAATGGTGAAGTGTTATGTAGTCGACGTTCACATAACACTACTAGAGGTTAGACAACATACATCTTATCAAAATATCGAACGAATACCAAATTCACATGATTACTAATAGCAAGACTTCTCCCTTGTCCTCCGGAACAAATGTAACTACTCACAAAGCATCTTCATGTTCATAATCAGAGGGGATATAATGTGCATAAAGGATCTGAACATATGATCTTCCACCAAATAAACCAACTAGCATCAACTACAAGGAGTAATCAACACTACTAGCAACCTACTAGCACCAATCCCGGACTTGGAGACAAGAATTGGATACAAGAGATGAACTAGGGTTTGGAGATGAGATGGTGCTGGTGAAGATGTTGATGGAGATTGCCCTCTCCCGATGAGAGGAGCGTTGGTGATGACAATGGTGATGATTTCCCCCTCCCGGAGGGAAGCGTCCCCGGCAGAACAGCTCTGCCGGAGCCCTAGATTGGTTCCGCCAAGGTTCCGCCTTGTGGCGGCGGAGTCTCATCCTGAAAGGTTGCTTCTGTTTTTTTCTCATCGAAAGACTTCATATAGGAGAAGATGGGCGTCGGAGAGCCACCAGGGGGCCCACGAGGTAGGGGGCGCGCCCAGGGGGGAGGGTCGCGCCCCCACCCTCGTGAGCAGGGTGTGGGCCCCCTGGCCTTCATCATTGGCGACGATTTTTCTTTATTTCTTTTAAGATATTCCGTGGAGTTTCAGGACTTTTGGAGTTGCGCAGAATAGGTCTCCAATATTTGCTACTTTTCCAGCCAGAATTCCAGCTGCCGGCATTCCCCCTCTTCATGGTAAACCTTGTAAAATAGGAGAAAATAGCCATAAGTATTGTGACATAACGTGAAATAATAGCCCATAATGCAATAAATATCGATATAAAAGCATGATGCAAAATGGACGTATCAACTCCCCCAAGCTTAGACCTCGCTTGTCCTCAAGCGAAAAGCCGATAACAATAAATATGTCCTCATGTTTAGAAGTAGAGGCGTCGATAAAAATAAAATACGGACATGAAGGCATCATGATTATTTTCATAACAGCAACATACATAGATTTGTCATATGATTACTAATGTTCAAGTGATGATCTTTTCACAAAGCCAAAGTATGAATATAAACCTTATTGAGAACCAACAAATTATACCCTCAGTCACTGAAGCAATTGCAATTTATCATAACATCGGAAAGAGTCTATGTCAGAGCTTAAAAGCAAGTCCACATACTCAACTATCACTTAGTCCTTCATAATTGCTAACACTCACGCGATACTTGTGGTTACGGAGTTTTAATCGGACACAGAGAAAGATAGGGGCTTATAGTTTTGCCCCACAACCTTTTACCTCAAGGGTAATGTCAACAATAATAATTCATGCTCCCCCACACCCAATTAGATATATATATCATGTTCTTTCCAACATGCTGAGCTTGCCAAAGGATAAAATGAAAAAGGAAAGGTGAAGATCACCGTGACACTTGCATAAGGTAGAAGATAATAATAAAAGATAGGCCCTTCGCAGAGGGAAGCAGAGGTTGTCATGCGCGTTTAGGGTTGATGCACAAAATCTTAATGCAAAAGAACGTCACTTTACATTGCCCCTTGCATGTGAACCTTTATTATGCAGTCCGTCGCTTTTATTGCATCCACAACAAGTTCGTGCAAAGTTTATTTTCTCCGCACTAATAAGTCATGCATATTTAGAGAGCAATTTTTATTGCTTGCACCGATGACAACTTACTTGAAGGATCTTACTCAATCCATAGGTAGATATGGTGGACTCTCATGGCTAAACTGGTTTAAGGGTATTTGGAAGGACAAGTAGTATCTCTACTTGGTGCTGAGAATTTGGCTAGCATGAGGGAGAAAGGCAAGCTCAACATGTTAGAGGAACCATGACAACATACTTTATCTCATATGTAAGAAAACATAACTCATTATGTTGTCTTCCTTGTCCAACATCAACTCTTTAGCATGTCATATTTTAATGAGTGCTCCCAATCATAAAAGATGTCAATGATAATATATCTATATGTGAAACCTCTCTCTCCTTATTACTTCCTATTAATTGCAACGATGACCAAAGCTATATTTGCCAACTCCCAACAACTTTTAATCATCATACTCTTTCTATGTGGAGTCACTACTTTCACTAAGATCAATATGAACTCTTTGTTTCCTTTTTATTCTTTTCTTTATTCACCCAAGATCATGGCAAAGTAATCAAGCCCTTGACTCAACACTAATCTTTATTATATATAGCTTATGGACTCAATGGCATAGAGGGATCATAAAGCAAAACTCAAAACTAGATCATGCCATGACTTTATTCTACTAAATCAAGATACTACTAATAGGATCGAACTAGGAAAAACGGTAAAGATATGAGTTCTGATGGTGATACGATACCGGGGCACCTCCCCCAAGCTTGGCAATTGCCAAGGGGGGTGCCCATACCCATGTGATTATATCTCCTTCTTTGTTGTTGGCGGTGGAGGTGTTGTTGATGATGGAAGCTTGTCGTCCACCTTCCATGGCATAGGCTCACCCTCATAGAAAGATGATCGAGTCCCCAGAATCCTCGAATCTGCAACGGAAATAGCTCGAAACAAAAACAGAGGATATTTGCGTGATACGGTCGTCAAAACCTTCGGGAGAATATATAATGAATTTTTACCGACCAAAATACGTATCGTGCAAGAAAACGGAGTCCGGAGGGCACAGGGGGTGCTCACGAGGTAGGGGGCGCGCCCAGGGAGGGTAGGGCATGCCCTTCACCCTCGTGGAGACCTCGTGTCCTCCCCGGACTGCTACTTTTTTTTTCTATTTTTCTAAATATTCCAAAACGGAGAAATATTGCTTTAAAAATTGTTTTGGGGTCGGTTTACTTACCGTACCACATACCTATTCCTTTTCGGAGTCTGGAACGTTCTGGAAAGTGCCCCTTATGTATTCCTCCAGGGTTACGGTTTCAATAATATTGGTTTCAACATTTATGGGATTACCTGAGATATAATGTTTGATTCTTTGACCGTTTACCACCTTCGGATTTGTGCTTGCGAAGTTGTTGATTTTTATGGCACCGGAACGATAGACCTCCTCGATAATGTAAGGACCTTCCCATTTGGAGAGAAGTTTTCCTGCAAAAAGTCTTAAATGAGAGTTGTATAGTAATACATAATCACCTATTAAACTCACGCTTTTGTATCCTTTTATCATGCCACCTTTTAACTCTTTCTTTAAACAGCTTGGCATTTTCATAAGCTTGGGTTCTCCATTCATCAAGTGAGCTAATATCAAACAACCTCTTCTCACCGGCAAGTTTGAAGTCATAATTGAGCTCTTTGATAGCCCAATATGCCTTATGTTGTAATTCAAGAGGTAAATGACATGCTTTTCCATAAACCATTTTATACGGAGACATACCCATAGGATTTTTGTACGCAGTTCTATAGGCCCATAATGCATCATTCAGTTTTTTGGACCAATTCTTTCTAGACCTATTGACAGTCTTTTCCAAAATTAATTTGAGCTCTCTATTGCTCAACTCTACCTGACCACTAGACTGCGGGTGATAAGGAGATGCAATTCTATGATTAACATCGTGTTTAGCAAGCATCTTACGGAAAGCACCATGAATAAAGTGTGAACCACCATCAATCATTAAGTATCTAGGGACTCCAAACGTCGGAAAAATAACTTCCTTAAGCATTTTAATAGAAGCGTTATGATCAACACTACTAGTTGGAATAGCTTCTACCCACTTAGTAACGTAATCAACAACAACTAGAATATGAGTGTAACCATTAGAGGCGGGAAAAGGTCCCATATAGTCAAAGCCCCAAACATCAAATGGCTCAATAACAAGTGAATAATTCATAGACATTTCTTGACATCTACTAATATTACCAATTCTTTGACATTCATCGCAAGATAAAACAAACTTACGGGCATCCTTGAAGAGAGTAGGCCAATAAAAACCGGATTGCAATACCTTATATGCAGTTCTATCTCCAGCGTGGTGTCCTCCATAAGCTTCGGAGTGACACTTGCGTAGGATCTGTTCCTGTTCATGCTCAGGTACACAATGTCTAATAACACCATCTACTCCTTCTTTATAAAGATGTGGATCATCCCAAAAGTAATGCCTCAAATCATAAAAGAACTTTTTCTTTTGTTGGTATGTGAAGCTAGGTGGTATAAATTTAGCAACAATATAATTAGCATAATCAGCATACCACGGAGTGCTACGAGAAGTACTTATGACATTTAATTGCTCATCGGGAAAGCTATCATCAATAGGTAGTGGGTCATCAAGAACATTCTCTAGCCTAGACAAGTTGTTTGCAACGGGGTTCTCAGCTCCTTTTCTATCAACAATATGTAAATCAAATTCTTGGAGCAAGAGAACCCATCTAATGAGTCTAGGTTTAGCATCTTTCTTTTCCATAAGATATTTAATAGCAGCATGATCGGTATGAATAGTTACTCTAGAATCAACAATATAAGGTCTGAATTTGTCACAAGCAAATACAACTGCTAAGTTCCTTTTCGGTAGTAGCATAATTTCTTTGAGCATTGTCTAGAGTCTTACTAGCATAATGGATAACATTTAATTTCTTATCAACTCTTTGCCCTAGAACAACACCTACAACATAATCACTAGCATCACACATAATTTCAAAAGGTAAATTCCAATCAGGTGGCTGAACAATAGGTGCAGATACTAATGCTTTCTTAAGTATTTCAAATGCTTCTACACAATCATCATCAAAGACAAATGGTACATCTTTTTGTAATAAATTAGTCAGAGGCCGAGAAATTTTTGAGAATTCCTTAATGAACCTCCTATAAAATCCGGCGTGACCAAGGAAACTTCTTATATTGATGTCCTTGGGACATGGCATCTTTTCAATAGCATCAACCTTGGCTTTATCAACTTCAATACCTCTTTCAGAAACTTTGTGCCCCAAGACAATACCTTCATTAACCATAAAGTGGCACTTTTCCCAATTCAAGACAAGATTAGTTTCTTCACATCTCTGCAAAACTCGATCAAGATTGCTCAAGCAATCATCAAAAGAGGAACCATAGACGGAAAAGTCGTCCATGAAAACCTCACAAATCTTTTCACAAAAATCAGAGAATATAGCCATCATGCATCTTTGAAAGGTAGCAGGTGCATTAAATAAACCAAAAGGCATACGTCTATAAGCAAAAGTACCAAAAGGGCATGTAAAAGTAGTCTTTGATTGATCTTTAGCCGACACAGGTATTTGAGAGAAACCAGAATAACCATCTAGAAAGCAATATTGTGTATGTTTGCATAATCTTTCTAGCATTTGATCAATAAAAGGTAAGGGGTAATGATATTTCTTAGTAGCTTTATTTAACTTGCGGAAATCAATTACCATCCTATAACCTGTGATAATTCTTTGCGGGATCAATTCATCTTTATCATTAGGAACAACAGTAATACCTCCCTTCTTAGGGACACAATGGACAGGACTTACCCACTGACTATCAGCAACGGGATAAATTATACCTGCCTCCAGAAGCTTGAGTATTTCTTTTCTTACCACTTCTTTCATTTTAGGATTCAAACGTCGTTGAGGATCACGAACTGGTTTGGCATCCACTTCCAAATTTATTTTATGTTGACATAGAGTGGGACTAATGCCCTTGAGATCATCAAGAGTATATCCAATAGCGGCACGGTGCTTCTTCAGAGTTTTCAATAATCTTTCTTCTTCATGCTCTGAAAGGTTAGCACTAATAATAATAGGATATATTTTCTTTTCATCAAGATAAGCATATTTAAGATTATCAGGCAACGGTTTAAGCTCAAACATGGGATCACCCTTGGGTGGAGGAGGATCCCCTAGGATTTCAACAGGCAGATTGTGTTTCAGAATAGGTTTTTGTTCAAAGAATACTTCATCTATTTCCCTTCTTTCATTCATGAACATCTCATTTTCATGGTCTAGCAAATAGTGTTCTAAAGGATCACTACGAGGTACGGCAATAGAAGCAAGACCAATAATTTCATCCTTACTAGGCAATTCTTCCTCACGACGTTGTTTACTAAACTTAGAGAAATTAAACTCATGAACCATATCATCCAAGCCAACAGTAACAACATTCTTTTTGCAGTCTATCGTAGCATTAACAGTATTCAAGAAGGGTCTACCAAATATAATGGGGCAAAAGCTATCTTGTGGAGAACTAAGAACAAGAAAATCGGCGGGATATTTAGTTTTCCCACACAAGACTTCAACATCTCTAACAATTCCCACTGGTGAAATAGTATCTCTATTGGCAAGTTTAATTGTGACATCAATACCTTCTAATTCAGCGGGTGCAATTTCATTCTTAATTTCTTCATATAAAGTATGTGGTATAACACTAGCACTCGCACCCATATCACATAAGCCATGGTAACAATGATCTCCTATTTTAACAGAAATAACAGGCACACCTACCACAGGTCTGTGTTTATCTTTAGCACAGGGTTTAGCAATTCTAGCAGTTTCACCTTCGAACTGAATAACATGCCCATCAATATCATTAGACAAGAGATCTTTAACAATAGCAATATTGGGTTCTACTTTAACTTGCTCAGGAGGTACATAAGTTCTGATATTGCTTTTACGAACAACAGTCGAAGCTTTAGCATGATCATTTACTCTAGCAGGGAAAGGTGGTTTCTCAACATAAGAGGTAGGAACAATAGGATCATTATAAGTGATGGTTTCTTCTTCAACTTTAATAGGTGCAGCTACTTTTACTTCTATGGGAGGATGATATTTAAACTACTTCTCCTTGGGGAGATCAACATAAGTAGCAAAGGATTCACAGAAAGAAGCTACTATCTCAGAGTCAAGTCCATATTTAGTGCTAAACTTACGGAAAATATCGGTATCCATAAAAGATTTAACACATTCAAACTTAGGTGTCATACCTGACTCCTTACCTTCATCGAGGTCCCAATCTTCAGAGTTGCATTTAATTCTATCCAGTAAATTCCATCTGAATTCAATAGTCTTCATCATAAAAGAGCCAGCACAAGAAGTATCGAGCATGGTTTGATTATTATGAGAAAGTCGAGCATAAAAATTCTGAAGAATTGTTTCTCTTGAGAGGTCATGATTGGGGCATGAATATAACATTGATTTAAACCTCCCCCAAGCTTGAGCGATGCTTTCTCCTTCGCGAGGCCAAAAATTATATATATAATTGCGATCACGATGAACAAGATGCATAGGGTAATACTTTTGATGAAATTCCAATTTCATTCTTTTATAGTTCCATGATCTCGTATCATCACATAGCCTATACCATGTCGATGCGTCTCCCTTCAAAGATAAAGGGAAAGCCTTCTTCTTAACAACATCATCGGGTATACCTGCAAGCTTAAATAATCCACAAATATCATCCAAATAGCTAGATGCTCGTCGGGATGCTTTGTCCCATCTCCTGTAAAAGTATTAGCCAACAGTTTTTCCATAATACCTGAAGGAAATTCAAAAGGAATTTCATTTTTAATAGGTTCAGCAGGTTGAGGAGCAACTCTTTGCTCTACTGGACGGGGTGAAGATACCCCGAACAAGCCCCTCAGAAATTCAGTTTCCATAGTAACAAGTGACAGAAAATTTCAGCACACTATATAAATTTTTTCCTTACCAAATTCCACCTACCAAAGGCGCTACACTCCCCGGCAACGGTGCCAGAAAAGAGTCTTGATGACCCACAAGTATAGGGGATCTATCGTAGTCCTTTCGATAAGTAAGAGTGTCGAACCCAACGAGGAGCAGAAGGAAATGATAAGCGGTTTTCAGCAAGGTATTCTCTGCAAGTACTGAAATAAATGGTAACAGATAGTTTTTTGATAAGGTAAATTGTAACGAGCAACAAGTAACAAAAGTAAATAAGGTGCAGCAAGGTGGCCCAATCCTTTTTGTAGCAAAGGACAAGCCTGGACAAACTCTTATAATAGGAAAAGCACTCCCGAGGAGACATGGGAATATCGTCAAGCTAGTTTTCATCACGCTCATATGATTCGCGTTCGGTACTTTGATAATTTGATATGTGGGTGGACCGGTGCTTGGGTACTGCCCTTACTTGGAAAAGCATCCCACTTATGATTAACCTCTATTGCAAGCATCCGCAACTACAACAAAAGTATTAAGGTAAACCTAACCATAGCATGAAACATATGGATCCAAATCAGCCCCTTACGAAGCAACACATAAACTAGGGTTTAAGATTCTGTCACTCTAGCAACCCATCATCTACTTATTACTTACCAATGCCTTCCTCTAGGCCCAAAGAATGGTGAAGTGTTATGTAGTCGACGTTCACATAACACCACTAGAGGTTAGACAACATACATCTTATCAAAATATCGAACGAATACCAAATTCACATGACTACTAATAGCAAGACTTCTCCCTTGTCCTCAGGAACAAACGTAACTACTCACAAAGCATATTCATGTTCATAATCAGAGGGGATATAATGTGCATAAAGGATCTGAACATATGATCTTCCACCAAATAAACCAAGTAGCATCAACTACAAGGAGTAATCAACACTACTAGCAACCTACTAGCACCAATCTCGGACTTGGAGACAAGAATTGGATACAAGAGATGAACTAGGGTTTGGAGATGAGATGGTGCTAGTGAAGATGTTGATGGAGATTGCCCTCTCCCGATGAGAGGAGCGTTGGTGATGACGATGGTGATGATTTCCCCCTCCCGGAGGGAAGCGTCCCCGGCAGAACAGCTCTGCCGGAGCCCTAGATTGGTTCCGCCAAGGTTCCGCCTCGTGGCGGCGGAGTCTCGTCCCGAAAGGTTGCTTCTGGTTTTTTCTCATCGAAAGACTTCATATAGGAGAAGATGGGCGTCGGAGAGCTACCAGGGGGCCCATGAGGTAGGGGGCGCGCCCAGGTGGGGGGGGGGCGCGCCCCCCACCCTCGTGAGCAGGGTGTGGGCCCCCTGGCCTTCATCTTTGACGACGATTTTTCTTTATTTCTTTTAAGATATTCCATGGAGTTTCAGGACTTTTGGAGCTGCGCAGAATAGGTCTCCAATATTTGCTCCTTTTCCAGCCAGAATTCCAGCTGCTGGCATTCCCCCTCTTCATGGTAAACCTTGTAAAATAGGAGAAAATAGCCATAAGTATTGTGACATAACGTGAAATAATAGCCCATAATGCAATAAATATCGATATAAAAGCATGATGCAAAATGGACGTATCAATACCCAGGGGCAATCTTGAAAGCCGATAGCTGAGTCCCTATTGAGTCGCCAGAAGAGGAATTTGAAGTTCCCGGATAGTTTGAGTCGGAAGGATTAAGTGGTTGGCGAACAAGACCCGCCTTTGGGTAAAAAGAGTTTGAACATGGAGTCACCTCTTTCCGGCGCTTGCGAGGGGTCGGAGTGTTGGGTAAACCGGAGGAGAGCTCTCCACCTCCACTATTCCGAGTTGTGCGCCGAGCTTCATGCTGTTGTTTCTTAAAAATAAAGTTTGGATCCAAGTAAGCTAAAGGGTGAGAAAACCTTACTTTCCGGCTCGCTTGTCGAACTGTCTGTCATGGCAAAGGCTCCAAGTCGGAGGAAACGATAGTTACCTCTTCACCATCTGCATTGCTGGCCTCCGCGTCGTCCTGATGGCAATCAGTGTTAATAAGATAATTAAAAAAGGAGCCAGGGGAGTCGAGGTCTACCTCCGACTCATCGTCATTCAAAGCAAGCAACTCTAAGGTGTTGGTTTTCCTCTTGGCAGGCTTCTTGACAACTTTGTTCTTTCCCCGACCTTTCTTGGCTGGCTTGTCTTGAAGTTTCTTGTTCCAAAAGGGGGATCAGCCTGAAGAAATCAAGCGGATTGTGAGAAGATAATTTGTGCAAATAAGGAATGAGTTAGAAGTTGGTCAAAGTACTTACAACTGGAGGCTTGCTAAGGGTACAGAAGGGATTCAACCCTGTCTTGCTGCAAGTTTCCAAGCTCTCATTAAGCATCATTTTTTTCATTCTGTTGGTATCATCATCCTTCAGCCGCCCTTGGCAGTGACGTTGTGGATCCTTGGGGTCACCGGTATATTCGAACATTAAGTCGGGCTGGTGGCTCAATGGTAAAATTCTCCAAGCAACCCAACATCGGACTAAATCAACTCCGGTCAACCGTTGGTCATCAAGGCCCTTGTCTTTGAAAAGATGGGCATATACTTAGCCCGTTCTCTGGCGCTGATCCAATCGGGGAGAGGGTGTCTTGAGCTAAGACAGTTCTCATGAAAACCCGACAAAGGATTTTCACCTGCTGGAGAGGTATCTTGGCAATAAAACCAAGTTTGGTTCCATTCCTTCAGGTGGCTGGGAAGTGCAGCTGTAGGAAAGCCGGCTTCTTTCCGTCTTTGAATCGAAATCCCGCCAATTTCTAAGTCGGGTCCGTCCGTGAACTTAGTCTGGTGGTTCAAGTAATGGAGTTCTCTGAACATGTTCATAATGGGTTCTTCTTGAAGATATACTTTGCAAAAAATTTGGAAACTGTAGATATTAGACACAGAATTCGGTCCGATGTCTTGAGGGTGGAGTTGAAAGAAATGCAGCACATCATGGAAAAACTTTGAGCCTGGTGGTGAGAAACCAAGGAGCATATGATCAGCAAAGACTATGACCTCGCCTTCCTTTGGGGCAGGTATATCCTCATTTCCTAGAGCTCTCAAGTGGATACCATCTTTTGGTGCTAAGACACACACTTTAACATGTTCATTGAGAGATTGCTCCGTAACAGTGGAGACGACCCGGTTTATTGAAGTAACGGTTTTGCTCATTTTCGTTGATGAAAGGCCTAGAAATGAAAGTGTTACCAGGTTAAGGATATGATGTTAAGCTGACAAGTGATTCGAAGGCAAGTACGCAAAGCAAGGTTAATTTGTATACAGAGAGTATGTGTTATAAAGGTCGGCATGATTAAACCAGCAAGGCACCGCCGGGTTATACAGAGATTGGATGTACATTGACGGTTTAAGGTGGGTAAAACAGTGTTTGGTGGGTTACGCAACATCAGGTAAGCCGCCCGTGCGGCTGCAGTGCACAGTTATCTATGGATATATAAGTGAAATCTTACTAAGTACTGAACTAACAAGTTCCACAAATCAGTTCTACAATTTTGGATCTACTGCAGTTTAAAAATAGAAGGAAATTGCTAAACCTAGTGCGCTGTGGATGAACTATTGCGTTGAAGTTTAATCTGAAACATAGGGGAGGCATCTACGAGTGCATATGGGCATTGCAAACAAGAATCATGCATTTTCTGTGCTATTGATAGATCGAACAAAGGCGTGAACAGTAGTGTTGCAAGGGATTCCATGAACGGCAGACGAACACAGATGAACTTGGCAAACCCTAATGCAGTTCTATAAGGAAACAGGGGGGGGGTGCTAGCTCTTGAGCTTGCGTTGGTTTTCCTTGAAGAGGAAAGGTGATGCAGCAAAGTAGCGTAAGTATTTCCCTCAGTTTTTGAGAACTAAGGTATCAATCTAGTAGGAGGCTCCTCAAAAGTCCCACGCACCTACACAAAAAAACAAGAACCTCGCAACCAACGCAATAAAGGAGTTGTCAATCCCTTCACGGCCACTTGCGAAGGTGAGATCTGATAGAGATAATATGATAAGATAAATATTTTTGGTATTTTTATGATATAGATTGGAAAAGTAAAGATGCAAATAAAAGTAGATGGAAAACTTATATGATAAAAGATAGACCCGGGGGCCATAGGTTTCACTAGTGGCTTCTCTCAAGATAGCATAAGTATTACGGTGGGTGAACAAATTACCGTCGAGCAATTGATAGAAAAGCGCATAGTTATGAGATTATCTAGGCATGATCATGTATATAGGCATCACGTCCGTGACAAGTAGATCGAAACGATTTTGCATCTACTACTATTACTCCAGACATCGACCGACTCCTGACTGCATCTAGAGTATTAAGTTCATGAAGAACAGAGTAACGCATTAAGAAAGATGACATGATGTAGAGGGATAAACTCATGCAATATGATATAAACCCCATCTTTTTATCCTCAATGGCAACAATACAATATGTGCCTTGCTTCCCCTGCTGTCACTGGGAAAGGACACCGAAAGATTGAACCCAAAGCTAAGCACTTCTCCCATTGCAAGAAAGATCAATCTAGTAGGCCAAACCAAACTGATTATTCGAAGAGACTTGCAAAGATAACTTAATCACACATAAAAGAATTCAGAGGAGATTCTAATATTTCTCATAGATAAACTTGATCATAAACCCACAATTCATCGGATCTCAACAAACACACCGCAAAAAGAGTTACATCGAATAGATCTCCAAGAAGATCGAGGAGAACTTTGTATTGAGAATCAAAGTGAGAGAAGAAGCCATCTAGCTAATAACTATGGACCCGAAGGTCTGTGGTAAACTACTCACAACTCATAGGAGAGGCCTTGGAGATGATGTAGAGGCCCTCCATGGTCGATTCCCCCTTCGCGGAGCGCCGACGAAGGCTCCAAGATGGGATCTCATGGATACAGAAGGTTGTGACGGTGGAATTAGGTTTTCGTGGTCGCTTCTGATGGTTTCAGGGTACGGGTGTATATATAGGAGGAAGAAGTAGGTCGGTGGACGCTCGAGGGGCCCACGACAATGGGGGGCGCGCCCAGCCCTAGGGGGCACGCCGGGCACCCTCGTGGCCGCCTTGCTTGTTGCTTGACGTCCACTCCAAGTCTCCAGGTTTGCATTTGTTCCAAAAAGATGGCTCCCGATGGTTTCATCCCGTTTGGACTCCGTTTGATATTCCTTTTCTTCAAAACACTGAAATAGGCAAAAAAAGCAGCAATTCAGGCCGGGCCTCCGGTTAGTAGGTTAGTCCCAAAAATGATATAAAAGTGTAAAGTAAAGCCCATAAACATCCAAAACAGGTAATATAATAGCATGGAACAATAAAAAATTATAGATATGTTGGAGACGTATCAAGTATCCCCAAGCTTAATTCCTGCTCATCCTCGAGTAGGTAAATGATAAAAACAGAATTTTTGATGTGGAATGCTACCTAGCATAATTCTCAATGTAATTTTCTTTATTGTGGCATGAATGTTCAGATCCAACTGATTCAAAATAAAAGTTCATATTGACATAAGAAATAGTAATACTTCAAGCATACTAATAAAGCAATCATGTCTTCTCAAAATAGCATGGCTAAAGAAAGTTATCCCTACAAAATCATATAGTCTGGTTATGCTCTATTTTCATCACACAAAGTATTTAATCATGCACAACCCCTATGACAAGCCAAGCAATTGTTTCATACTTTAGTAATCTCAAACTTTTTTCAACTTTCACGCAATACATGAGCGTGAGCCATGGACATAACACTATATGTGGAATAGAATGGTGGTTGTGGAGAAGACAAAAAAGGAGATGATAGTCTCACATCAACTAGGCATATCAACAGGCTATGGAGATGCCCATGAATAGATATCAATGTGAGTGAGTAGGGATTGCCATGCAATGGATGCACTAGAGTTATAAATGTATGAAAGCTCAACAAAAGAAACTAAGTGGGTGTGCATCCAACTTGCTTGCTCACGAAGACCTAGGGTGTTTTGAGGAAGCCCATCATTGGAATATACAAGCCAAGTTCTATAATGAAAAATTCCCACTAGTATATGAAAGTTACAACATAGGAGACTCTCTATCATGAAGATCATGGTGCTACTTTGAAGCACAGTGTGGTAAAAAAGGATAGTAGCATTGTCCCTTCTCTCATTTTTTATTTGGCCTTTCTCTTTTTTTTAAAGTCCGAAGTCTCATCCCGACTTGTGGGGGAATCATAGTCTCCATCATCCTTTCCTCACTGGGACAATGCTCTAATAATGAAGATCATCACACTTTTGTTTACTTACAACTCAAGATTAGAACTCGATACTTAGAACAAGATATGACTCTATATGAATGCCTCCGGAGGTGTACCAGGATATGCAATGAATCAAGAGTGACATGTATGGAATTATGAAGGTGGCCTTGCCACAAATACGATGTCAACTACATGATCATGCAAAGAGCAATATGACAATGATGATGCGTGTCATAATAAACGGAACAGTGGAAAGTTGCATGGCAATATATCTCGGAATGGCTATGGAAATGCCATAATAGGTAGGTATGGTGGCTGTTTTGAGGAAGGTATATGGTGGGTGTATGGTACCGGCGAAAGTTGCTCGACACAAGAGAAGCTAGCAATGGTGGAAGGGTGAGAGTGCGTATAATCCATGGACTCAACATTAGTCATAAAGAACTCATATACTTATTGCGAAAATCTACAAGCCATTAAAAACAAAGTACTACGCGAATTCTCCTAGGGGTATAGATTGGTAGGAAAATACCATCGCTCGTCCCCGACCGCCACTCATAAGGAAGACAATCAATAAATAAAATTGTGCTCCAACTTCATCACAAAGCGGTTCACCATACGTGCATGCTACGGGAATCACAAACTTCAACACAAGTATTCTTTAAATTCACAATTACCCAACTAGCATGACTCTAATATCACCACCTCTATATCTCAAACCAATTATCAAGTATCAAATTGATCATAGCATCCAATTCACTTCCTATGATAGTTTTTATTATACCCAACTTGGATGCCCATCATTCTAGGACCAATTTTATAACCATAGCAAATACCACGCTGTTCTAAAAGACTCTCAAAATAATATAAGTGAAGCATGAGAGATCAACAATTTCTACAAAATTAAACCACCGCCGTGCTCTAAAAGGTATAAGTGAAGCACATAGAGCAAAACTATCTAGCTCAAAAGATATAAGTGAAGCACATAGAGTATTCTAATAAATTCTAAATCATGTGGGTTTCTCCCAAAAGGTGTGTACAGCAAGGATGATTGTGGTAATCTAAAAAGCAAAGACTAATATCATACAAGACGCTCCAAGCAAAACACATATCATGTGGCGAATAAAAATATAGCTCCAAGTAAAGTTACCGATAGACGAAGACGAAAGAGGGGATGCCTTCCGGGGCATCCCCAAGCTTAGGCTTTTGATTATCCTTGAATATCTTGGGGTGCCATGGGAATACCCAAGCTTAGGCTCTTTCCACTCCTTATTCCATAGTCCATCAAATCTTTACCCAAAACTTGAAAACTTCACAACACAAAACTCAACAGGAAATCTCATAAGCTCCGTTAGTGCAAGAAAGAAAAACCACCACATAAGGTACTGTAATGAACTCATTATTTATTTATATTGGTGTTAAACCTACTGTATTCCAACTTCTCTATGGTTCATACCCACCGATACTAGCCATAGATGCATCAAAATAAGCAAACAACACACGAATAACAGAATCTATCAAAAACAGAACAATATGTAGCAATCTGTAACTACCGAATACTTCTGGAACTATAAAAATCCTACAAAAATAGGAAGTCCTGGGAAATTTGTCTATTGATCTACATCAAAACGAATCAACGCAAAATCACGTTTCTGTGAATTACAAAAATTATTTTCGTGCGAGCATAAGTTTCTGTTTTTCAGCAGAATCAAATTAACTATCACCGTAGGTTATCCTGTAGGTTCTACTTGGTACAAACACTAATTAAAACATGAAAACACATCTAAACAGAATCTAGATGAAAAATTTATTACTAAACAAAAGCAAAAAGCAAGGAACTAAAATAAAATTGGGTTGCCTCCCAATTAGCGCTATTGTTTAACGCCCCTAGCTAGGCATTGATAATTTTAATGATGCTCACATTAAAGATAAGAACTAAAGCACAAAGATAGCATCATGAAACACGTGACAAACACATCTAAGTCTAACATACTTCCTATGCATAGGCATCTTATAAGAAAACAAATTATCATAGCAAGCAAAAACTAGCATATGAAAGGAAGCGGAAAGAAACAACAATCTCAACATAACGAGAGGTGATTTAGTAACATGAAAATTTCTACAACCATATTTTCCTCTCTCATAATAATTACATGTGGGATCATGAGCAATTTCAACAAAATAGCTATCACAAAATATTTTCAACACGATCCACATGCATGCGAAGTTGACACTCTTCCAAAATAGTGGGATTAACATTAACTAAAGTCATGACCTCTTCAAACCCACTTTTATCAAAAATTTCATAAGATTGAAAATTCTCCAAATATGTGGGATCTAAAGTTGACACTCTTCCAAACCCACTTTCAATAATATTGCAAACACTATTATCAATCTCATATTCATCATAGGGCTTAAATAAAATTTCAAGATCATAAGAAACATCATCACCCCAATCATGATCATTGCAATAAGTAGTAGACATAGCAAAACTAGCATCCCCAAGCTTAGGGTTTTGCATATTATTAGAAAAATTGTCATCAATAGAATTTGTAGTAAAATCATTGCAATCATGCTTTTTATTCAAGGAGCTACCGTGAATCTCTTCATAATTTTCTTCATCACAATTTTCAGATTCACGAATTTCAAGCAAAACCTCATAAAGATAATCTAGTGCACTCAACTCACTAGCAATTGGTTCATCATAATTGGATCTCTTGAAAAGATTAGCAAGTGGATGAGGATACATAAACTTTTAGCAAGCTAAGATGCAAGCAAAAAGAAGGCACATGGAGACACAAGATCGAACGGAAGAGGGGCGAATAAAACGGCAAGGGTGAAGTGGGGGAGAGGAAAATGAGAGGCAAATGGCAAATAATGTAATGTGAGGGAGATCAGTTTGCGTTGCGTATTTGGTATGTATTGACTTGAGCGAAGACCTCCCTGGCAACGGCGCCAGAAATCCTTCTTGCTACGTCTTGAGCTTGCGTTGGTTTTCCTTGAAGAGGAAAGGGTGATGCAGCAAAGTAGCGTAAGTACTTCCCTCAGTTTTTGAGAACCAAGGTATCAATCCAGTAGGAGGCTCCTCAAAAGTCCCACGCACCTACAAAAACAAACAAGAACCTCGCAACCACCGCAATAAAGGGGTTGTCAATCCCTTCACGGCCACTTGCGAAAGTGAGATCTGATAGAGATAATATGGTAAGATAAATATTTTTGGTATTTTTATGATATAGATTGGAAAAGTAAAGATGCAAATAAAAGTAGATGGAAAACTTATATGATAAAAGATAGACCCCGGGGCCATAGGTTTCACTAGTGGCTTCTCTCAAGATAGCATAAGTATTACGATGGGTGAACAAATTACTGTCGAGCAATTGATAGAAAAGCGCATATTGATGAGATTATCTAGGCATGATCATGTATACAGGCATCACGTCAGTGACAAGTAGATCGAAACGATTCTTCATCTACTACTATTACTCCACACATCGACCGAGTCCTACCTGCATCTAGAGTATTAAGTTCATGAAGAACATAGTAACACATTAAGAAAGATGACATGATGTAAAGGGATAAACTCATGCAATATGATATAAACCCCATCTTTTTATCCTCGATGGCAACAATACAATACGTGCCTTGCTGCCCCTGCTGTCACTTGGAAAGGACACCACAAGATTGAGCCCAAAGCTAAGCACTTCTCCCATTGCAAGAAAGATCAATCTAGTAGGCCAAACCAAACTGATAATTCGAAGAGACTTGCAAAGATAACTTAATCACACATAAAATAATTCAGAGGAGATTCAAATATTTCTCATAGATAAAATTGATCATAAACCCACAATTCATCGGATCTCGACAAACACACCGCAAAAAGAGTTACATCGAATAGATCTCCAAGAAGATCGAGGAGAACTTTGTATTGAGAATCAAAGAGAGAGAAGAAGCCATCTAGCTAATAACTATGGACCCGAAAGTCTGTGGTAAACTACTCACAACTCATAGGAGAAGCCTTGGAGATGATGTAGAGGCCCTCCATGGTCGATTCCCCCTCCGGCGGAGCACCGGTGAAGGCTCCAAGATGGGATCTCGCGGATACAGAAGGTTGCGGGCACACTCGTGGCCGCCTCGCTTGTTGCTTGACGTCCACTCCAAGTCTCCAGGTTTGCATTTGTTCCAAAAAGATCGCTCCCAAAGGTTTCATCCCGTTTGGACTCCGTTTGATATTCCTTTTCTTCGAAACACTGAAATAGGCAAAAAAACAGCAATTCGGGCTGGGCCTCCGGTTAGTAGGTTAGTCCCAAAAATGATATAAAAGTGTAAACTAAAGCCCATAAACATCCAAAACAGGTAATATAATAGCATGGAACAATAAAAAATTATAGATACATTGGAGACGTATCAGGGGGGTGCATACCTGGTGATGAGATGGAGAGCGGAGGTGCGCCGCGTTTCTCTGGTCTGTTCAGGTCGATTTAGCGGTCGGTGCTGACGCCGCTGAGGGCGGAACGGCGGTGGTGGAGCTCGGGCTGCGTTGACGTCACTAGGAAGGAGACGAAGAGGAAGAGGCAGGGGTAAAAAATGAAGAAGAGGGCCCGTGTCCCTATTTATAAGGAGGTAAAAAGATAGTAGGCAAAAGAATCGAGGAGGCAGAATGATTATGCTGGTAATACGAGCGCCTCGATATTTTGAATGATCATTATGATAAGGATCCGTTGAGACATCTGGAGTCGTGTGCAGAATTAATGCGTATGATGTCATGGCGGGTTATCATGTTTCTGTCATGTGACATCATGGCGGGTTATGTTAGATTGGTAAAAAATCAGCAAGTACGTATTCTGCTAAGCGGAATGGTGTAGATTGATGTAAACAGGTTCAAAGCAATCTGGGGCTTAATGTTGGGGATATAAATCCTAGGTATGACCCAACCAAGAGGGGACGGGTCATACCATTGGCGACTTAAGATGAGAGGGACCAATAAGGTCCAGATGGCGGTTCGAGGAGCAAGCTTCTTGGAGGCCCAAGACTAGGAGAAGACTCGAGGCCCAAGGGCACGAGCCGTCATATGTCAAACTTGTTCTGTAAGATAGGTTAGCTAGAAACCGAGCCGGTCACATCTGTGTGAGCAGGCCAGGATTCTGTAAGCCGCCAGGAACGTCAACATGTATATAAAGGGGTGACCCAGCGGCGGGTTAGGTCAAGAAAACAAGCAGTCGAAAGCTAGGTCAAGCGTATCTCGCTCCCTGGTAATCGAAACCCAAGAAATACAATCTAAAGCAGGAGTAGGCTCTTACCTCCATCGCGAGTGGCCGAACCTGGGTAACTCTCGTGTCCTTTGTCCCGTTCAACCCCTTCAAGCTAACCTAGTTGTGATGGCTCCACACCTAAGTCCTTTCACTAGGACATCTGTCATGACAAAACCACGACACCCGCCGCGTGCCTCAACACTCATCGGACCGCATACATCGGTATGTATTATTTCCAATAAGTCATTGGCTCGCTCCACTGTTCCGGAGAATAGATTTTTAGTGATCTTGCCCATGAGGCATGGTTTGCAAGTATCAAATGATTCATAAGCAACTGATTGCAAAAGCTCATCAAAATGGAGTTTCTTCATACGCTTTACACCAATATGACCTAAACGGCAGTGCCACAAGTATGTTGCACTATCCTTATCAACTTTGCATCTTTTGGCATCAATATTATGAATATGTGTATCACTATAATCGAGATTCAATAAACCATTAACATTGGGTGTATGACCATAGAAGGTTTTATTCATGTAAACAGAATAACAATTATTCTCTGTCTTAAATGAATAACCGTATTGTGATAAACACGATCCTATCTTGTTCATGCTCAACGCAAACACCAAATAACATTTATTTAGGTACAACATAATCCCGAAAGTATAGGGAGTGTGCGATGATGATTATATCAATCTTGGAACCACTTCCAACACGCATCATCACTTCACCCTCAACTAGTCTCCATTTATTCTGCAACTCCTGCTTTGAGTTACTAATCTTAGCAACCGAATAGGTATAAAATACCCAGGGGCTACTATGAGAACTAGTAAGGTACACATCAATAACATGTATATCAAATATACCTTTGTTCATTTTGCCATCCTTCTTATCCGCCAATTTTTGGGGTAGTTCTGCTTCCAGTGACCATTTCCTTTGCAGTAGAAGCACTCAGTTTCAGGCTTAGGTCCAGCTTTGGGCTTCTTTACAGGAGTGACAACTTGCTTGCCATTCTTCTTGAAGTTCCCTTTCTTTCCCTTGCCCTTTTTCTTGAAACTAGTGGTCTTGTTGACCATCAACACTTGATGCTCTTTCTTGATCTCTACCTTTGCTGATTTCAGCATCACGAAAAGCTCGGGAATCGTTTTAGTCATCCCTTGCATATTATAGATTGTCATGAAGTTCTAGTAGCTCGGTGATAGTGACTAGAGTACTCTGTCAATCACTATCTTATCTGGAAGATTAACTCCCACTTGATTCAAGCGATTGTAGTAGTCAAACATTCTGAGCACATGCTCACTGTTTGAGCTATTTTCCTCCATCTTGTAGGCAAAAGTACTTGTCAGAGGTCTCATACCTCTCGACATGGGCATGAGTCTGAAATACCAATTTCAGCTCTTGGAACATCTCATATGCTCCGTGGCGTTCAAAACATTTTTGAAGTCCTGGTTCTAAGCTGTAAAGTGTGGTGCACTAAATTATCAAGTAGTCACTATATCGACCTTGCCAAACATTCATAACATCTGCATCTGCTCCTGCAATAGGTCTGTCATCTAGCGGTGCATTAAGGACATAATTCTTCTATACAAGAATAAGGATAATCCTCAGATCATGGACCCAGTCCGCATCATTGCTACTATCATCTTTCAACATAGTTTTCTCTAGGAATATATCAAAAATCATAGCTACAACGCGAGCTATTGATCTACAACATAATTTGCAAATACTATCAGGACTAAGTTCATGATAAATTAAGTTCAATCAATCATATTATTTAAGAACTCCCACTTAGATTGACATCCCTCAAGTCATCTAAATGATACGTGATCCAAATCAACTAAACCATGTCCGGTCATCACGTGAGATGGGGTAGTCATCAATGGTGAACATCTCTATGTTGATCATATCTACTATATGATTCACGTCTGACCTTTTGGTCTCCAGTGTTCCGAGGTCATGTCTGTACATGCTAGGCTCGTCAAGTTTAACCCGAGTATTCCGCATGTGCAAAACTGTCTTGCACCCGTTATGTGAACGTAGAGCCTATCACACCCGATCATCACGTGGTGTCTCAGCACGAAGAACTGTCACAACGGTGCATACTCAGGGAGAACACTTATACCTTGAAATTTTAGTTAATGGATTATCTTATAATGCTACCGCCGTACTAAGCAAAATAAGATGCATAAAAGATAAACATCACATGCAATCAAAATATGTGACATGATATGGCCATCATCATCTTGTGCTTTTGATCTCCGTCTCCAAACCATCACCATGATCTCCATCGTCACTGGCTCGACACCTTGATCTCCATCGTAGCGTCATGGTCGTCTCGCCAACTATTGCTTCTACAACTATCACTACCGCTTAGTGATAAAGTAAAGCAATTACATGGCGTTTGCATTTCATACAATAAAGAGACAACCATAAGGCTCCTGCCAGTTGCCGATAACTTTTACAAAACATGATCATCTCATACAACAACGTATATCACATCATGTCTTGACCATATCACATCACAGCATGCCCTACAAAAACAAGTTAGACGTCCTCTACTTTGTTGTTGCAAGTTTTACTTGGTTCCTACGGGCTTCTAGCAAGAACCGTTCTTACCTACGCATGAAAACCACAACGGCGATTTATGAAGTTTCCTGTTTTAACCTTCAACAAGGACCGGCCGCAGTCAAATTTGATTCAACTAAAGTAGGAGAAACAGACACCCGCCAGCCACCTTTATGCAAAACTAGTTGCATGTCTCTCGGTGGAACCAGTCTCATGAACATGGTCATGTAAGGTTGGTCCGGGGCACTTCATCCAACAATACTGCCGAATCAAAATAAGACATTGGTGGTAAGCAGTATGACGATGACCGCCCACAACTCTTCATGTTCTACTCATGCATATCATCGACGCATAGACCTGGCTCGGATGCAACTGTTGGGGAACGCAACATGCATTTTCAAAAAAAAAATCCTATGCTGACGCAAGATCTATCTAGGACATGCATAGCAATGAGAGGGGGAGAGTGTGTCTATGTACCCTCGTAGACCAAAAGCTAAAGCATTTGACAATGTGGTTGATGTAGTCGAACTTCTTCTTGTTCTGTGCGATCAAGCACCGAATGTACGGTACCTCCGAGTTCTGCACACGTTCAGCTCGATGACGTCCCTCGGACTCTTGATCCAGCAAAGTGTCGAGGAACTAGATGAGTTCCGTAAGGATGACGGTGAGGGTGAAGTGATCCGCATAGGGCTTTGCCTAAGCACTACGAAGATATGACCAGAGGCGTAAACTATAGAGGGGGCGCCACACATGGCTAAGATAATGTCTAGTCTACGTGTGGTACCCCCCCATGTATATATAGGTGGGAGGGAGGGAGAAGCAGCCCTAGGGGCGCTCCAAGTAGGAGGGATCCTACTTGGGCTCCTGCCCTAGGCCGGCACTCCCTTTCCTTCTTCTCGCGACGAGGGGAAGGAAATAGGAGGTGCCCCCCCTTTTCCTTTCTCCCACCAAGGGGGAAAGGCAAGAGGAGGTGGCGCCCCCTCCGCTCCTTCCTCTAGGGCCTGCGTGTAACATCCCCAGCATCACACTACAGTAATCTCCCCCTAATGAAGGTCATGTCATCATGATCATCATGCCAAAATGCCACTTGTCCAAAATCTGCTTCAAATTCAAATTCAAATTTCATGTCAAATATTTGCTTCTTCTTTCATGCAAATAAAATAGTTCATCCTATGGGAAATAATCCCTAGATATTTGTCATGTTGAAGCCAACATTTTTGGAATTCCCAAATTGCCCCTGGGAACTTATTATCTGGTCCAGCAGTATTTAAGATGTCCTTTTCATTTTCTAAAAATGCTTGGACAACTCCTGAAATGCCCAAACTTTTTGTGGCAGTGCTGGATATTGCAAAGTAATTATGTGACCAAGTTTCACATTTTTGCAAAATCTTATGGAAGCTCAAAATATTACAAAACCCCTTTCTGTAAAAAGAAATAAAAAAAAAGCCACTGTGCACTGGCCTAAGTGCACAGTGCCTAGAGCCCAGCCCACCACGGCCTCCTCCGCCTCCCCCCTATTCTCTGTTCAAGCGACCGAGGCACACCCGCCGTCGCCGCCGAACCCACCTCGCCGACCACGCCGCTACAGGCGCCGCGGGTGGATAAAGATCCACCTTTCCTCCCCCCTGGCCTCCTCATCCATTCGCCCCCCCCCTCGCTCTCCCTCGTTCACCCCTCTTCTTCTCTGTCTCGTTCGCCCGTGCGCGGTCGTCGACGCACCACCGTCGATCCCGCGGCCACCGCCTCCCGATCGCCTCGCCGACGCGCCCTACCACTCTGCCTCGCTCGGCTGCCTCGACTACACCTCGTCATCGAGCTCGGGAACGACCGCACGCTCGGGATCGACCTCACCTCTCCTTCTCGGTTGCCGGCGCCCGCCGTCATCTTCGTCCAATGCTGCTGCTCCTAAGCTCGCACGGGCCTTTCTTGGCCGCCCGGTGAGCTCCTCCCTTCCTCCTTTCCTCTCCTCGCGCCGTGCCTTTCACCGTAGCTAGCTTGCCCGCAAGCCGAGCTCCGCCGTCCGCCATTGCCGTCGTAGGGCTCGCCACCGAGCTCCTCCGCTCGAGCTAGTAGCTCCGACGAGCTCCTGGAGCGTCGTAGACCCCGCCTAGTTGGTTAGTTTGGCCGCTCGCGTGCTCTAACGCTGAACCCGCTCGCGCCCATACTCCGGCGCCGTTTCTACTCGTCGCCGGCACCGTTTCGGTCGTTCCTGGCCCCGGCCGTCGCCTCCATCTTGCGTGCGACGTCGAACCGCGTCGAACGCACCTAGCTACGACCCCGGAAACCCCCTGTGCGCGAAACCCGACCCCCTCTCCCGACGTGCGCCGCTGCGGGAGGCTCGCCGGAGCACTTCCTGCGCCAACGCCGGTGAGGCTGACCTGGCGCTGACGTATGGGGCCCGCTGAGCCACTGACGGGTGGGCCCAGTTGACTCGTTGACTGAGTCAACCCACTGACATGTGGGGCCGAGTCAATAAAACGTTTTAGATAAATAGAAGATCTGTTAATTAAATTGACTAATTAATCTATTCACCAATTAGACACTGACAGTGGGCCCCGCTTGATAATTAGCTAGTCCAGTCACTGACCAGTCGGTCCCACTGGACCCACAGGTCAGGTTTGACCCCAGTCAACCGTCCTGTTGACTGCTGACATCACCTCTACATCATGCTGACGTCATATTCCATTTCTATTAATATAAATAAATCCAGAAAATTGTTTGAACTTTGAAAATTAATAGAAAATAAACCGTAACTCGGATGAAAATGTTTTCTACATGAAAGTTGCTCAGAACGATGAGGCGAATCCGAATACACGGTCCGTTTACCTGTCAGATGCCTCTAACTATCTGAACATGGAACATTCCCCCTCCGGTCATCTGTCTGACACAGGTCCGGAACCGGGAAAACATTCCCGGTTGAATTTCCCCTTCACCTATATCGTGTAGCCATACGTTAGGTCACACCCAGCACAACTTATTGCCACGTTATGCTTTGTGATGCTATGTTTGCTTTATATTTACTATTTCTTCCCCCTCTTCTCTCCGATAGACCTTGAGACCGCTGCTGATGCCCCTGTGATCGACTACATCGACGACTACCCCTCCTTGCCAGAGCAACCAGGCAAGCCCCCCTTTTGATCATCCCGATATCGCCCATTCCATTCTCTTATGCTTGCATTAGATTTTGCTACTGTTATTGATTGCTCCTATTCTGATGCATAGCCTGCTTTTGTATCTGTTGTTGTACCTTACCTGCTTATCCTAAACTGCTTAGTATAGGTTGGTTAGTGATCCATCAGTGACCCCCACCTTGTACTTGTTGCCCCTGCTTCATCATTGAAGACCCGATCAACGGGATCGAAGACCAGGCCCCGACACCGCACATCACTTTCCCCTTAGTTGCTCGACACTGCTGGGTTACTATCGAGTGCCGAGGGTGAGACCTCTACAGCACTTCTGATGTTAACCCTGTAGTGTAGCTATTCGGTCATGGTCATCGAGGGTGATTCCACCTTAACCACTTCCGATACGACTCTGTCGTGCAACCCCTCAAGTGTGAACCTCGGGGGTGATTCCTCTTACGTTCACCTTGATGATTACATCGAGTGGAGTTCACCGGGGGTGATTCCTCGGCTTTTCCCCTTGATGTTTGGACACACGGATACTTGGACCTTACAACTGTTACTTGAAAAGGCTGGTTGACCCTGAGGGGTACCCGCGAGTGATGTGGAGATGGGTTGACCTAGAGGGTGCCCGAGAGTTGAATACGAGGCGTGGCCGGGCATTCTTAGCCCTTGCCGCAAGTCCTCGAGACGAGGCAACGGGGTCACATCTTTCGTGAGTCTCTGCTTGTTACCGCGCGTTCCTAATCCACTACAATTTGGATATTTGATCCGAGGGGCCTCTGGCCTGATAGCACTAACCATCACGTGGGCATAGTATGGGCGTTCTGCGTCGTATACATCAGCCGAAGCTTAATAGACGTCAGCGACTGAGTGGTGCGCGCCGGGTTGGACTGGTAAGCTCCTACCTTTTTCAAGGAGGTAGCTAGGTCTGCTCACCGGCCGCGTACGCAACGTGCAGGAGTTCCCGGGGAGATGGCCCATGACCCCTTGGGGCATAGGTTTAGTCCGGCGTGCTGACCTCTCTGTTAAGTCTAGGTCGGGTTGCGGCGTATTGTTTGGCCGAGGCCGGGCATGACCCAGGAAAGTGTGTTCGGCCGGAGTTAAGCGAGCGTGGTGGGTAAGTTGGTGCACCCCTGCAGGGAAGAACTAATCTATGCATAGCCTGTCCTACGGTAACGGACACTTGGAGTTGTATCCCGATCGATACAACTAGAACTGGATACTTGTGATGAGAATTGGATTGTGATGAGGTGATAACCGGATAGTATGGCTCTGGGATTGCTTTCTCACAGGGAGTCGAGAAAGGATCTCTGGCCGAGGTTGATAACACTACTACTACTTTACTTTATGCTACTCTACTCCCTCTTGTTTGCTGCAAGATGGTGGTTTCCAGAAGATGCTAGTCTTCGATAGGACTAGGCCTTCTCTCTATTCTGGCATTTCTATAGCCCAGTCCACATATACAACCTTCCTTTGATAATGTTGCATATGTAGTGTAGATCCTTGCTTGCGAGTACTTTGGATGAGTACTCACGGTTGCTTTGCTCCCCCTTTTCCCCCCTTTCTTTTTCTTTCCGGTTGATGCAACCAGATGTCAGAGCCCAGGAGCCAGATGCCACCGCCGGTGCCTACTACTACGTGGAGACCGCTCACGACCAGGAGTAGTTAGGAGGCTCCTAGGCAGGAGGCCTTGCCTTTTCGATCGTAGATGCTTTTTGTGCTAGGCTTCTTAAGGCAAACTTGTTTTACTCATGTCTGTACTCAGATATTGTTGCTTCCGCTGACTCGTTTGTATTCGAGCTGATGTATTCGAGCCCTCGAGGCCCATTTCTTGTAATATAAAGCTTGTATTATTTTAATTTCTGTCTAGAGTTGTGTTGTGATATCTTCCCGTGAGTCCTTGATCTTGATCGTACACATTGCGTGTATGATTAGTGTACGATTGAATCGAGGGCGTCATAAGTTGGTATCAGAGCCGACTGCCTGTAGGAATCCCCCTTTCCAACTCCTTGGCCGAAGTTGAGTCTAGTCATCCAAAACTGTTTTACTAACTTGGCTATGTGGCTTACGGGCCCACGTCGCCATTGGGTGGTATTAGGATCTTTTACTCCTCGTCTTTACTCTGGGATTCTGATCTCTCCCTTATTCAGGTTAAATGATTTTGCTAACTCTGACTCTAGGATCTCGTAACCACTTCCACCCGGAGAGCCCCTTCATTCCAGATGATCGCCTGCTTCACCAGAAGACTTCGAAGTTACTCTCCGATGTTCTCTCGACACTTGTGCCATCGCTTTTGAAATTACCTTCCATCAATAAACCCCTATGGATAACCACCTACACTTGCCATTCATACAATCATTCCTCGTTGATCTTGTTTTTACAAGATACCTTGAAATTCTCTCTATTGTTCTGAGAATACTGTATCTATTGCCTCGCAGTTCCTTGTCACATGAATACCCCTTCGGATAATTCCTCGCACTTACCGAGTACCCGCTCATCCCCAGTTGTTCATGTGTTTCACAAAGGTCTTCGAAATACTATTAGATCTTTCAAAAATCCTCAGCAGCCTTTTGCTCTTGAAATTCTTGCTTGCTTGAATTATGGTTAATTCCATATTTGTAGTAACCTCCATTGACATCCTCTGTCACTATCGTTTTGAGTCCCTTGATCCAATATGTTGCGAATGCTCGCAATCCTCAATCAGATCCTAGCATTCACCCTTCCGGCTCAGACGTCACTCCGAACTTGAGCTTGTTCTTTGCAAATCAAACCTTGATCGATTGTCGATCTATATCGATTCAGCTCAATTATATTTTGATCAGAGCCTCTGCTTCTGATCTTCTGATTTAAAATTTGTAATCCCTCTGTGTTTAGGCTTTGAAGTTATCCAGATATATCTATAATCCGATACCTTTGCATCATTTCTTCCTCTGGTTGAGTACCGATAATCACATCAGATCCTTTGTGGACCGCCAAATCCTTTGTGGGATTATTATCCGACAGTGTCTTTTGCATTCTAAATTCTCATGAGTTTTCCCCTAACACATAATGGCTTTGGTAAATTGTATCCTCTGCTTATTTTCGACCATGCTCTGCTATTGAGCTGATGTTATATGCTCTGGAACTTAGTGGTATATGTTCCTAAGATACCCCTACGGGTTGAACCTATGCCTTCCCTAATCCGCGTGAACTCGAAAGAGATGTGAGTCATACTCTTCTGACATTTTGCCAGATAAGATTTCAACACTACAACTTCATTGAACGCAAGAAGTGAATGAAAGGTTATGCATTGGAGAAGTGGGAGTCGACCTTGAACTTTATGTTCATGCCCATGGACACAATGTAGATCTTATCATGGAAGCTTCTCTTAAAATCAATTGTTCCCTTGGTATAAGTTCATCTTGTACCTGTGAATCGATTCTTTGCAACTGTGGCTCCGACCATGATTGTTTTTCTTGATTCCCTTTCTCGGACATGTTCCAGCACTTGTCTTCGGCAATTCAATATGCCTCTTCATCCTCTATTATGATCTATCTCGAGTATTACCCCTGTTATCTCGAGGATATCGTGCCATTGCATTGTCTTTTATGGAATTCTTGTTGGAATATTACTCTCACCATTTTAGTCACTCCGTAAGTCTACATTGTCCGAAACTCAAGAACTTTGACAAGTGACTCGAATCCACACTGAGATTTAGCACTCCTAGTACTTTGTTGCTGGAAAGTTTTATACTCCATCACGTCATTCCTAGCCTATTAGGATATCTCCTTATCAGGCTAATTTTAACAGGACTACCTGGTCCTTATGCCCGGAGCAACTTTCGACGATGAGCTAAGCTTACGACGATCTTCCTCATCTTCTCATTTCACCTCGAACAACAGGCTTGATTTCGAGCTTGTGTCATATCCATGGTTCCAATAACCTCTCACTTCATCATTCCTTTTGTTTGATGTCGTCGCTGCTCAATGGCATCTTCATAGAGCCTCTCGACAAAATTTGTCGTGATCACCACCAATATACTGACTTGTTCTAGGATATCAAACAAATTCATGATGAGAAATACCATCCTTGTCCTTCGATGATTTGTATTATCAACGATGTCATCCTTGACTTCCTCCCAACACCGACTTGATCATGTATTGGTCATACCTTGAGTTCCTTGTTATTCCTGGAACTATTTCTTGAGTATTTCTTGTGATCCTCAAATCCGATCTTTGCTTGAAACACCATATTCTTGCTACCACGAAGCATGATTGTGGTATTCCGAATATCGACAAGAACATTGGAAGTACATTGTCAAATGTTTCTTGATCTATTATCCAAACACCGTTGTATGGGTAATATCATGATTCTTCCCTCGCCCCTTTACCTAAATGTCTTTGTACTTGCTGTCCTAACATGTATATCATGCTCCACTTTTCCTTGGGAAGGTTATACTCCCAATTTTTTTTGTGTGTAAACACATTTTTCCTTTCCAATGTTCTGTTTAATTTTGTTAATCACTTTTACCTTTACATTGTTTTGTTTAACCTTCCTTGTGATTTATGAGATCAACACAGTAATAGTTCCCTGCTTATGAAAACAACTTGGTGTACAATTTGTCAGTAAGACCTTGTTATTATTGCTGTTGACATTCCGGTAACCATCGATGGACGAGAACTTTGCCTATTGGTCCGCCTCGTTCAACGAGCAGGAAAATAGTTCTCTCCATCCCTCGCCCTTGGTACCAACGTTGTTGACAACATAACTAACAGTCTATCATCTGACATGCCTGGCTATCGGGCCCCTTTCTACTTTTAACCCAGATGGTGGGCCCATAACCCACAATTCCACAGGATCGAAACCTGACTCTCCTGTACAACCTTGATGCCGAAGTATCTTACGCTCTTGGCTTTGTGTGTTATCATGAGCCACCCTCCGAGAGATGATCTATGCCCGATGCTTTGAACCCATTCTCACACTCTGTTCAGGTATCGATCGTTTGTCCATTCGCTTGAAACTTCTTATTGTACATTCATATTTTGCTCTCGACGTTTTCTTAGATTTCAACTCGAGAGATACTTCTGTCACATTCCCTGCACTGTTCACCAGACAATTAACCCTATAAGGGTCAGTTCACCTGAAGTTACTCTTTACTTCCCCACTTAAATCTCGGGACGAGATTTCTTGTAGTGGAGGAGATTTGTAACATCCCCAGCATCACACTACAGTAATCTCCCCCTAATGAAGGTCATGTCATCATGATCATCATGCCAAAATGCCACTTGTCCAAAATCTGCTTCAAATTCAAATTCAAATTTCATGTCAAATATTTGCTTCTTCTTTCATGCAAATAAAATAGTTCATCCTATGGGAAATAATCCCTAGATATTTGTCATGTTGAAGCCAACATTTTTGGAATTCCCAAATTGCCCCTGGGAACTTATTATCTGGTCCAGCAGTATTTAAGATGTCCTTTTCATTTTCTAAAAATGCTTGGACAACTCCTGAAATGCCCAAACTTTTTGTGGCAGTGCTGGATATTGCAAAGTAATTATGTGACCAAGTTTCACATTTTTGCAAAATCTTATGGAAGCTCAAAATATTACTAAACCCCTTTCTATAAAAAGAAATAAAAAAAAAGCCACTGTGCACTGGCCTAAGTGCACAGTGCCTAGAGCCCAGCCCACCACGGCCTCCTCCGCCTCCCCCCTGTTCTCTGTTCAAGCGACCGAGGCACACCCGCTGTCGCCGCCGAACCCACCTCGCCGACCACGCCGCTACAGGCGCCGCGGGTGGATAAAGATCCACCTTTCCTCCCCCTGGCCTCCTCATCCATTCGCCCCCCTCGCTCTCCCTCGTTCACCCCTCTTCTTCTCTGTCTCGTTCGCCCGTGCGCGGTCGTCGACGCGCCACCGTCGATCCCGCGGCCACCGCCTCCCGATCGCCTCGCCGACGCGCCCTACCGCTCTGCCTCGCTCGGCTGCCTCGACTACACCTCGTCATCAAGCTCGGGAACGACCGCACGCTCGGGATCGACCTCACCTCTCCTTCTCGGTTGCCGTCGCCCGCCGTCATCTTCGTCCAATGCTGCTGCTCCTAAGCTCGCACGGGCCTTTCTTGGCCGCCTGGTGAGCTCCTCCGTTCCTCCTTTCCTCTCCTCGCGACGTGCCTTTCGCCGTAGCTAGCTCGCCCGCAAGCCGAGCTCCGCCGTCCGCCATTGCCGTCGTAGGGCTCGCCACCGAGCTCCTCCGCTCGAGCTAGTAGCTCCGACGAGCTCCTAGAGCGCCGTAGACCCCGCCTAGTTGGTTAGTTTGGCTGCTCGCGCGCTCTAATGCTGAACCCGCTCGCGCCCGTACTCCGGCGCCGTTTCTACTCGTCGCCGGCACCGTTTCGGTCGTTCCTGGCCCTGGCCGTCGCCTCCATCTTGCGTGCGACGTCGAACCGCGTCGAACGCACCTAGCTACGACCCCGGAAACCCCCTGTGCGCGAAACCCGACCCCCTCTCCCGACGTGCGCCGTCGCGGGAGGCTCGCCGAAGCACTTCCGGCGCCAATGCCGGTGAGGCTGACCTGGCGCTGACGTATGGGGCCCGCTGAGCCAATGACGGGTGGGCCCAGTTGACTCGTTGACTGAGTCAACCCACTGACATGTGGGGCCGAGTCAATAAAACGTTTTAGATAAATAGAAAATCTGTTAATTAAATTGACTAATTAATCTATTCACCAATTAGACACTGACAGTGGGCCCCGCTTGATAATTAGCTAGTCCAGTCACTGACCAGTGGGTCCCACTGGACCCACAGGTCAGGTTTGACCCCAGTCAACCGTCCTGTTGACTGCTAACATCACCTCTACATCATGCTGACGTCATATTCCATTTCTGTTAATACAAATAAATCCATAAAATTGTTTGAACTTTGAAAATTAATAGAAAATAAACCGTAACTCGGATGAAAATGTTTTCTACATGAAAGTTGCTCAAAACGATGAGGCGAATCCGAATACACGGTCCGTTTACCTGTCAGATGCCTCTAACTATCTGAACATGGAACATTCCCCCTCCGGTCATCTGTCTGACACAGGTCCGGAACCAGGAAAACATTCCCGGTTGAATTTCCCCTTCACCTATATCGTGTAGCCATACGTTAGGTCACACCCGGCACAGCTTATTGCCACGTTATGCTTTGTGATGCTTTGTTTTCTTTATATTTACTGTTTCTTCCCCCTCTTCTCTCTGATAGACCTTGAGACCGCTGCTGATGCCCCTGTGATCGACTACATCAACGACGACCCCTCCTTGCCAGAGCAACCAGGCAAGCCCCCCTTTTGATCATCCCGATATCGCCCATTCCATTCTCTTATGCTTGCATTAGATTTTGCTACTGTTATTGATTGCTCCTATTCTGATGCATAGCCTGCTTTTGTATCTGTTGTTGTACCTTACCTGCTTATCCTAAACTGCTTAGTATAGGTTGTTTAGTGATCCATCAGTGACCCCCACCTTGTCCTTGTTGCCCCTGCTTCATCATTGAAGACCCGATCAACGGGATCGAAGACCAGGCCCCGACACCGCACATCACTTTCCCCTTAGTTGCTCGACACTGCTGGGTTACTATCGAGTGCCGAGGGTGAGACCTCTACAGCACTTCTGATGTTAACCCTGTAGTGTAGCTATTCGGTCGTGGTCATCGAGGGTGATTCCACCTTAACCACTTCCGATACGACTCTGTCGTGCAACCCCTCAAGTGTGAACCTCGGGGGTGATTCCTCTTACGTTCACCTTGATGATTACATCGAGTGGAGTTCACCGGGGGTGATTCCTCGGGTTTTCCCCTTGATGTTTGGACACACGGATACTTGGACCTTACAACTATTACTTGAAAAGGCGGGTCGACCCTGAGGGGTACCTGCGAGTCATGTGGAGACGGGTTGACCTAGAGGGTGCCCGAGAGTTGAATACGAGGCGTGGCCGGGCATTCTTAGCCCTTGCCGCAAGTCCTCGAGACGGGGCAATGGGGTCACATCTTTCGTGAGTCTCTGCTTGCTACCGCGCGTTCCTAATCCACTACGATTTGGATATTTGATCCGAGGGGCCTCTGGCCTGATAGCACTAACCATCACGTGGGCATAGTATGGGCGTTCTGCGTCGTATACATCAGCCGAAGCTTAATAGACGTCAGTGACTGAGTGGCGCGCGCCGGGTTGGACTGGTAAGCTCCTACCTTTTTCAAGGAGGTAGCTAGGTTAGCTCACCGGCCGCGTACGCAACGTGCAGGAGTTCCCGGGGAGATGGCCCATGACCCCTGGGGGCATAGGTTTAGTTCGGCGTGCTGACCTCTCTATTAAGTCTAGGTCGGGTTGCGGCATATTGTTTGGCCGAGGCCGGGCATGACCCAGGAAAGTGTGTCCGGCCGGAGTTAAGCGAGTGTGGTGGGTAAGTTGGTGCACCCCTGCAGGGAAGAACTAATCTATGCATAGCCTGTCCTACGGTAACGGACACTTGGAGTTGTATCCCGATCGATACAACTAGAACTGGATACTTGTGATGAGAATTGGATTGTGATGAGGTGATAACCGGATAGTATGGCTCTGGGATTGCTTTCTCACAGGGAGTCGAGAAAGGATCTCTGGCCGAGGTTGATAACACTACTACTACTTTACTTTATGCTACTCTACTCCCTCCTGTTTGTTGCAAGATGGTGGTTTCCAGAAGCTGCTAGTCTTCGATAGGACTAGGCCTTCTCTCTATTCTGGCATTTCTACAGCCCAGTCCACATATACAGCCCAGGAGCCAGATGCCACCGCCGGTGCCTACTACTACGTGGAGACCGCTGACGACCAGGAGTAGTTAGGAGGCTCCCAGGCAGGAGGCCTTGCCTTTTCGATCGTAGATGCTTTTTGTGCTAGCCTTCTTAAGGCAAACTTGTTTAACTCATGTCTGTACTCAGATATTGTTGCTTCCGCTGACTCGTTTGTATTCGAGCTGATGTATTCGAGCCCTCGAGGCCCATGGCTTGTAATATAAAGCTTGTATTATTTTAATTTGTGTCTAGAGTTGTGTTGTGATATCTTCCCGTGAGTCCTTGATCTTGATCGTACACATTGCGTGTATGATTAGTGTACGATTGAATCGAGGGCGTCACACTGCGGCCTGGGAAAGGGGCGCACTAGCCCTTTGTGGGCTGGTCTGTCCCTCACTCGGCCTATTATGTCCATTCTTTGCCGGGGTTGCCCGAAACTCCTTTCCGGTGACCCGATATGTACCCGGTACCCTCTAGAACACTTCCGGTGTCCGAATACTATTGTCCTATATATCAATCTTTACTTCTTGACCATTTTGAGACTCCTCGTCATGTCCATGATCTCATTTGGGACTCCGAACAACATTTGGTCACCAAATCACATAACTCATATAATACAATATTGTCATCCAACGTTAAGTGTGCGGACCCTATGGGTTCAAGAACTATGTAGACATGACCGGGGCATCTCTCCTGTCAATAACCAATAGCGGAACTTGGATGCTCTTATTGGCTCCCACATATTCTACGAAGATCTTTATTGGTCGAACCGTTATGACAACATACGTTATTCCCTTTGTCCACCGGTATGTTACTTTCCCGAGATTCGATCGTCGGTAGCTTCATACCTAGTTCAATCTCGTTACTGGCAAGTCTCTTTACTCATTCCATAATACATCATCTTGCACCTAACTCATTAGTCACTTTGCTTGCAAGGCTTCTTATGATGTGTATTACCGAGAGGGCCCAGAGATGCCTCTCCGATACTCGAAGTGATAATCCTAATCTCGATCTAGGCCAACCCAACAAACACCTTCGGAGATACCTGTAGATCATCTTTATAATCACCCAGTTACGTTGTGACGTTGGATAGCACACAAGGCATTCCTCCGGTATCCGGGAGTTGCATAATCTCATAGCCGGAGGAATGTGTATTTGACATGAAGAAAGCAATAACAATAAAACTAAACGATCATAATGCTAAGCTAACGAATGGGTCTTGTCCACCACATCATTCTCGTAATGATGTGATCCCGTTTATCAAATGACAACACATGTCTATGGTTAGGAAACTTAACCATCTTTGATCAACGAGCTAGTCTAGTAGAGGCTTACTAGGAACATGGTATTTTGTCTATGTATCCACACCTGTATCAAGTTTCTGGTTAATACAATTCTAGCATGAATAATAAACATTTATCATGAAATAAGGAAATATAAAATAACAACTTTATTATTGTCTCTAGGGCATATTTCCTTCAGTCATCCCGTGTGGGTTCGAGGTGGCAATGGCAATCCGCATTGCACTGCGCCGCTCCTGGGAGGACAACACCCGGCCGACGGACGGATCCTTCCACCGTGATGCCATACCGTTGGTTCACCGGGCTCTCGGGATCTCTAGTGCTGGACCATCGCGGTCCCGGCAGGCGGAACACCTCTCCTTCCCCATCACCGGTCGAGCAGAGTATGAGTCCCACCGGGAACGGGCGGCCCGCCATGGGAAGGAGAGGATAAGGGCCGCCAAGGCCCGTATCAAGGTGGAAATGGCGGCGGCGACGACGACTGATGCGACGGTGCAGGCGGCTGCAAACTAGGGAGGCATCCGCACCCGCATTATGAAGAAACGACAGCAGAAGAATATCCGTGCCCTCACCTGAGAGCAGAATGGGACAGTGCGTGCCATAGCCGGACTGCCATGGAAGGAAGATAAGAAGGACAACGATGGCAAGGACAGCTCCGGCGACATGCAGATCCGGCTCGATCCGTACTGCGTCTTTGACCGATACTTTTGCGAGAAGGGCGGTAAGGGCGCCTCTTGATAACCCACAAGTATATGGGATCGCAACAGTTTTCGAGGGTAGAGTAATCAACCCAAGTTTATAGATTCGACACAAGGGGAGCCGAAGAATACTTGCAAGTATTAGCAGCTGAGTTGTCAATTCAACCACACCTGGAGATTAATTATCTACAACAAAGTGATCAGTAGCACAGTAATATGATAGTTTTGATAGTAGTAGCGACAACAATAGTAACGGTAACAGTGATAGCAATAGTTTTATAGAAGTAGTAGCAGTAGTAACTTAGCAAGAATAATATAAGGTAAATTCGTAGGCATTGGATCGGTGATTCGTTGGATGATATTCATCCTGAGACAGTCATAAGCTAGGGCAAGACGACACTAGCTCTAGTTCATAAATATAATGTAGGCATGTATTCCGGAAATAGTCATACGTGCTTATGGAAAGAATTTGCCTGACATCTTTTGTCCTACCCTCCCGTGGCAGCGTGGTCCTATTGGAAACTAAGAGATATTAAGGCCTCCTTTTAATAGATAACCGGAACAAAGCATTAGCACACGGTGAATACATGAACTCCTCAAACTATGATCATCACCGGGAGTGGTCTCGACTATTGTCACTTTGGGTTGCCGGATCATAACATGTAGTAGGTGACAAGCAGTAAGCATTATACAGAGACATGCTACAATTAGCGTCCATCGGAGATAAGGAAGGAGTGCGTACAAGGGAACCATCTACCCTATCCACCAATCAATACCCTACCTTGCATTCCCCCTCGCATATCCGACGAGGAAGAATCCACGAGGCACTCACAAGGTTAGCAATTTTATTAAAAGTTGAAGTTGTATTAGGATCTGGCAACTAACGAGTTTAAGGGTGAGAAAGATTGAGCAATTATTAGATGCAGTTGTTCTATTATCTCGTACAAAAGCTCCAACTCATCCATAACTGTAGAGGTGATTATTCGACTAGATTTAAACCTATAGAGGTGCACCAAATTACTCATACATGTATGACCGTCCCTTAAAGGTTGGTTGTTAGCACATTATATTCATGGCCGGTAGGGTTTGGATTGACTTGACACTTCCCAAATGCTACAAACAAGTTCATGGAGCCACTCATAATGATTTGAATTCAAATTGGGTGGCCGGTTGTAGCCCCGAGTCAGACTGTGATGTTGCGAGCACATCTACAAGGCCAGTGCCATATATGATAAGCACCTAGAAATCATACCGCCTATTTATATGTACGTAAACGTAGGGGAGGGCTTGCTCCCAACAATATAGCCTCCCCAAGTAATAACAACACCCGAAATCATCTTGTTCGTACCTACAACAACATGATTATAGGTGTATGCCAAATGGAAAACCGAACTTGGTGTGGCCCCTCGACATTGCTACTTTGAGCTACGTAGGGATTTCCTCAAAGAGTAGAGAATGATGTAGTACAGTAGAGAAAAGTATTTCCCTCAGTTAAGAACCAAGGTTATCAATCCAGTAGGAGAACCACGCGAAACCTCGTTAGCAGCACCTACTACAAAAGAGCAAATATTTGCACCCAATGCGGTCAAGGGGCTTGTCAATCCCCTTGGCGATTATTTGTAAGGATCAAATATGATAAAGATAGATAGATAAAATAAAACACAAAAAAATAACAGTAAATAAATTGCAGCAAGGTACTTTTGGATTTAATATATGATAAAAGTAGACCCCGTGGGGCATAGTTTCCACTAGAGGCTTCTCTCTCGAACAAAAAGCATACGATAGGCAAACAAATTATTGTTGGGCAATTGATAGAAAAGCGCATAGTTATGACGATATTCAAGGCAATGATCATGTATATAAGCATCACATCTAAGACAAGCAGACCGACTCTTGCCTACATCTACTACTATTGCTCCACCCATCAACCACTATCCAGCATGCATCTAGAGTATTAACTTTATGAAAAACAGAGTAACGCCTTATGCAAGATGACATGATGTAGACAAAGTAAATCCAATCAATATGAATAAACCCCGTCATTTTCCCCTTAATGGCAACAATACAAATACATGTCTTGTCCCCTTCTATCACTTGGATATAGAGCACCACAAGATTGAATCCATT
Source organism: Triticum timopheevii (assembly GCA_963921465.1). Classification (NCBI taxonomy): domain Eukaryota; kingdom Viridiplantae; phylum Streptophyta; class Magnoliopsida; order Poales; family Poaceae; genus Triticum; species Triticum timopheevii. The sequence goes on from OY997268.1 coordinate 204,491,096, forward strand.
ACAAAGCACCTCTGCCGTTGCAAGATAAATCAATCTAGTTGGCCAACCAAACAAATAGATTGGAGGGAAATACAAAGATATAATAATCATACATAAAAGAATTCAGAGAAGACTCAATTAATATTCATGAATAATCCGATCATAAACCCACAATTCAACAAACACACCGCAAAAGAAGATTACATCGAATAGATCTCCAAGAACATCGAGGAGAACATAGTATTGAAGATCAAATAGAGAGAAGAAGTCATTTAGCTACTAGCTATGGACCCATAGGTCTGTGGTAAACTATTCACACATCATCAGAAGGGCAGCAAGGTTGATGTAGAAGCCCTCTGTGAATGATTCCCCTTCCGCCAGAGTACCGGAAAAGGCCTCCAGATGGGATCACGGAAGAACAGAAACTTGCGGTGGCGGAAAAAGTATTTTCGGTGGCTCCCTATTGGTTTCCTGATTTTAGAGAATTTATAGAGGTGCAATTAGGTCAGACGGAGCCACAAGGGCCCAAAAGGCATTAGGGCGCACCCAGGGGGTAGGCACGCCCTATTGCCTTTCCATCTCCTCCGTTTGCCTTCTGGTATCCTCCCGGAGCTTCTAGGGTCTCTCTTGTCTAGGAAAAAATCGTCAAAAAGTTTGGTAGCATTTGGACTTTGTTTGGTACTGATTTCCTGGAAAACCAAAAATAGGCAAAAAATAGCAAATGGCACTTGCCACTAGGTTAATAGGTTAGTCCCAAAAAATATTATATAATTACATATAAAACATCCAAGGTTGATACTATAATAGCATGGAACAACAAAAAATTATAGATACGTTGGCGACGTATCAGACATGTGTGTGGTCTAAGGTAGTATACCATGTGAAGACCCATTAAAACTCCACGAGTGGTTAGAGTGCTCGGTCTTGGATCAAGAATACCAGAACTCAGGTCCTAGTGTCATCCCAAGTAGAACAAAACACCGATGCATAACCATGCATGGCCTTCCCACCTTTTCCTTCTTAACTTATAGCACATTTCATATCATGGCATATCAAATAAAATAGTGTATCACAGTCGGGGTAACAACTATCCATAAGCTAACAAAAAGAGATAGATATAACATGACTCGAAAAACACCATAAGCATGCATACTAAGACAAAAGCAGGGCTAATAAGGCAAAACAAGCATGAACATAGCACTAATACACTAATTCATGAATAAGGAAGAGGCAACGAGATGCGTCATAATTTTTAAGGAGGCTTTGATTGAATGGAATCCCCACTTGGTACATTCTCAAACTTTGCTCGTATCTCACATCATCTCCGGATCCTATCCGTGAAGAAGCAATTGTAGATGCATTCTATTACTGCGACAAAGATTCAACATGTTCATGATATGCAATGCATGACATGGCAAGGATGGTAGGAAATATTAACTTAATGCAGTTGAATCAAGTTCAGTGGAATTCACATGAAACAGATATGGCACGATCATTACATGCAACAGTTAAGTATGAAGGTTAATAAGTGTAGATATCACAAATGAACATGGCATTTGTTGGTGATGTATTGCAGTAAGACTTCCACACCTATAAAATGGAGTGGGCGCCTTTCAATTCTCGCACCAGTAATTGGAAAGTTACAAGAGACCTAAGACTTTATCATCATTTCCATTTACTCCATATAAAGAAAAGGTTAATAATGGAAAGCTTAGCTCCAATTTTAATTGATGCAAACATGCATGCAAGTAACATATTAATGATGGGCCAAATGCATTTTTGCTCTTAGTCAGAACCAGCTCATGGTTTTTGCGCTTACTTTTCGGCCATGCTCAGTTTCCTCTTAGATTTATCCCCAAGGTCGTCCGAGTGCCCTTTGACCATTTGACCAATATTTGAAAATTCATATGAACTCATAAAACTGCAAATCAGATATCAAAATGTTCAGAAAAAACATTACCTTTATGTACATGTCATTTGCATCCATGAAAAAAATATTGTTTGAACTACCTAAGGTTATTAATATATTAGCATTATTAAACATAAAAAGGTATAATAATATTTATCATAAATAAAAATGACATGCAATTATATGTGATGTTTTCTAAATATTAAGATATCTTATTTGTGTTTTTTGAGTTCATATGAATTTGTTATGAATTTTCAAATGACTTTGATTATACATTATTTGTTGTCGGATATGGTGACTTTATGGTCAGTGTGTGGTGACATTGGATAGATACTATGGGAGGTTGGTCACACAAAACAAGAGTGGGAAAGAATTTAATTTTCGTGAGAGCTTTGACTATCATGGAGAAAATAATGGACTACAGTTGTAGGCAGAATTATGTGACGTCAAGGAAGTAGTAGCGGAGCTCATGTTTAATGGTTCAGGTCCAAGGTACACGCATGGTGGCTTCAGGATGGTGATGGCATATTTACAAAGGTGGAGTAGTAAAATATGTGTCAAAATTATGTTACGAGTTGTGCTACACTTGGACTTGTAATTAGCGGATGGTTAGGTGTTTAAGTCAAACATGTGTAACCTGGGCCTATTATATAAAGGCACTGTTGGGTAGCCAAATAGACTAGACATAAATTGGTTGGCTAGACAGAGATCACGAGCGAGACGACCCGACGCCCGTGGTAAGGACGGCCAGGCCGGACGTGGCATGGTGGTCGGAGTGCTGTCTGATGGTCTCGATGGGTTTATCCTCGACTATACCATATTGATTTAGTTCATGGGAGAAGCATATGTACTCATGATTTGGAGATGTAGCCATGTTGACTAACTGCTTAATAAATCTCGGTGTCATTTTTTCTATTTGTGTGATTGATTATCCTTGATATAATCGAACGTGCACCTCAAATTATTTTAACATCGCTCACACATAAGGGCATATCCAACGGCGACACCCAAATTTCCTCCCGCATCTGTCTACAGCCAGTGGGCCAGTCCGCGGATATGGACGCGAGAGGCCGCCATGCAACCCTGCCCACATACATTTCAAACACCTTTTCAACAAACCGGATAAAATTCATGCAAACACACCAGATTTCATACAAACCGGACGAAAATGTTCACATTTTGGACATATTTTGAACTAAAAAGGGTACCGGACTAAGAAAAAACTAGTCTATGGCTGGCGCCGGCGGATATCTATTCCGACGACATGGATACCCTTGACTAGTCAACTAATAACCCACAAGTATAGGGGTTCGCAACAGTTTTCGAGGGTAGAGTATTCGACCCAAATTTATTGATCCGACACAAGAGGAGGCAAAGAATGTTTGTAAGTATTAGTAATTGAGTTGTCAATTCAACCACACCCGAAGATTAAATATCTGCAGCAGAGTGATCAATAGCACACTAGTTTGGTAATTCGGTAGTGATAGCAGTGATAGTAACAACAACAGTAACGGTAGGAGCAGTAGTAATTTTGTAGCAGTTGTAACAGTAGCAATAGTAATAGTAATGCAGCCAAGACCAATATGTGAAAAGCTCGTAGGCATTGGATCGGTGATAACATTGGGTAAATTCGTCATATAACAATCATAACCTAGGGCAACACAGAACTAGCTCCCGTTCATCAATGTAATGTAGGCATGTATTCCGTAAATAGTCATACATGCTTATGGAAAAGAAATTGCATGGCATCTTTTCTCCTACCCTCTCGTGGCAGCGAGGTCCACAAGGAAACTAAGGTATATTAAGGCCTCCTTTTAATAGAGAATGGAAAGAAAGCATTAACACGTAGTGAATACATGAACTACTCAAACTACGATCATCACCGGAAAGAATACCAATTGTTCTCACCTTGGGGATATGTAGACCATAACACGTAATAGGTGCATATAACTTGCAAGATCGAAGCAAGAACATAGATATAATGGTGAAAACATAAATGGTTCAGATCTGAAATCATGGCACTTGGGACCTAGTGACAAGCATTAAGCATAGCAAAGTCATAGCAACATCAATCTCAGAACATAGTGGATACTAGGGATCAAGCCCTAACAAAACTAACTCGACTACATGATGAATCTCATCCAACCCATCACCGTCCAGTAAGCCTATGAAGGAATTATTCACTCCCGGCGGTGAGCATCATGAAATTGGTAATGGAGGATGGTTGATGATGATAAAGACGGAAGATCCCCCTCTCCGGAGCCCCGAACGGACTCCAGATCTGGCCTCCCGATGAAGAACAGGAGGTGGCAGCAGCTCCGTATTGTGAAACCCGATGATACACCCTCTCCTATTTTTTCTCCAAAAATAGGAATTTATAGCGTTGGAATTAGGGTCAGTGGTGCCTTGTGGGTCCCACTACCCACTAGGGCATGCCAGAGGGGGGTGGCATGCCCTGGTGCCTAGTGGGCAGCTTCCCCCCTCTAGTGGGTCTTGGTTCCAGTAATTTTTATTTATTCCAAAATAATTCTCCAAAAAGTTCCGCCTAATTCTGAGAACTTTTATTTCTGCCCAAAACAACACCATGGTAGTTTCGCTGAAAACAGTATCAGTCTGGGTTAGTTTCATTCGAATCATGAAAATTAGAGTCCAAAGCAAGAGCAAAGCATTAGAAAAAGTAAATACGATGGAGATGTATCAACTCCCCCAAGCTTAACCCATTGCTTGTCCCCAAGCAATTCTGTTGATAAATTCAAAGTGATAAAGAAAAACTTTTATGAACTCTTTTGTTCTTGTGTCCATATATATATGCTTAAATAGTACCAAGGTTTTCAACAAAGATATGACTAACCATGCAAGCAATAACTCTTAGAAATTATATTCACTCATATCAATAGCATAATCAACTAGCGAGCAATAATAAAATATTTCAAATGCCAACAATTGTCAAAACAATCATGATATAATATGACAATAATGGTATCTCACTAGCCTTTTCTAAGACCGCAAAACATAAATGCGGAGCACCTCCAAAGTTCAAGCAACGACTAAACATCGTAATTCTTGGTAGAAGAGATCCAGTCATGATGCACACAACATTAACTATACACAATGCATGAAGATGAGAATAGTGCTCTCAGGACTGGTTCTTATTTGAGAAGGTGATGACTCAACATAAAAGTAAAATAACATAAAAGTAAGTAGATAGGCCCTTCGCAGAGGTAAGCAGGGATTTGCAGAGATGCTAGACCTCGAAACATATATCAGAGATAAATATAATTTTGGGAGGTATACTTTCCTGTCATCGTTACGACCAAGAGTTATCAATATCTTCCATGCTAAACACATTAGCAGCGGTTCCCAAGCGGTAAAAGTAAAGTTTACTCCCCCTCCACCAACAAACACAAGCCATGGCTAGCCGAATCTACGGGTGCCTTCCATACCAATAACAGTCCGGTGGAGTTTTTTTGTTGCAATTTCATGGGACTGGGCATCCCGATTACCAACCCCTCTCATGCAAGGATGAGTTAATAAACACTCATCATGAGAATAACCCGCTTAGCATGGAAGATACAGACCACCCCCTGTTGCTCAATGAGCGGTATAGGCACACAAACAGATGTTCATTTGAATTTTTAGAGGTGGCACATGCATATTTACTTGGAACGACAGAGTAATACTGCATATAGTTAGATATAGTGGACTCATCTGGAACACCTTTGGTTTATTGGTTTGCATGCTCAAGCAGTATTCCCGCTTGGTACATGTGAAGGCTAGCAAATAGGTTGAGAAGTGACAAGCTAGAGAGCAAAAAGGGTCATGATCACGCATTATGAATAATCAACATTAAATACTAGCATGAGTAGGATATAAACACCATGAACATAAATATTTTGGAGGCTATGTTGGTTTTGAATCAACTGCATGCGTGAACACGTGCCACGTCAAGCTACTTGAAGCATTCAAAGGAGGATACCATATCATCATACTACATCACAATCATTTTAATGTATGTTGACACTCAAGATAAATTATTATCCACTCCAAACTACTTAAGCATGGCATGAGCAACTATAATGTCTAATTGTCATTGTAAACATGTTTAATCATAATATGCTGAATCATGGATACTGAGTTAAACATATTTACAAAAACGGAAACAAATTGAGTTCATACCCGCTTTTCCTTGCTACACTCACTTCATCAAATATCGTCATTATTGCCTTTCATTTGCACGGCCAAATGATATAAAAATAATAATAGTGCAAGAGTGTCATGGACTAAGTTGGAATCTGCAACATTTTATTCAAAGGAGAAGACGATAATATGGGATCTTTGTTAGATCAATAATAATGCATATGAGAGCCACTTAACATTTTCATCGTGGTCTTCTCCTTAGTACGACTCAACGAAACAAAAGAAAAGAATTTCAGAGAAACACACTAAAATATTTTTGGAGTTTTTGATTTTTCTTGAAGAAAGCAAATTAAAGAATGAAAAATGAAAACAAGAAAAACTATTTACACGGGACAGCTCCCAACAAGCAAAAGAAGAAATGGGAAATCTTTTTGGGTTTTCTTTTAATGCTACAACTAAATTAAACTAGAAAGAAAATCCGAAAAGAAGTAGGAAATATTTTTGGATTTTCTCTAAGTTTTTCAAACACACAAGAAAGCGAGAAAACAAGACTAACATGGATCATACAATGAAAAAGTATGAACACCGATAAATAGAATGAAGTGTGTGAACATGAATGTAATTTCAGTGGAAATACATACTCCCCCAAGCTTAGGCTTTCAGCCTAGCTCAGTAATCACCATCCGTAGCCTGGGTAATAGTCAGAATGATAGCTCGTGGAGGCTCTTGGTGCAGCCTCCTCAGCCTGGCGAGTAGCCTCTACTGCCGCATTGTATTCGCGCGCCTCTTTCTCATAGATGTAATATCTTCCTTTACTCTAATAATCAAAGAGAGCGGGTGCAGGCAAAATAACAGGTATGATAGGTTTTTCATTAAACATCAAGTTATAGTTGTAATTCATGGCTCCATACTTGATGAACTTGCGACACTGCATCTCATCAAAGTCTAGATATCTAGTGGGTAAAATAGGATCATTAGGCAATGGTGAAACTCTTAGCCTTGCAGCTAAGCGAGAGGCATAAATTCCTCCGTATAAATGACCACTATCAGCATTATGTTGCATCCTCCGTGCAACAATTGCTCCAAGATTATAACATTTATTGACCGTTAAAGCAGTATGAATAAGGCTTAAATCCGGGCACAAAGTGTGCTACAGTCTTGGTTTCCTACGATGCATTTGCCATTAAAGAGTGCAAAATGGATGGAGGGAAATTGTACACTTTTTATTCTAGCTTGTGTAACCCCTCTATCCTCACCACAATAGAGGCTGCTCGGGAACATTTCATACTCAGATTTTGGTGGTTCATCTAGCGATCCCCGGTATGGAATTTTTCCTCCGTCATAGAATTCTTCTAAGGGAACACTAAAGGTTGTATCATAAAGGCAAAATGAGACTCTGAATTCATGAGGATGATACTTACACTTTTTGGTGAACGATTCAGTAAGGTTGTAATGCTGAGTGCACTTATCTTCGATGAAGGGTGCGAGCTCAGTGTTCTAAAAATAATGATCAAATTCTTCCTTAATGCCCACACTTAGCATGAAATCGTCACACGGCCATAGGCACGATCTGGTGTCGGTATCCCGCACCGAACTTGCCCTTGGTTCATCATAGGCTTGTTGTATCGAGCTCTCACTCGACGATGCCTCTGAGGACCTCTGCCATGAAGAACTCTTCCTAAAGAGGTGCATTTTATTTGCGAACAATTTCTGAAATATTTTGGGACCCAAATTGATATCAACAGAACTTCACAAGATTGATAGCAACTACTCATATGTATGTCTAGAGGCTATATCAAGCATTCAAACTACTTAGAACTCAAAGAATTCCACATGCAAGCTCAGTTACAGCAGCACCAAGAGTAGCTAATTACTCAAAATATAAACCACTAGAGCAAAAACTAATTGGAAAAATGGAGGAGTCACATACCAAGTAGCAATCCCCCAAAACAGTTCTGAAAACGGAGCTTCGAGCAAAGAGATCGAAATCCGCAGGTTTGAGAGCAAGAAAATGAGAGAGAGAGAGGGGAGAGAGAGCTAGAGTGATTTTTTTTCTGGAGGTAGGTGACGAAGTGAGCTAAAGGGATAAATGACTCGGTGCCTATGGGCCCACTACCCACCAGGGCGTGTGATAACTGATACATCCATTTTGCATCATGTTTACCTACTGTTATTTATGTTGTTTTATTGTATAATAATGCTTTTTCGAGTAATTCTAATGCCTTTTCTCTCATAATATGCAAGGTACACACAAAGGGGGAGAATTCTGGCAGCTGGAAATCTGGACCTGAAAAAGCTACGTCAGGCTACCTATTCTGCACAACTCCAAATGAGCTGAAATTTCACGAGGATTTTTTATAGAATAAATGATAATTATTGGAGCCAATAAGTACCAGAGGGGGCCCACCAGGTGGGCACAACCCACCTGGGCACGCTAGGGAGCCCAGGCGCACACTGCTGGGTTGTGCTCCCCTCGGCCCACCTCTGGTGCCCCTCCTCTGGTACATAAGTCATTTTGACCTAGAAAAAAAAGGAGAGGACTTTCGGGATGAAGTGCCGCCATCTTGAGGCGGAACTTGGGCAGGAGCACTTTTGCCCTCCAGCGGAGCGATTCCGCCGGGGGAACTTCCCTCCCGGAGTGGGAAATCATCGTCATCATCCTCACTAACAATTCTCCCATCTTGGCGAGGGCAACATCCATCAACATCTTCAAAAACACCATATCCTCTAAAACCCTAGTTCATTTCTTGTGTTCAATATTTGTACCGGAACTATATATTGGTGCTTGTGGTTGACTAGTAGTGTTGATTACATCATATAGCTGATTACTATATCGTTTATTTAGTGGAAGATTATATGTTCAAATCCATTATGCTATTTAATACCCCTCTGATCTTGAGCATGATTATCATTTGTGAGTAGTTACTTTTGTTCTTGAGGTGAAGAGAGAGATCATGTTGCAAGTAATCATGTGAACTTGATATGTGTTCGATATTTTGGTGATATGTATGTTGTGATTCCCTTAGTGGTGTCATGTGAACATTGACTACATGACACTTCACAATATTTGGGCCTAAGGGAATGCATTGTGGAGTAGTTATTAGATGATGAGTTGCGAGAGTGACAGAAGCTTAAACCTTAGTTTATGCGCTATTCCGTAAGGGACCGATTGGATCCAAAAGTTTAATGCTATGGTTAGAATTTATTATTAATACTTTTCTCGTAGTTGCGGATGCTTGCGAGGGGGTTAATCATAAGTAGCAGGTTTTTTCAAGTAAGAACAACACCTAAGCACCAGTCCACCCACATACCAAATTATCAAAGTAGCGAACATGAATCGAACCAAAATGATGAAAGTGACTAGATGAAATTCCCGTGTACCCTCAAGAACGCTTTTCTTATCATAAGAGACTGTTTTGGCCTGTCCCTTTGCCTCAAAAGGATTGGGCTACCTTGCTGCACATTTTTTTACTACTACTGTTACTTTCTCGTTACAAATTATCTTGCTACCAAAGTACTTTGTTACTTACAATTTCAGCACTTGCAGACATTACCTTGCTGAAAACCACTTGTCATTTCCTTCTTCTCCTCGTTGGGTTTGACACTCTTAGTTATCTAAAAGGCTACAATTGATCCCATATACTTGTGGGTCATCAAGGCTCTTTTCTGGCGCCGTTGCCGGGGAGTGAAGCGCTCTTGGTAAGTAGAATTTGGCAAAAAAAATTATTACTACGTGCTGAAATTTATGGTCACTTGTTACTATGGAAAACAATCCTTTGAGGTGTTTGTTCGTGGTATCTTCACCTCGACTAGAACCACAATTAGTTACCCCTCAACCTATTGCACCTACTGAAAATATTGAATATGAAATTCCTTCGGGGATGGTAGAACAACTGCTAGGTAATCCTTATGCAGGAGATGGAACCGAACATCCTGATATGCACTTGATATATGTGGATGAAATTTGTGGATTGTTTAAGCTTGAAGGTTTACTCGGAGATGAAGCTAAGAAGAAGGTTTTCCCTTTATCTTTGAAGGGAAAGGCATCGACATGGTATGTGCTATGTGATGATATTGGGTCTTGGAACTAGGAATCAGTTTAAATTGGAATTCCATCAAAAAAAATTATCCTATGCATTTAGTTCATCGTGATCGGAATTATATATATATAATATTTGGCCTCGTGAAGAGAAAGTATTGCTCTAGCTTGGGGGAGGCTTAAGTCAATGTTATATTCATGCCCAAATCATGAGCTCTCAAGAGAAATTATTATTCAGAATTTTTATGCTCGGCTTTCTCGTAATGATCAATCCATGCTCGATAATTCTTGTACCGGTTATTTTATGAAGAATACTATTGAATTCTGGTGGGATCTTTTAGAAAGAATTAAACGCAACTCTGAAGATTGGGAACTCTACAAAGGTAAAGAGTTAGGTATTGAGCCTAAGTTTGATTGTGTTAAATCATTTATGAATACCAATGCTTTTCAAAAGTTTAGCACTAAACATGGACTTGACTCTGAGATAGTAGCTTCCTTTTGTGAATCTTTTGCTACTCATGTTGATCTTTCTAAAGAGAGGTGGTTCAAATATCACCCACCAATTAAAGAAGAAATTAAAGAACCGCTAAAAGCTAAAGATGAAACTATCATTTATAATGTTGATCCAGTTGTTCCCACTGCTTATATTGAAAAACCACCTTTCCCTGTTAGGATGAAGGAACATGCTAAAGTTTCAAATTTGGTCAACAAAAGTTATATTAGAACACCTAATCCAGCTGAACAAATCAAAGTAGAACCTAGTGTTGCTTTGGTTAAAGATCTCTTGGTCGATAATATTTATGGGCATGTTATTTACTTCTGTGATGAAGCTGCTAGAATTCTAAACCCGATGAAAAATATAAACATAGACCTGTTGTTGGTATGTCTGTTGTCGCAGTTAGATAGGAGATCATGGTTATCATGGTTTATGTGACATAGGTGCTAGCGTGAGTGCTATTCCTTTTACCTTATATCAAGAAATTGAATGACATAGCACCCGCTAAAATAGAAGACATAGATGTTACTATTAAGCTTGCTAATAGAGATACTATATCTTCAATTGGGATTGTTAGAGATGTTGAAGCATTGTGTGGGAAAATAAAATACCCTACTAATTTTCTTATTCTTGATTCCCCACAAGATGGCTTTTGCCCCATTATCTTTGGTAGACCCTTCTCGAACACCGTTAATGCTAAAATAGATTGTGAGAAAAAACTGTTGGTGTTAGCTTTGGTGCTGAATCTCATGGGTTTAATTTTCTAAGTTTAGTAGAAAGCATCATAATAAAGATTTGCCTAGTAAGAATGAAATTATTGGTCTTGCTTCTATTGTTGTACCTCCTACTGATCCTTTAGAACAATATTGGCTAGACCATGAAAATGATTTGCATATGCTTGAAAGAAATAAAATAGATAGAATCTTGTTCGAAACACAACCTCTGCTTAAACACAATCTGCCTATTGAAACTCTAGGAGGTCCTCCTCCACCTAAAGGTGATCCTGTGTTTGAACTAAAGCAATTGCCAGACACTTTGAAATATGCTTATCTTGACGAGAAAAATATATATCCTGTTATTATTAGTGCTAACCTTTCAGAACATGAAGAAGAAAGATTATTGAAAGTTCTAAGGAAGCACCGAGCTGCTATTGGATATACTCTTGATGATCTTCAGGGCATTAGTCCCACTCTATGCTAGCACAAGATTAATATGGAACCCGATGCTAAACCCATTGTTGATTACCAACGTCAGTTAAATCCGAAGATGAAAGAAGTGGCAAGAACGGAAATATTGAAACTTTTGGAAGCATGTATAATCTACCCTATAGCTGATAGTAGATGGGTAAGTCATGTTCACTGTGTCCCTAAGAAAGGAGGTATTACTGTTGTTCCTAATGATAAGAATGAACTTATTCCGCAAAGAATTGTCACAAGCTATAGAACGGTAATTGATTTTAGAAAATTAAACAAAGAAACTAGAAAACATCGTCACCCTCTTCCTTTTATTGATCAAATGCTAGAAATATTATCTAAGCACATACATTTTTGCTTCCTTGATGGATATTCTGGTTTTTCACAAATACCTGTTTCTCAACCTGATCAAGAAAATACCACTTTTACTTGCCCTTTTGGAACTTATGCTTATAGACGTATGCATTTTGGTTTATGCAATGCACCTGCTACCTTTCAAAGATGGATGACTGCTATATTCTCTGATTTTTGTGAAAAGATTGTTGAGGTTTCCATGGATGACTTTTTTGTTTATGGGAAGTCGTTTGATGATTGTTTAAGCAACCTTGATCGAGTTTTTCCAAGATGTGAGCAAACAAATCTTGTCTTGATTGGGAGAATGGCCACTTTATGGTTAACAAAGGTATTGTCTTGGGCCATAAAATTTCTAAAATAGATATTGAAGTGGACAAAGCAAAGGTTGATGCAACTGAGAAAATGCCATGTCCTAAAGATATCAACAGTATTCATAGTTTCCTTGGTCATGTTGGTTTCTATAGGGAATTTATCAAAGACTTTTCTAAAATTTCTAGGCCTCTTACAAATCTTTTGCAAAAGGATATTCCTTTTGTTTTTGATGATGATTGTTTAGAAGCCTTCGAAACACTCAAGAAAGCCTTAATTTCTGCACCTATTGTTCAACCACTTGATTGGAACCTGCCTTTTGAAATTATGTGTGATCCTAGAGATTATGCTGTCGGTGCTGTTCTAGGATAAAAAATGGATAAGAAACTTGTTATCCACTATGCCAGCAAAACTTTAGATAGTGCTCAACGAAATTATGCTATTACTGAAAAAGAATTCTTAGCAGCGGTGTTGCTTGTGATAAATTTAGATCCTACATTGTTGATTCCAAAGTGACTGTTCACACCGATCATGCTGCCATAAAATATATGGAAAAGAAAGATGCTAAACCTAGACTCATTAGGTGAGTTATTCTACTACAAGAATTTGATTTGGATATCACTGATAGAAAAGGAGCAGAGAACCCCATAGCTGTTTACCTGTCTAGGCTTGACAATACTCTTGATGACCCACAACCTATTAATGATAGCTTTCCTGATGAACAGTTAGCTGCAATAAATATTTCTAACAGTACACCTTGGTATGTTGACTATGCTAATTATATTGTTCCTAAATACATCCCTCCTAGCTTTACATACCAACAAAAGAAAAATTCTTCTATGATTAAGACATTACTTTTGGGATGAACCACATCTTCATAAAGAAGGAGTAGATGGTATTATTAGACATTGTGTACCTGAGCATGAACAGGAATGAATCCTACGGAAATGGCACCCCAAATCTTATGGAGGACATCATGCGGGAGACAGAACTGCCCATAAGGTATTTCAATATGGGTTTTATTGGCCTACTCTATTCAAGGATGCCCGTAAGTTCGTCTTATCTTGTGATGAATGTCAAAGAATAGGTAATATAGGTAAGCGTCAAGAAATGCCTATGAATTATTCACTTGCTGTAGAACCATTTGATGTTTGCGGATTTGACTTCATGGGACCTTTTCTTTCCTCTGATGGGTATACTCATATTTTGGTTGCTGTTAATTAAGTTACTAAGTGGGTAGAAGCTATTCCAACTAGTAGTGCTGATCACAACACCTCTATTAAAATGCTTAAGGAAGTTATTTTCCCAAGATATTTAACGACCGATGGTGGTTCACCCTTTATTCATGATGCTTTCCGTAAAATGCTTGCCAAGTACGATGTTAACCACAGAATTGCATCACCCTATCATCCTCTGTCTAGTGGTCAAGTTGAACTTAGCAATAGAGAAATAAAATTAATTTTACAAAAGACTATCAATAGGTCCCGGAAGAATTGGTCTAAGAAAATAGATGATGCACTTTCGTCTTATAGAACAACACATAAAAATCATATGGGTATGTCTCCTTATAAAATGGTTTTTGGAAAAGATTGTCATTTTCCTCTTGAGTTAGAACATAAAGCATATTGGGCAATTAAGGAACTCAACTATTATTTCAAACTTGCTGGTGAAAAGAGGTTATTTGATATTAACTCATTAGATGAATGGAGAACCCAAGCTTATGAAAATGCAAAGTTATTCAAAGAAAAAGTTAAAAAGATGGCATGATAAAAGAATCCAAAAGCGTGAGTTCAAAGTTGGAGAATATGTTCTTTTGTACAACTCTCGTTTCAGATTCTTTGCAGGAAAACTCCTCTCCAAATGGGGAGGACCCTATGTTATCGAGGAGGTTTACCTATCTGGAGCTATCAAAATAAATAATGTCGAAGGTACTAACCCGAAGGTTGTTAATGGCAACGAATAAAACGTTATATCTCAAGTACGCCCATTAATGTTGAAAGCAATATTATCCAAACTATGACACCGGAAGAACACGTAAAAGAAACCTTCCAGAACACTCTAGAATCATGAAAAAGAGGAGGTACGTGATACGGTAAGTAAACGGACTCCGAAAAATCCGCAAAAATGTTTTTTGCAAGTTTTGGAATATTTAGAAAATTAGGAAAATAAGAACTACCAGGAAGGTGACCCTGGTGGGCACAAGACACCAGGGCACGCCTGGTTTGCCAAGCGCGCCCAGGTGGGTTGTGCCCACCTCGGGTACCTTCCGGACACCGTTTTTCTTCCGTTTGCTTGTTTCCCAAGATAAAAATATATTTATATACCCTCGAACCTATTGACCTCCGTATCACGGAGAAATCTCTTGTTTTCTTTTCTTGATGTTTTTTGACAGATCTAATCCACCATGGCCGCTTCAAGCTCCTCCAAGGACAATTTCTTCGAGAATGTCGTCAACCCATATCTGCGGGAGGTGATATAGCACCCTCAAGCTATCCAGATGTGTGATGGGGTGGTCCACGTCGATGATGTGCAAGGACCCAAGGGGACTGGATCCATGGAGGCTAGGCTTGAAGTTATGGAGCAGGAAGTCTTCCAGTGCAAGGGGATGGTGGAACATGGACTCAATGGCAATCACCTCATGATCGCGGACTACACCCGTGATCTCAAGGTGGATGGAAAGTTCATGAAGGACATCGTCTTCTCCTTCAACGAGAAAATCAACTCCCTCCAGAGCTAGATCTACGACCTTCAAAACCAAGTCTTTGAATATGAGGCAAGGTTTAAAGGTATGAGTTTGGCTGCCAGTTGCAGGAACCGAGAGACTCACTCTTCCTCTTATGATGGTGAGCCTGTCGTGGAAACCCGAGGCCAAGATCGCTACTGCTTCATCACCACCACCCCCTTCTTCATCACCAAAAGAAAATTGACTATCGTGTACGGGCACTCCCCTTGGCTTTCGCCAAGCTTGGGGGAGGTGCCCGGATATTGTATCGCCTCCACTATCTTTTGCCTTTACTTTTCTTAGTTCGATCCATACTTATCTTTTGCTTTAGATGAATAAAAGTTTAGTTCGATCATTTCTTTTCAAGAGTTTGCTTAGTGATCTATCCTTGTAATCGTGTGCGAGATATATAATAAAGTTTTGTTTGAGTTTTGCTTCTTTTACTTCCATGTTTCAATAAAAAGAAAGGAAATAAATGAAAAAGATCATATGCTAATCTTATGGTAAGTAATGACATCACATAAGGAAAAGTATAAGTAGAAATTTTTATTGTAGATTGACAAACATAGCATTGGTCAATGATGCAACTCATGAAAGAATTAATAAGGGAAGAGAAGATTCACATGCAAATACACTATCCTGGAAATCGTTTGTGATTGTGAGAACCCATCAAAATATTATATGCCAAAATTATTGACGTTGGACAAGGAAGACAACGTAGTGATTTATGTTTGTTCATATTCACATAGAAGCTATATTGTCATAGATCCTTCAACATGTGGTGTTTCCCCTATCTTTGCTAGCCAAAAATTCAGCACCAAGTAGAGATACTACTTCTGCATCCAAAACCCCTTAAACCCAAATCTTGTTTTGAGAGTCCACCATACCTACCTATGGTTTGAGTAAGATCCTTCAAGTAAGTTGTTATAGGTACAATAAGGCAATACACATTTCTTCTAAAAGTGTTAGATCATTTAGTGTAAGAGAAAATTGAATGTTGTACGGACTTGTGATGGCGAAGAATAAAAGCGACAGACTGCATAATAAAGGTTGCCATCATAAGGGGCAATATAACGTGACGTTCTCTTGCACTAACACATTGATCATACAAACAAAAAGCGCATGGCAACCTCTGCTTCCCTCTATGAAGGGCCTACCTTTTACTTTTATGTATTTACTTTAATGCAAGAGTCAAAGTTCTTCTCTCTATTCCTTTTTATTTTCTCTTTTGGCAAGCATCATGTGGTAAGGAAAGATCTAGGCACATATATCCAGTTGAATGTGGGTAGCATGAGTTATTATTGTTGACATCACCCTTGAGGTGAACACGTTGGGAGGCTAAACTATAAGCCCCTATCTTTATATGTGTCCGGTTGAAACGTTTTGCTTATGTGTATGCGGTGAGTGTTAGCAATCATAGAAGACTATATGATGGTTGAGTATGTGGACTTGCCAAAAAGGCTCCGATACGCGACCCTTCCTGAAAATATGATGAATTGTAGTTGTAAAGTTGACTAACAAGATAGTTTGTTGGTTTCCAATAGAGTTTATACTTTGTACTTCGATGCTGTCATGAATTATTACTTATTCATGAGAAGCCTATGATAAAAGTTCTATGATAAAAGTTTTATGCTAAAGTTTGTTGCTGTCATAATAAGTTGCATGATGCTTCTATGTCCGTATTATTTTTTATCGACACCTCCCTCTCTAAGCATGTGGACATATTTTTCGATTTTGGTTTTCGCTTGAGGACAAGCGAGGTCTAAGCTTGGGGGAGTTGATACGTCCATTTTGCATCATGTTTACCTACTGTTATTTATGTTGTTTTATTGCATAATAATGCTTTTTGGAGTAATTCTAATGTCTTTTCTCTCATAATATGCAAGGTGCACACAAAGGGGGAGAATTCCGGCAGCTGGAAATCTGGACCAGAAAAAGCTACACCAGGCTACCCATTCTGCACAACTCCAAATGAGCTGAAACTTCACGAGGATTTTTATGGAATAAATGAGAATTATTAGAGCCACTAAGTACTAGAGGGGGCCCACCAGGTGGGCACAACCCACCTGGGTGCGCCAAGGAGCCCATGCGCACCCTGGTGAGTTGTTCTGCCCTCAGCCCACCTCCGGTGCCCCTCTTCTGGTACATAAGTAATTTTTACCTAGAAAAAGTAAGAAGAGGACTTTCGGGACGATGCGCTTCTGTCTCGAGGCAGAACTTGGGTAGGAGCACTTTTGCCCTCTGGCGGAGCAATTCCGCTGGGGGAACTTCCCTCCCGGAGGGGGAAATCATTGTCATCATCATCACCAACAACTATCCCATCTTGGGGAGGGCAATCCCCATCATCATATTCAACAACATCATCTCTCTCAAACCCTAGTTCATCTCTTGTGTTCAATCTTTGTATAGATTGGTGCTTGTGGGTGACTAGTAGTGTTGATTACATCTTGTAGTTGATTACTATATGGTTTATTTGTTGGAAGATTATTTGTTCAGATCCATTATGCTATTTAATACCCCTCTGATCAGCATGATTATCATTTGTGAGTAGTTACTTTTGTTCTTGAAGTCACGGGAGAAATCATGTTGTACGTAATCATGTGAACTTGATATGTGTTCGATATTTTGGTGATATGTATGTTGTGATTCCCTTAGTGGTGTCCTGTGAACATTGACTACATGACACTTCACCATATTTGGGCCTAATGGAATGCATTGTGGAGTATTTATTAGATGATGGGTTGTGAGAGTGACAGAAGCTTAAACCCTAGTTTAAGCGCTATTCCGGAAGGGATAGATTGGATCCAAAAGTTCAATGCTATGGTTAGAATTTATTCTTATACTTCTCTCGTAGTTGTGGATGCTTGTGAGGGGGTTAATCATAAATAGGAGGTTTGTTCAATTAAGAACAACACCTAAGCACCGGTCCACCCACATACCAAATTATCAAAGTAGCGAACATGAATCGAACCAACATGATGAAAGTGACTAGATGAAATTCCCGTGTACCATCAAGAACCCTTTGCTAATCATAAGAGAATGTTTTGGCATGTCCTTTGCCTCACAAGGATTGGGCTACCTTGCTGCACTTTTGTTACTACTACCATTACTTGCTCGTTACAAATTATCTTGCTATCAAACTACTCTGTTACTTACAATCTCAGCACTTGCAAACATTACCTTGCTGAAAACCACTTGCCATTTCCTTCTGCTCCTCGTTGGGTTCGACACTCTTACTTATCGGAAAGGCTACAATAACCCACAAGTATATGAGATCGCAACAGTTTTTTAGGGTAGAGTATTCAACCCAAATTTATAGATTCGACACAAGGGGATCCAAAGAATATTTGCAAGTATTAGCAGCTGAGTTGTTAATTCAACCACACCTGGAGATGAATTATCTGCAGTAAAGTGATCAGTAGCAAAGTAGTTGATGGTTTTGATAATATTGATAATAGTAATAATAATAGTAATAGTGGTAGCAATGATTTTGTAGCAAGTGTAATAGTAACATCAGCAGTAGTAACTTAGCAAAAGCAATATGTAGGAAATTCGTAGGCATTGGATCGGTGAATTTGTTGGATGATATTCATCATATAATAGTCATAACCTAGAGCTATACGACACTAGCTCCAGTTCATAAATATAATGTAGGCATGTATTTCGTAAATAGTCATACGTGCTTATGGAAAGAACTTGCGTGGCATATTTTGTCCTACCCTCCCGTGGCATCAGGGTCCATAAGGAAACTAAGGGATATTAAGGCCTCCTTTTAATAGATAACCAGAACAAAGCATTAACACATAGGGAATACATGAACTCCTCAAACTACGGTCATGACCAGAAAGTATCCCGATTACTATCACACTGGGGTTTACGGATCATAACACGTAATAGGTGAATATGACTTGCAAGATCAGATCTAGAACATAGATATAATGGTGATAACATAAACAGTTCAGATATGAAATCATGGCACCCGGGCCCAAAGTGACAAGCATTAAGCATGGCAAAGTCATAACAACATCAATCTCAGAACATAATGGATACTAGGGATCAAGCCCTAACAAAACTTACTCGATTACATGATGAATCACATCCAACTCCTCACTGACCAACGAGCCTACGAAGGATTACTCACTCCCGTTGGGGAGCATCATGGAATTGGCAATGGAGAAGGGTTGGTGATGATAAAGATCAAAGATTCCCCTCTCCGAAGCCCTGAACGGACTCCATACCTGGCCTCCCGATGAAGAACAAGAGGTGGCTGATACATCTCCATCGTATCTACTTTTCCAAACTCTTTTGCCCTTGTTTCAGACTCTAATTTTCATGATTTTAATGGAACTAACCCTGACTGTCGCTGTTTTCTGCCAAATTGCCTTGGTGTTATTTTTGTGCAGAAATAAAAGTTCTCGGATTGCCTAAAAATTTACGGAGAATATTTTTGGAATTATGAAAAAATACTAGCGAAAGAATCAACCAGAGGGGGTCCACCCATTGGCCACAAGCCTAGGGGCGCCCCCTGGGGCATGCCCTAGTGGCTTGTGGGCCCCCTGGACCTCCTCCGACCCTAACTCCAACTCTATATATTCACATCCGGAGAGAAAAAAATTAAAGAGAACGTGTTTTACGATACGAAGCAGCAGCCACCTCCTGTTCTTCATCGGGACGGCTGATCTGGAGTCCGTTCGGGGCTCCGGAGAGGGGAATCCGTTGCCATCATCATCATCATCATCAACCTTCCTGCATCGCCAATTCCATGATACTCACCACCGGGAGTGACTAATTCCTTCGTAGGCTCGCTGGTCGTTGATGGTTGGATGAGATTTATCATGTAATCGAGTTAGTTTTGTTAGGGTTTGATCCCTAATATCAACTATGTTCTGTGATTGATGTTGCTATGACTTTGCTATGCTTAATGCTGGTCATTAGGGCCCGAGTGCCATGAATTCAGGTCTGAACCCTTTATGTTTCCATGAATATATTTGTGTTCTTGATCCGATCTTGCAAGTTGTAGACACCTATTACGATCTAAGATCCGCATACCCCAAGGTGACAATAATTGGGATTATTTCCGGTGATTACCGTAGTTTGAGGAGTTCATGTAATACAATAAGTTCTAATGCTTTGTTCTGGTTTGCTATTAAAAGGAGGCCATAATATCTGTTAGCTCCCATTAGGAACCCGCTGCCACGGGAGGGTAGGACAAAAGATGCCATGCAAGTTCTTTTCCCTAAGCACGTACTATATACTGAATACATGCCTACATTATATTGATGAATTGGAGCTAGTTCCGTGTACCTTACGTTATAACTGTTGCATGATGAATGCCTACGAGCTTTTCACTTATTTATCTTTGCTAAGTTACTTTGCCGTTGCCACTGTTACAATTGCTACAAAACTGCTACTATTACTTTTGCCACCATTACCGTTACTTCCATACTACTTTGCTACTATACACTTTGTTAAAGATATTAAGTCTTTCAGGTGTGGCTAAATTGACAACTCGGCTGCTAATACTTGAGAATATTCTTTGGCTCCCCTTGTGCCGAATCAATAAATTTGGGTTGAATACTCTACCCTCGAAAACTGCTGCGATCCCCTATACTTGTGGGTTATCAGTGGTGGTGGCTCCGTATCGTGCAATGTAATAATTCTTTCTCCCTAATTTTTCTCCAAAAATAGGATTTTATTGAGTCCGAGTCAGGGTCTGCAGGGCCAACAGGTGGGCACAACCCACCTGGCCACTCCAGGAGGGGGGCGCGCCTGCTACTTCTTGAGCTTACCTTGGTTTTTCCCTTGAAGAGGAAAGGATGATGCAGCAAAGTAGAGATAAGTATTTCCCTCAGTTTGAGAACCAAGGTATCTATCCAGTAGGAGGTACACGCAAGTCTCCAATCTATGCACCTGCACAAACAATCAAACACTTGCACCCAACACGATAATGGGTTGTCAATCCCTTCACGGTCACTTGCAAGGATTAGATTTGATAGAGATAGATATAAAAGATTACTAAGATGTAAAACAAATTAAAAAATAAATAAATTGCAGCAAGGTATTTTTGGGTTTTTTGGTTTATAGATCTGAAAATATATGATGGAAAATAGACCCGGGGGCCATAGATTTCACTAGAGACTTCTCTCTTGAAAGAAAACATATGGTGGGTGAACAAATTACTATCGAGCAATTGATAGAAAAGCGCAAAGTTATGACAATATCTAAGGCAATGATTATGAATATAGGCATCACATCCGTGTCAAGTAGACCGACTCCTGCCTTGATCTACTACTATTACTCCACACTTCGACTGCTATCCAGCATGCATCTAGAGTATTAAGTTCATAAGAACAGAGTAATGCCTTAAGTAAGATGACATGATGTAGAGGGATAAACTCAAGCAATATGATGAAAACCCCTTCTTTTTATCCTTGATGGCACCAATGCAATATGAGTCTCGCTACCCCTACTATGTCACTGGGTGAGGACACCGCAATATTGAACCCAAAACTAAGCACCTCTCCCATTGCAAGAAGAACCAATATAGTTGGCCAAACCAAACCAATAATTCGAAGAGAAATACAAAGATATCAAATCATGCATATAAGAATTCAGAGAAGACTCAAATAACATTCATACATAATCTGATCATAAATCCACAATTCATCGGATCTCGACAAACATACTGCAAAAGAATATTACATCGGATAGATCTCCAAGAACATCGAGGTGAACATTGTATTGAAGATCAAAGAGAGAGAAGAAGCCATCTAGCTATTAGCTATGTACCTGTAGGTTTGTGGTAAACTAGTCACACTTCATTGGAAGGGCAATAGGGTTGATGCAGAAGCCCTCCATGATCGAATCCCCCTCCGGCAGGGTGCCGGAAAAGGCCCCAAGATGGGATCTCATGGGAACAGAAGGTGCCATGATGTAGAGGGATAAACTCAAGCCAAGGGGCGCCCCCCTAGGGCACGCCCTAAGGGCTTGTGGAGCCCTCGGGACTCTTCTGGACCCCTCTCCAATTCTGCTGGGTGTCTTCTGGTCCAAGAAAATCATCACGAGAGTTTGATTCTGTTTGGACTCCATTTGATATTCCTTTTCTGTAAAATTCAAAAACAAGGAAAAACACAAACTGGCACTGGGCTCTAGGTTAATAAGTTAGTCCCAAAAATAACATAAAATTATAATAGCATATAAATCATCCAAAATAGATAATATAATAGCATGGAACAATGAAAAATTATAGATACGTTGGAGACGTGTCAAGCATTCCCAAGCTTAATTCCTACTTGTCCTCGAGTAGGTAAATGATAAAAACAGAAATTTTGATGTGGAATTCTACCTGACATATTTATCCATGTAATTTTATTTATTGTGGCATGAATATTCAGATCCATAAGATTCAAAACAAATGTGGAAAGATACCTAACATATTTATCCATGTAATATTGTGACATAAAAACAATAATACTTCAAGCATACTAATAAAGAAATCATGTCTTCTTAAAATAACATGGGCAAAGAAAGTTATCCCTACAAAATCATATAGTCTGGCTATGCTCCATCTTCATCATACAAAATATTAAATCATGCACAACCTCGATGACAAGCCAAGCAACTTGATTCATACTTTTGATGTTTTCAATTTTTTTCAACTTTCACGCAATACATGAGCGTGGGCCATGGATATAGCACTATAGGTGAAATAGAATATGGTGGTTGTGGAGAAGACAAAAAGAAGTAGAAAGTCTCACATCAACTAGGCGTATTAATGGGATATGGTGATGCCAATCAATAGATATTAATGTGAGTGAGTGGGGATTGCCATGCAATAGATGCACTAGAGCTATAAGTGTATGAAAGCTCAAAAAGAAACTAAGTGGGTGTGCATCCAACTCGCTTGCTCATGAAGACCTAGGGAAATTTGAGGAAGCCCATCATTGGAATATACAAGCCAAGTTCTATAATGAAAATTTTCCACTAGTATATGTAAGTGACAACATAGGAGACTCTTTATCATGAAGATCATGGTGCTACTTTGAAGCACAAGTGTGGTAAAAGGATAGTAGCATTGCCCCTTCTCTCTTTTCTTTCATTTTTTTCATTTTTTTATTTGGGCTTCTTTTGGCCTATTTTATTTTTTGTAAAGTCCGAAGACGCATCGCAACTTGTGAGGGACTCATAGCTTCCATCATCCTTTCCTCACATGGGACAATGCTCTAATAATTAAGATCATCACACTTTCATTTACTTACAACTCGTTTCTAGAAAAAAAAATATGACTCTATATGAATGCCTCCAGTGGAGTACCGAGAAGTGCAATGATCTAGCATAGCAATGACATCAAAAAAAGGACAAGCCATGAAAACATCAAGCTAGCTATCTTATGATCCTGGAAAGCAATATGACAATGATGGTGTGTGTCATAATAAAATGGAATCGTGGAAGTTGCATGGCAATATATCTCAGAATGGCTACGGAAATGCCAAAATAGGTATGTATGGTGGCTGTTTTGAGTAAGGTATATGGTGCGTGTAATGCACCGGCGAAAGTTGCGTGGTACTAGAGAGGCTAGCAATGGTGAAAGGGTGAGAATGCATATAATCCATGGACTCAACATTAGTCATAAAGAACTCACATACTTATTGCAAAAATTTATTAGCTATCGAAAGAAAGTACTATACGCATACTCCTAGGGGGATAGATTGGTAGGAAAGGACCATCGCTCGTCCCCGACCGCCACTCATATGGAAGATAATAAATAAATAAATCATGCTCCGACTTCATGACATAACGGTTCACCATACGTGCATGCTATGGGATTTACAAACTTTAACACAAGTATTTCTACCAATCCACAATTACTCACTAGCATAACTCTAATATCACCATCTTTATATCTCAAAACAATCATAAGGAATCAAACTTCTCATAGTATTCAACGCTCTTGATTTTTTTATTATATCCCTCTTGGATGCCCATCATATTAGGACTAATTTCATAAACTAAGAAAATTACCATGCTGTTTAAAGGCTCTCAAAATAATATAAGTGAAGCATGAGAGTTCAACAATTTCTATAAAATAAATCCACCGCCATGCTCTAAAAAGATATAAGTGAAGCACTAGAGCAAATTGCCTAGCTCAAAAGATATAAGTGATGCACATAGAGTATTGTAATAAATTCATGATTCATGCATCTCCCTCTCAAAAGGTGTGTATAACAAGGATGATTGTGGAAAAATAAAAATCAAAGAATCATATCACACAAGATGCTCCAAGCAAAACACATATCATGTGCTGAATAAAAATATAGCCTCAAGTAAATTTACCGATGGAAAGAAGACGAAAGAGGGGATGCCACACGGGGCATCCCCAAGATTAGATGCTTGGTTGTCCTTGAATATTACCTTGGGGTGCCTTAGGCATCCCCAAGCTTAGGCTCTTTCCACTCCTTATTCCAAAGTCCATCAAATCTTTACCCAAAACTTGAAAACTTCACAACACAAAACTCAACAGAAAACACATGAGATCCATAGTATAAGAAAATAAATCATCACTTTTTCATACTATTGTGAACTAATTCTTTATTTATATTGGTGTAATATCTACTGTATCCCAACTTCTCCATGGTTTATACCCCCTGACTACCCATAGATTCATCAAAATAACCAAACAACACATAGAAAATAGAATCTGTCAAAAATAGAACAGTCCGTAGCAATCTGTAAACTTTGTATACTTATGTAACTCCAAACATTCTGAAAAATTAGGAAAACATAGGCAATTCATATATAAATCTTTTGTAGAACATTCAGGATTTTATCACGCCTATGTGATTTTTAAAAATTCTGGCAATGAGCGCAAAAGTTTCTGTTTTTCAGCAAGATCAAATCAACTATCACCGTAAGCCATTCCAAAGGTCTTACTTGGCGCAAACACTAATTAAAACACCAAAACAAAATTACTACAGAGGTAATAATGTGTATTTATTGAAAAACAGAACCAAAACATAAAATTGGGTTGCCGCCCAACAAGCGCTATTGTTTAACCCCCCCAGCTAGGCATAGAACATAGATCTAGGTATTGTCATCTTTGGTATTCAATCCATAAGTAGCCCTCATAATAGATTCATATGGAAACTTAATTTTCCTTCTTGGAAAGTGTTCCATGCCTTTCCTTAATGGAAATTGAAATCTAATGTTTCCTTCTTTCATACCAATAATTGCACCAATCGTTCTAAGGAATGGTCTACCGAGAATAATATGACATGTAGGATTACAATCTATATCATGCATAATGAAATCTACGGGCACATAATTGCTAATTTGCAACAATAAGAACATCATTAATCCTTCCTATAGGTTTCTTAATAGTGGAATCCGCTATATGCAAATTTAAGGAACAATCATCAAATTCACGGAAACCTAGCGCATCACATAAAGTTTTTGGAATCGTGGAAACGCTAGCACCCAAATCACACAAAGCATGACACTCATAATATTTAATTTTAATATTAATAGTAGGTTCCCACTCATCATAAAGCTTTCTAGGGATTGAAACTTCCAACTCAAGTTTTTCTTCAAAAGATTTCATCATAGCATCAACGATATGTTTAGTAAAAGATTTATTTTGATTATAAGCATGAGGAGAATTTAACATGGATTGCAACAAGGAAATACAACCTATCAAAGAGCAATTATCATAATTAAAGTCCTTGAAACCCAAAAGAGTGGCTTCATCAGTACTTAAAGTTCTGACCTCTCCAATCCCACCTTTATCATTTTTGCGTTAAGTTTTATAAACTCCTCTTCTCCATTCAGATCCATGTACACTTCTTGGTCTTCTTAATTACAAGTGCAGATAGTTGACTAAATTACCACTTCAAAAAAAACCTAAGGTATTTAACTGAATTAAAAGTGCAAATAGTTGATTTGTTTCATTTAGAATTGCCAGTAAACTAAATTTGTTGATACAGTACAAAAGATATTACAAGCAAACTGAATTTACAACTGCCAGTTGCCAAGTACAAAAGAAAATTACAAAAGAAACTTGACTGAATTTAGAAAGACAATACTGTGCAAGTTTCATCAGCTACCGAGTTACAACAGAAATGGAACGTGAGGCACAACTATATAGTAATAATGTATTGTTCTATGAGCTGAGGTACCGGATGCGAACATGGATTACCAATTCCATCTTGTGCTAGTGCTAACAATGAGATTATGGAGTGTTCTATGATCTGAGCTCCTCCTAATTTTGTCTACTGTAACTGCAAGTGCTAAGTACCGAGTACTGACTACTAAGCTATGCATCAAATAGACTAACTGTAACTCTGCAAGTGCATCGATCGGAGAGAGGGTAAGTGCATCAAATAGACTAAGCCTAGTACAGTAACTGTAAGTGCATCAATCAGAGAAGCTGAGCTACAGGAGATACTATGAATCGATGAGTATAAAAAAATAACAGAGAAAAGGTTAGCTGTAGGACAAAAGTAGTCGTCAAGCGAGGAGGTGCGTACGGGCTGCGTTGGGACATCGACTAGTAGGGCGTCGAACAGGGACCAGGGAGGTACTGCCCGCCGGCTTGTTGTGTCGTCTCGCACCGGCCAGTCGTCGACCAGGGAAAGGCGTCAAGCAAGAGCGACGAGGTGGCCATTGTGTTGGCTGCTCCCTCAAAGACCAGCAGGGGAAGATGGGGCTAGGGGAGCGGCGGCATCCGGTGACGGTGAGCCTGGATTTGCCTCTCCATCCGGCCACCGGCGTTAGCCACACCACCGCCAGGGAAGTGCCAGCCGCCCGTCGCCAGGAGAAGGGGATGGGATAACCGGATAATAGGATTGGTGGTCTAATTTTTTAAGCTTTCTGCTATGCCCGCAACTGGCGCTACACAAAGGGCCGCTATTGCGGTCTGACAACCCATATATCGGCCGCACCATGCCAATCACGCTATTACCCAGCGCAGCTTTCGACTCGTAGCGGCTGGCCTGCGCTACCGCTATTGCAGCCGCAATAGCGTTCATAGCGGCCGCTATTTAAAACATTGCATAGACCTGTTGTTGGCATGCTTGTTGTCTTAGTTAAGATAGGAGGTCACTATTATCATTGTTTATGAGGCATAGGTGCTAGTGTGAGTGCTATTCCTTTTTCCTTATATCAAGAAATTATGAATGATATAGCACCCGCTGAACTAGAAGACATAGATGTTACTATTAAGCTTGCTAATAGAGGTACTATATCACCAATTGGGATTGTTAGAGATGTTGAAGTCTTGTGTGGGAAAAAAATACCCTATTGATTTTATTGTTCTTGGTTCCCCACAAGATGGCTCTTGTCCCATTATCTTTCGTAGACCTTTTTTGAACACCGTTAATGCTAAAATAGATTGTGAGAAACAAACTGTCGGTGTTAGTTTCTGTGATGAATCTCATGAGTTTAACTTTTCTAAATTGAGTTGAAAAGCTCATAAGAAAGATTTGCCTAGTCAGGATGAAATTATTGGTCTTGCTTCTATAGTTGTACCTCCTATTGACCCCTTAGAACAATATTTGCTAGACCATGAAAATGATTTGAAAATGCATGAAAGAAATGAAATAGATAGAATCTTATTCGAGCAACAACCTCTGCTTAAACACAATCTGCCTATTGAAACTCTAGGAGGTCCTCCTTCACCTAAAGGTGATCTTGTGTCTGAATTAAAACAATTGCCAAACACTTTGAAATATGCTTATCTTGATGAGAAAAAGATATATCATGTTATTATTAGTGCTAATCTTTCAGAACATGAAGAAGAAAGATTATTGAAAGTTCTAAGGAAGCACCGAGCTGCTATTGGATATACTCTTGATGATCTTAAGGGCATTAGTCCCACTCTATGTCAGCACAAGATTAATATGGAACCCGATGCTAAACCCGTAGTTGATCACCATCATCGGTTAAATCCGAAGATGAAAGAAGTGGTAAGAATGGAAATATTGGAACTTCTGGAAGCAGGTATAATCTACCCTATAGCTGATAGTTGATGGGTAAGTCATGTTCACTGTATCCCTAAGAAAGGAGTTATTACTGTTGTTCCTAATGATAAGGATGAACTTATTCCACAAAGAATTGTCATAGGCTACAGAATGGTAATTGATTTTAGAAAATTAAATAATGCAACGAGAAAAGATCATTGCCCTCTGCCTTTTATTTATCAAATGTTAGAAAGATTATCTAAGCACACACATTTTTGCTTCCTTGATGGATATTCTGGTTTTTCACAAATACCTGTTTCTCAGCCTGATCAAGAAAAGACCACTTTTACTTGCCCTTTTAGAACTTATGGTTATATATGTATGCCTTTTGGTCTATGTAATGCACCTGCTACCTTTCAAAGATGTATGACTGCTATATTCTCTGATTTTTGTGAAAAGATTGTTGAGGTTTCCATGGACAACTTGTCTGTTTATGGGAAGTCTTTTGATGATTTAAGCAATCTTGATCGAGTTTTGCAGAGATGTGAGGAAACATCTTGTCTTGAATTGGGAGAAGTGCCACTTTATGGTTAATGAAGTATTGTTTTGGGCCATAAAATTTCTGAAAGAGGTATTGAAGTGGACCAAGCCAAGGTTGATGCAATTGAGAAAATGCCATGTCCTAAAGATATCAATGGTATTCATGGTTTACTAGGTCATGCTGGTTTCTATAGGAGATTTATCAATGACTTTTCTAAAATTTCTAGGCCTCTTACAAATCTTTTGCAAAAGGATAGTCCTTTTGTTTTTTATGATGATTGTTTGGAAGCCTTCGAAACACTCAAGAAAGCCTTAATTTCTGCACCTGTTGTTCAACCACCTGATTGGAACTTGCCTTCTGAGATTATGTGTGATGCTAGTTATTATGCTATTGGTGCTGCTCTAGGAAAAAGAGTTGATAAGAAATTAAATGCTATCCATTATGCTAGTAAAACTCTAGACAATGCTCAACAAAATTATGCTACTACTAAAAAAGAATTCTTAGCAGTGGTGTTTGCTTGTGATAAATTTAGATCCTACATTGTTGATTCCAAGGTGACCATTCACACCGATCATGCTTCTATAAAATATCTTATGGAAAAGAAAGATGCTAAACCTAGACTCATTAGGTGGGTTCTTCTACTACAAGAATTTGCACATCACTGATAGAAAAGGAGCAAAGAACCCTATAGCTGATAACATCTCTAGGCTTGAAAATATTCTTGATGACCCACAACCTATTAATGATAGCTTTCCCAATGAATAGTTAGCTGCAATAAATGTTTCTAATAGTACACCTTGGTATGCTGAATATGCTAATTATATTGTTGCTAAATACATACCACCTAGCTTTACATACCAACAAAAGAAAAAATTCTTCTATGATTTAAGACATTACTTTTGGGATGACCCACATCTTTATAAAGAAGGAGTAGACGGTATTATTAGACATTGTGTACCTGAGCATGAATAGGAACAAATCCTATGGAAATGTCACTCCGAAGACTATGGAGGACATCATGCGGGAGACAGAACCGCTCATAAGGTATTGCAATCATGGTTTTGCCTACTCTCCTCAAGGATGCCCGTAAGTTTGTCTTATCTTGTGATGAATGTCAAAGAATAGGTAATATCGGTAAGCGTCAAGAAATGCCTATGAATTATTCACTTGCTATTGAACCATTTGATTTTTGGGGATTTGATTTCAAGGGACCCTTTCCTTCCTCTAATGGGTATACTCATATTTTGGTTGTTGTTGATTATGTTGCTTAGTGGGTAGAAGCTATTCCAACTAGTAGTGCTGATAACAATACCTCTATTAAAATGCTTAAGGGATTTATTTTCCCATGGTTTGGAGTCCTTAGCTAATGACTGATGGTGGTTCACACTTTATTCATGGTGCCTTCCAGAAAATGCTTGCCAAGTATGATGTTAACCATAGAATTGCATCACCCTATTGTCGGGGAAAACGATCCACGGACACCTATGGGACCGGCGGACCAAGCCCCTTTCGGTTCGGCGGGGGACGGAGGTCGCGCGAAGAGCAGATCGAGGCGAGGCACACGAGCAGTTTACCCAGCTTAGGAGCTCTCCGGAGAGATAATACTCCTACTGCTGCATGTTTGAGTGTATTGAGTTCTTGCTCGGGAGCGCTGAGTGCTACAGTACACACTAGCTGCTAACGAGACCAAGCGTGAGTGTTTTTCTGCCTTCGAACCCTCTTCTACGTTGTGCATGGGCCTCCTTTTATATGCCCAAGGGGTCACCGACAGGTGGCAATGTAGACAAGGGTAAAAATGGAAAGGTGTTGCGATTGGTACAACTACCTGTACAGTGTATCATACCTAACCCTGACGGCAGGGGACAAAGGCATTAAATGCCCGTCTGCGTCGCCCAAATAGTGCAAAAAGGGACCGTCAGGGACGCCACCGCTTGCCACGATGGCAATCTTGTCAGCGCCGCTTGCCACCGCGCACCGCTGGCTGCACAGCCTCTTGCCACGCGCGCCTGGAAAGGTCCCAGGGCGACACGTTGGTGGATGTGCTGGAGCGCGGATACAGAGTGGTAGCTTGCCGCGGCAAGCGCCTTGCCGCGGTCGTTGTCTTGTCGCGTCCGGAAGCTTGTCGCTTACCGGGCCTCACCGGGACGCGTGGCGCGTCGCGGCAATTTCCTTGAGATGCCTTGGTTGGCCTTCCCGGCAAGCTCCTCTTGCCGGGGCCTTGTCTCCTTGGCTTGAATACTTTGTTCTTGAATGGCTCCAAAGGAACCACGGAGGATCTTGGCGGTCACCCGGCAAGCCTTGCCGCGAGGTGCAGCGACTGCCCGTGCACAAGTTCGGGATACTAGGGTACCCCTACTCTAGTACACCGACAGGAGCCCCCGGGCCTGGGCCACACACGGTGCCGAGCGCTGTTGGGCCAGGCCCAAAACAGGGCACGGGAACGCGCGGCCTGGGTTACGCCGTATCTTACTCCGTATCCACCTCGCCCTCCCCGAACGGCACTTGTCGAATGCAGCGTCATGGGGGAGATCATGGGAGGTTTCTTTATTCGGAAAGACGGAACGTCCGCCCCCCCTCTTTATAAGCAGGGGAAACAGGGGCAGTTCGCCCATCTCGCCGGTTGCTATCCCAATCTCAAAAACCTCTGCCGCTCCCCCTTCTTCCCAAAGCTGAAAGAGAGTAGCGCTCCACCCCCCATTGCCACCAGCACCACCAACACTGTCGATCTCCCCCACCACCTCCGCCATGGCTCCGAAAGCCGACAAGGGGAAGGGCGTGAAGTCGACCGAGGCGCAGCGGCTCGCGGCACTGCGAAAGGAGCAGGCAACCTTCCCCCCCAAGCTCGCCGTGAAGGAGCTGAGGGAGTATTACTACCTCTTCTGGTCGACGGAGACGCGAGCGCATCCGCCCACGAAGGTACTCTCAGCCGCCGCTTCGGAACTGGCTCCGAATGGGTATCCCTTCTTCGCGTTGTTCTTCTACTGCGGGCTCTGCCCGCCTTTCTCTGAGTTTTTCTGCGACATTATGAACACCGACGGGTTCCGCCTCCTTAACTTCACCCCCAATGCCGTTCTGACCATGGCAGTTTTCGCACATCTCTGCAAAAACTTTGTCGGAGTCTATCCAAATGTAGCTCTTTTTCGCCACTTCTTTATGCCCCGACTTGAGAGAGGGGAGCCTTTATCCGGCGGAATTGCCTGGATCTCGAGAGCTGGCAAGAAGGAAGCTTATCTGGAGGGAGAGCTCCGCGGCAAGTGGGAGGAATGGAGAGCAGACTGGTGTTGGATTGTCGAGGAGAACCCGCAGCCGTTTACCGACCAGTGCCAAGCCCCAGTAGCGCGCGACAACGATTGGAGCAGCATGGCCCCGGAAGACGATAGGCTGAAGATTGCCGTCACCCGGATCCTACGCCTCAGGCTTGCTGGGCTCACTGTAGGCGCCGTTGGCGCAGATTTTCTTCGCCGACGCATCGCCCCCCTGCAGGAGAGGAGGAGACCCGCCTGGGAGTTCCAGAATGCGGCGGACATCATGAGGCTGCACCCAGGCCTCAACTTCAACTTCACCGTCCTGGAACTGGAAGCAATGCTCCAGGAACTGTTCAAGCACGACCCTCAACATCTCGAAGTGTTCAGGTTGCCGAAGGGTGTCGTTCCGCTGTGCAACAATTCCTCGCTCGACCGCATCCGTGCAATGATGCCGTTGTGCGATTCGCATGGAATTGTCCCAACTTGGCAAGAGCCTGCAGACAACGTTGTGCAGGAGTTCTTTGACGGCTTGGTAGAAGTGCCGGTCCGCTCCGATGAACAAAAAAGCCTTACTCGCGACACCACCGATGCGGAGATGCAGCGCATCGCCACTAGGCTGGAAGAGGCAGCGGCAGCCGCTACCGCGGGCGAGTTTGGATTCACCGTGGAGGAGGCAGAGGCAGCAGAGGCGGCAAGCCTTGCCGAGCGCGAGGAGCTTGCCAGCGAGGGAGAGCTTGCCATGCCTGAAGTCGAGTCGAGCGAGCCCGCTGAGGGTGCGAGCGGCTCGTTGAAGACCAACTCCTCTTCCTCCTCATCTTCAGCCAGCTCACCGCAAGCAGAGCCCCCAGCTCCACCAAGAAGGCGTCTTTGCAAGGCCGGGGACGTAGTGGGGCGGCAGACGAGTCAACAGCCGCTGCGCCGCGTGACACGCTCCACCGTGGCAAGCACTGTTGCTGCGGGAGCACCTGACGCCGCTGCGGCAACCGGAGCGGGGTCCTCCCGGACCACCGCTTCTGTTCCCGCCAAGTGGCTAAGGGAACCTACTCCTCCGCCTCGTCACGCCGAAGGTGGGCCGGACTTCGACCTCTCCACGCTCAGCTTCGACGAGGAAGAAGAAGAGTAAGATTCTTTGCTGTACTCGTAGTTCTTCAATTCTTGCTGTTTTGTCTTGTATCTGATCTGCTTTACTCCGAACCCATTCCTTTTCAGGACTCTGGCCCAGAGAGCGGCGAAGAGAGCCAAGGTCCCGGTGATTGTCATCAAGGACGAACCCACCGCGACAGCGGGGAGTGTGTCCGAGACCACCTTGCCGGACCCGGCAACTATTCCCCAAAGCAGCCCCCAGCGCAGCCCCCAGCGTAAGTATATGGTTTACTTCCCGCTGTTAGGCGCGCATGGGTGCTCTTTCTTTGCTGACATCTGACTAGTGGTTTGCGTAGGAGCAGAGTAGCCTCACCAGGAGCGCTCGGAAGCCGCCCCCGACATGCGATCTGCTTCGACTACACCGCCAAGGGAGGGTTCCCCGGCAAGGGAGCGTTCTCCGGCAAGGGAGAAGTCTCCGGCAAGGGAGAGTTCTCCGGCAAGGGACAGCACCAGCGACCCCCCGGTGGAGGAGACCACGACTGTAGAGCCCAGTACTGGTAATCCTCTTGCTTGAAAACTTCCCTTGGGTTCTTCTTCTTCTGATTTTCTTTTTGGATATTTGCTTGACTTTTCTCCCTTTTCCGGCCATCAGATCCCTCTACCACGGAGCCGATGGAGAATGTGGTCGCCGGCAAGGAGAACGCGCGCGGCAATACCGACGATGAAGAAGCAGTTGGCGCTGAAGATCCCGCCGGCGAAGAGGCCGCCAAAGCTGCCGCCGCGAAAGCTGGCAAGGGGTCTGGCGATCGTACTGACGGCCCCGAGGCCGCAGGAGCGCTAGGCGCTACGCCGACCGACGATCCCTCCGCCGCTACCGCAGCGTCAAGCTCCGAAGAGTCCCAGCCCAGCGCCTATTTGAAGGCCGGCGATGGCGTCTTCATCAAGCTCCCCTGGGCGTCAAGCTCCAGGGCGCCGGTCGAAGGAGAAATCTTGGATGGAGAGGTGCTCGCCTCCGCTGGGCTGACGCTGGTTGATGCGCCGAGTAGCAGCAGCGGCGAGTCTGAGGAGGAGCGGCTGCTGCGGAAGCTGGTGTCGCTCTACCGCGCTCGGCAGGCCAAGCTGGAATCCCGAGAAGCGCTTGCCGCGAAGGCGGGAGTGGACATCGAGAAGCGCGCGGAGGAGCTCCGGGGTCTTAACCAGGAAGCTCTCCGGTCCCTGGCAGAGGAGCGGGAGCAACTTGCCGAGGCGCGGAAAGCCTTCCTCCTCGAGAAGGCCGAAGTTGAAGAGCAACAGCGGCTTGCCGCCGAGGAGCTGTCTGCGCGGGAGGGCGAGTTGGCGCAGCAGAAGGTCAACCTTGACAGCCACGAGGAGGAGCTTGCTGCACGCGAGAAAACATTCGGCGGGGCTCTCAAGGAAGCAGATGATGTTGCCGCAGCTGCCGAGGCCGCCAAGAAGGAGCTGGAGACGAAGGTCGTGCAGCTGGAGGCCGATCTCAAGGCGAGCGGTGAAGAGCTTGCCGCGCTCAAGCGTGAGCGCGAGAAGGACGCCTACACCCTTGGCGAGCTGCAAGGTCGTCTCGTCGAGAAGGGCAAGGAGCTTAGCACCGCCAAGGACTCCAACGCAGATCTTGAGTTGAAGCTGACTACTTTGACCAAGACGCTAGACGGCGCCAGGGAGCAGGAGGTGGCCTTGAAGGAGAAGATCAAGGCCGACGAGGCGCTGCTGGCGAGTGCTGCTACCACCCAGAACACTTTTAGGGAGAATGTGGAGCACTAGACGGAGGGTCTCGTGGATGTTGCCGCAGCCATCAACGGGGAGCTGGCGCAGCTGGGGATGGAGGATTTCGGGTATCCCTCCGACGAGAACCTCCAACCCAGCGCCAAGCTCAGCTTGTTCTTCAAAGGCGTGGCGACGGCCTTCCAGCGACTCCGGGAGAGGATCCCAAAGCAGCTGGCCGACGAGTCGCGCAAGATCTGCGCGGGAGCTCTTCAAAAGGTGTTGGTGAAGGTGGCCTTCCGCAACCCAGGCCTCAACCTCACCAACGTCCTTAGGACCTTGCCGCCGGATGCCGATCTGGAAGCGCTCAAGACCCTTGTTGCACCTATTGTGGACAAGGTGAGCGGGATCAAGAGGGTTGAGGGTGATCGCGTAGATTAGGCCGCCCGTTTTCTCCTTTTCTTGTCGCTGCTGGTCATGTTATGAGAACAGTCTGTTAGAGCTGCGACAAGCTATCTTGTAATATAACTCTATTTTGGGTAGCTATTGCTATGTTATTTCCTTTACTTGATTCCTTCCTTTGTATGTTTTTGCCCTACGCTTTTAGGGAACTTGTCGGCGCAGGCACCTTAGCTGCGAGCGCTGAGTGTGGGACGTCAGCAGCCTACTGGCGGTGCCGCCACTGATAAGAAACCTTGTTGCAACTAGTCGCAGCTCACTTAAGTTGTTGAGCGGACTCGAAACAAAGTAAGGGCGCAACTAGCTATGAGTTGGTTCCTCCGCGCACAGGTTTTCCATGCAAAGCACGGTCGTTCGAGGAAGATAACTTAAAATTTTCAAAAACTGATTGCTCAAACTTTGGCAAATTAGCTTTTCTGTCATTTACGCCCCGGTAAGGCGAAACTTTCTTGAACGACGCCTGGTCCACACCATTATCTTCTCCTTCCCCACCGGCAAACTTGTGGGCGTGGGAACCTTCCTTTCTTTGAGAAAGAGAAAGAAGAGAAAATAAAGATATGGAGCCTTACGGCTCGTTATTGCTTACCGGGGGTAGGTGCTGCACAAAGTGTCAGATAACACATGCAAAAAAATAGAAAGCATGAAATTGACAAGATGTGCGGAGCACATGCGCTTTACTTA
Source organism: Triticum timopheevii (assembly GCA_963921465.1). Taxonomy (NCBI): domain Eukaryota; kingdom Viridiplantae; phylum Streptophyta; class Magnoliopsida; order Poales; family Poaceae; genus Triticum; species Triticum timopheevii. Next base: position 204,526,912 of record OY997268.1, read on the forward strand.
TGGACGGGGTCTGCGCCCGGCTTTGTACAAAGGATTACATGCAACATCGGCAAGACTTGTACAAAAGGTGGTTGCCGGAACAGGTTCCGGCAACCGTGCCTTACGGGTAAAACTTACGAAGATGCTCAATGTTCCAGGAGTTGCTCACCGGAGTGCCATCTTCGGTCTCAAGGCGGACAACGCCAGACCTAGTGACTCGTTTCACCCGGTAAGGGCCATCCCACTTCGGCGTCAACTTGTGGGAATTCTTGGCGGACTGAACGCGCCGAAGAACAAGGTCGCCTTCCTCGAGACTTCTGGCATTAACTTTGCGGCTATGGTAGCGGCGCAAAGCTTGCTGGTATCGAGCAACTCGTACAGCGGCCTGAAGACGGTCTTCCTCAAGGAGCAGCGCGTCATCTTGTCGCAGCGGCTCTTGCTCAAGCTCATCATAAGCGAGCACTCGAGGTGACCCGTATACGAGTTCCGTGGGGAGAACTGCCTCTGCTCCATAGACTAGAGCGAAAGGTGTCTGGCCAGTGGCTCGATTTGGCGTCGTCCTGATCGACCAAAGAACCACCGGCAGCTCCTGAATCCAGTTCTTTCCGCACTTGCGCAGCCTGTCGAAAGTCCTGGTCTTGAGCCCGCGCAACACTTCAGCATTTGCCCTCTCCGCTTGACAGTTGCTTCTCGGGTGAGCAACAGAAGCGAAGCAGACCTTGGCGCCAAGATCTTGGACGTACTGCATGAAGGTGCGGCTTGTGAATTGCGTGCCGTTGTCGGTGATGATCCTGTTAGGGATCCCGAAGCGGCAAACAATCGACCTGAAGAACTTGACTGCTGACTATGTTGTCACCTTCTTCACTGCTTCCACTTTCGGCCACTTTGTGAACTTGTCAATTGCAAGGTACAAGTACTCAAAGCCCCCGATAGCTCGGGGAAAGGGGCCGAGGATGTCGAGCCCCCAGACCGAAAATGGCCAGGATAAAGGGATCGTCTGGAGAGCTTGAGCTGGCTGGTGTATCTGCTTGGAATGGAACTGGCATGCTTCACACTTGGTTACTTGTGCAGTTGCATCCTGGAGGGCTGTCGGCCAAAAGAAACCTTGCCGGAATGCTTTGCCGGCAAGCGCTCTTGCGCCAATGTGGTGAGCACATATGCCTCCATGTATCTCTGCCAACAGCTTTTGTCCACTTTCCCGGTGAATACACTTCAATTTCACACCGTTGAGTCTTCTTCTGTACAGTGTGTTGTCGACAAACTGGTACATACTTGACTGCCGGGCTACTCTTTCTGCTTCTTCTTGCTCTTCGGGAAGTTTTCTTGTCTGAAGGAAACGGACAATCTGCCGTGCCCATGCTGGAGCTTGCGGCTCGACAACAAGGACTAAAGGCACATCTGCTGCTGCGGGAACATCCGCTTCTACGGCGAGAACCTGCGGCTCAGCTGGAGCTTGACGTTCCCCGGCAAGCTTGTCGGAGCAAAACTTGTCGGGAGCGTCTGCTTCAACGGAACAAACCCTAGGGCTTGCCGGAGCAGACTGCTCCTCAGCACCCTTGGTGTTGATCTTGGGGACCTTCTTGGCGGCGGCTTCGGGGAGCTCTGCCGGAAAATAGTCACCAGAAATCAACTTCCTCTTCTTGCTCTATCCAGTTGATGGTGTTACATACGGTTGAGTTAGTTTGAGCACAAAGATCCCTGGTTCCACAGGTAACTTAAGTGCGGCGCACTTCGACAGGCTGTCGGCAATGTTGTTCTGAGTTCTTGGAACATGTTCCATCTGTAGGCCGTCAAAGTGCTCTTCTAACTTCCTCACTTCATCAACGTAAGCTTCCATCAACGGACTCTGATAATTCTTGTTCACTTGGCGGACGACAAGCTGCGAGTCACCCCTGACAATGAGCTTCTTGATCCCAAGGTCTGCTGCGATCTTGAGAACGGCAAGCAAACCTTCATACTCTACGGTATTGTTTGTTGCTTGCTCCTTGGGAAAGTGCATCTGGACTACGTACTTGAGGTGCTCTCCGGTGGGCGCAACAAGTAGCACGCCCGCACCGGTGCCTTGCAGCGAGAAGGCACCATCAAAGTACATCAGCCACTCTTTGCTTGCTTCCTTGGCGGGGGTGCTCGTTTTTGGAATTTCTTCATCTGGTGTTGGCGTCCATTCTGCTATGAATTCTGCCAATGCTCTGCTTTGGATAGTTGAAGTGCTCTCAAACTTGAGGCCAAAGCTTGACAGTTCCAGTGCCCACTCGACAATCCTGCCTGTTGCTTCTGGATTCTGCAGTATCCTCTTCAGCGGAATATGAGTGACAACTGTGATCTCATGTGCTTGGAAGTGATGGCGCAACTTTCTCGAGGCCATGAGAAGGCCGAAAAGCAATTTCTGCACACCAGAATACCTTGACCTAGCCCCCTGCAGAAGGGAACTGACAAAGTAAACTGGGCGCTGCACCATTCTCTTCTGTATCTCCTCACGTGCCTGCGCATATCCATCTTTGTCGGGACTAGAGCTTGTCGGTGAAGTCCCCTGCTTGTCGCTGGATGCATCTGCCGCGGTTGTGGGCTCATCATCCGCCTCCCTCTCCGCTACTAACGCAAGACTAACCACTTGATTGGTTGCCGCTATATACAGTAGCAACTTTTCTTGTGGCTTAGGTGCGACAAGTGTTGGAGTGGAGGACAGGTATCTCTTCAAGTCCTGCAGCGCATCCTCCGCTTCCGGAGTCCATTTCATTGGACCTGCCTTTTTCAATATTTTGAAAAACGGCAGGGCGCACTTAGCAGACCTAGAGATAAACCTGCTGAGAGCAGCCATGCAACCGGCAAGTCTTCGTACATCCTTGACGCGCGTTGGTGCTTCAATCTGCTCAATGGCCTTGATCTTGTCGGGATTGGCTTCAATTCCTCGCTGAGACACGAAGAACCCGAGAAGCTTGCCGGAGGGGACTCCAAACACACACTTCTCGGGGTTAAGCTTGAGGTTGATCTTGCGCAGATTTGCAAAGGTTTCGTCTAAATCCTGAATCAGGGTTGCCTTGTCCTTGCTCTTGACCACTATGTCATCCATGTAGGCTTCCACATTTCTGTGCATTTGTGGCTCAAAAGCGTCATGGACTACCCTTGCAAATGTTGAACCGGCATTCTTTAAACTGAAAGGCATCTGTATGAAACAGTATGTGCCACATGGAGTGATGAATGCGGTCTTCTCCTCATCCTCTTCTGCCATGAAGATCTGATGGTATCCTGAGTATGCGTCAAGAAATGAAAGCAAGTCACATCCGGCCGTGGAGTCAACAATCTGGTCAATGCGCGGCAAGGGAAATGGGTCTTTGGGACAAGCTTTATTGACATCGGTGAAGTCGATACAAAGCCTCCATTACCCGTTTGCCTTGCGCACGACTACAGGATTGGCCAACCACGTAGGGTGGAGCACTCCTCTGACAAGGCCCGCTGCTTCCAACTTCTTGATTTCTTCTGCGATGAATTCTTGGCGCTCCACTGCTTGTTTCCTGACCTTCTGCTTGACGGGCCGCGCATGAGGACAGACGGCAACATGGTGCTCGATTACTTTCCTGGGAACACCGGGGATGTCGGACGGTTGCCACGCAAACACGTCGACGTTCGCCCACAAGAAAGCAACGAGCGCGCTTTCCTATTTAGGGTCGAGAGTGGCACTGATGGTGAAGGTACCACCAGTGCCGTCCTCCTTGGCGGACACCTTCTTGGTCTCTGGCGGAGCTGCCATTGTCTTCTCATGCTTGCCGGTGGAGCTCGATGGTGCGTCCTCGATAGTAGCGCAGCACTCCGAAGACGTGCGCTTGCCGGAGTGGGCATCAGAACTCTTGCCGGACTTGGTCTTCTTCTTCCCCCTGGGAGCTTCAACGGCAAGTGACTTGCGATCTGTTGCGGCTGCTGCTTCCCGGTAGATCTTGTCGGCGCAGATAAGAGCATCCTTCTTGTCGCCAGGGACAGAGATGACACTTATCGGGCCTGGCATCTTCAGCATGTTGTATGCATAGTGAGAGGCTGCCATGAATTTGGCGAGCGCTGGACGGCCGAGTATCCCATTGTAAGGCAATGGAAAGTCAGCAACGTCAAAAGTGACCTTCTCAGTCCTGAAGTTCAACTCGCTGCCAAATGTCACCGGCAACGTGATCTTTCCCTTCGGCTTGCTCCTTCCCGGATTGATTCCTTGGAATGTGCCGGTGTCTTCGAGCTCGCTGTCAGGGATATGGAGTTTCTGGAGTACCGCGGAGGAGATCAGGTTCAAGCCGGCCCCGCCGTCAACTAGCATCTTAGTGACCTTGAGGTTGCGAATAGTTGGTGAGACCAGCATCGGCAAGCACCCGACCGCAGTTATGCGATCAGGGTGGTCCTCAATATCAAAGATGATAGGCGTGCTGGACCATTTCAGAGGCTTGCATGACTCGACGGGTGGTTCTGCCGCATTGACTTCCCGCACCCACTGCTTGAGCTGGCGGTGTGAAGTATGCAGAGAAGCACCGCCGTCAATGCACAGGACCTCTGTGGCTTTCTGGAACTCCTGCTCACCGGTCTCGTCATCATCCATATCTTCATCGTCGTCATCGTCTTCATCCTTTTCGCGACCGCGGGGAGGTCTGTCTCCTTGCCGCTGTTTGGCCTTGCCGCGGCGTCCTCCTCGGCCGGGGCGTTTCTTGCTGGATCCTCCAGCACCTTCTTGGGCCTTCTCCTTGTCGCGTCGCTCATATTTAGCCTTTTGCTGCTCGACAAGCTGCTCGACCTTCTTGCAGGTCTGGAGGTCATGGCCCTTGGTGCGGTGGATCTTGCAGTACTGCTTGTTGGTGCTGTCCTGCTTGTCGGCGACCGCCACAGCCCCAGCTGTGCCACCTTCGTTGCCGGACTGCTCAACGACTAGCACATCTTTGCCTTTCTTCTTCCTGTTGTTCCGCCGCCGGTTTTTCTTTGCCGGGGCAACATCCTCGCTGTCAGATCCTCCTGCTCCTGTATTCTCTCCGGGGAGTTTCCTCCCTTCCTCAGCACGTGCACACTTGTCGGCCAGGGCATATAGCTCACTGACGTCTTCGATCTTGCACATCGCCATCTCCTCCCGCATCCTGCGGTTTCGCACGTTCTGATGGAACGTGCTGATGACCGTGGCAGGGTGGACATCTGGGATGTTGTGCTATACACGGCTGATTCTCTGAATGTACTTGCGCAGGGGCTCTCCTTCCTTCTGGGCGAGCAGATGAAGATCGCTCTCTTGGCCATGCGGTTTGTGGCCACCTGTAAAGGTACCGACAAACTGATGGCATAGGTCTGCCCAGGAGGATATGGAGTTATCCGGCAAGTGCATGAGCCAGGACCTGACATTGGGCTTGAGCACCAGCGGGAAGTAGTTGGCAAGGATCTTGTCGTCCCGCCCCCCGGCAGCTTGCACCGCGATGGTGTAGATGCTGAGGAACTCTGATGGATGCGACTTGCCGTCGTACTTCTCTGGTACGTCTGGCTTGAAATTCTTCGTGCTGGGCCACTGGACTTGCCGCAGCTCACAAGTGAACGCAGAGCAACCTACCGCATACGGCAAGTCGCCTGGTTCCCCTGGCGCCTGCATGTCGACAAAGGGCCCAACGCGCTGGTCCGATTGACGCCGCGCTTCTCTTCGGCGCTTGATGCGAGTACGAGCGTCTTCTTGCTGTCGTTCGTGAAGAACTTGGCGCTGATCGCGACGAGCTCGTGGATCTGATGATGCGGTGGAGTCGCTGTCGAGGTAGATCCGGCGAGTCGGCGATCTTGGCCTTCGGGGTGGAGAGCGCATGGTGGTTGCTCCCCCACCGGTTTTGTCGCCATCGGCTCGTTCCTGGCAGTCTTGCCGCGGCTGCGATGTACTCGGCTGCCGTGGAGTGTCGCCGTTGGCGAAGCCGATGAGACTCTGAATGGTGGCCCTCCATTCGTCGATCTTGTCTGCCGTTGGAGGGTAATCCAGGAGCAGTTGAGCTCATGCCAAAGCTTCTGCAGGAGTGGTGGGTGGCAGTGGTGAACGGTGCGAGGAGCGGGATATGCTCGGACTTCTAACTATGTTAGAAGGAGCAGTATCCCGTCCAGGCGACCGTGTCTCGCTCGTGCGAGCATGTTGGCGTGCATGCTGGTCTTGAGCACCCCGAGATCCACCGGCTCGATCTTGGTCCAACGGACGTATGGTACCGCGAGTACCATGATGCTGTCGGTCTCGCGCCTCCTGAGATGGGCGTGGTGCATGTACGGACGCTGAGGTCTGCGCAGCCTTGTCCTTGGACCTGGCAGCACCGTGAGCTCCCTCGTCGACGCCCGTTCTTCCGCCGGCGTCTACCCCACCACCTGTTTGCTCCGGTGGTGGTGGGATCGACGCGGACGGAGTAGCCACCTCCGAAGCCTTCTTCTTCGGTGGCATGTCGATGAAGAAGATGAAGATCTAGCTCGTGTGAACGTTGGATCAGGTTCACACAACCTCGACGCCCCCTACCTGGCGCGCCAAAGATGTCGGGGAAAACGATCCATGGACACCTATGGGACCGGCGGACCAAGCCCCTTTCGGTTCGGCGGGGGGCGGAGGTCGCGCGAAGAGCAGATCGAGGCGAGGCACACGAGCAGTTTACCCAGCTTCGGAGCTCTCCGGAGAGATAATACTCCTACTGCTGCATGTCTGAGTGTATTGAGTTCTTGCTCGGGAGCGCTGAGTGCTACAGTACACACTAGCTGCTAACGAGACCAAGCGTGAGTGTTTTTCTGCCTTCAAACCCTCTTCTACGTTGCGCATGGGCCTCCTTTTATATGCCCAAGGGGTCACCGACAGGTGGCAACGTAGACAAGGGTAAAAATGGAAAGGTATTGCGGTTGGTACAACTACCTGTACAGTGTATCATACCTAACCCTGACGGCAGGGGACAAAGGCATTAAATGCCCGTCTGCGTCGCCCAAATAGTGCAAAAAGGGACCGTCAGGGACGCCACCGCTTGCCACGATGGCAATCTTGTCAGCGCCGCTTGCCACCGCGCACCGCTGGCTGCACAGCCTCTTGCCACGCGCACCTGGAAAGGTCCCAGGGCGACACGTTGGTGGATGTGCTGGAGCGCGGGTACAGAGTGGTAGCTTGCCGCGGCAAGCGCCTTGTCGCGGTCGTTGTCTTGTCGCGTTCGGAAGCTTGTCGCTCACCGGGCCGCGTGGCGCGTCGCGGCAAGTTCCTTGAGATGCCTTGGTTGGCCTTCCCGGCAAGCTCCTCTTGCCGGGGCCTTGTCTCCTTGGCTTGAATACTTTGTTCTTGAATGGCTCCAAAGGAACCACGGAGGATCTTGGCGGTCACCCGGCAAGCCTTGCCGCGAGGTGCTGCGACTGCCCGTGCACAAGTTCGGGATACTAGGGTACCCCTACTCTAGTACACCGACACCTATCATCCTCAGTCTAGTGGTCAAGTTGAACTTAGCAATAGATAAATAAAGCTAATCCTACAAAACACTATCAATATGTCTTGGAAGAATTGGTCTAAGAAACTAGATGATGCACTTTGGGCTTATAGAACAGCATATAAAATCCTATGGGTATGTCTCCTTATAAAGTGGTTTATGGAAAAGCTTGTCATTTGCCTCTTGAGTTAGAACATAAAGCATATTGGGCAATTAAAGAACTCAACTATGATTTCAAACTTACTGGTGAAAAGAGGTTATTTGATATTAGCTCATTAGATGAATGGAGAACCCAAGCTTATGAAAATGCAAAGTTATTCAAAGAAAAGGTTAAAAGATGGCATGATAAAAGAATCCAAAAGCATGAGTTCAAAGTTGGAGAATATGTTCTTTTGTACAACTCTTGTTTCAGATTCTTTGCAGGAAAACTCCTCTCCAAATGAGAAGGACCTTATGTTATCGAGGAGGTTTATCGATCTAGAGCTATCAAAATAAATAATGCCGAAGGTACTAACCCGAAGGTTGTTAATGGGCAACGAATAAAACATTATATCTCAGGTACGCCCATTAATGTTGAAAGCAATATTATCCAAACTATGACATTGGAAGAACACATAAAAGAAAATCATGACAAAGAGGAGGTACGTGATACGGTAAATAAACGGACTCCAAAAAATCCGTGAAAATATTTTATGTCAGTTTTGGAATATTTAGAAAATTAGGAAAATAAGAAACTACCAGGAAGGTGACCCTGGTGGGCATAAGACACCAGGGCACGCCTGGCTTGCTAGGCGCGCCTAGGTGGGTTGTTCCCACCTCGGGTACCTTCCGGTCTATGTTTTTCTTCTGTTTGCTTGTTTCCCAAGATAAAAAAAATCTTTATATACCCCCAAGCCTGTTGACCTCCATATCGCGGAGAAATCTCCTGTTTTATTTTCTCGCTGTTTTCCCGACAGATCCGAAACTATGTCGCTCCAAGACTCGGAGGGTGAGAGCTACGTTGTCGATTATATCGCAAACCCCAAGGTCTATGGGGCTGTGGAGCACTATAGCTGGACTTCGGAGGAAGAGGAAGACTACGATCCTAAGAGGAAGGAGGAGATGAGCTCACACAAAGATAAAGCCCCATTGCCCCAACGTGGGGACATGCACGTTGAATTTAAGAAGTCGAGTCTTCCCAACAAGGAAAGAAGCCTAAGATCCATTTTATCCCCTTTCGTCTTTTGTAGGAAAACAGGCAAGATTTATGCAAAAATGTATTGGAACTTGAGTGGGAGATCGGCGAATTGAAGGATGAGAATTCCATCCTCAAGCATAAGCTAAGGAAGAAAGACAAACCCACCACTTCATCACCACCACCTCCTTCTTCATCACAAAAAGAAAATTGAGTATCGGGTATGGGCACTCCCCTTGGCTTTTGCCAAGCTTGCAGGAGGTGCCCCAATATCGTATCACCTCCACTATCTTTTGCCTTTACTTTTCCTAGTTCGACCATAGTTATCTTTTGCTTTAGATGAATAAAAGTTTATTTTGATCCTTTCTTTTCGAGAGATTGCTTAGTGATCTATCTTTGCAATCGTGTGCAAGATATATAATAAAGTTTAGTTTGAGTTTTGCTTTCTTTACTTTCATGTTTCAATAAAAAGAAAGGAAATAAATGAAAAATATCATATGCTAATCTTATGGTAAGTGATGACATCACACAAGGAAAAGTATAAGTAGTAAATTTTATTGTAGATTGATAAACACAACATTAGTCAATGATGAAACTCATGAAAGAATTAATAAGGGACAAGAAGATTCACATGCAAATACACTATCCTGGAAATCTTTTGTGATTGTGAGCACCCATCAAAATATTTTATGCCAAAATTGTTGACGTTGGACAAGGAAGACAACATAATGATTTGTGTTTGTTCATATTCACATAGAAGCTATATTGTCATAGATCCTTCAACATGTGATGCTTGCCCCATATCTTTGCTAGCCAAAATTTCCGCACCAAGTAAAGATACTACTTGTATATCCATAACCCCTTAAACCCAAATATTGTTTTGGGAGTCCACCATACATACCTATGAATTGAGTAAGATCCTTCAAGTAAGTTGTTATCAGTGCAATAAGGCAATAAAAATTTCTTCTAAAAGTATTAGATCATTTAGTGCAAGAGCAAATTGAGCATTGTATGAACTTGTGATGGCGAATAATAAAAGCGACAGACTGCATAATCAAGGTTGCCATCATAAGGGGAAATATAACGTGACGTTCTCTTGCAATAAGGGGTTGAGCATACAAATAAAAAGTGCAAAGCAACTCCGCTTCCCTCTGCGAAGGGCCTATCTTTTACTTTTATGTATTTACTTTCATGCAAGATTCAAATGTCTTCTCTCTATTCCTTTTTATTTTCTCCTTGGCAAGCATCATGTGGTGAGGAAAGATCTAGGCACAAATGTCCAGTTGAATATGGGTAGCATGAGTTATTATTGTTGACATCACCATTGAGGTGAATACGTTGGGAGGTGAAACTATAAGCCCCTATCTTTCTATGTGTCTGGTTGAAACGTTTTGCTCATGTGTACACGATGAGTGTTAGCAATCATAGAAGACTATATGATGGTTGAGTATGTGGACTTGCCTAAAGGCTCCGATACATGACCCTTCCCGAAAAGATGATGAATTGTAGTTGCAAAGTTGACCGAGAACATAGTTTGTTGGGTCCCAATAGAATTTATACATTTTACTTCGATGTTGTGATGAATTGTTACTTGTTCATGAGAAGCCTATGATAAATTTTTTATGTTAAAGTTTGTTGCTGTTATAATAAGTTACATGATGCTTCTATGTCTGTCTTTTGTTTTTATTGACACCTCCCTCTCTAAGCATGTGGACATGTTTTTCGATTTCGGTTTTCGCTTGAGGAAAAGTGAGGTCTAAGCTTGGGGGAGTTGATACGTCCATTTGCATCATGTTTACCTACTATCATGTATGTTGTTTTATTGCATAATAATGCTTTTTAGAGTAATTCTAATGCCTTTTCTCTCATAATATGCAAGGTACACACAAAGGGGGAGAATTCCGGCAGCTGGAAATCTGGACCTGAAAAAGCTACGTTAGGCTACCTATTCTGCACAACTCCAAATGAGCTGAAAATTCACGAGGATATTCTATGGAATAAATGAGGATTTATGGAGCCAATAAGTACCAGAGGGGGCCCACCAGGTGGGCACAACCCACCTAGGCGCGCTAGGGAGCCCAAAAGCGCCCTGGTGGGTTATGCTCATCTCAGCCCACCTCCGGTGCCCCTCTTCTGGTACATAAGTAATTTTGACCAGAAGAAAATAAGAAGAGGACTTTCAGGATGAAGCGCCACCATCTCGAGGCGTAACCTGGGTAGGAGCACTTTTGCCCTCCGGCGGAGCAATTCCGCCGGTGGAACTTCCCTCCCGGAGGGGGAAATCATCGTCATCATCATCACCAACAACTCTCCCATCTTGGGGAGGGCTATCTCTATCAACATCTTCAACAACACCATCTCCTCTCAAACCCTAGTTCATCTCTTGTGTTCAATCTTTGTACCCGAACTATAGATTGGTGTTTGTGGGTGACTTGTAGTGTTGATTACATCTTGTAGTTGATTACTATATGGTTTATTTGGTGGAAGATTATATGTTCAGATCCATTATGCTATTTAATACCCCTCTGATCTTGATCATGATTATCATCTGTGACTAGTTACTTTCGTTCTTGAGGTCACGGGAGAAATCGTGTTGCAAGTAATCATGTGAACTTGATATGTGTTCGATATTTTGATGATATGTATGTTGTGATTCCCTTGGTGGTGTCATGTGAACATCGACTACATGACACTTCACCATATTTGGGCCTAAGGGAATGCATTGTGGAGAAGTTATTAGATGATGGGTTGCGAGAGTGACAGATGCTTAAAAACTAGTTTATGCGCTATTCCGTAAGGGACCGATTGGATCCAAAAGTTAAATGCTATGGTTAGAATTTATTATTAATACTTTTCTCGTAGTTGTGGATGATTGCGAGGGGATCAAGTAGGAGGTTGTTCAAGTAACAAAAACACCTAAGCACCGGTCCACCCACATACCAAATTATCAAAGTAGTGAACATGAATCGAACCGACATGATGAAAGTGACAAGATGAAATTCCCGTGTACACTCGAGAACACTTTGCTTATCATAAGAGACCGTTTTGGCCTATCCTTTGCCTCGAAAGGATTGGGCTACCTTGATGCACTTCTGTTACTACTACCGTTACTTGCTTGTTACAAATTATCTTGCTATCAAACTACTCTGTTACTTATAATTTCAGCACTTGTAGACATTACCTTGCTAAAAACCACTTGTCATTTCCTTTTGCTCCTCGTTGGGTTTGACACTCTTACTTATAGAAAAGGCTACAATTGATCCGATATACTTGTGGGTCATCAGCGCCCCCCCTAGGGCGCGCCCTGAGGGCTTGTGGAGCCCTTGGGACTCTTCTGGCCCCCTCTCCAAGTCTGATGGGTGTCTTCTGGTCCAAAAAAATCATCGCTAAAGTTTTATTCCGTTTGGACTCCATTTTATATTCCTTTTCTGTAAAACTCGAAAACAAGTAAAAAACAAAAACTGGCACTGGGCTCTAGGTTAATAAGTTAGTCCCAAAAATAATATAAAAATAGCATATTAATGCATATAAAACATCCAAAATAGATCATATAATAGGATGGAGACGTATCGGCACTCGGGTGAGTTGTGCTCACCCAGGGCCCTCCCTCCGGCGGTTCTTGCCTCCAGTATTTTTCTTTTATTGTATAAAAATTCTCCAAAAAGTTTCATTCCATTCCGAGAACTTTTATTTCTGCACAAAAACAACACCATGGTAGTTCTGCTGAGAACAACGTCAGTCCAGGTTAGTTTCATTCAAATCATGCAAATTAGAGTCCAAAACAAGAGCAAAAGCGTTAGGAAAATTAGATACCCTGAAGACATATCAACTCCCCCAAGATGAAACCTTTGTTGTTCCTCAAGCAATTCAGTTGATAAACTGAAAGTGAAAAAGAAAAACTTTTACGAACTCTTTTGTTCTTGTTTACATAAATAAGCTTAAGTAGCACCTAGGTTTTCAGCAAAGATTATGACTAACCATGTCAACAATAACTCTTAGAAATTATATTAACTAATATCAATGGCTTAAGCAGCTAGCGAGCAATAATAAAATATCTCAAATGACAACACTTTGTTAAAAAATTGTGATATAATATGACAATAGTGGTATCTCGCTAGCCCTTTCTGAGACTACCAAACATAAATGCAGAGCACCTCCAAAGTTCAAGCAACAACTAAACATTGTAATTCATGGTAGAAAAGATCTAGTCATGATGTATCCAACATTAGCTATACACAATGCATGAGGATGACAATAGTGCTCTCAGATCTGGCACTTATTTGAGAAGGTGATGACACAACATACAATTAAATCGATAGTCCCTTCGCAGATGGAAGAAGTGATTTGTTGCGGTGCCAGAGCATAGATTTTTAAAAACAGAGATAAATGAAATTTTGAGAAATGCACACTTCCTGTTTACTTTGCGACCATTAGTTATCGATATCTTCCATGCTAAACACATTAGTGGTGGTTCCCAAGCGATAAAAATAAAGGTTTACTCCCCCTCGACCAACAAACACACTCCATAGCTAGCCGAATCCACGAGTACCATCCATACCAACATCATTTCTGGGGGAGTTTTGTTTAATTATTTGCAATTTTTGATTTTGAGACTGGGAATCCCTATTACTGCCCCTCTCATGCAAGGACGAGTGAATAAACACTCATCATGAGAATAACCCGCTTAGCATGGAATATGCTGACTACCTCCTGTCGCGCTATGAACAATCCAGGCACACAAAAACGGATGGTTATTTGAAGTTTTTAGAGGTGGCACATGCAAATTTACGTAGAACGGAAAGGTACTACCGCATAGGTAGATATATGGTAGACTCATCTGGAATAAATTGGGTTTTAGGATTTTGATGCACAAGCAGTATTCCCACTTAGTACAGGCAAAGGCTAGCAAATAGGTTGAGAAGCGGCTAGCTAGAGAGCGAAAACGGTCATGAACATGCATTATGCATAAGTAACATTGGATACTAGCATGAGTAGGATATGAACACCATGAACATAAATATCATAGAAGCTATGTTGGTTTTGATTCAACTACATGCATGAACATGTGCCAAGTCAAGCCACTTGAAACATTCAGATTTCGATACCACACCATTGATGTCTACTACACAACCTTCTTCTTGTAGACGTTGTTGGGCCTGCAAGTGCACAGGTTTGTAGGACAGTAGCAAATTTCCCTCAAGTGGATGACCTAAGATTTATCAATCCGTGGGAGGCGTAGGATGAAGATGGTCTCTCTCAAGCAACCCTGCAACCAAATAGCAAAGAGTCTCTTGTGTCCCCAACACACCCAATACAATGGTAAATTGTATAGGTGTACTAGTTCGGTGAAGAGATGGTGATACAAGTGCAATATGGATAGTAGATATAGGTTTTTGTAATCTGAAAATATAAAAACAGCAAGGTAACTAATGATAAAAGTGAGCGTAAACGATATCGTAATGATAGGAAACAAGGCCTAGGGTTCATACTTTAACTAGTGCAAGTTCTCTCAACAATAATAAAATAGATAGATCATATAACAATCCCTCAACATGCAACAAAGAGTCACTCCAAAGCCACTAATAGCGGAGAACAAATGAAGAGATTATGGTAGGGTACGAAACACCTCAAAGTTATTCTTTCGGATCGATCTATTCAAGAGTTCGTACTAGAATAACACCTTAAGACACAAATCAACCAAAACCCTAATGTCACCTAGATACTCCATTGTCACCTCAAGTATCTGTGGGCATGATTATACGATATGCATCACACATTCTCAGTGTGACGCCCGGGTACTTAAGCTACATTAACCCTCTGGTAATGATGCCACGTCACCTCGGTTATTGTTGATAATCTCGCGTTAGTTCAAAACTGATTCAGAATTCAACTTCAAAGTAAAGGCAAACAATAAAATTTTCAAATGTTAAAACTAAAATGTTCGGAGTGAGCCGAATAATGCGTAGGTAATTATGGCAAAGAAACCACACTTTTATATAATGCTTTAATACTCTAAAGTGATTTAAACATTAACAAAAACAATTAAGTAATTACCTTTTTCAGTTAATAAAACTCTAAACTAATTTATTTTGGGGTAAAACTTTTATGACAGTGGGTGGTTCTGAAGCATTATTTTAGGAGTTGTTATCATATTTTACTAAACAAAATAATAATGTGTATCTAAAATAAAACAACAAATAAAAATAAGAAAAGAGAAAGACAAAAGAAAATAAAATTAGAAAGAAAAGGGCCACACCCCACAGGGCCACGGCCCAGCTAACCGGTCCAATTTCCCCCTGGCCTATAACCACCCCACCCCCGTAACCTAACCCTAACTGGTCCATTCCCCCCCCCCCCACATGATCCACCTCTCCTCTTCCCCCCCGATCTGGATCGGGATTGGCCCCGATCCCGTCACCCCGTCGCCCGAGCCCCCACCGACGCCGTGCCGCCGCCTGCAGGCCTCCCGTCGCCGGAGCCACCAAGCTGGCCCGCCTTCCGTCTCCCCCCGCGGTGCCCCAAGCCCCGACGTCACGCCGTCGCCGCTCGCCGTCGTCTCTGTCCTCCTCCTCGACTCCTCGCCGGACTCCATCGTCGTCGTCGTCTCCGGCAACGCGACCGTCCCCGTCCCCCACCCCGAGCACCGCTGCCTCGTACCCTACGCCATGCGGTGAGGCTCCGGCTCCCTCCCTCTCTCCCCTTTTTCTTCGTCACCGGCGTCGCCCACCGCGCGTCGACCACGCTCAGCCCTGCGCCTTGTCGCGATCCTCCGCGCCCCCGTACGCACACGCCCTCGCCCGCTCACGGCGCTCCCGCCCCCCTGCCACGCGCACACCACCGCACAGGTCGCGCCTGGCCCACTCCCCGTCGGCACCCCACCGTTGCCTACCTCCGCCTCTGCTGCCTACCACGCCCGGCCACAGCTGGCCACGCCGGGCCGCGTCCTCTTTCCTCGGGCAGCGTCAGGCCACGCCCGCTCCGGCTGGCCATGCCCACCACCCCGGCTGGAGCTCCTGGCTGTGGACGCCGACCGGCCTCTGTGCGCCCACGCGTGCGAGCCCCCTGGTGGCTGAGGCCACTGCCACCCCGGGGCTCCGCCCTGTTTTCGCCAGCGCCCGACCCGCTAGGCCCCCTAAGGCCAATGACATGTGGGGCCTAGCCCAAAACGTTTAAAAAAGGTTTTTTAAATAATAATAAATAATAATGAATATATATATTAATTAATTAAACTAATTAATTAATTAACTTAATTAATCCTGATTAGATTAGCCTAATTAACTAGTTAACCTAATTAACTGTGATTAATTAGCTAACAGTGAATGACATGGGGGACCCACATGTCAGTTTGACTAGCCAACACCTCTGTTGACTGCTGACATCATGCCAATGCAATAATACTAATTTCGAATTAATTTAATTATAATAATTTAGAAAATGATTTAAAACTTTAAAAATTAATATAAAATAAATCGTAGCTCAGATGGAAAAACTTTGTACATGAAAGTTGCTCAGAACGACGAGACGAATTTGGATACGTAGCCCGTTCGTCCGCCACACATCCCTAACATAGCGAACGTGCAATATTTAACCTCCGGTTCAACTGTCCGAAAACGGGAAACACCGGGAATACTTTCCTGGATGTTTCCCTCCTTCCCCGGTATCACCTCCTACTGCGTTAGGTCACATCTAGCCCCGCGTATTGCCATGTTACACTTTGTGATGCTTTGATTGCTCTGTTATTTATTGTGTTCCCCCTCTGTTACTTCTTTCCGGTAGACCCCGAGGCTGCCAGTGACACCCAGTTCGACTACGGTGTTGGCGACCCTCCTTGCAAGAGCAACTAGGCAAGCCCCCCCCCCTGATCACCAGATATCACCTATTCTTCTCTATACTTCTTGCATTAGAATAGTGTAGCATGTTACTGTTCGGTTACTCCTATTCTGTTGCATAGCCTGTCTTTGTTGCTACAGTCGTTGATACCTTACCCGCAATCCTAAATGCTTAGTATAGGATGCTAGTATATCATCATTGGCCCTACATTCTTGTCAGTCTGCCTTGCTATACTATCGGGCCGTGATCACTTGGGAGGTGATCACGGGTATATACTATACATATATACATACTATACAGATGGTGACTAAAGTCGGGTTGGCTCGTTGAGTACCCGTAAGTGATTCCGATCTGGGGGCTGGAAGGACAGGTGGCTCCATCCCGGTAGAGGTGGGCCTGGGTTCCCGACGGCCCCCGACTGTTACTATGTGGCGGAGAGATAGGGCAGGTTGAGACCACCTAGGAGAGAGGTGGGCCTGGCCCTGGTCGGCGTCCGCGGTTACTTCATAATAACACGCTTAATGAGATATTGGTATTTGATCTGAGTCTGGCCACTGGCCTATACGCACTAACCAACTACGCGGGAACAGTTACGGGCACTCGACGTCGTGGTATCAGCTGAAGCCTTCTAGATGTCAGCGACTGAGCGACGCATGCCGGATTGGACTGGAACGCCTGCACTTGTATTAAGGGGGCTAGGTCTTCTTCCGGCCGCGTTCGCAACATGCAGGTGTGCAATGGGAGATGGGCCCAGACCCCTGCGCCATAGGATTTATACTAGCGTGCTGACCTCTCTGTTGTGCCTAGATGGGGCTGCGACGTGTTGATCTTCCGAGGCCGGGCATGACCCAGGAAAGTGTGTCCGGCCAAATGGGATCGAGCGTGTTGGGTTATGTGGTGCACCCCTGCAGGGAAGTTTATCTATTCGAATAGCTGTGTCCCTCGGTAAAAGGACAACCTGGAGTTGTACCTTGACCTTATGACAACTAGAACCGGATACTTAATAAAACACCCAGACAAGTTCCACAGACAACCCGGTGATCGCTTTTCCACAGGGCGACGAGGGGAGGATCGCCGGGTAGGATTATGCTATGCGTTGCTACTTGGAGGACTTCAATCTACTCTCTTCTACATGCTGCAAGATGGAGGTGGCCAGAAGCGTAGTCTACAACAGGATTAGCTATCCCCCTCTTATTCTGGCATTCTGTAGTTCAGTCCACCGATATGGCCCTTTACACATATACCCATGCATATGCAGTGTAGCTCCTTGCTTGCGAGTAGTTTGGATGAGTACTCACGGTTGCTTTTCTCCCCCATTTTCCCCCTTTCCTTTCTACTGATTGTCGCAACCAGATGCTGGAGCCTAGGATCCAGACGCCACCGTCGACGACGACTCCTTCTACACCGGAGGTGCCTACTACTACATGCAGGCCGCTGACGACGACCAGGAGTAGTTTAGGAGGATCCCAGGCAGGAGGCCTGCGCCTCTTTTGATCAGTATCCCAGTTTGTGCTAGCCATCTTATGGCAAATTGTTTAACTTATGTCTGTACTCAGATATTGTTGCTTCCGCTGACTTCTTTATGTCGAGGACTTGTATTCGAGCCCTCGAGTCCCCTGGCTTGTAATATGATGCTTATATGACTTGTTTTACTTTTAGAGTTGTGTTGTGATATCTTCCCGTGAGTCCCTGATCTTGATCGTACACGTTTGCGTGCATGATTAGTGTACGATTGAATCGGGGGCATCACAAGTTGGTATCAAAGCCGACTGCCTGTAGGAATCCCCCTTCCAACTCCTTGGCCGAAGTCGAGTCTAGTCATTGAAAAACTTTTACTAACATGGCTGTGCGGCTTACGGGCCCACGTCGCCATTGGGTGGTATTAGGATCTTTTACTCCTCGTCTCTACTCTGGGACTCTGATCTCTCTTCTATTCGGGTTAAATGAATTTTGCTAACTCTAACATTAGGATCTCGTGATCAGTTCCACCCAGAGAGTCCCGTGTTACCGATGACCGCCTGCTGCACCAGAAGATTCTGAAGATACTCTACGATGTGCTCTCGAGGCTATGTGCCATCGCTTTTGCAATTCACTTCCATTGATAATTCCCTCTGGATAACTACTTACACCTTTCGTTCATATTGTCATCCCCAGTTGCTCTTGTTATTACAAGATGTCCTGAAATACTCTCCGATATTCTGAGAATCCTTTGAGCTTACCGCCTTGTAGTTCTTGCCCCATGATTACCCCTACGGAAAATTTTCCCACACTTATCGAGTGTCCTCTCATCCCCAGTTGATTCATGTATTTCAGAAAGGTCTTCGAAATACTATTCGATCTTCCGAAAATCCTCAGCAGCTTATTGCCCTTGAAATTCTCGCTTGTTGCATTATGGTTAATCCCATAAGTAATCTTATTGGCATCCTTTTTCACTATCATTTTGAGTCCATTGATTCAATAAGTTGCGAATGCTCGCAATCCTCAGTCATATCCTAGAATTCATCCTTCCGGCTCAGACATCATTTTTAACATGAGCTGGATCTCGACCAATCAAATTGTCGTCGTTTGTACCCCTAAGCTTACTCAAGTTATCCATCCTTAATCAGAGCGTTTGCTTCTGATCCCTTGATTTGGAAATCATAAATTCCTTTCCATATGAACTTTGAATTAGACAGTTGTTTCTATAATCCAGTGCCTTTGCATTGTTTCTTCCTTTGATTGTGTCGGTACTTACATTAACACTGTTATGGACCGTCAAATACACTGTTGGATTGTTATCCGATAGTGTCCTTCATATTCAATCACCTTGTGAGTCCTCCCCCTGATACATAATGCCCTTGGTAAATTGTATCCTCTGCTTGGCCAATCATGCTTTGCTTTCGAGCTTGTGTATTTACTTTTGAAACTTGTGGTATATGTCACTAAGATGCCCGAACCTATGCCTTCCCCTAATCCGTGAGAACCCAAAAGTTTTCACAATTCATACTCTTTCAGTGTTCTACCAAATAAAATTCCAACACTACAATTTTATCAAAGCGAGAGGTGAATGAAATGATATGCATTAAAGAAGTGGGAGTCGACCTTGAACTTTGTGTTTATGCCCATGAAAATGATGTAGACCGTCTCGGAAGCTTCTTGCAAAATGATTATCCAGCTGTATGATTCTTTTAGTATTCTTGGAATTGATTCCTTACAATTATGGTTCTGACCATGCTGTCCTGATCTAATATATCTGATAGGAATTCATTCCAGTGCCTCGTCTATTTTTGGCAAGGTTCAAGTATCTACTGTCATAGGTCAATGGCCCGGTTCTACTTCTATCATGTTCTACCTTCGAGTATTACCCCCTAGTATCTCGAAGATGTCTTGCCATTGCACCACATGTTACTAACTTTGTTGAGGTAATGTCTTTCCTTGTCGTAATCACTCTACGGGTTCTGGGTTGTTGTCGACTGAGGACACCGACTAGTGAAATCATTCCCCACTACAAATCAAATATCCCTAGTATTTTTACTGTGGAATTCTAAACCCAATCTGGTCATTCCTAGACTATTGGCTACATCCTAGTCTTGCTACCTTTAACTTTTCTACCTCATCCTTCTCTGGTGCACGAATTCTTCAGTGTGTGAGCACGACTTACGTCGAGCTTTCAACATCATGTTTTTTTGTCTTGAAAGGCAACTTTGGTTCCGAGCTTGCATCTTATATATTGATCCTATAACTTGCCACTTCGTCATTTCCTTGCTTGTTGTCCTTGTTGTTTGATTGCATCCTCTTGAAACCTCCCGGCAAATGTGTCGGATCACCTTCAACACTTTGACTTCTTCCAAGATGTCAACTATGTTCATGATGAGAAATACCCTCCTTGCCCTCGATGATTTTTATTATCATCGACAACACTCTTTACCTTCCTTTCATCACAAACTTGTTTATCTTAAGGATGCAACTTGCTATCCAGTTTGTATTATGTTCTACCTTGAAGTATTACTGTCCTTTATGTCAAGGATGTTGCAAGGATTGCTCCACCTCTTAAGAATTCTTGGTATACTGATACTTCTCACAAGCACCATTCTTTCTTGGTCCCCGTGATGACTAACCGGGAATATCAACAAATGAACGGTGTTGTTTGGATTCTGCCCACCTTATTGCTTTGAAGCTAACGGTCGACCGTTCATTCTTAGACTATTGGTTATTGAATCACCATTCTAACATTAATCATGCTACCTGAGCCTATATTTCGGGTGCACCTTTCAACCAATATCTAATTGTGTATGTTTTCCTCGAGCATACATCCTCATGTTGATCAGACAAATGTTATCTCCTTGTTCACATAATTGTGGAAATCCATCTTTTGGAAATCTCAAGGAATTGTCGCTGAGTCCATCGGCCACCCCCTCGTCCTCTCCTTGGTTTAATGAGGAACTCTTGTTTCAGAACTCGCTTCCGTAGATCATTTCCTGAGAATCTTACAATGTTATCCCTTCAAATTGTGTTGCACCTTTTCTTCTCAGGCATCCTGAGTCTAAGGTTTCCTAACACCAATCAGATCTGAATCTCAGTCAGATATGATGGTTGGAACATATTTCCAAGAGTTATGCCAAATGTCTTTATATGACCTGGTAAGGTGGTGTCATGCCTAGCACATCTGGCCGGAGGCCTATTGTTATAGTTTCCATTTTAGCAAGGATTGCCATTCTTCCATGAGGAAATTGTAAGACTTATTCTATGAGTTGTTCCTGATGGATCCTTTGTGTATCCAATGTCCGACCTTTGCTTGAAGACCATGTCAATGCTATCTCGAAGCATGTCTATGGTACTCCGATTTTCAACTGGAACATTTGAAGCCAAATGCTAAATGTTTCCTGCTCAATTATCCAAACACCGCTGTATGGGTAATGTCATGAAAATTCTCTCTCCTACCAAAAGGGTTTTCTATGTTATATCCTGTCATGGATATTATGCTCTGTTTCTCCTTGGGAAGGATATACCCCTGAATAATGTGTTTAAACACATTTTCCTTTCCATTGTACTCTTTAATCTGATGATCACCTTTTCCTTCCCATTGTTTTGTTTAACGTTTCTTGTGATCTATATAATCTAAGCAGTAATATTCTCCTGCTTATGTAAACACCTCGGTGTACAATTCTGTCAGCAAGACCCTATTACTATTATTGATGACATTCTGGTAGCCACCGATGGACGAGAACTTTGCCTAATGGCCCGCCTCATTCAACGAGCGAGAAAATGGTTCTCTTCGTCCCTCGCCCTTGGTACCGACATTGTTGCCAACATAAATGATAGCCTACCCTCTGACTTGTCTTGCTATCAAGACCGTGCAAGATGTCAACGCCCTTTAACCCACATGGTGGGCCCATAACCCATAGTTCCACAGGATCAAAACCTAACTCTCTGGTAAACCCCCAGTTGCCAAGGTTGTTCCTCGCGCGTGGCCTCGTAAGTAATTTATGAGCCACCTTCCAAGAGATCATCAGTTCTACTATCAGACGCAATACTTATTCCCATTGCTCTAAACCCCTTTCACACTTTGTTTCAGGCAACGAACGATTGCCTATGCGCTTGAAACTTCTATTTTGCACCTTCTTACTTTGCTCTCAATATTTTCTTAAGTTTCAATTCGAGAGTTGCTATCCGCCACCCTCCCCGATGTTATCGACCAGATAGTCGACCTTGCAGAGGTCTGTTCTCCCGGAATGCCCACTCTTTATTCTTTCGTAAGTACGATGGAGTTCCTGAAGAAAGGATGACAACTTCATCATGATGACCTGAAGCAGAGGACTGAAGACATCAATGTAATGGATCGACCTCTTCGAGAAGAGCAACTATGACCGAGAAGAATCGTTAGAATTTCGTAACCAGACCCCTTCCCCTTATACCGCCTCTTAAATCTCGGGACGAGATTTCTTGTAGTGGAGGAGAATTGTGACGCCCGGGTAATTAAGCTACAGTAACCCTCTGGTAATGATGCCATGTCACCTCGGTTATTGTTGATAATCTCGCGTTAGTTCAAAACTGATTCGGAATTCAACTTCAAACTAAAGGCAAACAATAAAATTTTCAAATGTTAAACCTAAAATGTTCGAAGTGAGCCAAATAATGCGTAGGTAATTATGGCGAAGAAACCACACTTTTATATAATGCTTTAATACTCTAAAGTGATTTAAACAGCAACAAAAACAATTAAGTAATTACCTTTTTCAATTAATAAAACTCTAAACTAATTTATTTTGGGGTAAAACTTTTATGACAGTGGGTGGTTCTGAAACATTATTTTAGGAGTTGTTATCATATTTTACTAAACAAAATAATAATGTGTATCTAAAATAAAACAGAAAATAAAAATAAGAAAAGAGAAAGACAAAACAAAATAAAATTAGAAAGAAAAGGGCCACCCCCCCCCCCCACAGGGCCATGGCCCAGCTAACCGATCCAATTTCTCCCTGGCCTATAACCACCCCACCCCCGTAACCTAACCCTAACCGGTCCATTCCCCCCCCCCACGAACCACCTCTCCTCTTCCCCCCGATCTGGATCGGGATTGGCCCCGATCCTGTCATCCCATCGCCCGAACCCCCACCGACGTCGTGCCGCCGCCCGCAGGCCACCCGTCACCGGAGCCACCACGCCGGCCCGCCTTCCGTCTCCCCTCGCGGTGCCCCAAGCCCCGACGTCGCACCGTCGCCGCTCGCCGTCGTCTCCGTCCTCCTCCTCGACTCCTCGCTGGACTCCATCGTCGTCGTCGTCTCCGTCAACGCGACCGTCCCCATCCCCCACCCCGAGCACCGCTGCCTCGTACCCTACGCCCCGCGGTGAGGCTCCGGCTCCCTCCCTCTCTCCCCTTTTTCTTCGTCACCGGCGTCGCCCACCGCGCGTCGACCACGCTCAGCCCTGCGCCTTGTCGCGATCCTCCGCGCCCCCGTACGCACACGCCCTCGCCCGCTCACGGCGCTCCCGCCCCCTGCCACGCGCACACCGTCGCACAAGTCGCGCCTGGCCCACTCCCCGCTGGTACCCCACCGTTGCCTACCTCCGCCCCTGCTGCCTACCGCGCCCGGCCACAGCTGGCCACGCTGGGCCGCGTCCTCCTCCGCCGGGCAGCGTCAGGCCACGCCCACTCCGGCTGGCCTTGCCCACCACCGCCGCTGGAGCTCCTAGCTGTGGACCCCGACCGGCCTCTGTGCGCCCACGCGTGCGAGCCCCCTGGTGGCCGAGGCCACTGACACACAGGGTTCCGCCCTGTTCTCGCCAGCGTCCGACCCGCTAGGCCCCCTAGGGCCAATGATATGTGGGGCCTAGCCCCCAAAACGTTTTAAAAAAGGTTTTTTTAAAAAAATCAAAATAACTAATAATGAAAATATATATTAATTAATTAATTAAATTAAATTAATTAATTAACTTAATTAATCCTGATTAGATTAGCCTAATTAAGTAGTTAACCTAATTAACTGTGATTAATTAGCTAACAGTGAATGACATGCGGGACCCACACGTTAGTTTGACTAGTCAACACCTCTGTTGATTGCTGACGTCATGCCAATGCAATAATACTAATTTCGAATTAATTTAATAATAATAATTTAGAAAATGATTTAAAACTTTCAAAATTAATATAAAATAAACCGTAGCTCGGATGGAAAAACTTTGTACATGAAAGTTGCTCAGAACGACGAGACGATTCCGGATACGCGGCCCATTCGTCCGCCACACATCCCTAACATAGCGAACGTGTAACATTTAACCTCCGGTTCAACTGTCTGAAAACGGGAAACACCGGGAATACTTCCCCGGATGTTTCCCTCCTTCACCGGTATCACCTCCTACTGCGTTAGGTCACATCTAGCCCCGCGTATTGCCATGTTACGCTTTGTGATGCTTTGAATGCTCTGTTATTTATTGTGTTCCCCCTCTGTTACTTCTTTCCGGTAGACCCTGAGGCTGCCGGTGACCCCCAGTTTGACTACGGTGTTGGCGACCCTCCTTGCCAGAGCAACCAGGCAAGCCCCCCTGATCACCAGATATCGCCTATTCTTCTCTATACTGCTTGCATTCAAGTAGTGTAGCATGTTACAGTTCGGTTACTCCTATTCTGTTGCATAGCCTGTCTTTGTTGCTACAGTCGTTGATACCTTACCCGCAATCCTAAATGCTTAGCATAGGATGCTAGTTTATCATCATTGGCCCTACATTCTTTTCAGTCTGCCTTGCTATACTATCGGGCCGTGATCACTTGGGAGGTGATCATGGGTATATACTATACATATATACATACTATACATATGGTGACTAAAGTTGGGTTGGCTCGTTGAGTACCCATAAGTGATTCCGATGTGGGGGCTGGAAGGATAGGTAGCTCCATCCCGGTAGAGGTGGGCCTGGGTTCCCGACGGCCCCGACTGTTACTATGTGGCGGAGCGACAGGGCAGGTTGAGACCACCTAGGAGAGAGGTGGGCCTGGCCCTGGTCGGCATCCGTGGTTACTTCATAGTAACACGCTTAACGAGATCTTGGTATTTGATCTGAGTCTGGCCACTGGCCTATACGCACTAACCAACTACGCGGGAACAGTTATGGGCACTCGACGTCATGGTATTAGCCGAAGCCTTCTAGACGTCAGCCACTAAGCGACGCGCACCGGATTGGACTGGAACGCCTGTACTTGTATTAAGGGGGCTAGGTCTGCTTCTGGCCGCGTTCGCAACATGCAGGTGTGCAATGGGCGATGGGCCCAGACCCCTGCGCCATAGGATTTAGACCGGCGTGCTGACCTCTCTGTTGTGCCTAGGTGGGGCTGCGACGTGTTGATCTTTCGAGGCCGGGCATGACCCAGGAAAGTGTGTCCGGCCAAATGGGATCGAGCATGTTTGGTTATGTGGTGCACCCCTGCAGGGAAGTTTATCTATTTGAATAGCCGTGTCCCTCGGTAAAAGGACGACCCGGAGTTGTACCTTGACCTTATGACAACTAGAACCGGATACTTAATAAAACACACCCAGACAATTTCCACAGACAACCCGGTGATCGCTTTTCCACAGGGCGACGAGGGGAGGATTGCCGGGTAGGATTATGCTATATGTTGCTACTTGGAGGACTTCAATCTACTCTCTTCTATATGCTGCAAGATGGAGGTGGCCAGAAGCATAGTCTTCGACAGGATTAGCTATCCCCCTCTTATTATGGCATTCTGTAGTTGAGTCCACCGATATGGCCCTTTACACATATACCCATGCATATGTAGGGTAGCTCCTTGCTTGCGAGTACTTTGGATGAGTACTCACGGTTGCTTTTCTCCCCCTTTTTCCCCCTTTAATTTCTACCTGGTTGTCGCAACCAGATGCTGGAGCCCACGATCCAGACGCCACCGCCAAGGACGACTCTTTCTACACTGGAGGTGCCTACTACTACGTGTAGGCCGCTGATGATGACCAGGATTAGTTTAGGAGGATCCCAGGCAGGAGGCCGGCGCCTCTTTCGATCTGTATCCCAGTTTGTGCTAGCCATCTTATGGCATCTTGTTTAACTTATGTCTGTACTCAGATGTTGTTGCTTCCGTTGACTTGTTTATGTCGAGCACTTGTATTCGAGCCCTCGAGGCCCCTGGCTTGTAATATGATGCTTATATGACTTGTTTTACTTTTAAAGTTGTGTTGTGATATCTTCCCGTGAGTCCCTGATCTTGATCGTACACGTTTGCATGCATGATTAGTGTATGATTGAATCGGGGGCGTCACACTCAGATTCATCTATTCAACCAACACAAAAGTACTTCGAAGAGTACCCCAAAGTTTCTACCGGAGAGTCAAGACGAAAACGTGTGCCAACCCCTATGCATAGGTTCATGGGCGGAACCCGCAAGTTGATCACCAAAACATACATCAAGTGGCACGTGATATCCCATTGTCACCACAGATAAGCATGGCAAGACATACATCAAGTGTTCTCAAATCATTAAAGACTCAATCTGATAAGATAACTTCAAGAGGAAAACTCAATTCATCACAAGAGAGTAGAGGGGGGGGGGAAACATCATAAGATCCAACTATAATAGAAAAGCTCGCGATACATCAAGATCGTGCCAAAGAGAGAACACGAGAGAGAGAGATCAAACACATAGCTACCGGTACATACCCTCAGCCCCGAGGGTGAACTACTCCCTCCTCATCATGGATAGCGCCGGGATGATGAAGATGGCCACCGGTGATGGGTTCCCTCCTCCGGCAGGGTGCCGGAACGGGCTCCCGAGAGGTTTTTGGTGGCTATAGAGGCTTGCGGCGGCGGAACTCCCAATCTATCTTCGTCTTCGATGTTTTTAGGGTACATGGACTTATATAGGCGAAAGAAGTCGGTCGGGGGAGCATCAAGGGGCCCAGGAGACAGGGGGCGCGCCCTCCTATCTCCTGGCTTCCTCGAGCCTTCCCTGGCTTTAATTCCAAGTCTCCCGGATCATATCCTTTTCAAAAATCACGCTCCCAAAGGTTTCATTCCGTTTGGACTTCGTTTGATATTCCTTTTATTTGAAATACTAAAACATGCAATAAAACAGCAATATGGGCTGGGCCTCCGGTTAACAGGTTAGTCCCAAAAGTAATATAAAAGTGTATAATAAAGCCCGTAATCATTCAAAATAGATAATAAAATAGCATGAATGCTTCATAAATTATAGATACGTTGGAGACGTATCAGCATCCCCAAGCTTAATTCCTGCTCGTCCTCGAGTAGGTAAATGATAAAGAAAGAATTTATGAAGTGTGAATGCTAGAAGGTGCACAAGTTTGATCAATGATAATTTCAATAACCTTTTCTAGCATGATTATATCAATTCATCTTATTTTCAGGAAGGGTCTATGTCAGAGCTTTGATTTAGCAAACTCCACATGCTCAACTATCATATAGTCTTCTATAATGCTAACACTCACGCAATACTAATGGTTATGGAGTTTCAATCGGACACTGAGAAAGATAGGAGCTTATAGTGTTGCCTCCCAACATATTCACCTTTGGGTGATGTCAACAATAATAGTTCATGCTAACTTACATCCAATTGGATATATATATATCATGATCTTTCAAACACGAGGTGCTTGTCAAAGGATAAAATGAAAAAGGGAAAGGTGAAGATCACCTTGACTCTTGCAAAAAAGTAAAAGATAGGCCCTTCGCAGAGGGGAGGAGGGATTTGCAGAGGTGCCAGAGCTCAATTTTGAAATAGAGATAAATAATTTTGAGAGGTATGATCTCATTGTTAACATAACAACCAAGAGTTCCCAATATCTTCCATACTACATACATTATAGGCAGTTTCCAAACAGAATGGTAAAACTTTTTACTCCCCTCCACCAACAATCATCAATCCATGGCTTGCCCAAAACAACGGGTGCCTCCAACTAACATCAAATCTGGGGGAGTTTTGTTTGTAATTATTTTTGATTTGATTTTGATCTTTTGATCATGGGACTGGGCATCCCGGTTACCAGCCATTTTCTCGTGCATGATGAGCGGAGTCCACTCATCTTGAGAATAACCCACCTAGCATGGAAGATAGTGACAGCCCCTAGTCGCTACATGAGCGATTCGGGCATACAAAACAGATTATTATTTGAAGGTTTAGAGTTTGGCACATGCAAATTTACTTGGAATGGCAGGTAAATACCGCATATAGGTAGGTATGGTGGACACTCATGGCAAAAACTGGGTTTAAGGATATTTGGAAGCACAAGTAGTATCTCTACTTGGTGCAAGGAATTTGGCTAGTGTGAGGGGGAAAGGCAAGCTCAACATGTTTGAATGATCCATGACAATATACTTTAACTGAGATGTGAGAAAACATAACCCATTACGTTGTCTTCCTTGTCCAACATCAACTCTTTAGCATGTCATACTTAATGAGTGCTCACAATTATAAAAGATGTCTAAGATAGTATTATATGTGAAATCTCTCTTCCTTCAATAAATTCACAACCTCTACTTCTTAGATGTGGAGTCATTACTCCCCATGGGATAAGCAAATGAAACATATATAATTTCAGATTTATGACATTCAACTCATTCAACAATTTACTCATAGGATATAAGTGAAGCACACGAGTAAATGATAAACTACTCCAAAAAGATATAAGTGAAGATCAATGAGTAGCTAAATAATTATGTAACTATGTGAAGACTGTCTCTCATTTAAGAATTTCAGATCTTGGTATTGTATTCAAACAGCAAGCAAAAATAAAATGACATTGCAAGGATAGCACAACTCATGTGAAGAAGCAAAAACTTAGGCTCAACCGATACTAACTGATATTTGTTGAAGAAGAAAGGTGGGATGCCTAATGGGGCATCCCCAAGCTTAGATGCTTGAGACTTCTTGAAATATTAGCTTGGGGTGCCTTGGGCATCCCCAAGCTTGAACTTTTGTGTCTCCTTAATTCCTCTCATATCATGGTTTCTCTATTTGTCAAAAGCTTCATCCATAACAAACTCAACAAGAACTCGTGAGATAGGTTAGTATAAACCAATGCAAAACCTTATCATTTTCTACTGTAATAAATCACTAAAATTATTATTCAACATTGCATACTAAATGCCTCTGCATATTTAATACTCCTATCCTCAAATAGAATCGTTAAACAAGCAAACATATGCAAACAATGCAACCATAACAGCAATCTGCCAAAACAGTATAGTCTGTAAAGAAGGCAAGAGTATCAATACTTCCCTAACTCAAAAAATTATGATAGAAAATTCCCACTGTATTAAATTTATCAGAGCTCATTCTGCAAAAGGTTTCATCATTATATCATTCTCTGACTTTTCGAGGGAATTTTTGCAACAGCGGTAAACTTTCTGTTTTCAAACAGCAACATGTATACTAGCAAAATAAGCATGGTAAAGGCTATCCTTGACATTTTTATTGAAACTAAAGATGAAAAACATTATTATAAATAACAGCAATCAAATACTAACAAAATAAAATGACGCTCTAAGCAAAACACATATCATGTGGTGAATAAAAATATAGCTCCAAGTAAAGTTACCAATGAACGAAGACGAAAGAGGGGATGCCTTCTGGGGCATCCCCAAGCTTAGGCTTTTAGCTATTCTTGAATATCTTGGGGTGCCATGGGCATCCCTAAGCTTAGGCTCTTGCCACTCCTTATTCCATAGTTCATCGAATCTTTACCCAAGACTTGAAAACTCCACAACACAAAACTCAACAGAAAACTCGTAAGCTCCGTTAGTATAAGAAAATAAAACCACCACTTAGGTACTGTAATGAACTCATTCTAAACTCATATTGGTGTAATATCTACTGTATTATAACTTCTCTATGGTTCATACCCTCTGATACTACTCATAGATTCATCAAAATAAGCAAACAACACATAGAAAACAGAATCTGTCAAAAACAGAACAGTCTGTAGTAATCTGTATCACACGTATACTTCTGGAGCTCCAAAAATCCTACCAAATTAGGAAGACCTAAGACATTTGTGTACCAATTCAGATCAAAAAGAATCAGATCAGGATCACGTTTCTGTGAATTAACAAAACTAATTTACTGGGTGCAAAACTTTCTGATTCTAAACAGGATCAACACAACTATCACCGTAAGCTATCCTAAAGGACTTACTTGGCACTTTATTGAAACAAAAGCTATAAAGCATGATTACTACAGTAGCATAATCATGTGAACACACAAAAACAGTAAGGATAAGTATTGGATTGTCTCCCAATAAGCACTTTTTTCTTTAATGCCTTTCTAGCTAGGCATGATGATGACAATGATGCTCACATAAAAGATAAGAATTGAAACATAACGGGAGCATCATGAAGCATATGTCTAGCACATTTAAGCCTAACCCACTTCCTATGCATAGGGATTTTGTGAGCAAACAACTTGTGGGAACAATAATCAACTAGCATAGGAAGGCAAAACAAGCATAAGTTCAAAACTTGAAGCACATAGAGAGGAAACTTGACATTATTGCAATTCCTACAAGCATATGTTCCTCCATCATAATAATTTTCAGTAGCATCATGAATCAATTCAACAACATAACCAGAACCTAAAGCATTCTTTTCATGATCTACTTGCATAGAAATTTTACTACTTTCCACATAAGCAAAATTCTTCTCATTCGGAATAGTGGAAGTATCATAAAAGACTTGAACACTAAAAAATGTTTCCACATTAAAAGAGTAATGTTCAGAAAAAGGGTAATCATAATCATGACAAGTTTTATAAATATAATCATCACTACTCTTTATAACATAAGTTTCATCACAATAATCATCATAAGTAGCAACTTTGTTCTCATCATAATCGATTGAAACCTCTTCCGAGATAGTGGAATCATCACTAAATAAAGTTGACACTCTTCCAAATCCACTCTCATATTCATTACAATAAGATTCAACATCCTCCAAAATAGTGGGGTAACTACTTCCTAAAGTTGACACTCTTCCAAACCCACTTTCATCAATATAATCATCATAGGTAAGAGGCATGCTATCATCATAACAACTTTGCATATCAAAACTTGGATGCTAAAAATATCATATTCATTAAACATAGCATCCCCAACCTTGGGACAAACATTAATTGCAGCAAATATATTCTCAAATATTTCATCCTCATCAAACATAGCTTCCCCAAGCTTGGACCTTTTCATATCATAAGCATAATCACTGTCATCATTAAAAATATGGATAGCACCAATAGTATAGCAATTATCATCATCACAATGAGTAGTAGGAGCAACACCATTTGGGAGGGATACCTTTCTACCTTTGTTGCTCCTTCTTTTCTTTTTCTTCTTCAAATTATGTGTGGGTTCAACCTTCTTCTTTGAGCTCTTTATTGACGAGATTGGTTGAATAGAAAGCTCCTCCTCGTTACCTGATTCATCATAAGAAATAATAGGAGGATATTGGGAAGTCTCTTCCCTTTCATTAGTATTCTCATCCTCTTCTATTTGCTTTCTTTTCTTTAGGTGATTGGCAATATAAGGATTTTCAATGCAATTCACCGCACAATACATATATATCTTCTCTAGATCAAAATCAAGAAATCTATCAAGATTAAATTTTGGAATACCCTCAGTTATACGTTTCATTTCTTCATACCCAAAAAGAAGACTAAGCCCTTTATGATGCTCAAGGGTAATCAAGTTATCACAATTTTTGGACACGATTCTATCATGAAGCAATTTGCATTGGAGATTTAAATGACCACGTTCATTGCAAAGTTCACAAGGAGCACGAAAAATATTGAATCTTTCAGCACAATCATCAAGACTTTCTTGCAAACCTTTAGTTTCTAAATACTTATGCCTCTTGCAATATCTATCTTCTCTATTTGGTGTATCTATGCAAGCCCAATTCACTCCACAAAAATCGACATGCTTATAGGAGACATTTTTGTCATAACTAGTGCAATCATCATTAGTACTATGGATATTCAAAGAGTTCATACTAACAACATTGCAATCATTCTCATCATTCAAAGATTTAGTACCAGGCATTTTAATGCATTCTTCTTCTAGCAACTGAGCACAATTTTCATTCCATCATACTCACGAAAGATATTAAAAAGAAGAAGCGTATGGACAAACTTAACTCCATTTTTTTGTAGTTTTCTTTTATAAACTAAACTAGTGATAAAACAAGAAACAAAAAGATTCGATTGCAAGATCTATACCTTCAAGCACTTACCTCCCTGGCAACGGCGCCAGAAAAGAGCTTGATGTCTACTATACAACCTTCTTCTTGTATATGTTGTTGGGCCTGCAAGTGCACAGGTTTGTAGGAGAGTAGAAAATTTCCCTCAAGTGGATGACCTAAGGTTTATCAATCCGTGGGAGGCGTAGGATGAAGATGGTCTCTCTCAAGCAACCCTGCAACCAAATAACAAAGAGTCTCTTGTGTCCCCAACACACCCAATACAATGGTAAATTGTATAGGTGCACTAGTTCGGCGAAGAGATGGTGATACAAGTGCAATATGGATAGTAGATATAGGTTTTTGTAATATGAAAATATAAAAACAGCAAGGTAACTAATGATAAAAGTGAGCGTAAACAGTATTGCAATGATAGGAAACAAGGCCTAGGGTTCATACTTTCACTAGTGCAAGTTCTCTCAACAATAATAACATAGATAGATCATATAACAATCCCTCAACATGCAACAAAGAGTCACTCCAAAGCCACTAATAGTGGAGAACAAACGAAGAGATTATGGTAGGGTACGAAACCACCTCAAAGTTATTCTTTCGGATCGATCTATTCAAGAGTTCGTACTAGAATAACACCTTAACACACAAATCAACCAAAACCCTAATGTCACCTAGATACTCCATTGTCACCTCAAGTATCCGTGGGCATGATTATACGATAAGCATCACACAATCTCAGATTCATCTATTCAACCAACACAAAAGTACTTGAAAGAGTGCCCCAAAGTTTCTACCGGAGAGTCAAGACGAAACATGTGCCAACCCCTATGCATAGGTTCATGGGCGGAACCTGCAAGTTGATCACCAAAACATACATCAAGTGGCATGTGATATCCCATTGTCACCACAGATAAGCACGACAAGACATACATCAAGTGTTCTCAAATCATTAAAGACTCAATCCAATAAGATAACTTCAAGAGGAAAACTCAATTCATCACAAGAGAGTAGAGGGGGGGGGGGAGAAACATCATAAGATCCAACTATAATAGCAAAGCTCGCGATACATCAAGATCGTGCCAAAGAGAGAACACGAGAGAGAGAGAGAGAGAGAGAGATCAAACACATAGCTACTGGTACATACCCTCAGCCCCGAGGGTGAACTACTCCCTCCTCGTCATGGATAGTGCTGGGATGATCAAGATGGCCACCGGTGATGGGTTCCCCCATCTGGCAGGGTGCCGGAATGGGCTCCCGAGAGGTTTTTGGTGGCTACAGAGGCTTGTGGTGGCGGAACTCGCGATCTATCTTCGTCTTCGATGTTTTTAGGGTACGTGGACTTATATAGGTGAAAGAAGTCGGTCGGGGGAGCCCCGAGGGGCCCAAGAGATAGGGGGCGCGCCCAGGGGGTGGGCGCGCCCTCCTATCTCCTGGCTTCCTCAAGCCTTCCCTGGCTTGAATTCCAAGTCTCCCGGATCATATCCTTTCCAAAAATCACGCTCCCGATGGTTCATTCCGTTTGGACTCCGTTTGATACTCCTTTTCT
The DNA here is from genome assembly GCA_963921465.1 of Triticum timopheevii. Lineage (NCBI taxonomy): Eukaryota > Viridiplantae > Streptophyta > Magnoliopsida > Poales > Poaceae > Triticum > Triticum timopheevii. The sequence continues at coordinate 204,560,543 of OY997268.1, forward strand.
TCAAAATACTGAAACAGGCAATAAAATAGCAATATGGAAAGCCCGTAATCATTCAAAACAGATAATAAAATAGCATGAATTCTTGATAAATTATAGATACGTTGGAGACGTATCAACCATCATACCACATCACAATCATTTTAATGCATATTGGCATCCAAGATAAATCATTATCCACTCCCAACTACTTAAGCATGGCATGAGAAACTATAATCCCTATTTTTCATTGCAAACATGTTTGATCATAATAGGCTGAATCATGGATACTAGGTTAAACATATTTCCAAAAACAGAACAAGTTGAGTTCATACTTGTTTCTCTCTGCCATAACAAGTTTATCAAATATTGTCATTGTTGCATTTCACTTGCACGACCGAATGGTATGAAAAATGATAATAGTCATAGTCAGAAAAATGATAATAGTGCGAGAGTGTTGTGGACTAAGCTAGAATCTGCGAACATTTTATTCAAAAGGAGAAGACAAAGCAATTTGGGCTCTTTGTTAGATCAACAATAATGCATATGAGATCCACTCAACATTTTCATAATGGTCTTCTCCTCAGTATGAATCAATAAACAGAAAAAGAATTTCAGAGGAACACACTAAAGTATTTTTGGAGTTTTTAGTTTTTCTCAGAGAAAGCAAACTAAAGAAAGAAAAAATAAAAACGAGGAAAACTATTTACATGGGAAAACTCGCAACAAGTAAAAGAAGAATCAAGTAGTCTTTTTGGGTTTTCTTTTAATACTACAACTAATTAAACTAGAAAAAAACTGAAAAGAAGAAGGAAGTATTTTCGGGTTTTCTCAAAGTTTTTCAAACACACGAAAGAAAGCAAGAAAATAAATCTAGCATGGATTATAGAATGAAAAAGTATGGACACCGACAACTGGAGTAAAATGTGTGAACATGAATGTAGTGTCAGTGAGAATACGTACTCCCCCAAGCTTAGGCTTTTGGTCTAGCTTGGTAATTACCAACTGCGGCCTGCATAATGTGAGAGTGGTAGCTCACTGAGGTTCTTGGTGCAGCCTCCGTGGCTTTCTGAGCAGCTACGACCTCAGCGTTGTGCGCACGGGCTTCGTTCTCATAAACATAATACCTTCCTTTGCTGTGAAAGTCAAAGAGAGCAGGTGTAGGCAAAAAGGTATGCACAACAGATTCTTTATTGAACCGCAAGTCATAAGTATAATAATTGATTTCGCCCTTAAGGAACTTATGGCGCTTCATGGCCTCAAAGTGTAAGTACTGAGTGGGTAGGATAGGGTCATTAGACCAAGGTGATACACCCTACTCCTTTACTAAGCGTGAAGCATAAATCCCACCATAAAAATATCCACTACCAGCGTTGTGTTGCAGTCTGCGTACAACAATCGCTCCAAGGTTATAAGATTTAATACCGGTGAGAGTAGTGTGTATGAGGCTCAAGTCAGGAGCACAAAGTGTACTACAGTCTTGCTTGCCTATAATGCATTTGCCATTAAACAACGCAAAGTATTAAATTGATGGGAAATTAATACTTTTTATTCTACCTTGTGTTACTCCTCTGTCCTTGCCATAACAAAGATTGATCAATAATGAATCATACACAGATCTTGGTGGCTCGTCCAGCGAGCCCCAAAACGAAATTTTACACACACCACTAAATGCGTATAGAGGCATGGTAATTGGGTGGACATAAAGTTTAAATGAAACTCTAGACTCATGAGGGTGAAATTTAAATTCTTTAGTAAACGATTCTATGAGACTGAGATGTTGGTTGCACTTATCTTCAATGTAGGGACCGAGCTCGACGTTGTGAATATATTGCTCAAATTCTTACTTAATACCTGCACTCATCATGAAATCATCGTTCAGCCAAAGGCAAGATTTGTTGGTGGCATCCCGTACTGAACTTGCACTTGGTTCAACATAAGACCGATGAGTCGGGCCACTACTAGATGATGCCCCTGAGGATCTCCTCCTCATAGAGCTCCTTCCAAAGAAGCTCATTTTTATTCGCGTACATTTTTTGAAAAAAAATTGAGACATGATTTTTTTATTAACGAAACTTCATAAGATTGATAGCAACTACTCATAAGGTGGCATAGAGGCTATATTGAGCATTCAAACTACTTAGAACTCTAAGAACTCAACATGCAAGCTCATCTACAGCAGCACCAAGAGTAGCTAGTTATGCAAAATATAATCCACTAAAGCAAAAACTAATTGGAGCAATGGAGGAGTCACATACCAAGTATCAATCCCCCAAAACACTTTTGGAAATGGAGCTTCGAGCAAAGAGATTGAAATCCACGGGTTTGAGAGCCAGAAAACGGGAGAGACAACAATTGTGATTTTTTTCTAGAGGTAGGTGATGACATGGGCTAAAGAGATAAGTGAGGTGGCCCACGTGGGGACCACAACCCACAAGGTGCGCTTGGGACTGCTGGCGCGCCCAGGTGGGTTGTGCCCACCTGGTGCACCCCCCTCTGATGTTATTTGTACTAAAAATTCAAAAATATTCAGAAAAAATTGTATTAAATTTTCAGGGCATTCTGAGAACTTTTATTTTTGGGTCATGTTTTATTGCACGGGAAGTCCAGAAAACAGGATAAACATGGCATTTTACTTTATTTAACTAAGAAAAACAGAAAACAAAAGGTAAGGACAGAAGGTAGTGCCTACTAAATTCATCAACTTCATACCTCCTAAAAATGATCCATTAATAAGGTTGATCAAGTCTTATTCACAACCACCTTCGATTAGGATGAAACCAAAGAACTTTCATAAAACACTAAGTTACCTAAATAGGGATATGCATGTCCCCAACACTAAGTATATCGTATTTCTTTTTGGCAATAGGTAGAGGTAGTTGAAAACGTCCAATAGTGATTGTCAGAGATTTTTCAATAACATTAATACCATTCACTTGGAATTGTTTCTTTGGAAAGTGCATCGTATGTTCATTACCATTGATATGAAAAATGACCTTGCTTTTATTGCAGTCAATAACAGCCCCTGCAGTATTCAAAAAGGGTCTGCCAATGATAATCGACATGTTGTCGTCCTCGGGCATCTCAGGTATAACAAAGTCAGTTAAGATAGTAACATTTGCAACAAGAACGGGCACATCCTCACAAATACCGATAGGTATGGCAGTTGATTTGTTAGCCATTTACAAAGATATTTCAGTAGGTGTGAGTTTATTCGAATCAGGTCTTTTATATTAGGAGAAAGGCATAACTCTAACACCAGCTCCTAAATCACACAAAGTGGTTTTAACATAATTTCTGTTTATGGAGAAAGGTATAGTTGGTATTCACGGATCTCCAAGTTTTTTTGGTACTCCATCCTTAAAAGAATAATTACCAAGCATGGTGGAGATTTCAGCTTCAGGTATTTTTCTCTTATTAGTGATGATGTCTTTCATATATTTTGCATAAGGGACCATCTTTAGAATGTTAGTCAAGCGAGTGCGCAAAAAGACTGGCCTAAGCATTTTAGCAAAGCATTCAAATTCTTCATCATCCTTTTTCTTAGTTGATTTAGGTGGAAAGGGCATGGGTTTTTGAACCCACGGTTCTCTTTCTTTACCATGTTTTCTAGCAACAAAGTCTCTTTTATCATATCTTTTATTTTTAGGTTGTGGGTTATCAGGATCAACAACTGGTTCTATTTCAACATCATTATCTGGTTGTTTATCATTGTCTGGTTGAGTGTCTTCATAAACATCATCATTATCATTTTCATTATCACTAGGTGAATGTTCATTACCAGATTGAGTTTCAGCATCGAAAATAGAAACATCATTATTATCAGGAGGTTTTTCTACTTCAGGTTCACTAGAGGCATGCAAAGTCCTATCATTTTCTTTTTCTTTTTAGAAGGACTAGGTGCATCAGTGTTAATTCTTTGAGAGTCTTGTTCAATTCTTTTAAGATGTCCCTCAGGATAAAGTCGTTCCTAAGTCATTTTACCTCCTCTAGTCATTACCCTAACATCATGATCATTTATATTATTGTTCATTTCATCGAGAAATTCTCTTTGAGAGTTAACAACTTCTTCTAACTGAGTATGAACCATAGAGGCATGTTTTCCTACACCTCTAACATCATTAGGGATTCTAAATAACAAGTCACTCAGACGAGCAATCATATCAGAGTTGTATTTCAATTGTTTCATAACATTTGCATTGAAGTGATCTTGTTTTCTAATGTAGTTATCAAACACATAAAGGCATTGACTTGGATGCAAATCATAAGGATTGTCCTTTTCATAAAATTTAATTAAAGAGTTTACCTCTACCACCTTGGGTGGTCGTGTATCAATTCCATATATCTCTTCAATAGGAGGTAAATTTTTAACATCCTCTGCTTTAATACCCTTTTCCTTCATATATTTCTTTGCCTCTTGCAGATCTTGCAGACTGAGATATAAGATACCCCTCTTCTTTGGAGTGGGTTTAGGCATGGGTTCAGGAAGAGTCCAATCATCATAATTATTCAATATGTTATTCAACAATTCCTCAGCTTGTTCAACAGTCCGTTCCCTGAAAACACAACCAGCACAACTATCTAGGAAGTCCATAGAAGTATCGGTTAGTCCACTATACAAGATATCAAGTATTTCATTTTTATTAAGAGGATGATTAGGCAAAGCATTAAGCAATTGGAGAAGCCTCCCCCAATCTTGTGGGAGACTCTCTTCTTCAATTTGAACAAAGTTAAAATTTCCTGTAAGGCAGCTTGTTTCTTATGAGCAGGAAAATATTTTCCAGAGAAGTAATAAATCATGTCCTGGGGACTATGCACACAACCAGGAGCAAGAGTATTGTACCATATCTTAGCATCACCCTTTAATAAGAACATAAACAATTTGAGTATATAATAAAAGTGAATCTACTCATCATGAGAAAATAGGGTAGCTATATCATTTAATTTGGTAAGGTGTGCCACGACAGTTTTAGTTTCATAGCCATGGAAAGGATCAGATTCAACCAGGGTAATTAACTCTGGGTCGACAAAGAATTCATAATCCTTATCATCAACAAAGATAGGTGAAGGAGCAAACTTGGGGTCACATTTCATTCTAGCATTCGAAGATTTATATTTCAGTTTGCATAATAATTTCTTAAGATCATCTCTATCATTGCAAGCAAGAAAATCTCTAGTTGTCTCCTCATCCATAACATAACCTTCGGGTATCTCAGGCAATTCATATCTAGGAGAGGTAGGTCCAATAGGTGTCTCAAGATTTTCAATTTCAAGTACTTCATTAATTTCAATAATTTCATCAGTTTCAACATTTTCAATATCTTTAGCTCTAGCAAGTTGTTCATCAAGAAATTCACCTAGTGGCACATTGTCATCAAGCAAGGTACTAGCATCATCCTAAGCATCATTCATAGTAGAGGTAGCATCATAAATAACTTGAGACATATCAGGATTAATGGTGTTGCAAGTTTACTCAAAATAGAAGGTGAATCACGTGCAGAGCTAGATGGCAGTTCCTTACCTCCCCTCGTCTTAAAGGGAAATACCTTAGTCCTGGTATCCTTCAGATTCTACATAGTGATAAATAGATAATAATACCAAGTGACTCAACAAATATAGCTATGCTCCCCGGCAATGGCGCCAGAAAAAGGTCTTGATAACCCGCAAGTATATGGGATCACGACATTTTTTGAGGGTAGAGTATTCAACCCAAATTTATAGATTTGACACAAGGGGAGCCAAAGAATAGTTCCAAGTATTAGCAGCTGAGTTGTCAATTCAACCACATCTGGGGATTAATTATCTGCAACAAAGTGATCAGTGGCATAGTAATATGGTAGTTATGATAACAGTGGTAGCAGTAATAGTAATGGTAACAGTGAGAGCAATGATTTTGTAGCAAGTGTAACAGTAACAGCAGCAATAGTAACTTAGCAAAAGCAATATGTAGGACATTCATAGGCATTGGATCGGTGAATTTGTTGGATGATATTCATCATATAACAGTCATAACCTAGAGCGATGCAGCACTAGCTCTAGTTCATAAATATAATGTAGGCATGTATTCTGTAAATAGTCATACATGCTTATGGAAAGAACTTGCATGGCATATTTTGTCCTACCCTCCCGTGGCAGCGAGGTCCATAAAGACGCTAAGGGGTATTAAGGCCTCCTTTTAATAGAGAACCGGAACAAAGCATTAACACATAGTGAATACGTGAACTCCTCAAACTATGGTCATCACAGATAAGTATCCCGATTACTGGCACACTGGGGTTTACAGATCATAACACGTAATAGGTGAATATGACTTGCAAGATCAGATCTAGAACATAGATATAATGGTGATAAAATAAACGGTTTAGATCTAAAATCATGGCACATGGGCCCAAAGTGACAAGCATTAAGCATGGCAAAGTCATAACAACATCAATCTCAGAACATAATGGATACTAGGGATCAAGCCCTAACAAAACTAGCTTGATTACATGATGAATCGCATCAAACTCCTCACCAACTAGCGAGCCTGCAAAGGAATTACTCACTCCCGGTGGGGAGCATCATGGAATTGGCAATGGAGAAAGGTTGGTGATGACGAATATCAAAGATTCCCCTCTCCGGAGCCCTGAACGGACTCCATATGCAGCCTCCCGATGAAGAATAGGAGGTGGCAGCGGCTCCGCATCGTGAAACACGATAATTCTTTCTCCCTAATTTTTTCTCCAATATAGGATTTTATAGAGTCGAAGTCAGGGTCTGCGGGGCCACTAGGTGGGCACAACCTCTATAAAATCATGCAAATTAGAGTCCAAAACATGAGCAAAAGCGTTAGGAAAAGTAGATACGCCAGAGATGTATCAGCATGCCAAGTGGGTGTGGCGCGCCCTGGTGCCTAGTGGGCACCTGGGGCACCCCGCTGTGGTGTTTTCAGTACCAAAAATTCTCAAATATTCAGAAAACAACCGTGTCAAAATTTCAGGTCATTCTGAGCACTTTCATTTTTGGGCATTTCTTATTGCACAGATAATTCAGAAAACAGGATATTCATGGCTTTTTATTGTATTTAACTAACAATAACAGAAAATATAAAGTGGGTACAGAAAGTTGTGCTAACTAAATTCATCGACCACATGCCTCTTGATAATAATCTATTAATAAGGTTGATCAAGTCTTATTAACAACCACTTTTGATTAGCATGAACCCGATGAACTTTCATAAAACACTAATTAACCGCAACGGGGATATGCATCTCCCCAACAATAAGTGTTTCATATTTCTTTCTGACAGTGGGTAGAGGGAGTTGAAAACTTCCAATAGTAATTGTCAGAGTTTTTTCAATAACATTAATACCATTCACTTGAAATTCTTTCTTCGGAATGTGCACCGTATGCTCATTACCATTGATATGAAAAGTGACCTTGCTTTTGTTGCAATCAATAGCAGCCCCTGCAGTGTTCAAAAAGGTCTACCAAGAATAATCGACATGTTGTCGTCCTCGGGCATATCAAGTATAACAAAGTCTGTCAAGATAGTAACATTTGCAACCACAACAGGCACATCCCCACAAACACCGATAGGTATGACAGTTGATTTGTCAGCCATTTGTAATGATATATCAGTAGGTGTGACTTTATTCAAATCAAGTCTTTTGTATAAAGAGAGTTTTGACATAACTTCTTTTGATGGAACATGGTATAGTTGGTATTCCTGGATCTCCTAGTTTCTTAGGTACTCCATCTTTAAAAGAATAGTTAGCAAGCATGGTGGAGATTTTAGATTCAGGTATTTTCTTTTATTAGTGACTATATCTTTCATATATTTAGCATAAGGGGCCATCTTTAAAATATCAATCAAACGAGTACGCAAAAAGACCGGCCTAAGCATTTCAACAAAGCGTTCAAATTCTTCCTCGTCTTTTTTCTTGAATGTTTTAGGTGGAAAGGGCATGGGTTTCTGAACCCATGATTCTCTTTCTTTACCATGTTTTCTAGCAACAAAGTCTCTCTTATCATAAAGTTTATTTCTAGAAGGTGGATTATCAAGATCAACAACATGTTCTATTTCAACATCATTATCTATTTCTTTATCATTGACTAGTTGAGCATCTACATGAACATCATCATTGTCATTTTCATTATCACTAGGTGAATGTTGATTACCAGATTGAGTTTCCGCATCAGACATAGAGAAATCATTATCATCATTAGAAGGTTTTTCTACTTCAGGTTCACTAGAAGTATACAAAGTCCTATCATTTTTCTTTTTCTTTTTCTTTTTAGAAGCACTAGGTTCATCAACATTGATTCTTTGAGAGTCTTGTTCAATTCTTTTAGGGTGACCTTCGGGATAGAGTGGCTCCTGAGTCATTCTACCTCCTCTAGTCATTACTCTAACAACATGCTCATTTATATTATTATTCATTTCATTTTAGTAACTCACATTGGGATTTTGCAACTTGTTCTAACTGAGTTTGAACCATAGAAGCATGTTTTCCTACTCCTCTAACATCATTAGTGATTCTAAATAACAGGTCACTCAAGCGAGCAATCATATCAGAATTTTGCTTTAATTGTTTCATAACATAGGCATTGAAATGATCTTGCTTCATATAATGTAGTTGTCAAATTCATAAAAGCATTGACTAGGAGGTTTATTATAAGGGATGTTGCTACTTCTGAAGCTTGCGTTGGTTGTTCCCTTGAAGAGGAAAGGGTGATGCAGAAAAGTAGAGATAAGTATTTCCCTTAGTTTGAGAACCAAGGTATCAATCCAGTAGGAGACAACGCACAAATCACCAATACCCGCACAAACAATCAAACAACTTGCACCCAACGCGATAAAGGCGTTGTCAATCCCTTCACGGTCACTTACAAAAGTGAGATCTAATAGAGATAGATGAAACTAAACAAAAGATGAAGTAAATATTTTGGTATTTTTGGTTTATAGATCGGAAAGAAAAAGATTGCAAAATAGTAGATCAGAAACTAATATGATGGAAAATGGACCCCGGGGCCATAGGTTTCACTAGTGGCTTCCCTCAAGATAGCAAATAATATGGTGGGTGAACAAATTACTGTCGAGCAATTGATAGAAAAGCACAAATTTATGACGATATCTAAGGCAATGATTATGAAATATAGGCATCACGTCCGTGTCAAGTAGACCGAAACGATTCTGCATGTACTACGATTACTCCACACATCGACCGACTCCTATCTGCATCTAGAGTATTAAGTTCATGAAGAATAGAGTATGTGACGCCCCCGATTCAATCGTACACTAATCATGCATGCAAATGTGTATGATCAAGATCAGGGACTCACGGGAAGATATCACAACACAACTCTAAGAGTAAAATAAGTCATACAAGCATCATATTACAAGCCAGGGGCCTCGAGGGCTCGAATACAAGTGCTCGAACATGAAGAGTCAGCGGAAGCAACAATATCTGAGTACAGACATAAGTTAAACAAGTTTTGCCTTAAGAAGGCTAGCACAAAAGTAGCAACGATCGAAAAGGCGAGGCCTCCTGCCTGGGACCCTCCTAACTACTCCTACGTCGTCAGCGGCCAGCACATAGTAGTAGGCACCTCCAGTATAGTAGGAGTCATCATCGACGGTGGCGTCTGGCTCTTGGGCTCCAGCATTTGGTTGCGACAACCATGTAGAAAGGAAAAGGGGGGGGGGGAGGGGGAGAAAAGCGACCATGAGTACTCATCCAAAGTACTCGCAAGCAAGGATCTACACTACATATCCATGGGTACATGTGTAAAGAGGCAATATCGGTGGACTGAACTCCAGAATGCCAGAATAAGAGGGGGATAGCTAGTCCTATTGAAGACTACGCTTCTGGCAACATCCGTCTTGCAGCATGTAGAAGAGAGTAGATTGAAGTCCTCCAAGTAGCATCGCATAGCATAATCCTACCCGGCGATCCTCCCCTCGTCACCCTGTGGAAAAGCGATCACCGGGTTGTCTGTGGAACTTGTCTGGGTGTGTTTTATTAAGTATCCGGTTCTAGTTATCATAAGGTCAAGGTACAACTCTGGGTCGTCCTTTTACTGAGGGACACGGCTATTCGAATAGATAAACTACCCTGCAGGGGTACACCACATAACCCAACACGCTCGATCCCATTTGGCAGGACACACTTTCCTGGGTCATGCCTGGCCTCGGAAGATCAACACATCGCAGCCCCACCTAGGCACAAAAGAGAGGTCTGGGCCCATCGCCCATTGCACACCTGCACGTTGCGAACGCGGCCGAAAGCAGACCTAGCACACTTAATACAAGTGCAGGCTTACGGTCCAATCCGGCATGCGCCGCTCAGTCGCTAACGTCAAGAAGGCTTAGGCTGATACCACGACGTCTAGTGCCCATATCTTTCCCGCGTAGTTGGTTAGTGTGTATAGGCCAGTGGCCAGACTCAGATCAAATACCAAGATCTCGTTAAGCATGTTTTTATGAAGCAACCGTGAACGCCGACCAGGGCCAGGCCCACCTCTCACCTAGGTGGCCTCAACCTGCCCTGTCGCTCCGCCACAAAGATCCACACAGAGGGCCGTCGGGACAAATGTCCTTTCAGCCCCCAATCCGTGAATCACTCGCACGTACTCAATGAGCCGACCCGACTTTAGTCACCATCTGTATAGTATGTATATATGTATAGTATATACCCGTAATCACCTCCCGAGTGATCACGGCCCGATAGTATAGCAAGGCAGACTGACAAGAATGTAGGGCCAATGATGATAAACTAGCATCCTATACTAAGCAATTAGGATTGCGAGTAAGTATCAACGAGTGTAGCAACAATGACAGGCTATGCAATAGAATAGGAGTAACCGAACAGTAACATGCTACACTACTCTAATGCAAGCAGTATAGAGAAGAATAGGCGATATATGGTGATCAAGGGCGGGGGGGCTTGCCTGGTTGCTCTGGCAAGAAGGAGGGGTTGTCAACACCGTAGTCAAACTAGGCAGCCGCAGCGTCGGTCTTGTAGTCTACCGGAGAGAAGAGGGGGAAGAAACAGTAAATATAATGCAAACATAAGCATGATGATGCACGACATGACAATGAGCGGTGTTAGGTGTGCCCTAATGCGGTAGTAGGTGATACCGGCGAGAGGGGGCAACATCCGGGAAAGTATCCCCGGTGTTTCGCGTTTTCGGACAGGTGATCCAGAGGGGGAAAGTTGCGTGTTCGATATGTTAGGGATGTGTGGCGGATGAACGGGCTGCGTATTCAGATTCGTCTTGTCGTTCTGAGCATCTTTCATGTAGAAAGTATTTTCATCCGAGCTACAGTTTATTTTATATGGTTTTCTAAAGTTTTAATCATTTTCTAGAATTTATTTAATTAATTTAAATCAACATTATCGAGAATAGTGTATGCTGACATCATCATGACGTCAGCATGATGTCAGCAGTCAATAGGGCGTTGACTGGGTCAAACTGACGAGTGGGTCCCAGCTGTCATACCCTGTTTATTCTAATTAGGGTTTATCTAATCTAATTATTGTTTAATTAAACTAACTAGTTAACTACTCCCTCCGTTCCTAAATACTTGTCTTTTTAAGATTTCAAATGGACTACCACATACGGATGTATATAGACATATTTTAGAGTGTAGATTCACTCATTTTGCTTCGTATGTAGTCACTTGTTGAAATTTCTATAAAGACAAATATTTAGGAACGGAGGGAGTAGATCACTAAACATAGTTAATTAACTTAATTATTTCACTAATTAATTAATTTTATTTATTAATTTAATTCTTTTAGTTCCTTTTTTTAATTTTCTAGGGCCGGGCCCACTGTCATAGACATAGGGGCCTTAATGGGCATACGGGCAGGCGGGTACGGGCGAAGCCGCAGCCCTGCCGGGTAACGAGGCGAGGCCGGAACGGGGCCGGAGTAGGCGCGTGGGCGCCAGCGCCCGACGCGGCCAGTGGGGGAGGAAGGGGGACGACGCGTGGCCCGTGGCCGTGGCTAGAGCAGCAGCGCGGGGGCGTGGGCGAATCAAAGAGGCCCCAGCGGGGCGAGGCGCTGGGTGACGGGCACGGCCGGACGGCGCGGCGCATGGCAAGGGCGCGGCCCGACTGAGGTGAGCACGGGGCCGGAGCGCGCGAGGTGTGGTCGCGGCCGGAGCGGAGCAACGGTGGGCGCGGCGGGAGCGCGGTGGCGCGGCGATGGTCACGGGCGAGGGAGAGAGGAGGACCGGGGTTGTCACCGGGGTTCGTAGGGACGGGACAGTGGGCGCGAGGATGAAGACGGGGACGCTGGCGACGTAGGGGAGGCAGGCCGGTGGGGAGGTTCGGCGAGGTCTTCGGGTGGCGACGGGTCGGTGACGAGGCGAGGTCGCGGCGTCAGGCGGGCGCCACGCGAGGGAGAGGAGGGGCGCAGAGGAGTCCCTGAGGGGTGGCGCCGATGCCGGCTGGCGGTGGTCTTAGCGGAGCGTCGACTAGCGTCGGGCGCGGCCGTGCGGGAGGAGGGGATCGAGCAGGGGCACCCCTCCCCTAGGCACGATGCGTGCGTGTGTTGCGTGAGGTGGCGGCGGTGTGGGAGAACGAGGGAGCGAGTGGGGATTGTGAGTGTGTGTGTGTGGGGGGGGGGGGTTAGTGGGGATTAGGGTTACGATGGGGGGAGGCCTAGTAGGCCAGCGTGCGGGGGTGGGCCGGCAGGCCGGTCGGCCGCCTGGCCTACTGGGCCAAGGCCCAGTCAGGGGGTTGTGTGTTTTTTTCTTCTGTTATTATTATTATAGTAAATTTTCTATATTGTTTTATCCTTATTCCCATTTGTTTTTGTTTTACAAAATACATACAAGAGCACCTAAATTAGTGTGACAAGTTTTACCACTGCCACAAAAGGTTTCACACCAAATTAAAATAGTTTAATATTTTATAAATTATAAAAGGTATTTAATTTATTGTTTAAGCCAGTATTTTATTCACCAAAGGGCATTTAAACTCTTCACAAAATATGGTTTTCAACGTGACAAATATCAAGGGATTATTTGCCACACTTTGAACATTTTAGTTTTTATGTTTGAAAACTTTTATTGTTTAACTTGATTTTTAATTATTAAATTCGAACGGGGTTGAATCATCGCGAGATTAACAATAATAATCGTGGTGACGTTGCATTGTTAGTGGAGATTAGTGTAGCTAATTATCCGGGCATCACAGAGTAACACATTAAGTAAGATGACATGATGTAGAGGAATAAACTTAAGAATATGACGTAAACCCCATCATTTTATCCTCAATGGCAACAATACAATATGTGCCTTGCTTGCCCTACTGTCAGTGGGAAAGGACACCGCAAGATTGAACCCAAAACTAAGCACTTCTCCCATTGCAATAAAAACCAATCTAGTTGGCCAAACTAAACCGATAGTTCGAAGAGAATTACAAAGATATCAAATCATGCATATAAGAATTCAGAGAAGATTCAAATAATACTCATAGATAAGCTTATCATAAATCCACAATTCATCGGATCTCGACAAACACACCGCAAAAGAAGATTACATCGGATAGATCTCCAAGAACATCGAGGAGAACATGGTATTGAAAATCGATGAGAGAGAAGAAGCCATCTAGCTACTAGGTATGGACCCCTAGGTCTGAGGTAAACTACTCACGCTTCATCGGAAGGTTGCGGTGGTGGAAAAGTGTTTTCATGGATGCTTCTGGTGGTTTGGGGATATATGTGAATATATAGGACGAAGAATTAGGTCAGGGGAATAATGAGGGGCCCATAAGGCAGGGGCGTGCCCTACCCCGTGGGCGCGCCCTCCCCTTGTGGCCGCCTCGTGGCTCTTCCAACTTGATCTCCAAGTCTCGTGGGTATCTTCTGGTCCAAGAAAAATCATCGCGAAGGTTTTATTCCGTTTGGACTCCGTTTGGTATTCCTTTTCTGTGAGACTCAAAAAGAAGGGAAAAACGGAAACTGGCACTGGGCTCTAGGTTAATAGGTTAGTCCAAAAAATAATATAAAATAGCATATTAATGCATATAAAACATCCAAAACAGATAATATAATAGCATGGAATATAGATACGTTGGAGATGTATCAAGCATCCCCAAGCTTAATTCCCGCTCGTCCTCGAGTAGGTAAATGATATAAACAGAATTTTTTATGTGAAACGCTACCTAATATATTTATGCATCTAATTTTTCTTTATTGTGGCATTAATGTTCAGATCCATAAGATTCAAAATAAAAGTTTAATATTGACATAAAAATAATAATACTTCAAGCATACTAACAAGGCAATTATGTGTTCTCAAAATAACATGGCCAAAGAAAGTTATCCCGACAAAATCATAGTCTGGCTATGATCCATCTTCATCACACAAAATATTCAAATCATGCACAACACCGAGACAAGCCAAGCAATTGTTTCATACTTTTGCTGTTCTCAAACTTTTCAACTTTCACGCAGTACATGTGCATGAGCCATGGACATAACACTATAGGTGGAATAGAATATGGTGGTTGTGGAGAAGACAAAAAGAGGTAGATAGTCTCACATCAACTAGGCATATCAACAGGCTATGGAGATGCCCATCAATATATATCAATGTGAGTGAGTAGGGATTGCCATGCAACGGATGCACTAGAGCTATAACTTTATGAAAGCTCAAAAGAAACTAAGTGGGTGTGCATCCAACTCGCTTGCTCACGAAGACCTAGGACAATTTGAGGAAGCCCATCATTGGAATATACAAACCAAGTTCTATAATGAAAAATTCCCGTTAGTATATGGAAATGACAACATAGGAGACTCTCTATTATGAAGATCATGGTGCTAGTTTGAAGCACAAGTGTGGCAAAAGGATCCTTTTCTCTTTTCTCTCATTTTTTTCATTTTTGGTCTTCTTCCTTTTTTGGCCTCTTTTTTCATCCGGAGTATCATCCCGACTTGTGGGGGAATCATAGTCTCCATCATCCTTTCCTCACATGGGAAAATGCTCTAATAATTAAGATCACCACACTTTTATTTACTTACAACTCAAGAATTACAACTGGATACTTAGAACAAGATATGACTATATGAATGCCTCCGACGGTGTATCGGGATGTGCAATGACTCAAGAGTGACATGTATGAAAGAATTATGAAAGGTGGCTTTGCCACAAATACGATGTCAACTACATGATCATGCAAAGCAATATGACAATGATGAAGCGTGTCATAATAAATGGAACGTTGGAAAGTTGCATCGCAATATATCTCATAATAGCTATGGAAATGCCATAATAGGTAGGTATGGTGCCTATTTTGAGGAAAGTATATGGTGGGTGTATGGTACCGACGAGAGTTGTGCGACACTAGAGAGGCTAGCAATGGTGGAAGAGTGATAGTGCGTATAATCCATGGACTCAACATTTGTCAGAAAGAACTCACATACTTATTGCAAAAATCTATTAGTTATCGAAACAAAGTACTACGTGCATGCTCCTAGGGGAAAGATTGGTAGGAAAAGACCATCGCTCGTCCCCGACCGCCACTCATAAGGAAGACAATCAATAGATAAATCATGCTCCAACTTCGTTACATAACGGTTCACCATACGTGCATGCTACGGGAATCATAAACCGAGGGAGTCCTGGATTAGGGGGTGTCCGGATAGCCGAACTATCACCTTTGGCCGGACTCCTGGACTATGGAGATACAAGATTGAAGACTTCGTCCCGTGTCCGATTGGGACTTTCCTTGGCATGGAAGGCAAGCTTGGCGATACGGATATGTAGATCTCCTACCATTGTAACCGACTCTGTGTAACCCTAACCCTCTTCGGTGCCTATATAAACCGGAGGGTTTTAGTCCATAGGACGAACAACAATCATACCATAGGCTAGCTTCTAGGGTTTACCCTCTCTGATCTCGTGGTAGATCTACTATTGTACTACCCATATCATCAATATTAATCAAGCAGGAGTAGGGTTTTACCTCCATCGAGAGGGCCCGAACCTGGGTAAAAACATCGTGTCCCTTGTCTCCTGTTACCATCCGCCTAGACGCACAGTTCTGGACCCCCCTACCCGAGATCCGCCGGTTTTGACACCGACATTGGTGCTTTCATTGAGAGTTCCTCTGTGTCGTTGCCATCAGGAAGGATGCCCCATCCCGTCTTTAAAGACGACACTGTTGCTAAAGGAACTTTGGCTATCAGCCAGACTCTCCGGCTAGGCGGTTTCCTTATGACCGCCTGTTCGGCCGCCGCACCGACGATGACTTCACGGGTCATCAAAAGCAATATTCACGTTAACTCGGAACTCGCCGAGCAGTTAGATCTGATGGAGCTCTCTTCCTTAAACGAGCTCTTGGATCGCATCACCGCCCTGGGAGTCGCTACAGACTATGATCAGATTAGGCCTAAACCCGATCTGAGAGAGATTAACTCTCCCCAGGTTACCCACCACGTTGCCGTGGTAGAGGAACAATACGACGACCCTTCTTCTATCTTAAGGACTAGCTATGTCCGGATTCCCGATCCCTCCATGCCGGATTCCCGCGGAGGGGAGGACGTTACTCGAGCCCTGAACCTAAAGTCAGGCAGCGGGCTAGATTCATTGGAGAACATCCAAGAAACCAAGCTTCTAAGTTCGGAAACTACTTGGCCCCCGAGTCTTAAATTGGACAGGGTTCCGAATTTAATTCCACCCGCCCACCCAAACATAAGAGATCTATCCCAAATCCGGCAAGAGCCCGCAGAAATAGTACACCATTACTAGGCCAGATTCCTTCTGGCTATGAACAGGATAAAGGACTGTCATGAGGAGGACGCAATTTCATTCTTCTGCAATAATTGCACGGACAAGGGAATCCTCAACGCCGTAAGCCGTCGTGAAATTACACGCTTCGCTGACTTGGCGTCCATAGTATGAAAGTACTGTGCGATGGAAAGCGCCTGGAAAACCGAAATCAAATTTTGGGACAATCCGGCCCTGAATACAACCCCAGTCCGAAATAAAAGGGTGCATTATCGTCAGGCACCTGGGTTAAACACCAAAAAGCAAAAACCCTCTATAGGGCATGGAACCGTACTGGAAGGATGGCTCAATAGACCATGCAAAATTCATAGTACAGAGGGCGCCACTCCAACTCATAGCCTTAGAGCATGTTGGATACTACGGCAGGTGGCCAAAAGTGGCGAAGACCTTCTAACTCCAGAGCACCAGCCCGAGGATACCAGTACGGTATTAACAGTCTTCGAGACTTTCGCATCAAATAATATGCGGAAACGAACACTCCGCAGCCTTGCCAAAGTCTACCAAGTAGCAACAATAAACCCATGGAGTGACACGGCTATTACCTTTAATGCCAGTGACGAACCTAAATTCCGAACAGCCTGAGCACCAGCCGCATTGGTCCTCAGTCCAATAGTGGACGACTTTCGCGTTACCAAGGTACTCATGGATGGTGGCAGCGGATTGAACCTCATTTATGAGGAAACCATCCGAAAAATGGAAATAGTCTGGAGCCGCATTGAGCGAAGCAGCACAACCTTTAGAGGAATAATACCCAGTCGGGAAGCATGCTGTACAGGAAAAATCACACTGGATGTGGTGTTCGGCATGCCGGATAATTACAGGTCCGAGGATGTCACGTTCCAAGTGGCCCCGTTCAGCAGCGGATATCACGCTCTATTAGGGCGAGAGGCATTCACAATTTTTCAAGCTATACCCCATTACGGGTACAAGAAGCTCAAAATGCCCGGGCCCAACGGAATCATCACTCTTGCTAGTGACCCGGACATAGCACTCCGCGCCAAAAATAAGACAGCCGCACTGGCCCTTGAGGCACTATCCGACGCCCTAGCGGCCGAGGAACTCACTGCGTTGTGCTCCACGGTGAATAGGGACGATGTGATACTCGATAAGAGATCCAAGTCCACCTCCTTTAAACGAGCGGACGAAATAGTCAAATTCCAAGTCCATCCAACGGACCCTACAAAAACGGCCTCCATTAGGGCACAATTAAACCCTGATGTAGACGCCGCACTATGAGAATTCCTATGCGAAAATTGGGACATTTTTGCCTGGCACCCTTTAGACATGCCAGGAATGCCACGCCGGCTGGCCGAGCACAGCCTAAACATCCTAAAAGGATTCAAGCCAGTCAAATAGGCTCTTCGGCGTTTCTCTGAACCCAAGAGGCAGGCCATGGGAGAGGAGCTAGCCAAATTATTGGAGGCCGGATTCATCAGAGATATAAAACATCCGGACTGGCTAGCAAACCTAGTGATGGTACCAAAGAAGGACAAATCCTGGCGCCTATGTGTCGATTTTAAGGACCTCAACAAGGCTTGCCCAAAGGATCCTTTCCCACTCCCCCCCATCGACCAAATTATCGACGCCACCGTAGGACATGATTCATTGTGTTTCCTCGACGCATACTCCGGCTACCACCAAATTAAGATGGCAGAACCCGACCAGGCCGCAACGGCATTCATCACCCCATACGGCCCATTCTGCTTCAACACAATGCCCTTTGGGCTAAAAAACGCCGGCGCAACATATCAGCGCATGATTCAGACATGTCTGGCAAACCAGATCGGCAAAATAGTGGAGGCATACGTAGACGATGTGGTCGTCAAAACCAAGCACGTCGAAACTCTAGTAGACAATTTGAGGCTCATGTTCGATAATCTCCGAACATATGACATTAAGCTTAACCCGGAAAAATGCGTTTTCGGCGTACCAGCCGGAAAGCTCTTGGGCTTCATTGTATCCGGTAGAGGAATTGAAGCAAACCCAGCCAAGATCCGAGCTCTGTCACAATTGGATATCCCAAAGGACCTCAAACAAATACAAAAATTGATGGGATGCATGGTGGCTCTAAGCCGCTTTATCTCCCGTTTAGGAGAAAAGGCATTACCTCTTTATCGCCTCCTCCGATGCACCGAACACTTCGAGTGGACGGATGCCGCCACGGCCGGACTCGAAGAAATAAAAGCCATATTGGCAACAAACCCGGTCCTGGCCGCGCCCAACATGGGCGAACCAATGCTATTATATATCGCGGCAACTCATCAAGTTGTGAGCGCAGTGCTCGTTGTCGAACGAGAAACGGACGGACACAAGTTCCCCTTTCAAAAACCAGTTTACTACATGTTCACTGTCCTAACTCCATGCAAGTCACGGTACCCGCATTATCAGAAGATAGCGTACGCGGTGTTAATGGCATCCCGGAAGCCGCGACACTACTTTCAAGAGTGTTCGATAACAGTAGCCTCCGAAGTACCTCTTAATGACATTATAAACAACCGCGACGCGACGGGCCGGATTGCCAAATGGGCCATTGAGCTCCTCCCATTCGACATAACCTATAAGCCACGGCGAGCTATTAAGTCACAAGTTTTGGCCGATTTCGTCGCCGAATGGACCAAAGTCGAACTCCCTAAAGAGTACGACGCATATTCCAACTGGATCATGCACTTCGACGGCTCCAAAATGTTGGCTGGTCTCGGGGCTGGCATCGTTTTGACGTCCCCAACCGGAGATACGGTTCAACACGTACTCCAGATAATGTATACGGACTCAACAACGCAGCCGAATACGAGGCCCTTCTACACGGCCTCCGGATGGTAGTCTCCATGGGCATTCAACGCCTAGAGGTGCGCGGGGATTCGAACCTCGCGATATCCCAAATAAATGGAGACTTCGATGCCAAGGATCCGAAAATGGCAGCTTATCGCAACGCCGTCCTAAAAATGTCAGCTCGGTTTGAAGGGCTCAAATTTCACCATATAGCCCGGGATAACAACCAGGCAGCAGACGTATTGGCGTGCATTGGCGCAAAGCGCAATGCCGTCCCTCCCAACATCTTCCTAGAGAGGCTGTTCAAGCCATCCGTACTATGGGAGGGGGAATCCGGAAATAACAACCCGGACCCAACCGCACTGCCCGACACCGAACATTCTGACACAATTGGTAGTTCTGCCAACGAAGTAACATCTTCAGCCCACGTAATAATGGCAGTCATTGCCCCGTGGACAGAACCATTCCTAGCCTACCTAACCTGGCAGGAACTTCCCGAGGACCAAAATGAGGCCCGCTGCATAGTGTGGCCATCTAAAGCCTATAAGGTCCATGAGGGAGAGCTTTACAATAAAAGCACAACCGGAGTCCTTCAAAGGTGTATCTCCGAAGAGGAAGGGCGGAATCTTCTGGCTGAAATTCATGCCGGACTCGGCGGGCACCACGCCGCAGCCCGAGCCCTTGTAGGCAAGGCCTTCCGTACAGGATTCTATTGGCCAACGGCCCGGGCAGATGCTCAGGACTTAGTCCAACGATTCGTCGGTTGTCAGCTCTTTGCTAATAAAAGCCACATGCCACCCACCGCCCTCAAAACTATACCCATAACCCGGCCCTTCGTGGTCTGGGAGCTTGACATGGTTGGACCCCTTAAAGGAGGAACCCACAAGCAAAAAACCTACTGGTCATGGTGGATAAATTCACCAAATGGATAGAGGCCAAACCTGTTAAAACGGCCGAATCCGAACCGGTGATAGACTTCATATCAGGGGTCGTACACCGCTACGGCGTCCCCCATAGCATCATCACTGATAACGGCACGAACTTTACGGCCGACGAGGTCAAACTCTGGTGCAAAAACATGGGCATCAAGCTCGACTATGCTTCAGTCTATCACCCTCAAACTAACGGTCAAGTCGAGCGAGCAAATGGTCTAATCATGAGCGGCATCAAACCCAGATTAGTCCGGTCCCTCAAGGAATCTAACACGTACTGGTTAGAGGAGCTCGACTCTGTACTCTGGGGGCTGCGGACCACTCCGAATCGCACCACCGGATTTACACCATTCTTTATGGTATACGGTGCAGAGGTAGTTCTGCCCTGCGACATAATTCATGACTCACCTCGCGTGCGCATGTACGAAGAAAGAGAAGCCGAGCTCGATCGGCAGGACAGTTTGGACGCATTGGAGGAGGAGCGTGACATGGCAAAAGCCCGTTCTGCATTCTATCAACAGCAAGCTCGAAGATATCAAAGTAGAGAAGTACGGGCCAAAACTTACAATGTTGGCGAGTTAGTTCTACGCCTGCCGGACAAGAAAAAAGACAAACTAAAGCCCAAATGGTTATGTCCCTTTATCATCGACCAAGTCCTGACCAGTGGAGCGTACCGTCTGCGAGATGCATCGGATAACCGACTCGAGCCGAACCCATGGAACGCAGCCCATCTCCGAAGATTCTACGCCTAGCGCCGGATTCTGAGTTCGTCTCCTTCCTCCGTCTATATTTTACATATTAGCTGTCTTCTGTTTCTCTCCTTCTCCCTCCTTTTCTATTACAGCCTTTGAAAGCTTGTTTGCGCATTGTTCGCACACACTTGATGCGCTATCCACGCTCATTATACCTGGGGGCTGCTTTAACAGAAGCTTATTTATACGGGCTTCATGCCCAACACGTGTCACACTTCCGCATGTACCTTTTATTCACCATTATATGCATCGATATGACTTAAGTTTTGGCCAAGCTGGGTTGCCTGGCTCTTGTGCTCACCCCTACGTTCCCGATTGTTCGGCTAGGCGGTAAAGGGAGCACCTCTGTGATTGTTACTGCCGGATCAGCTGGATGTGTACCTCAGACTGGGTGAAGCCGAAAGCTAGCGTTCTTAAGGGAATATTCGGTCGGTGAACTAAAATACGACTTCTCACCTATTTATTTATCTGCCCCCAGATGTTTTCTGCTTTTTTCGCAGTCCGGACATGTACTTTAGGGCATGCCTCCCAGGGAAAGGAACCCTTAATGGAACTATTCTCCCTGGAAGATGTTTCTTACTAACCATGTAATATAACATAACTAGTTGGACACTTGTCTGATAAAGCACTAATGACCCCTACGCCTGGTCTCCACGCATGCCCCGGTTCTTATATAACCGCGAGGGTATTCGAACACACTCCGGACTATCGGGTCCCGAGGTTGAAGCGAAAAGGTCCGCCATGACAAACGATCTACAATCCGGCTAGAAGGCATTTTACATGTCATCTTAAATTACATAGTCAACTTGACTGGGCATATTCCTCTTCAATGCCATCCAACAGGTTGTCTAGTTTACAGTCCTGTTGGGAATACTTTGCGGCCAATTCTACTTGGCTGTACACTAAGCTCACAGGGATCTCCTTCCCATCAGGCCCCGCAGGTCCGACCTCGGCCATGTGGTTTGGGTCAGCCTTCGTGTACCGCATCTTCACCATGGCCTAGGCCTCCCGGGCACCTTGACGGCAGGCCGATATCTTCCATAATCGGAAGCGCCGCCGCGCTCCCTGAAGCCTCTCTGCAAGCTCTCCAAGGACTTTGGGCAGGGAGACATATGGCCACAAGGCCTGGGCGACGTCTTTCATCACTTGCCGAACTCGTTCGTGCAGTTGCAAGAGCTCGGGAAGAAGGTCACCCGTAGAACCGGGCATTTCCTCTGCAGGACAGCCTGTGAGCATACCTACAGACATAACTCTGTTAGTCGACTTCCTCGCCGAACTCTTTTTCAAAGTTCGTTCAAGCACTTACTAAAAATGCCGCGTCGAAGCCGCCGATTCTCCTTAACAGAGTCAGAAAGCTGGGCACGAACATCCTTTAGCTCCTCACCCAGCTGGGTGTTGGCATCTTGGAGATTATTTTTCTCTTGCCTCACCCTTGTAAGCACATCCTCGCCGGCCTTTAACCGGCGCATGAGCTGTTGCTTGTCTGGATCTATCCCGACGCCATTTGCAATATTATTGTCAGACTTATACACACGCCGCACTTCACAAATTACTTATCTTCTTAAGCATATATTACCAGAGGGGGTCTCTTTGGCTTCCCCCGCTGCGGCTAGTGCGGCCTCAAGTTGGGCTTTGCAATCCTCTAGCTCCTGCGGTAGTTGGGTATTCTTTTCTGTAAGATCCTGCACGATAAATGATCCTTAAATCAGTTATTCTAACTATTTCAAGTCTCGGGGGCTACTGGCATATATAACTGTCAAATTTTCTCACCCGTATGTCTTTTACATACTGCTCCGTGGCTCTGGCTAGACCATTTTGAGCGGCACGGAGGTGCGCATCTCCCGAATTAAAGGCATCCAATGCCTCTGGGGAGAAACATGCGTCATGAAGAACTGTCCGGCGACGCCTGTGATTCATGGCACTCTCCACCTCGGAATTGGTGGCAGATAACCTGTCGGCATCCTCTGTCGGAGGAGCATCCGACGCACGCCTCATGTTCGTCTCTGCTTCTGGACCTGGCTTTGGAGCCGGCGAGCGGAGGATTGATTGGCAACCTCTCCGGATACAGTCCGGCGAGCACTCTTCTTCCTGAAAAAGCACGAGCGTTAGTATGCCTCCCGGGAATAAAGCCTGGGAGTAAGGTGACACGTACCGTTGCGCCGGAGTTTCGATCCGGACCGCACTTCTTTTTAGCCTGTTGGGCCGTGCTGCCCCTTGTTGGCTAGCCGCCGCGGGCTCGGCCTTCCGCCTCAAGGGCGCCCCCTATGAAACACCATCAGTATACGGTGATCAAAAATAAGCACGGATGGGTCGTTTGCTAAGTATTGGGACTTTGGTCTCAATTACCTGTCAGGCTGGAAGTATTCCAGGGTAATCGGCCGTAATGGCGACCAAGGCATTATCGATGCTCAGTTGGTGAAATACCCATCAATCAGCTCCACCGATATGTCCGGATCCTCTTGGGAGGCCGAATCAAGGAACCATTCTGGATCCTCGGGTTGTGGAGGCGGGCTATTTATATCCCTTACGGCCTGGCGCAGTTCCTGCGTCGAAATTGCAAAATGAGATACTTGACCATGGGAATATGGATCAGATGGGCAAAAAAGAAATGTACGCTTACCCAGCTTGGAGGATTGTACATAGAAAATCCGTCCTGTGGATTGACGCGGAGAAATTCCTCCTCTTCTCCTTTGTACAATGCGTACAAGATCTTCGTCAGATCAGCGACCGATCCCGGCCCCTTACGGCCGCAGCGGGTGGCATCATCCAGCCCGTTGAAGTCCCACATGGGGTGGCCTCTATACTGGAGCGGCTGCACCCCCCGCATAATGCATGTGGCCATGACCCTGATCATGGTCAGTCCGGAATGAGCTAACAACCTTATTCGGCTCATCAGGTAAAGGACGTCCCTGTCATTTTCCTTCTGAGGGCTCCGTGGACGCCAGCTTAGGCGTTTCTTCAAAGGAGCATTATTGAACTCAGGGAGGCCGATCCGAACAGGGTCTGGCAGGGGGACATCTTCTATATAAAACCATTCCGAAGGCCAGTCTTCGGACTCCTTCTTCGGCGTTCCAGATAGATATCTGGTCCCGGTGATGGGCCATAGTTCGGTTCCGCCCACTTGATATATTGACCCCTCTTGAGAACGGGGCACAAGGCAGAACAGCTTCTTCCACAACGCAAAATGAGCCTCGATGCCCAAAAACAGCTCGCAAAGGGCCACAAAGCCCGCGATATGCAAAATGGAGGCAGGCGTAAGGTTGTGCAACTGGAGGAAGTAGAACTCCAGGAGCCCTCGGAGAAACGGATGAATTGGAAATCCGAGCCCTCTTATCAAATAAGAGACAAGGCATACCCGCTCTCCTTTGGAAGGGCTAGGGATGCTCTCCGCTTGCTTTCCGCCCTTATAGGTGGCGAGTCCGGCTCGAACTGGAACCATGAAGGCTGGGGGAAGAAATCCCTTGGTTTGGAGCGCCACTAACTCGCTGTACGGGACGGAGCATCTCTCCCAATCTCCAGGCCGAGGGCTGGGAGGGTGAGAGGAGGAGCCGCGTCGACTGTCATTTTTGTCAGATGCGCTCTGATGAATGCTCGCGAAGGGAGGATGGTGTGGTTCGGATCTAGATCCTCGTCTCTTTTATAGGCAGCTCATTTGCGCAGTTAGGGGGGTAAATGTAAAAATACCCTGGCTTTTCGCATTCATTCAACACGTGGAAGATGGCCATTATTGGGCATGGAAGCCGAGGAGCGCAATATTTACAAGAAGCCGGACGCTATTCAACAGGTACACAGGATTTGGAGAAGAACCCGCCTTGCAATGCCGAAGACAACCTACGCGCCAGACTCATCGCCATTGAAGCCTGGTTCGGGGGCTACTGAGGGAGTCCTGGATTAGGGGGTGTCCGGATAGCCGAACTATCACCTTTGGCCGGACTCCTGGACTATGGAGATACAAGATTGAAGACTTCGTCCCATGTCCGGATGGGACTTTCCTTGGTGTGGAAGGCAAGCTTGACGATACGGATATGTAGATCTCCTACCATTGTAACCGACTCTGTGTAACCCTAACCCTCTTTGGTGCCTATATAAACCGGAGGGTTTTAGTCCGTAGGACAAACAACAATCATACCATAGGCTAGCTTCTAGGGTTTACCCTCTCTGATCTCGTGGTAGATCTACTCTTGTACTACCCATATCATCAATATTAATCAAGCAGGAATAGGGTTTTACCTCCATCGAGAGGGCCCGAACCTGGGTATAAACATCGTGTCCCTTGTCTCCTGTTACCATCCGCCTAGACGCACAGTTCGGGACCCCCTACCCAAGATCCGCCGGTTTAGACACCGACACAAACCTCAACACAAGTATTTCTCCAATTCACAATTACTCACTAGCATGACTCTAATATCACCATCTTTATATCTCAAAACAATCATAAGGAATCAAAATTCTCATAGTATTCAATGCACTTTATATGAAACTTTTTATTATATCCCTCTTGGATGCCTATCATATTAGAACTAAATTTATAACCAAAGAAAATTACCATGCTGTTTAAAAAGACTCTCAAAATAATAGAAGTGAAGCATGAGAGTTCAACAATTTCTATAAAATAAAACCACCGCCATGCTATAAAAAGATATGAGTGAAGCACTAGAGAAATACTCCCTATCTCAAAAGATATAAGTGAAGCACATAGAGTATTCCAATAAATCACAATTCATGTGTGTCCCTCTCAAAAGTTGTGTACATCAAGGATGATTGTGGCAAACTGAAAAATCAAATACTCAAATCATACAAGATGCTCCAAGAAAAACACATATCATGTGGTGAATAAAAATATAGCCTCAAGTAAAGTTACTGATAGACGAAGACGAAAGAGGGGATGCCTTCTGGGGCATCCCCAAGCTTAGGATCTTGGTTTTCCTTTAATATTACCTTGGGGTGCATTGGGCATACCCAAGCTTAGGCTCTTTCCACTCCTTATTCCATAGTCCATCAAAACCTTACCCAAAACTTGAAAAATTCACAACACAAAGCTCAACAGAAAATCTTATAAGCTCTGTTAGTATAAGAAAATAAATCACCACTTTTGGTACTGTTGTGGACTCATTCTTTATTTGTATTGGTGTAATATCTATTGTATTCCAACTTTTCAATGGTTCATACCCCCCGATACTACCCATAGATTCATGAAAATAAGCAAACAACACATAGACAACATAATCTATCAAAAACAGAATAGTCTGTAGAAATCTGGAAACTTAGGATACTTCTGTAACTCCAAAATTTCTGAACAAATAGGAAAACCTGGGAAATTTGTGTAACAATCTTGTGCAAAAAGAATCAGATCAATATCGAGCTTCTGTGAATTATCAATAGTATTTTACTGGGTGCAAAAGTTTCTGTTTTTCAGCAAGATCGAAACAACTATCACCGTAAGTCATCCCAAAGTCTTACTTGGCACAAACACTAATTAAAACATAAAACCACATATAACCAGAGTCTAGATTAATTATTCAAAGCAAAACAGGAGCAAAAGAAAAGAACAAAAATAAAATTGGGTTGTCTCCCAACAAGCGGTATTTTTTAACGCCCTTAGCTAGGCATAAAAACACGAATAGATCTAGGTATTGACATCTTTGGTATACAATACATAAGTAGCTCTCATAATAGATTCATATGGAAACTTAATTTTCTTTCTAGAAAAGTGTTCCATGCCCTTCCTTAACGGAAATTGAAAT
This sequence comes from Triticum timopheevii, assembly GCA_963921465.1. Taxonomy (NCBI): domain Eukaryota; kingdom Viridiplantae; phylum Streptophyta; class Magnoliopsida; order Poales; family Poaceae; genus Triticum; species Triticum timopheevii. The sequence goes on from OY997268.1 coordinate 204,587,501, forward strand.
CTAATGTTTCCTTCTTTCATATCAATAATTGCACCAATCATTCTAAGGAAAGGTCTACCAAGAATAATAGGACATGTAGGATTGCAATCTATATCAAGAACAATGAAATCTATGGGAACACAATTCCTATTTGCAACAATAAGAACATCATTAATCCTTCCCATAGGTTTCTTAATAGTGGAATCCGCAAGATGCAAATTTAAAGAACAATCATCAAATTCACGAAAACCTAACACATCTCATAAAGTTTTTGGAATCGTGGAAACGCTAGCACCGAAATCACACAAGGCATGGAACTCATAATCTTTAACATTAATATTAATAGTAGGTTCCCACTCATCATAAAGTTTTCTAGGGATAGAATCTTCCAATTCAAGGTTTTCTTCAAAAGATTGCATCATAGCATCAACGATATGTTTAGTAAAAGCTTTGTTTTGATTATAAGCATGAGGAGAATTCAACATGGATTGGAACAAGGAAATACAATCAATTAAAGAAAAATTATCATAATTAAATTCCTTGAAATCCAAAATAGTGGGTTCATTGCTAATTAAAGTTTTGACCTCTCAACCCCACTTTTATCAATTTTTGCATCAAGATCTAAGAACTCCGAATCATTGGGACGCCTTTTAACTAAATTTGACTCAGATCCAGTCCCATATTTATCAAGATTTATATTGGAAAACAAACATTCAATAGGAGTCACATCAATCACTTTAAGATCTGCATCATTATTTTCACAGAAACTAGAATAACACGCTTTTACAAACCAATCTCGTTTAGCACGCACCTTAGCGGTTCTTTCTTTGCACTCATCAATGGAGATTCTCATAGATTTTAGAGATTAATTGATATCATGCTTGGGTGGAATTGATCTAATTTTCAAAAAATCAACATCAAGAGAAATTCTATGCACGTTCCAAGCCAAATCATCAATCTTAAGCAATTTTTCTTCAACCAGAGCATTGAAATTCTTTTGCGTGCTCATAAGTTCTTTAGCTCTATTCTCAAAATCAGAGGGCATCTTATTATAATTTCCATAAGAATTGTTTTAGGAATTACCATAATTATTAGAGGAATTACTAGGGAACGAACTAGGATTAAAGTTACCTCTATACGCATTATTACCAAAATTGTTCCTACCAACAAAATTCACATCCATAGATTCATTATTATTCTCAATCAAAGGAGACAAAGGCATATTGTTAGGATCAATAGAATCACTCTTGCTAGCAAATAATTTCATAAGTTCATCCATCTTTCCACTCAAAACATTAATCTCTTCAATCACATGCACTTTTTTATTAGTGGAAGATCTTTTGGTGTGCCATTGAGAATAATTAACCATAATATTGTCTAGGAGTTTAGTAGCTTCTCCTAAAGTAATTTCCATAAAAGTACCTCCCGCAGCCGAATCTAAAATATTTCTAGAAGCAAAATTCAATCTGGCATAAATTTTTTGTATAATCATCCACAAATTCAAACCATGAGTAGGGCAATTTCGTACCATCAATTTCATCCTTTCCCAAGATTGTGCAACATCTTCATGATTAAGTTGCTTAAAATTCATAATATCGTTCCTAAGGGAGATGATCTTAGCAGGAGGAAAATACTTGGAAAGAAACACATCTTTACACTTATTCCATGAATCAATCCTATTTTTAGGCAAAGATGAAAACCAAGTTTTAGCACGATCTCTAAGTGACAACGGAAATAGCTTAAATTTAACAATATCATTATCCACATCTTTCTTCTTTTGCATATCGCACAACTCAATGAACTATTTAGATAGGATGCGGCATCTTCACTAGGAAGGCCGGAAAATTGATCTTTCATAACAAGATTTAGCAAAGCGGCATTAATTTCATAAGATTCCACACTAGTGGAGGGAGAAATCGGAGTACTAATAAAATCATTGTTGTTAGTGTTGGAAAAATGACACAATTTTGTATTCTCTTGAGCCATTGTGACAAAGCAAGAAATCCAACACATGAGCACACAAACGGCAAACGAAGAAGACAAACGGAAGAAGGGAGAAGAAAAAGGCAAAGAAAAGGGTGAATCTTTTTGAAAATCATTTTAGAAGCGGGGAAGAGGAAAACGAGAGGCAAATGGCGAATAATTTAATTCAACAGATGAGAGTTTTATGATGGGTACTTGGTATGTCTTGACTTGGCGTAGATGTCCCCGACAACAGCTCCAGAAATTCTTCCAGCTACTTCTTGAGCTTGCGTTGGTTTTTCCCTTGAAGAGGAAAGGGTGATGCAGCAAAGTAGAGATAAGTATTTCCCTCAGTTTGAGAACCAAGGTATCAATCCAGTAGGAGACAACGCAAAAATCACCAATACCTGCACAAACAATCAAACAATTTGCACCCAACATGATAAAGGGGTTGTCAATCCCTTCACGGCCACTTGCAAAACTGAGATCTAATAGAGATAGATGAAACTAAACAAAAGATATAGTAAACATTTTTGGTATTTTTGGTTTATAGATTGGAATTAAAAGATTGCAAAATAGTAGATCAGAAACTAATGTGATGGAAAATAGACAAGAGGGCCATAGGTTTCACTAGGGTGAACAAATTACTGTCGAGCAATCGATAGAAAAGCGCAAAGTTATGACGATATCTAAGGCAATGATTATGAAATATAGGCATCACGTTCGTGTCAAGTAGACTGAAGCGATTCTGCATCTACTACTATTACTGCACACATCGATCGAGTCCTGCCTGCATCTAGAGTATTAAGTTCTTGAAGAACAGAGTAACGCATTAAGTAAGATGACATGATGTAGAGGAATAACTCAAGCAATATGATGTAAACCCCATATTTTTATCCCCGATGGCAACAATACAATACGTGCCTTGCTGCCCCTACTGTCACTGGGAAAGGACACCGCAAGATTGAACCCAAAGCTAAGCACTTCTCCCACTGCAAGAAACCCCAAACTAGTTGGCCAAACTAAACTGATAGTTCAAAGAGAATTAGAAAAGGTATCAAATCAGGCATACAAGAATTCAGAGAAGATTCGAATAATATTCATAGATAAGATGATCATAAATCCACAATTCATTGGATCTCGACAGACACACCGCAAAAGAAGATTACATCGGAATTATCTCCAAGAACATCGAGGAGAACATGGTATTGAGAATCAAAGAGAGAGAACAAGCCATCCAGCTACTAGCTATGGACCCGTAGGTCTGAGGTAAACTACTCATGCTTCATCGGAAGGGAAATAGAGTTGATGTAGAAGCCCTCCATGATCGAATCCCCCTCCGGCAGGATGCCGGAAAAGGCTCCTAGATGTTATCTCACGGGAACAGAAGGTTGCGCCAGTGGAAAAGTGTTTTCATGGATGCTTCTGGTGGTTTGGGGATAATGTGAATATATAGGACGAAGAATTAGATCAGGGGAGTCACGAGGGTCCCACAAGGTAGGGGCACGCCCTCCCCCCTTGTGGCCGCCTCGTGGCTCTTCCGACATGATCTCCAAGTCTCCTGAGTGTCTTTTGGTCCAAGAAAAATCATCACGAAGGTTTTATTCCATTTGGTATTCCTTCTTTGCGAAGTTCAAAAACAAGGAAAAAACAGAAACTGGCACTAGGCTCTAGGTTAACAGGTTAGTCCCAAAATTAATATAAAATAGCATATTAATGCACATAAAACATCCAAAAAAGATAATATAATATCATGGAACAACCAAAAATTATACTTACGTTGGAGACATGTCAGATGTCGCCTTCGTCAAACTTTAAAAGAGAATTTACCTCTACCACCTATGGTGGTGTGTCAAGACCATGTATTTCTTTGATAGGTGATAAACTCGTCTTTAGCTTTAATACCTTTTTCCTTCATACATTTATTTGCTTCTTGCATATCTTCAAGACAAGAAATAAAATACCCCTCTTCTTCGGAGTGGGTTTAGGTGGTGTTTTAGGAAGTGTCCAATCATCATGATTCTTCAATATATTATTCAATAGTTCCTCATCTTGTTCAACAGTTCATTCCTTGAAAACACAGCTAGCACAACTATGTAGGTGGTCCCTAGAAGCATCGATTAGTCCATTATAAAAGATATCCAGTATTTCATTTTTCTTAATTGGATGATAAGGCAACACATTAAGTAATTGGAGAAGCCTCCCCCAAGCTTGTGGGAGACTCTCTTCTTCAATTTGCATAGAGTTAAATATTTCCTGTAAGGCAACTTGTTTCTTATAGTAGGAAAATATTTTTCAGAGAAGTAATAAATAATATCCTGGGGACTACGCACACAACCAGGAGCAAGAGTATTGTGCCATGACTGAGCATCACCCTTTAATGAGAAAGGAAATAACTTAAGAAGATAGTAATAGCGGATTTTTTCCTCAGGAGCAAATAGGGTGGCTATATCATTTAATTTAGTAAGATGTGCCACAAAAAATTCAGTTTCATAGCCATGGAAAGGATCAGATTCAACCAAAGTAATCAACTCTGGGTTGACAGAGAATTCATAATCCTTATTAGTGATAAAGATAGGTGAAATAGCAAACTTAGGATCATATTTCATTCTAGCATTCAAAGATTTTTCTTTTAACTTGCATAGTAATTTTTTAAGATCATCTCTATCCTTGCAAGCAAGAAAGTATCTAGCTACCTCTCCATCCATAACATAACCCTCTGGTTATTTCAGGCAATTCATATCTATTAGAGCTAGGTCTAATAGGTGTTTCATAATTCTCAGTTTCAATAATTTCATCAGTTTCAGCAATCTCATCAGTTTCACCATTCCCATTTCTTTAGCTCTAGCAAGTTGTTCATCAAGAAATTCACCTAGTGGCACAATATTATCAAGCAAAGTACTAGAATCATCAATAGAATCATTCCTAGCATCATGCATAGCAGAAGTCGCATCATCAATTACTTGTGACATATCCGAAATAATAGCAGGTTGTGGTGTTGCAAGCTTGCTTAAAACAGAAGGTGAATCAAGTGCAGAGATGACACGTCTCCAACGTATCTATAATTTTCTATTGTTCCATACTATTGTACTATCCATCTTGGATGTTTTAGATGCATTAATATGCTATTTCATATCATTTTTGGGACTGACCTATTAACCTAGTGCCGAGTGCCATATGTTGTTTTTTTCGTTGTTTTTGTCTTCTACAGAAAATCAATACCAAACCGAACAAAACTTTTTGAGGATTTTTCTTGGACCATAAGACAACCATGAAGCTTCGGGAGGAGGCCAGAAAGTCCACGGGTGAGCCATAAGCTCACCAGGTGCGCCCTATGACCTTGTGGGCCCCTCGTGGCTCCTCTAACCCTAATTCCAGCACTATAAATACCCAAATATTTCCCGTACATCATAGGGCACACCAAAAATATTTTTCCATCACCGCAAGCTTCTGTTCGCGTGAGATCCCATCTTGGGGCCTTTTCTGGCACTCTGTCGGAGGAGGATTCGATCACGGAGGGCCTCTACACCAACCTTACTGCCCTTTTGATGATGTGTGAGTAGTTTACCATAGACCTATGGGTCCATAGCTAGAAGCTAGATGGCTTCGTCTCTCTTCAATGCAATGTTCTCCTCAATGTTCTGGGAGATCTATTTGATGCAATCTTCTTTTGCGTTGTGTTTGTTGAGATCCGTTGAATTCTAGGTTTATGATCAGATTATCTATGAATATTATTTGAGTCGTCTCTGAACTCTTTTATGCATTATTGATATAGCTTTGTATTTCTCTCCAATCTATTAAATTGGTTTGCCAACTAGATTGATCTATCTTGCAAAGGGAGAGGTGCTTTGTGATGGGTTCAATCTTGCATGTCCTCGCCCAATGACAGTAGGGGTAGCGAGGCACTTATTTGTATTGTTTACATTAAGGATAAAAAGATGGGGTTTTTACCATATTGCTTGGATCTATCCCTCTACATCATGTCATCTTTCTTAAGGCGCTAATCCGTTCTTGTTACTTAATACACTAGATGCATGCTGGATAGCGGTCGACGTGTGGAGTAATAGTAGTAGATGCGGAATCGTTTCGGTCTACTTGTCACAGATGTGATGCCTATATTCATGATCATTGCCTTAGATATCATCATAACTATGCGCTTTTCTATCAATGCTCAATAGTAATTTGTTCACCCACCGTATGTTTCTTTCAAGAGAGAAGCCTCTAGTGAAACCTATGGCCCCCGGGTCTATTTTATCATATTATTTTCAGATTTGTAAACCGAAAACCCAAAAAATACCTTGCTGCAATTTATTATAGTTACTTTATTTTACACTTTTACCTATCTTCTATACCTATCTCTATCAGATCCCACTCTTGCTAGTGACCGTGAAGGGATTGACAACCCCTTGTGCATGTGCATTTATTGGGGACTTGTGTGATCCTCCTACTGGATTGATACCTTGGTTCTTAACTGAGGGAAATACGTATCTCTACTTTGCTGCATCATCATTTCCTCTTCAAGGGAAAAATCAACGCAAGCTCAAGAAGTAGTAGGAAGAATTTCTGGCGCCATTGCCGGGAAGGATCTACATCAAGCTTACCAAGTACCTATCATAAACTCTCATCTCTTTCATTTACATTATTTTCCATTTGCCTCTTGTTTTCCTCTCACCCACTTCTAAAACATTTGAAGAAAAACACAAAAATATTTGCCTTTTTATTTGCCTTCTTTCCGTTTGCCTTTATGTCTTACTTTGTTTGTTTGCTTATTCGCTTGGCATAATTTCATATTTATTCCAAATTAGGAAGCAAAAAAGTTTATGGATCCTCATCCACTTGCTAATCATTTTAAAAGATGCAATTATAATGAACCAATTGCTAGAGAGTTGAGTACACTAGATTATCTTTATGAAGTTTTGCTTGAAATTCGTGAATCTGAATATTGTGATGAAGTGTTAAAAGAAGAAATTTATGAAGTGATTCACTCTAGCTCCTTTAATGAAAAGCATGATTGCAATGGTGTTATTATAACTTCTATTAATGTAAATTCTGCAAATAATATGCAAAACCCCAAGCTTGGGGATGCTATGTCCACTACTTATTACAATGATCATGATTGTGGTGTGATGTCGCTTGAATTACGTCGGTATTTCCCCAAAGAGGAAGGGATAATGCAGCACAGCTATGGTAGGTATTTCCTCAGTTATGAAACCAAGGTATCAATCCAGTAGGAGAACCAAGCAACAGTATGTAAATGGTACATGCACACAAAGAACAAATACTTGCAAACCGACGCTTATAAGGGGTTGTCAATCCCTTTTTCGGGTAACGGCTCTAGAAATTGTCAAGTTGACGGGATAAAAATTGTGTAGATTGGATAAATAGATCTCAATAAAACACGAAATAAAAGAAGTAGCAAAAATGTGCAGCAAGGTATTTTTTGGTTTTTGGAATAACAAATCTGAAAACAAAAGCAAATAAAAATAGATCTCAAAGCAAATATGATAAAGAATAGACTCGTGGGTCGTCGATTTCACTAGTGCATTCTCTGAAGAAAATAGCATACTGTGGGTAAACAAATTACTGTTGGGCAATTGATAGAAGATTGAATAATTATGATGATATCCAAGGCAATTATCAATATATAGGCATAACGTCCAAGAATAGTAGACCGACTCCTGCCTGCATCTACTATTATTACTCCATACATTGACCGCTATCCAGCATGCATCTAGTGTATTAATTTCATGGAGAAACAGAGTAATGCAATAAGAACGATGACAATATGTAGACGAGATGTATACCCCATCTTGTTATCCTTAATAGCAACAATACATGTGTGTCTTGCTACCCCTTCTGTCACTAGGAAAGAACACCGCACGATTGAACCCATCAAAAAGCACCTCTTCCCATGGCAAGAAAATCGAGCTAGTTGGCCTAACTAAACTAAAGATTCAAAGAAGAAATACGAGGCTATAAATAATCATGCATATAAGAGATCAAAAGAAGACTCAAATAATATTCATGGATATAGATCTGATCATAAACTCAAAGTTCGTCGGATCCCAACAAAGACACCGCAAAAAAAGAGTTACATCAAACAGATCTTGAAGAGACCATTGTATTAAGAATCAAAAGAGAGAGAGGAAGCCATCTAGCTACTGACTATGTACCCGTAGGTCTATGATGAACTACTCACGCATCATCGGAGAGGCACCAATGAGGATGATGAACCCCTCTATGATGGTGTCTAGATTGGATCTCATGGTTCTAGAACTTGCGGCGGCTGGAATTGTGTTTCGTCGATTCCCCTAGGGTTTCTGGAATATATGGGGATTTATAGGGCGAAGAGGTGGTGCGGGAGGCCACCGAGGTGGGCACAACCCACCTGGGCACGCCTGGGCTCTTGGGTGTGCCCTGGTGGGTTGTCCTCCCCTCGGAGCCCCCCTCTAGTACCTCTTTGCCCATCAGGTGTCTTCTGGTCCAAAAAAATTGTCCAAAAAGTTTCGCTCCGTTTGGTACTGATATTCTGCAAAGCAAAAAAACATGCAAAAAACAGCAAGAGGCATTGGGCACTATGTCAATAGGTTAGTCCCAAAAAATGATATAAAGTTGCCATAAAATGATTGTAAAACATCCAAGAATGATAATATAACAGCATGGAACAAGCAAAAATTATAGATACGTTGGAGACGTGTCAGGGTGATAATGCTTCTTATGATCTTGAAAATTTATTTAAGCCTCATGATCAATATGTTTGCTCTAATATTGAAAGTGGGTTTGGAAGAGTGACAACTTTAGCTAAAAATAAACCCACATATTTGGAGGGTGTTTAATCTTATGATTTTTTTTATAAAATTGGGTTTGAAGAGGTCATGACTTTAGTTGATATTAATCCACTATCTTTGAACATTATAAAACTTTTACGTATGTGGATCATGAAGAGAAAATTTTATATGATAGATATATTGTTGTATTTTATTATGATCCTACATGTAATTATTATGAGAGAGGAAAATATTGTTGTAGAATTTTCATGTTACTAAATTACCTCCCATTATGTTGAGATTGCTATTGTTTCTTTCTTCTTCCTTGCATATGCTAGTTTTTGCTTGTCTTGATAAATATTTTTCCTATAAAATACCTATGCATAGGAAGTATGTTAGACTTAAACTTTTTTTCACATTCTATACGATGCTTTCTTTGTGCTCCAAATTGCTGTCTTTCATGTGAGCATCATTAAAATTATCAATGCCTAGCTAAAAGGCTTTAAAGAAAAGTGCTTGTTGGGAGACAACAATTTTTTTTCTGTTTTTATGTAAATATGCAAATATTACTTCTGTAATAACTGTGTTTTAGTGTTTTAATTAGTGTTTTGTGCCAAGTAAGACCTTTGGGATAATCTATGGTGATAGTTGATTTGATTTTGCTGAAAGCAAAAACTTTTGCGTCCAGTAACATAATTGTTAAAATTCACTGGAGCGTGATAAAATTCTGAATTTTTTTACACAAGATTTATCTACAAATTCTCTATGCTGTCCTAATTTTTCAGAATTTTTGGAGTTACGGAACTTTGGCTAAAGTACATTACTACAGACTGTTCTGTTTTTGATGGATTTTGTTTTCGTTGTGTTGTTTGCTTATTTTGATAAATCTATGGGTAGTATCAGGGGGAATGGACCATGGAGAGGTTGTAATATAGTAGATATTATATATTACACTAATACAAATAAGTGTGTGAGTTCTTTATGACAAATGTTGAGTCCATGGATTATACACACTCTCACCCTTCCACCATTGCTAGCCTCTCTAGGGCGCGCGCAACTCTCGCTGGTACCACACCCACCATATACCTTCCTCAAAACAGCCACCATACCTACCTATTATGGCATTTCCATAACCACTTCGAGATATGTTGCCATACAACTTCCACCATTCCGTTTATTATGACACATACCATCATTTTCATATTGCTTTGCATGATCATATACTTAGCATGGTATTTGTGGCTTGGCCACTGTTATATTTTTTATACATGTCACGCTAGATCATTGCATGTCCCGGTACACCGCTGGAGGCATTCATATAGTGTCATTTTGTTCTAGTATTGAGTTGTAAGTAAACAAAGTGTGATGATCATCATTACTAGAGCATTGTCTCATGTGAGGAAAGGATGATGGAGGCTATGATTCCCCCACAAGTCGGGATGAGACCCTGGACTTAAAATGAAAAGAGGCCAAATAGCCCAAAAAATATATATATAAGGCCAAAGAGCCTAAAAGAAAAAAAGGAAAAAAGGAAAAAGGAAAAAAAGACAAAAGGAGAGAAGGGACAATGTTACTATCCTTTTTCCACACTCGTGCTTCAAAGTAGCACCATGTTCTTCATGATAGAGAATCTCCTATGTTTTCACTTTCATATATTTCTAGTGGGGATTTTTTTATTATAGAACTTGGCATGTATATTCCAATGATGGGCTTCCTCAAATTGCCCTAGGTCTTTGTGAGCAAGCGAGTTGGATGCACACCAACCTAGTTTTATTTTGATCTTTCATAGACTTATAGCTCTAGTGCATCCGTTGCATGGCAACTACTACTCACTTGCACCAATATCAATTGATGGGCATCTCCATAGCCTATAAATTTGCCTAGTTGGTGTGAGAATTTCTTTCTCCTTTTTGTCTACCAACACCTTATATTCTACCAATAGTGCTATATCCATGGCTCACACTCATGTATTGCGTGTAAGTTGAAAGAGCTTTAGAACGTCAGAAGTATGAAACAATTTCTTGGCTTGTCATCGGGGTTGTGCATGATAAATACTTTGTGTGATGAAGATAGAGCATGACAAGACTATATGATTTTGTAGGGATAACTTTCTTTAGTATGCTTGAAGTATTATTGTTTTTATGTCAATTAAACTTTTGTTTTGAATCTTATGGATCTGAATATTCATACCACAATAAGAAAGATTACTTTATAAACATGTTAGGTAGCATTCCACATCAAATATTCTGTTTTATCATTTAGCTAGTCAAGGACGAGCAGGAATTAAGCTTGGGGATGCTTAATATGTCTCCAACGTATCTATAATTTTGATTGTTCCATGCTATTTTATTATCTATATTGGATGTTTTATATGCATTAAAAATGCTATTTTATATTTTTTTTGGGACTAACGTATTAACCTAGTGCCCAGTGCCAGTTGTTGTTTTTTCCTTGGTTTTGTCTTTTATAGAAAATCAATCCCAAACGGAATGAAATTTTTTGAGGATTTTTCTTCCACCAGAAGACAACCACGAAGATTCGGGAGGAGGCCAGAAGGTCCATGGGTGAGCCACAAGCTCACCAAGCGCGCCCTAGGGGGCGCGCCCTATGAGCTTGTGGCCCCCTTATGGCTCCTCTAACCCTAATTTCAGCTCTATAAATACCAAAATATTCCCCTTTCATCAGAGGGCACATCAAAAATACTTTTCGGCCGCCGCAAGCTTCTGTTCTCGTGAGATCCCATCTCGGGGCCTTTTCTGGCACTCTACCAGAGGGGGATCCGATCATGGAGGGCCTCTATACCAACCTTGTTGCCCTTCCGATGATGCGTGAGTAGTTTACCATAGACCTACGGGTCCATAGCTAGTAGCTAGATGGCTTCTTCTCCCTCTTTGAACTTCAATACAATGTTCTCCTCGATGTTCTTCGAGATCTATTCAATGTAATCTTCTTTTGTGGTGTGTTTGTTGAGATCTGATGAATTGTGGGTTTATGATCAGATTATCTATGAATATTATTTGAGTCTTCTCTGCACTCTTTTATGCATGATTAAGATAGCTTTGTATTTCTCTCTGATCTATTGATTTGGTTTGGCCAACTAGATTGATCTATCTTGCAATGGGAGAGGTGCTTTGTGATGGGTTTAATCTTGCGGTGTCCACAGCCAGTGATAGTAGGGGTAGCAAGGCACGTATTTGTATTGTTGTCATTAAGGATAAAAAGATGGTTTTTTACCATATTGCTTGGATCTATGGGAACTCGTCTCTCATTTAGCATCGCCTTTCACCCTCAACCAAGTGTTCAAGTAGAATGTGTTAATCAAATCCTAGAAGACATGCTTCGAGTTTCTGTGATCTCATTTGGAATGGATTGGGAGAAATGCCTTCCATTTGCTGAACTTGCTTATAACAACAGCTATCAATCTAGCTTGGGTAAAGCACCTTTTGAAGTTCTCTATGGACGAAGGTGTCGAGCGCCAATTAACTGGTCAGAAACCGGGGAAGGACTGTTATTTGGCCCGGATATGATCCAGGAAGCAGAAGAGCAAGTTCGCATTGTTCGTGAAAACTTGAAAACAGCCCAATCTCGTCAAAAGAGCCAATATGATCGTAAGCATAAGGCTATGACTTTTGCGGTTGACGAGAACGCTTACCTTCAGGTTATTCCTCTGAAGGGAACCCATCATTTCGGTATTAAAGGCAAATTGGCTTCTCGCTACATTGGACCTTTTCGCATTCTTGCCAAACAGGGAGAAGTTGCCTACCAATTGGAACTACCTCCGCACCTCTCCAGAGTCCATGAAGTCTTCCACGTTTCTCAACTCAGGCGTTGCTTCTCGGATCCTATCCGTGGAGTGGACCACGAAATGCTTGATCTCCAAGATAATCTCACATATCAAGAATACCCCATTCGTATCCTCGATCAAGCCGAGTGTACCACTCGACGCCATAACATCAAGTTTCTCAAGGTTCAATGGTCGCACCATTCCGAGAAAGAAGCAACTTGGGAAAGGGAGCATCGTCTTCGACTTGAGTACCCCGCCTTCTTTTCGGAGGATTCTAAATCTCGGGACGAGATTTTTCTGAGTGGGGGTGAGTTGTCACACCCTAGCTAGTTCATGCATTAGAGTGTTTGCATCATGTCTATCTTTCATCAGAAACTTGAAATGGGGATGACAGAACCCCCAGCAGCCCCTGAAACCAACTAGGGTTTACTAAAAATATTTTCAATGAACCTGAAATGCCCTTCTAAAATGTTCATCATCTTTGCCTTGGTCTTAAATCTCTGACAAAAATGGTGCACAAATTTCTAGGTCATCCTAAGGTCACTTAATTAAATCATTAGTTATTTGAATTTGGGCATTTAAATGCTAGTAAATATTTTAAATGTCCAAATAATCCTAAACTGAAATGTTCCATGTTAGATATATTCTAAACAGTGGGCATGTGCAGTTTGGTGATTTTTGAAGATGCCTAAGTATTTTTAGAAATGCCACAAACTTGCAGAAATAAAACAAAACAGGAAATAAATGGGAAAGCCACTTACCTAGCCGAACCCACCACCCAGCCCACCTGGCGGCCCAGCACTGCACTGGCCCATGCCAGCCAGCTGCTTCGTCCCCGCCAGGCAGGCAGGGAGGTGACGCCGATGAGCGCGAGCTCGCCACGGCGCCACCTGCTTGCCGCTTCGCCCCTGGACGTGCTGCTCGACCTCCACGTCACCCCCTCGACCCCCTGGACATGTCCATTCTCCCCCAACGCATGTCCCTTGCTCCCCTCCGCCATGGCCGATGCAGCCGCAGCCACCTCGCCGTCGTAGACGTAGCCACCACCATCTCTGCGTGGCCTCGCCGTGTCCAGCAACTCTGCTATCATCCTCTCCATCGAGCAGGCTGAGCCCCGAGCGCTCGCTTGCCCTGAAGCCACTGCATCAACCTCGCCCGACTCCGCCACCGCCGGAGATCCCCTTCGCCGTCACCGTAGCTCCAGCTCGTCCCTGACCGCACTGCCTAGCTCATTGTGTTCGCTGTGAGCTTCTGCCCCTTCCCATCCCTATCGTTCTCGATGCCGCCCACTGCTTTGACTGCAACGAGCTTCACCACACGCGTCGCCGCCTGAGCTCGTCGCCGACGATGCTCCGGCCATCTAACAGCCACGCCACCTTGTCCAACGAGTTTGTTATGTCACGTAGACCATGTAGGAGCTAGCCTTGAGCCTCCAAGATCACCACAGCGATGAGTTCGACCTCACTTGAACTCCGGCAGCCACATAGCTCGTCGTCGGCATCATTTCCGGCGACCTGGAGCTCAACCACCACCACCACTCGACGCGGCTCACTCCCAGCTTCACGTAGATGGTCTCCGCCGTCCATTTGTTCGCCGGAGGGCAAATCCTGCAGCCTCTGCTGCGTCTGGATGTTGCCAGCGGCTAAACGCCAGTGAGTCAGCATGGTTTGACCACGTGTTTGACTCCCCTGAGTCACTGACATGTGGGCCCTGCCGTTTGGTCAAACCTGGATTAGTTTTAATCTAATCCTAATTAACTTAATTAACTAACAGAGACACTGACCAGTGGGTTCCACTGGTCAGGTTTGACCTGGGCGCCCCTGTTGACCTGCTGATGCAATGCTGATGTAGTAACTCACTTTTTTGTATTTATTCTTATTCAGGAAATTCCACAAAATAGTGCAAACTTCAAAAATTCATAGAAATTAATCTGTAACTCCAAATGCAAAGTGTTATATATGAAAAATGATCAGAAAAATCCAATCTATCCATCTATACTGGGTTCACGAATGTTTAAGCAAGTTAATTTGTTGTTTAGTACAAAACATGATAAAGCACTATTTAAGATCACATATGAGTTTGGAATTTGAATCTTTGGTTCAAAATAGTTCAAACTCATCTGGTCATAGTTGCATTAGCCCAATACACTCATTTTGCCATGCCTCATGCATGCATCATATTGTTGCACTTTGTTTGGTATTGATTGTATATCGGTGCTCTCTGCGGTAGGTTCTGCCCCGGAAGAGTACCGCGAGTATCCAAACAAGGAGCAATATCAGACTACGGACCCACAAGGAAAGCAACCAACCATTTGATCATATCGATACAATCCCATGTTCTCGCTTTTGCTCCCTTTTACTGCATTTAAGACAACACGTTTCAAACTGCTGTGTGCTATGGTAGTTGAACCCATTTCCTCTTCATGACGTGTCATTGCCACAGTAACTAAATGGAACCCACTGGCATGTTTAGGAATTGATTGAGCCATGTGTATGTGTTTCCTACCTTGCTATGCCTGCTATGCTTAGAGTTGTGTCAGGTCTGGTTCATCTCGGTGATGGGCTAGAGTGAAATGATCATGTCGGTAATGAGAGTGATGTGTTGAACACGATTTGGTAAAGGTATTGATGAGAGGCCATGTAGGAGTACATGGTGGGTTGTTTCAGTGGAACCATCCTTAAGCACTGAGATCTGTATGTGTGATTTAAGATTCAGCTACTACCATGCATTGGGCCCTGAATTATGACCCTGCCTGACTTCTTATCCACTCTAGTCCCTCTTTCTAGGAGTTGCAAGTAGTTTCTGGTGTTTGTAGCTTACTAGAGGCCGTGGGCAGCGTTAACCCTCAGGGTGGGCTGTGATGCGGTAGGTACATGGTCGGGCATGCCGGGCACCCGTTAGGTGTCTCAGAACCCTATACACATCGTTCGGGGCCATATATGGAAACCTCGACCGGACTCCCTGCGGATGGAACCTGAATAGGCGATAAACCTGGACTAGAGACTTAGGTGTTTAGGTAGGTCGTGGTCTACACCCACATCGGCTTTCACTTGAAGTATGCCGAGCACATGTCGTGTGCAGACGCTAAGTGGTGGAAACATGTACGAAGAAGTACACCCCTGCAGGGTTAACATCATCTATTCGAATAGCCGCGTCTGCGGTAAAGGACTACTTGGTTGCCTATACAGTTCATAGACAAGTAAATGGTTACTACTAAAAGGCTCAAGATAAGCGTGAGTGTCGAGGATGCCCCTTCCGTAGGATGACGGAGGTGGATCACCGATAGTGTATTGAAGTGGTGTGTAGTGGACTCGAGTGTGCAAAACAATTACAAGTTGGTGTCTCGTAAGATATATAGCCAAGAGTCAAAGCTGGATTGCTGCAATTACCCCACCATCCCTTCTTGATAATGTGCATGTATGTAGGATCTGATGTAAGTCTTGCTGAGTACCTTTGTACTCATGTTTGCTTAATTTACGTTTTACAGAAGATGCTGCAACCCCTTCTGATGGGTTCTTCGTAGACGTTGATGTCGACGAGTGGGCTGAAGCCCAGGTGGTGACCCTCAGCACACGATGGACCGTGTAGGATAGCAAGGCTTCCTCAAGCCTCTTTTATTTTCTAGATGTTTGTACTCTGACATGTTACTTCCACTGTTGGCTTGTATGTTTGTATGACTTGAATGCTGGGTCGTGTGACCCGTATCTGTGTGAATGATATGTATGGCCCTCTGAGCCTTTAAATAAATTACTTGAGTTGTAGAGTCATGTTGTGATGCCATGTTGTATTTGCACATATCGAGCATATTGTGTGTATGATTGAAATGCTTGGTATGTGTGGGATCTGACTATCTAGTTGTTTATCCTTGGTAGCCTCTCTTACCGGGAAATGTCTCCTAGTCCTTCCACTGAGCCCTGGTAGCTTGCTACTGCTTCGGAACACTTAGGCTGGCCGGCATGTGTCCTTCTTTGTTCCTGTGTCTGTCCCTACGGGGAAATGTCACGCGATGACTACCGGAGTCCTGTTAGCCTGCTATAGCTCGGTGTACCGGAGTCCTGCTAGCCCAGTTGGTACAACCCAGATTCACTCGCTGATGACCGACACGTTTGTTGCTGGGTCATGTATGCCTGTGCCTGTATGTTAGAGCCACTTTGGGTTCATGACTAGCCATGTCAGCCCGGGCTCCTTGTCATATGGATGCTAGTGACACTATCATATACGTGTGCCAAAAGGCAGAAACGGTCCCGGGCAAGGTAAGACGACATCGTGGGAATACCATGCGTGAGGCCGCAAAGTGATATGAAGTGTTACATGCTAGATCGGTGTGTCATTGAGTCGGGGTCCTGACAGCGTTGGCATCAGAGCCGGACTGCCTGTAGGTTCTTCAAGCCAAACTGGTCGATGTTGAGTCTAGAAATGCTTTAGTTATATGTAGGGGAATTTATTGTGGGATGGAACGTAAGGATCTTTTTGCTCCTTTACCTCATGGCATTCTGATCTGAGTCAGTCCATTCTTCCACCGGGGGTTAAGGATTAGGATCTCTTCTCTCTATCAGGTTCACGTGTTACTAATCCGTAGTAACTTATGGGATTGATGTTACAAGCCCAGTTCAGTTCTACTACTCCAATATGGTTACAACACCCGCCAGGACCACTGGGCTACCCTGACCCGGCTTGCGCCAGCCGTTCAGATGGGCTACCTGGATATGCGTGACTTGTAACCTGTCCGCACACGTCTTCTTGATCGCATGGATTATGCAGATGTTGGAGGTATCACACCTCCGCGCAGGCGCCGTCTTCCACCCTTCGTGGGGCTGAGGCCTCATCCGAGCCCGTATGGTCCACAGTCTCGACGTGATCGTGAGTTCCCGGATCGACACGTCCCGCTTCCAGGCTATGCGGGGGATCTTTACGAGGACTACTATGGAGCTGGATATGACTGAGCTGGATCATGACACTAGTAGTTTGTAGTAGTCGTATTTCCACATTCCTGCGCGTCTTGTGGAATATGAAGTAGTTTGTACTAGATTCCGGAGGTGTAAAAAATAATGTATAGGAGCTTGGGATGCCTCCGATGATATGTAATCCTCCTTTCAACACAGTTGTACTCTGTTTGGTCTTGTACTAAACCATGAATGGTGTGTATGATGATGGAATAAATATGGCAGTTTCTGTATTTGTCATGTCATACGGATGATCATCTTGCATTCCGAGTCATCCATTACATTCTGCACTTCTATGTCAGAATCTTATCATCCTGGTCTAAACCATTGTCTTGTTTTCCTAGGATGGTCAACACCCACAACAACCCTGCTGCCCCGGAGCAGGCTAAAGGAAGTGGGGCTAGGGATGCGAATCTGCCTCATCCTCCTTCTTTGGATGAGGTCATGCTGGAGGCCAAGAGGAACAAACGGGAGACCAACCGTTTGCTAGAAAGCATCGAGCAGAACACATCACTGCGCCAGAGGAACGACTTGGTGTCTCTCAGTGACTTCATCAAGCAACACCCACCCACCTTCCATCATTCTGTCGAGCCTCTCGACGCTGATGATTGGCTTCGCAGCATTACCCACAAGCTACGTTTTACACAGGTAGCCGAAGCTGACAAGGTCACTTATGCTGCCTATCATCTTGTAGGCCCCGCCAGCCTCTGGTGGGAGAACTATGAGGTCATGTGCCTAGCTGGCCAGATCACCACTTGGGCAGAGCTCAGTGAGGCTTTCAGTGAACATCACATCCCGGAAGGTCTTATGGACCACAAGCGTGAGGAGTTCTGCAGTTTCACTCAAGGTAGACTCACTGTGGATGCATACAACAGGATGTTCGAAAACCTAGCACGTTATGCAACTGAGGAAGTTTCCACCGATGCCAAGAAGCAGGCAAGGTTCCGCAAGGGACTTAGCCCCGAGCTTCGCCATGATCTCCGTCTGCACGAGTGCACTTCCTTCCAGAAGCTAGTAAACAAGGCTATCAGTGCTGAGACAGGTCAGACTGATTTCGGAGCAACACGCAAGCACGGCCGTGACACGGGTTCCTCATCTGGTTCTGGCTCTCAGAAGCGCCGGGTGTGGGTGCCTAACACCGCTCTGCCACCCAGATTCACACCGAGGCCATCCTATCAGGCGCCTCGCCCAACCCAGCAGTATGCACCAGCCAAGTCCTATGGTGGATCAAGCAACAATGCTCCCCATGCACCAGCACTGTGACATGTTTGAAGTGTGGAGAATCGGGTCACTACATGCGAGAGTGTCCCCAGATCAACCCCAATCCCAACCAGTCTGGAAAGGCTGTTGGACGTGGCAAGCCAACAGGGAAGGTGTACTACGTGAAGCCGGCAACCGCTGCATGTGGCCATGTGAACTGTGTCTCAGCTGAAGAGGCTCAGGATGATCCCAACGTCGTTCTTGGTATGCTCCTTGTTAACTGCCATCCGGCATCTGTTCTTTTTGATACTGGAGCATCTCATTCATTTATATCCGAGAGCTATGCTCGTTTAAATAACACCGCATTTTGTGACATGCCCTTTATCATAGAAATTTCTACTCCTGGTTCTATATGGCAAACTTCTAAAGTAAGCCATGCGAATGAAATTCAGGTCGATATACTTGTTTTCCTTGCATCTTTGATAGCTCTCAAATCCTTGGATATTAATATCATCTTGGGTATGGACTGGATGTTAGCCCATCATTCTAAGATTGACTGCTTCTCTAGGACTATTCAACTTACCCATCCATCGGGCAAAGTAGTCAATGTCTTGACCCGAGTAGCTAAGCTACAGCTATATTCTCTTAATTCCGGTCCTTTGCCAGACCTCGAAGACGTTCCGGTAGTCCGTGACTTTCTGGATGTCTTTCCAAAAGAACTGCCAGGTGTCCCACCTGACCAAGATGTCGAGTTCGTGATAGATCTTATCCCAGGAACTGTCCCAATCTCTAGAAGACCCTATAAGATGGCACCACTAGAACTAGCCGAGCATAAGAAACAACTCGATGAGTTCTTGAAAAAGGGTTTCGTCCATCCTAGCTCTTCTCCATGGGCTTGCCATGTCCTCTTCGTCAAGAAGAAGGATGGTACGGATTGGATGGTTGTAGATTATCGACCCGTCAACTTGGTCACAATAAAGAACAAGTATCCGCTCCCCAGGATCAACGATCTATATGATCAACTCGCTGGATCCTCAGTCTTCTCTAAGATGGATTTGAGGTTGGGCTACCATCAAATCAAAATCAAGAATGGGGACATTCCCAAAACGGCCTTTGTTACTCGTTATGGCCAATACGAGTGCACCGTCATGTCCTTCGATTTGACCAATGCCCCAGCCACCTTCTCTCGGTTAATGAACTCAATCTTCATGGAGTACTTGGATAAATTCGTCGTGGTTTACCTCGACGATATACTCATCTACTCCAAGAATGAGGAAGAACATGCCGAGCATCTAAGGCTAGTGTTGACGAAACTTCGAGAGCATCGCCTTTATGCCAAATTTTCTAAATATAAATTTTGGTTGCCAGAAGTGACCTATCTAGGCCATGTAATCTCTGGTAAGGGTATTGCTGTCAATCCCGAGCGAGTTCAAGCCATTCTTAATTGGACTCCACCTGAATCGGTCAAGCAAGTTTGGAGTTTCCTTGGCTTAGCGAGCTACTGCTGCCGCTCTGTCGAGAAATTCTCCAAAGTTGCTAAACCTCTAACTGAACTCCTCAAGAAAGATAAAAAGTTTGAGTGGACCCCACAATGTGAGGACAACTTTCAAGAACTGAAAAGACGCCTGACATCCACTCCCGTACTGGTACCACCAGATTTCTCCAAGGACTTTGTTATCTATTGCGACGCCTCACGACAAGGACTAGGTTGCATTCTCATGCAAGATCGTCATGTAATTGCCTATGCTTCACAGCAATTTCACTCACATGAGGAGAATTATCCTACACATGATCTAGAGCTTGCAACTGTAGTCCATGCACTCAAAACCTGGCGACATTACCTTCTCGGTAATCGATGCGAAATCTTTACTGATCACCAGAGTCTGAAGTATATATTCACCCAACCGGATTTGAATCTCGGGCAAAGACATTGGGTCGAGTTGATCACAGATTTCGACTTAGGGATAACTTACACCCCAGGTAAAACCAACGTCATGGCTGATGCACTAAGTCATAAATCCTATTGTAACAATCTGATGCTACAACAAAGTCAACCGCTTCTCCATGAGGAATTTCGGAAGCTTAACCTTCACGTTGTTCCTCAAGGATTCCTTTCCACCTTGGTGGTGAAACCTACTCTTACGGATCAAATCATCACCACCCAAAAGCGAGATAAAGGGATATCCCGAATCAAGGAGAACATTGCTAGCGGAGATGCTAAATGTTTCTCTACAAATGATCACAGTTTTGTGTATTTTGAGAACCGTCTAGTGGTTCCCAAGAGCCAACATCTACGGCAGTTGATCCTTAAGGAGGCTCATGAATCTCCTCTCACCATTCATCCCGGAAGTACCAATATGCATCAGGACCTATGCCAGAGGTTCTGGTGGACTAGGATGAAGGGAGACATAGCTCAATTTGTTGCTAACTGCGACCTTTGTCGTCGAGTTAAAGCAGAGCATCAACAGCCTACTGGCACCCTTCAACCCCTAGCTATTCCTGAATGGAAATGGGATAAAATTGGTATGGATTTCATTACCGGATTTCCCAGGACCAAGAGAGGGAATAATGCTATCTTCGTTGTTATTGATCGTCTTTCCAAAGTGGCCCATTTCCTGCCTGTTCGTGAGAGTATAACCGCTGGTCAGCTAGCAAACTTGTATATCTCCCGAATAGTGTCCATCCATGGTGTTCCATTGGAAATCAACTCGGATCATGGAAGTCTCTTCACCTCTCGATTTTGGGAAAGTTTCCAAAATGCTATGGGAACTCGTCTCATCTTTAGCACCAACTTTCACCCTCAATCAAGTGGTCCAGTAAAACATGTCAATCAAATCCTAAAAGACATGCTTCGAGATTATGTTATCACATTCGGAATGGATTGGGAGAAATGCCTTCCATTTGCCGAATTTGCTTATAACAACAGCTATCGATCTAGCTTGGGTAAAGCCCCTTTCAAAGTTCTCTATGGATGAAGGTGTCGAACACCTCTTAACTGGTCAGAAACCGGGGAAAGACAATTCTTTGGCCCGGAAATGATCCAGGAAGTAGAAGAGCAAGTTCGCATTGTTCATTAAAAGTTGAAAACAGCCCAATCTCGTCAAAAGAGACAATATGATCGTAAGCATAAGGCTATGACTTTTGAGGTTGAGAAGAAGGCTTATGTCGGATATCGGGATTCGGCAAAACCCTTAAGGTTCGAATTCTAGGGTGCGTAGGAAGATCTTCTCTCTGCCAGAACATGCCCTCAACCTCGCCGCGATTCTAAGCTAGCACAATGAACAACACAAGAGACACAAGATTTATACTGGTTCGGGCCACCGTTGTGGTGTAATACCCTAATCCAGTGTGTGGCGTGGTGGATTGCCTCATGGGCTGATGATGAACAGTATAGATGAAGAACAGCCTCGCGAGGAGAGGTGTTCTTGTGGTGGTGTGGTGCTCTAATTAGGAAGGATTCGATCTGATTCTCGATGATCTGCCCTTCTACTGTGGTGGCTAGCCCTATTTACAGAGGCCCTAGTCCTCTTCCCAAATATTGAGCGTGAAGGGAGCCAACAACGGCCATTTCGAAAGGGGACAGCTAGTACAAGCTATCCTAACTAAAGGTGGTCTTCGACTGCCAAAGGCACTGGCGATGACGCCGTCTTGGGCTCCACGGTGACCTCCGTCCTACCGTTCTGCTGGTCTTGGTCTTGTTGCACTGATATGGAAAGCTTTGCCTGCTGCCTCTATACTCCGCGCCTACGCTTGCCCCCTTTGCACCAAAGGGGAAACAAGGACACTGCGTAGGCTGGCGCCCGCCTGGCGCCCGCCTGGTCTTGATCGTCATGGCTTGCATCATGAGCACCTCGCGAGGTAATCCTTGCCTTGATCTCGCCGCCTCCCCGCGAGCCTGCCTGGTGAGGCCGCCCCTAGGAGGACCTGTGTCGTCCGCCCCGCGAGGCT
Source organism: Triticum timopheevii (assembly GCA_963921465.1). Taxonomy (NCBI): domain Eukaryota; kingdom Viridiplantae; phylum Streptophyta; class Magnoliopsida; order Poales; family Poaceae; genus Triticum; species Triticum timopheevii. The sequence continues at coordinate 204,610,084 of OY997268.1, forward strand.
TGGCCCCTCGCGAGGGTCTTGAACTTGGGTTGATGAAGATGGGCCGTACTGGACCACTGGTGTGCCATGCTGCAGACCGCATGCAGGCAAGTCTGGGGACCCCCGTTCCCAGAACGCCGACAGTAGCCCTCGGGACCAAGGCGCGCTCGGTCTTGGCTTAGCAGCGAAGCCAAAGGGCAAGTGCAGTGCGCTGCGGGCCCCAATAGCCTGTGGCCTCGGTCGACGCATGGCGGTTGATTGAACGTGGGCGTCTCCGCTTCCCTATGCTCCTTCAATATCTGCCTGGCTAGGCAGCCGCGAAGCCTTACACAGTTATTTCCACTTTGCTGCCCGCGTTCTTCCTGTTCCCCTTTCTTCCTTGATCCTCTGTTTCCACCCCCAATCTGATTTGAGCTCTTCTCCCACCATTGTCATGGTGCCAACTAGCAAGGAGGAAGGGAAGAAGCCCCTGCCCTCGTCCAGTTTGCCTTTGGCAATCAGGCCCGCCGTCGGCCGGTCACTGGTGCTCAATCTAGAGGCCTTGGGCAAGGTCTGCCCGCGCTCGCCTCCAGCTTCAATGAGTGCGGAAAGACGACGGCTTGGCCTGCATCCCATGCCTCCGTTGACAGGACCGTCACGGAGGTTCGATTCTTTGTCAATGCCCTATGGGCTCGCCTGGTTACCCCTTTCTCTGCTTTCTTCAATGCGGTGCTCACCCATTATCAGATCCATATGATGCATCTTGATCCTAAATCCATTACCCTCCTCGCCGTCTTCGCCTTTGTTTGCGAAGCCATGGTGGGCATTGCTCCCTCCATTGCCCTCTTGCACCACTTCTTTTCTTTGCGTCTGACCTACCCCTTGCAATGCTCGAGGTGCGTGAGCTTCCAAGCCGTGGCAGAGACAACCGCCTCAGGGATTGATTTCAGCCTCCCGCCTTCCACGAGGGAGTTCCCAGCCCCCTGCTCTCGCCTTCGATGCTCCCTGCTGTCCCCAATACGGGCTGGGACCACGAGAGACTCGTGATCCCCCGGCTCTCCTTCGTTTGGTGCCGATTGGGGAGGTTGAGAAAGCTCGGCGTGACCGCGCCCCGGGTGGTGAGGGAGTTCCTCCAGTGTTGCATTGCTCCTCTCCAGCGCCACTCCCGACCAATGTGGGCCCTGACCGGATACCAGGACTGCATGAGGTTCCAGGAGACGGAGCTGGCACCCAAACTGCTGAAGAAGGTGCTTGAGGTCTTGACCGGTGACCCCTCGTCGGGCGATATCTGGCACGGGGGCAGCCTCTTGTATCTCTGCTCAGGCGGGGCTAAGTTCGCGAGACGGATGCCTTACTTCGATGAATGGGGGTTGCGCCTGGCTGGCCTTGTGGGGCCTCGTGATAATCCTGTCGCCGTGGCCCCCTTCCCCGTCACCAACACCGATCTTGCCTCAGGAGCGAGTGCAGGGAGGCAAGCATCGCTTGAAGCTGGAGGTTCTGGTGTCGTGGTGCTGACGTCGCACGGGGCTCCCGAGGCGTCACTTTCCGGAGCTTGTGAAGCCCGCCCTGAGGCGGTCGTCAACGGGGGACACGACCCGTGGCTCCCGAGGCCAGAGCCCCCGAGGCCTCGGCAGGTCACCAGGAAGTGGTGCCTGATCGCTCCTCCCAGCTTGGCGCCCCTGAGGTCGGCCACTTGGGTCTTCTCCATCCGCGCCTTGCGTCGGCCCGCATGTTGAGCATCTGGGTCGGTTCCGCGTGGACTTCACCGCCCTCCGCAAGAAGAAGGAGTCTTCGAGTGGCAGTGGGCGCCCCTTCCGACCGTTGAGGCATAGGAAGTATTTCGCCATAGATGAGTAAGTACCTCATTCTTGTAACTCTTCAATCGCTGCTCCCTTTCCTGACTGTGGCCCTTCAGGATCCCTCCTACCAAACCTGCGGAGTCTCCCAAGAAGCAACTTCCTCCAGCCTCGCCTCCTTCACTAGCCTTGAGCATCCCGAGCTTGCGTGTTGCCCCTGACGCGAGTTCGGCCGTAGAAGTAAGCCGGCCCGCAGGGTGCCTTGAGCCTGTGCCCTTGCCGCCTTTCCTTCGTGACCTCGCCTGGGGCGTGACCAGCCTGCCCAGGGCTCCTCCCCTAATCATGGACGGCGAATGGTTGAAGTCGATCCTTGGCTCATCTTCGGGGGATGGACCTGCGCCGGTCCGGGTCCCTTGCGGAGCCCGTCCGGCGATCGTGGGGGCGCCAGCCCCCAGCCCCCTACCGAGAGGGGGCGAACCGCTTCAGGGCCCACCGCCAGCGCCGGCGGCGGAGGACGACATCGATGACGTGCTCGGGCGAGCGCAGGAGCACAATGTCGTTCGCCAAGAGATCCTCCGGAAGGCGATGGACGCAATGGGCCAGCTTGGTGGAGAGCTCGCGGACGTGGACGCATGTCTTGAAGCTGAAGGCCTGCGGCTGATTGAGGAGCGGCGCAAGCTGAAGGTGGCAGTCAACCTCGCGCGTCATCAGCGCGAGCTTGACAACGCGAAGGCCGAAGCATCTCTTGCGGCCTCATGAAAGGCCTGCTCCCGAGCTATAGAGGAGGCTCGGGAAGCAGACCAACAACGCGAGATCACGGAGAAGCATGCGTGGGAGCTCCAATCCTGGAGCGCTTCCCTGGAGTAGTAGGTGGAGATGCATCAGGCCGCCCTTGCATCACTGAAGGGGACACCTGTCGAGGAGGAGGAGCTCCGGAGGCGCAAGGAAGTGCTGACGCTGGAGGCTGCTGAGCGCAATCTTGACCTTGAGCGGTTGGAGACGAGGGAGCGCCTGGTTACCCAGGCGGAGGACGAGGTTGGCGTGCGCGAGGCTCGAATCCAGGAGGAGGTCGACCACCGCATGGCGGAAGCTCACACAGATCTTGAGCGTAGGTTTAACCAAAGGTGGAGCTGATTGGAGCCGAGGATGCATGCAGGACTGCCGCCCTCAGGTCCAAGCTGACTGAAATGGGGCAATGAGAGGAGGCCGCCACAGCTGCCCTAGTCTCGGCGCAGATTAAGTTGGCCTCCACCCATGCCAAGCTGCTTCTTCTTCAACAGCAGGTCGAGAACGCCGAGTCCGTTGCGCGGCAGAACAAAGAAGAAATTCTTCATCGGAAGACGCTGGAGCACATGCACAGCCCCATGCTCCAGGAGCTCAGGAACAGGGCCAACATGGCTGAGGGAGTCCTGGACTAGGGGGTGTCCGGACAGCCGGACTATCATCGTCCGCCGGACTCCAAGACTACGAAGATACAAGATTGAAGACTCCGTCCCGTGTCCGGATGGGACTTTCCTTGGCGTGGAAGGCAAGCTTGGCGATACGGATATGTAGATCTCCTACCATTGTAACTGACTCTGTGTAACCCTAGCCTTCTCCGGTGTCTATATAAACCGGAGGGCTTTAGTCCGTAGGACACGACATACATTACAACAATCATACCATAGGCTAGCTTTAGGGTTTAGCCTCCTTGATCTCGTGGTAGATCCACTCTTGTACTACCCATATCATCAATATTAATCAAGCAGGACGTAGGGTTTTACCTCCATCGAGAGGGCCCGAACCTGGGTAAAACATCGTGTCCCTCATCTCCTGTTACCATCCGCCTAGACGCACAGTTCGGGACCCCCTACCCGAGATCCGCCGGTTTTGACACCGACATTGGTGCTTTCATTGAGAGTTCCTCTGTGTCGTCACCAATAGGGCGGATGCCTCCACCCATCTTCAAAGACGGTGTTTTCGCCGAAGGGGACTTGGCCGCCGGCCAAACTATCCGGCTAGGTGGTTTTCTTATGACCGCCTGTCCGGCCGCCGCTTCGACAATGACTTCTCAAGTCGTCAGAAGCAATCTTCGCGTCAGCCTGAAAGCTGCCGAACAGTTGGATCCAATAGAGCTCTCGTCCGTTAACGAGCTCTTGGGTCGCATCGCCGCCCTGGGAGTCGCGACGGACTACAACCAGATTGGGCTTAAAACCGATCTGAGAGAGATTAACTCTCCCCAGGCCACCCACCACGGCAACTCTTTGCCTGTATTGAAAACTATTCATGTCCGGATTCCCGAACCCTCCACGCCGGATTTCCGCGGAGGGACGGACTTCGATCGAGCATTGAACTTAAAATCATGCATCGCTCCGGACTCGCTGGATTGTGTCCAGCAAACCAAGCTTCCAAATTCGGAAACCCCTCGGCCTTTGAGCCCCAAGATGGGCAGGGATCCGGACTTCAGTCCACCCACCCGCCCAGACATATGCGATCTATCTCTAATACGGCAAGAGACCGCTGAAACAGTACACCACTACTGGGCCAGATTCCTCCTGGTTATGGACAGGATAAAGGACTGCCAAGAGGAAAACGCAATCTCAATCTTCTGCAATAATTGCACGGACAAGGGAATATTGAACGCCATCGATCGTCGCAAAATTACACGTTTCGCCGATCTGGCGTCCATAGTACGAAAGTACTGTGCGATGAAGAGTTTCCGGAAAACCGAAAATAAATTTTGGGATAATCCGGCCCCAGCCCCAGTCCACAACAAAAGGGCGCCTCACATTCAGGCCCCATATGCAAAAAAGAAAAAGCAAAAACCCAATAAGGGGCACGGAACCGTACTGGAGGGATGGCTCAATGGACCCTGTAAGCTTCATAGTACAGAGGGAGCCGTCCCAACACATAGCCTTCGAGCATGTTGGATATTACAGCAGGTGGCCAAAAGTGGCGAGGAGCTTCTAGCCCCAGAAAACCACTCCAACAATACCAGTACGGTATCAATAGTCTTCGAGACCTTCGCATCAAACAATATGCGAAAACGAACAATCCGCGGACTCGCCAAAGTCTACCAAGTAGCAACAGCAAATCCATGGAGCGACACAACTATTACCTTCAACGCCAGTGACGAGCCTAAATTCCGAACAGCCAGAGCGCCAGCTGCACTGGTACTTAGTCCCATAGTGGACGGCTTTTGACTGACAAAAGTCCTCATGGATGGCGGCAGCGGACTAAACCTCATTTACGAGGAAACTCTGCGAAAAATGGAAATCGATTGGAGTCGTATTGAGCGAAGCAGCACAACCTTTAGAGGAATAATCCCTAGCCGGGAAGCGCGCTGCACCGGAAAAATCACACTCGATGTGGTGTTCGGCTCGCCGGACAATTACAGATCCGAAGAAGTCACGTTCCAAGTGGCCCCGTTCAGCAGCGGATATCACGCCATATTAGGATGAGAGGCATTTACAATTTTTCAAGCAGTACCTCACTACGGGTACATGAAGCTCAAAATGCCTGGGCCCAGCGGAATAATCACTCTCGTTAGTGATCCAGACATAGCACTCCGCGCCGAAAACAAGACAGCCGCACTAGCCCTCGAGGCACTATCCGAAGCCTTAGCGGCAGAAGAACTCATCGCGCTGCGCTCCATGGTGAACAGGGACGATGTGATACTCGATAAAAGATCCAAGTCCACCTCCTTCAAACCAGCAGACGAAATAACAAAATTCCAGGTCCACCCAACGGACCCAACAAAGACGGCCTCCATTGGGGCACAATTGAACCCCGAAGTAGACGCCGCACTGCGCGAATTCCTTCGGGAAAATTGGGACATTTTCGCCTGGCATCCTTCGGATATGCCTGGAATCCCACACAGGTTGGCAGAACACAGCCTAAACATCCTAAAAGGATTCAAGCCAGTCAAACAGGTTCTTCGACGATTTTCCAAACCCAAAAGACAGGCAATGGGAGAAGAGCTAGCCAAACTATTGGAAGCCGGATTCATTAAAGATATCAAACTTCCGGATTGGCTAGCAAATCTGGTAATGGTACCAAAGAAGGACAAATCCTGGCGCCTTTGTGTCGATTTTAAAGACCTCAATAAGGCCTGCCCAAAGGATCCCTTCCCTCTCCCCCGCATCGACTAAATTATCGATGCTACCACAGGGCATGATTCATTGTGTTTCCTCGACGCATACTCTGGCTACCATCAAATCAAGATGGCAGAAGCAGACCAAGCCGCCACGGCATTCATCACCCCTTACGGACCATTCTGCTTCAACACGATGCCCTTCGGACTTAAAAACGCCGGCGCAACATATCAGCGCATGATTCAAACATGTCTGGCTACCCAGATCGGCAAAACAGTCGAGGCGTACGTAGACGACGTAGTCGTCAAAACAAAACACGTTGAAACTCTAGTAGACGATTTGAGGCTCACGTTCGACAACCTCAGAGCATACGACATCAAGTTGAATTCAGAAAAATGCGTTTTCGGCGTACCAGCCGGAAAGCTGCTGGGCTTCATCGTGTCCGGTAGAGGAATCGAAGCAAACCCGGCTAAAATCCGAGCTCTGTCACAGTTGGACATTCCAAAAGACCTCAAACAAATACAAAAATTAACAGGATGCGTGGCAGCTCTAAGCCGCTTTATCTCCCGTCTAGGAGAAAAGGCGTTGCCCCTTTATCGCCTCCTCAGGCGCACCGAATACTTCGAGTGGACGGATGCTGCCACTGCCGGACTCGAAGAAATAAAGGCCATATTGGCAACCAATCCGGTCCTGGCCGCGCCCAATCTGGGCGAACCAATGTTGTTATACATCACGGCAACACATCAAGTTGTAAGCGCGGTACTCGTCGTCGAACGAGAGACAGAAGGGCATAAATTCCCTCTTCAAAAACCAGTGTATTATGTATCCACTGTGTTAACCCCCTGCAAATCCCGTTACCCGCACTATCAGAAGATAGCATATGCGGTGTTCATGGCGTCTCAGAAGGTCCGATACTACTTTCAAGAGTGTTCGATAACAGTGGCCTCCGAAGTACCACTCAATGACATTATAAATAACCGCGACGCAACGGGCAGGATTGCAAAATGGGCCATTGAGCTCTTACCATTCGATATAACTTACAAACCTCGGCGAGCTATAAAGTCACAAGTCTTGGCTGACTTCGTTGCCGAATGGACCGAAGCCGAGCTCCCTAAAGAGTACGGCGCATACTCCAATTGGGTTATGCATTTTGACGGCTCTAAAATGTTGGCCGGACTGGGGGCTGGCATCGTATTGACGTCCCCAACAGGGGACACAGTCCAGTACGTACTTCAAATAATGTACACCGACTCCAACAACGCAGCCGAATACGAGGCCATGTTACATGGTCTCCGGATGGCAGTTTCCATGGGCATTCAACGCCTAGAGGTGCGCGGGGATTCAAACCTTGCAATATCCCAAATAAATGGAGACTTTGACACCAAGGATCCGAAAATGGCAGCATATCGCAACGCTGTCTTAAAAATGTCAGCTCGGTTTGAAGGACTCGAATTCCATCACATAGCCCGAGATAATAACCAAGCGGCCGATGTACTGGCACGCATCGGGGCAAAACGTGATGCTGTCCCTCCAAATATCTTCCTAGAACGGCTCTTCAAGCCATCCGTACTATGGGAAGAGGAGCCCGGTAGTGACAAACCGGAAAAAACCGCACCAATCGGTGATTCAGCAGATGACATAACACCTTCAGCCCACGTCATAATGGCAGTAATCGCCGCGTGGACAGAACCTTTCCTAGCCTACTTACTTAGGCAGGAACTTCCCGAAGACCAAAACGAGGCCCGCTGCATAGTCCGGCGATCGAAAGCCTACAAGGTCCATGAGGGAGAACTTTATAAGAAAAGTACAATCGGAGTCCTTCAAAGGTGTATCTCCGAAGAGGAAGGGCGAAACCTCCTGGCTGAAATTCATGCCGGACTAGGCGGACACCACGCAGCAGCCCGGGCCCTTGTAGGAAAGGCATTCCGTACATGATTTTATTGGACGACGGCCCGGGCAGACGCGCAGGACTTAGTCCAGCAATGCGTTGGTTGTCAGCTCTTTGCTAATCAGAGCCATATGCCGCCCACCGCCCTCAAAACCATACCCATTACCTGGCCGTTCGCGGTCTGGGGGCTTGATATGGTTGGAGCCCTTAAAGGGGGAACCCACAAGCAAAGGTACCTATTGGTCATGGTGGATAAATTCACCAAATGGATAGAGGCCAAACCGGTCAAAACGGTAGAGTCCGGACCAGTGATAGACTTTATATCAGGGGTAGTACACCGTTATGGAGTCCCCCACAGCATCATCACCGACAACGGCACGAACTTCACAGCCGACGAGGTTAAGTCATGGTGCAAAAATATGGGCATCAAGCTCGACTACGCTTCAGTTTATCACCCTCAAACCAACGGTCAAGTGGAACGAGCAAATGGTCTAATAATGAGCGGCATTAAACCCAGACTAGTGAGGTCACTTACTAAATCCGACATTCAATGGGTCGAGGAGCTCGACTCCGTACTCTGGGGGCTGCGGACAACGCCTAACCGTACTACCAGATTCACACCATTTTTTATGGTCTATGTCACAGAGGCAGTCCTGCCCTACGACATTATCCATGACTCACCTCGAGTGCGCATGTATGAAGAAAGAGAGGCCGAGCTTGATCGGCAGGACAGCTTGGACACATTGGAGGAAGAACGTGACGTCGTGAAGGCTCGTTCCGCATTCTATTGGCAGCAGGCCCGAAGATATCAAAGCAGAGAAGTATGGGCCAAGACTTACAACGTTGGTGAACTAGTTCTACGCCTGCCGGACAAGAAAAAGGACAAGCTCAAGCCCAAATGGGAGGGCCCCTTCATTATAGATCAAGTCCTGACCGGCGGAGCATACCGTCTAAGAAATGCGTCGGATAACCGACTCGAGCCGAACCCATGGAACGCAGCCCGCCTCCGACGATTCTACACCTAGTGCCGGACTAAGAGTTCGTCCCCTTCCCCCGTCCAAACTTTTACACTTCGGCTGTCTTTTGTTTCTCTTTTCATGCCTTTTTATTCAAAAGCCCTTGCGGGCCTATTTTTGCATTTTTCGCATATGCATGATGTGCCATCCGCACTCATTATTCCTGGGGGCTTCTTTTACAGAAGCTCAATTATACGGGTTTCATACCCAGCACATGTACCTTTTACTCGCCATTATATGCATCGATATGACTTAAGTTTTGGCCAAGCTGGGTTGCCTGGCTCCTGTGCTTACCCCTACATTCCCGATTGTTTGGCTAGGAGGTAAAGGGAGCACCTATGCGATTGTTACTGCCGGGTCAGCCGGATGTGTACCTCAGACTGGGTGAAGCCGAAAGCTAGCGTTCTTAAGGGAATATTCGGTCGGTGACTTAAAAGATGACTTTTTACCTATTTATCTATCTACCCCCAGATGTTTTACTGCTTTCTTTGCAGTCCGGACATGCACTTTAGGGCATGCCTCCCAGGGAAAGGAACCCTTAACGAAACTATTCTCCCTGGAATATGTTTCTTACTAACCATGTAATATAACATAACTAGTTGGGCACTTGTCTGATACAGCACTAATGACCCCTACGCCTGGTCTCCATGCATACCACGGTTGTTTCTTAACCAAAAAGGTATTCGGACACACTCCGGACTCTAGGGTCCCGAGGTTGAAGCGAAAAGGTCGGCAAAGACAAACGATCTACAATCCGGCTAGAAGGCATTTCACATGTCACTTTAAAGGAAAACATACATTGTCAAATTTACCGATTGTATTCCTCCTCAATCCCGTCTAACAGGCTGTCTAATTTACAGTCCCGTTGGGAAAATTTAGCAGCCAACTCTACTTGGCTGTATACTAAACTCACAGGGATCTACTTCCCATCGGGCCCCACCGGTCCAACTTCGGCCATATGGTTGGGATCCGCCTTCTTATACCGCGTCTTCACCATGGCCCAAGCCTCCCTGGCACCTTGACGGCAAGCCGAAATCTTCCACAAACGGAAGCGCTGCCGCACTCCCTGAAGCTTCTCCGCAAGCTCCCCAAGGCCCTCGGGTAGGGAGAGGGCTGGCCATAAAGCCCGGACGACGCCGCTCATTGCCTGCCGAACTCGTTCGAGCAGTTGCAACAGTTCGGGAAGTTGATCACCTGTTGATATGGGCATCTCCTCTGCAGGACGACATGTGAGTATACCTACAAGACATATCATGTCAATATACTTCCTCGCCGAACTCTTCTTTTAAAAGGATTCCGCTCAAGCACTTACTATAAATGCCGCGATGAAGCCGCTGATTCTCCTTAACGGAGCCGGACAGCTCGGCTCGAGCGCCTTTCAGCTCTTCTCCGAGCTTGGCGTTGGCATCCTGGAGCCTATTCCTTTCTTGCTGCACCCTATTCAGCACACTCTCGCCGGCCATTAGCTGGCGCAGCAATGCTTGCCTGTTCGGATCTTGTCCGGCGCAACCTACAATGTCATTATTAGACTCGCGCGCACGCCACACAGTGCTTATATTTATTAATAAAAATGTGTTACCAGGAGGGGTCTCTGCGTCTCCTCCTGCGGCAGCAAGTGCGGCCTCAAGTTGGGCCTTGCAATCTTGCAGCTCCCGAGACAGCTGGGCATTCTTCTCGGTAAGAGCCTGCGTTTTCAAATGATCCTTAAATCAGTTAACATAAGTACTTTAAGTCTCGGGGGCTACTGGTATATATAACCATTAAAATTCCTTTACCCGCATGTCTTTCACATACTGCTCCGTGGCTCTGGTAAAACCATCTTGAGCGGCACGGAGATGCGCGTCCCTCGCGTTAAAGGCGTCTAATGCCTCAGGGGAGAAGCATGCTTCACGAAATACTGTCCGGCGGCGCCTATGGTTCATGGCGCTCTCCACCTCAGACTTGGTGGCGGACAGTCTGTCGGTATCCTCCGTTGGAGAAGGATCCGGCCCGCGTCTTGCGCTTGCCTCCCTCTCCAGGCCGGGCGCTGGAGCCTGGCCGGTGTGGGTTGGATCAGCAACTTCCGTGCCCGCAGTCCGGCGAGCGTTTTTTTCTCCTATAAAGATCATGAGCACTCAGACACTTCCTAGGAACGTCGCTCTGAAAATTCAAATACGAGCTATACCTTTGCGGCGACGTTTCTGTCCGCACCGCGCTCCTTTTCCGCCTGCTGGTCCGGACTGACCTCTATAGGTCAGCCGCCGCGGGCTCGGTTTCCCGCCGTGAAGGCGCTTCCTGCAAAATACCATCATTCGCGAAGGTTAGAAATGGGCAGGGAAGAGATAATGGTGTCCGGACTTCGGTCGCGGTCACCTGGGAAGCCGGCCACAGTCCGGGGTAGTCCGCCGTAATGGCAACCAAAGCAGTGTCTATGCTGAGCTGGTGAAACACCCCGTCGATCAGCTCCACCTCGATGTCCGGATCCTCTTCGGAGGCCGGATCTAGGGATCTTTCCAGATCCTCGGGTTGCGGAGTAGGACTTGCCATGTCCTCCACAGTCCGGCGTAGATCCTGCGCCGAAGACATAATGTAAGAAGCCCAAACTTCGAAAGCATGGGTTGAGCCCTTAAAGGTGTTCGCTTACCCATCCTCTAGGGTTGTTCATGGAAAACCCATTCAAAGGGTTCGTTCGAAGGAAGTCCTCCTTCTCCCCCTTGTACAGACTGGACAGGACCTTCACCAGGTCCTCGGTCGAATCCGACCCTTTGCGGCCATGGCGGGTAGCATCGTCTTCCCCGTTGAAATCCCACATAGGGTGGCCTCTGTATTGCAGTGGTTGTACCCCCCGCATGACGCATATCGCCATGACTCCAATCATGGTCAACCTAGAATGAGCCAGCAATCTTATTCGGCCCATCAAGTAATGGGCGCTCTTGTCTTCCTCCAAACGGGGGCTCCGTGGGCGCCAGCTGAGGCGTTTCTTCAGAGGAGCAGTACTAAACTCCGGGAGGCCAATTCGGATTGGGTCCGGCAGCGGGGCGTCTCCTATGTAAAACCACTCTGAAGGCCAGTCTTCGGACGCCTTCTTGGGGGTACCGGATGGGTATCTGGTCCCGGCGATGCGCCAAATTTCGGCGCCGCCCACTTGATATATGGACCCCTCGTGAGAACAGGGTACGAGGAAAAACAGCCTCTTCCACAATGCAAAATGGGGCTCGATGCCCAGGAACAGCTCGCAAAGAGCTACATAGCCCGCGATATGCAGGACAGAGGCGGGTGTGAGGTGGTGAAGCTGGAGTCCGTAGAACTCCAGGAGCCCGCGGAGGAACGGATGTATTGGGAATCCGAGCCCCCTTATCAGATAAGGGACGAAGCATACTCGCTCCCCCTTATTGGGGCTTGGGGTAGCCTCCGCTTTCCTCCCACCTTGATAAGTGACCAGCCCGGCTCGCCGGGACCATGAAGGCTGGAGGGAGATATCCCCCCGCTTGGAGCTTCACAAGCTCGTTGTGCGGAACAGAGCACCTCCTCCAATCCCCTGGCGGTGGGCTGGGAGCGCGAGAAGAAGAGCCGCATCGACGGTCCATGATGGAATGGATTTTTAGGTCAAAGGCGCTCCGATGAAGTATTCGCGGGAGGAAGATGGTGTGGTTTGGATCTGGATTTTTGCCTCTTTTGTAGGCGGACGACTCGCACAACTAGGGGGTGAAACGTAAAAGACACCCTGGCTTTTCGCATTCGTGCGATGCGTGGAAAAGGGTCATTATTTGGCGTAGAAGCCGAGGAACACAGTATTTAAGATGAAGCCGAACACTGTTTGGCAGGTACATGGAATTTTAAGGGAGAACCCGCCTTGCAACGCCGAAGACTATAAACGCGCTGGACTTATCTTCATTGAAGCCTGGTTCAGGGGCTACTGAGGGAGTCCTGGACTAGGGGGTGTCCGGACAGCCGGACTATCATCGTCCGCCGGACTCCAAGACTACGAAGATACAAGATTGAAGACTCCGTCCCGTGTCCGGATGGGACTTTCCTTGGCGTGGAAGGCAAGCTTGGCGATACGGATATGTAGATCTCCTACCATTGTAACCGACTCTGTGTAACCCTAGCCTTCTCCGGTGTCTATATAAACCGGAGGGCTTTAGTCTGTAGGACACGACATACATTACAACAATCATACCATAGGCTAGCTTTAGGGTTTAGCCTCCTTGATCTCGTGGTAGATCCACTCTTGTACTACCCATATCATCAATATTAATCAAGCAGGACGTAGGGTTTTACCTCCATCGAGAGGGCCCGAACCTGGGTAAAACATCATGTCCCTCGTCTCCTGTTACCATCCGCCTAGACGCACAGTTCGGGACCCCCTACCCGAGATCCGCCGGTTTTGACACCGACAACGGCCCTAGGCAATACTGCGATGCGGACGCCCCGCATCCTCACGTGACCAACTATGCCAGCATCTCCAATTCTTCACTGATGTGGTGACGCATCTGGAGAATCGCTCCAAGAGAGCTCGCCAGCTTGTCGAGGAGAGGAGTCGCAGCCTGCTCGGGCGTGCATTTTCCCGCGTCTTCAGCCACCTTCAAAATGCAGATCACCACTTCGACTTTGACTCCACCATCGCCCCGGTGCCCGAGGCCATCCGGGGCGACCTAGCATGGTGGGTGGAGGACAACGTGGATGCGCTTGTTAGGGCCTTTGCTTCTGACAACGACGGGGTGATGGTCGCTGCGGATGAAGGTTATGTGGTGAATGGCGGTGAAGACGACGCCAATGATGGCAATGGTGGTGCCAGTGATGCCTCTGGAGGCGACCAAGAGGATACGGTGAGCGATATGTCTGACTGATCCTATGTCCCCCCGCTGTTTATCCTACACACAAAAGCTCGGGCGTGGCCCTGAAGGTCGTAAGAGCATTATGGGAGGTGAAGCCCCTCATGTAAAAAAGATTGTTGTCCACATGTTTTAGGAGCGACGCTGAATGTGCACTTGCATGACGTTACGGGCCCTGCAAGGAGTTAGCTGTTGTGATTTACCTTTAGCTCGGGCAAGCCTTGAGTAGGCTTGCAAGGCCGTGATCCTCCGAGGGCCCTCTGGGGGACCTGCCGACCATGTGGTGAGAGCCTCGCGAGAGCGAGTGCCGGCCGCAGGACGGAATGCACGCGTGCGCTTCACCTAGCCCCACCCACGAGAGGCTCGCGAGGGGGAGGCAGTTGGTGCAAATTCCAAACTAGTGCAGAAACCAGAACACGAGAAATCACACGAACGAGACAAGACTCCCCCCCCCCCCCCGCTCATACGCAGATGCAAATTCAGTTTCAACTTAAATCCGAAGCAAGGAAGCTCGACCACAGAAAGAGAGGCAAAAAGCAAAAGGCCGTGTCCAGCACCTAGTCTAGTCTTTGACGTCCTCTCACCAGCGCGGAGCTAAGTGCTACCACTGGGCATGGGAGGGAGTCCCCGAGGCCCGAGGGTGGCTCTCCGGAGACTCTGGGGCGTGTACAGCCCCAACTCATTATTACGTGAGAGTGTCATGGGCGGCGAGCTTCACAGGCACTGGGCCTTCTTCACAGGTACTGGCCTTGCTTCATATCGCCAGACGAGGGCGCCGCCTTGCGCCACCCTCGACCACCATTGGCGGAGGCCGGAAACCTAGGACAATGCCAATGGGTTAAAGGGGACGCCGCGGTTCCCCCGATGACCACGGGTCCTCCGTCGGGGTCAGGCTTCGCAACACCTCCCCGGTAGAGGGCCCACCTCCGGTAAACACCTTGCTCCGAGTGCCGCAGGGAGGGGCCTGGCTCCCTGCCCCTCTCCTGCAGCCCCCAATGCGCTCCTCCTGGCGGAAGGGAGGCTTCCGAGCTGGGGCAGCCTTCCGCTGCAGTGACCTGAACTTTCTGCGACCCATGGTTAGCATAAGCTTGCTCTTGAGGAATTAGCGGCACCCTATAGCCGCTACCGCCAGCGTGGATGGTGAGGCTTCCTTGAGGCTCCTGAAAAGGCTCCACTTTTGGCATCTCTTCCTCCCAGCCTGGCCCGAGGAACGAGCCGTGGTCGTCTTCTAGTGCGTATTCCCGCTCCACCATGTGGGGCACGTAAGCCTCCGAGGTCGCCACCCCGAAGACTTTGCCGTAGTGCCCCATGCTTCATGCGGCTTGGCCCAACATGTCGTCTTGGGGGTGATAGGGAGGCGGCCCGCCCGGGCCATAGGTGGTGATGCGCATGCCCTCGCTCACCGGGGGTGGTGCTGGTGCAACTTGACGCCCGGTGCTGATGGTTGAGCCGGTGCTGATGAAGCCTTGTGGCGCGCCTAAGGCCGCGCGGGCGTGAATGGGCCCGCCGCATGATCCGCCCGGGGCCTGAGGTGGAAGTTGGACGCAGAAGGGAGGCGCCCCTGAAGCTACGGCATCCAGGAGCTCGGCAACGCGCTCCAGCAGCATGTCTCTGCCGCTCTCCTGCAACCTGCATCGCACCAGCTCCTGAGCCACCGTGAGCGCGGCCCTCATGTTCGCCTGTTCCCGTCGGGTGTGCGGTGTCGTGGCTGCAGCATGGTTTGAGGCCCTTGTGGCCGATCGCACTTGCCGCGGAGTGAGGGAAGGCAGTGCTTGACCGCGTCGCCCGCGTCCCGCAGAGTTCTGCGGAGCGCGGGCTGCCTGAGGCGCGGGGTGCAATGGGCTGGCCATGCCGCCCAGTGGTCGGCGTTGGTTGTCGGGTCGCCGGACATGGATGCGATGAAGCAGTGGAAAGCAGATCCGCGGAAAGAAGATTTCTGCGCACCCCTACCTGGCGCGCCAAATGTCGGATATCGGGTTCCGGCAAAACCATTAAGGTTCAAGCTGTGGGGTGCGCACGAAGATCTTCTTCCTACCAAAACACGCCCTCAACCTCGCCGTGATTCTAAGCTAGCACGATGAACAACACAAGAGACATGAGGTTTATATTGGTTCGGGCCATCGTTGTGGTGTAATACCCTAATCCAGTGTGTGGTGTGGTGGATTGCCTCTTGGGCTGATGATGAACAGTACAGATGAAGAATAGCCTCGCGAGCAGAGGTGTTCTTGTGGTGGTGTAGTGCTCTACTTAGGAAGGATTCGATCTAATTCTCGATGATCAGCCCTCCTACTGTGGTGGCTAGCCCTATTTATAGAGGCCCTGGTCCTCTTCCCAAATATTGAGCGGGAAGGGAGCCAACAACGGCCATTTCGGAAGGGGACAACTAGTACAAGCTATCCTGACTAAAGGTGGTCTTCGACTACCAAAGGCACTGGCGATGACGCCGTCTTGGGCTCCATGGTGACCTCCGTCCTGCCGTTCTGCTGGTCTTGGTCTCGTTGCACTGATATGGAAACCTTTGCCTGATGCCTTGGTACTCCGCGCCTGCGCTTGCCCCCTTTGCACCAAAGAGGAAATGAGGACACTACACAGGCTAGCGCCCGCCTGGTCTAGATCGTCATGGCTTGCGTCATGAGCACCTCGCGAGGTACTCCTTGCCTTGATCTCTCCGCCTCCTCGCAAGCCTGCCTGGTGAGGCCGCCCCTGAGGAGGCCTTGTGTCATCCGCCCCATGAGGCTTGGCCCCTGGCGAGGGTCTTGAACATGGGTTGATGAAGACGGGCCGTATTGGGCCACTGGTGAGCCACGCTGCAGGCCAGGCAGGCAAGTCTGGGGACCCCTGTTCCCAAAACGCCGACAGCTTACCTTCGGGTTACTCCTCTGAAGGAAACCCATCGTTTCGGTATTAAAGGTAAATTGGCTCCTCGCTACATTGGACCTTTTCGCATTCTTGCCAAACAAGGAGAAGTTGCCTACCAATTGGAACTACCTCCGCACCTCTCCAGAGTCCACGACGTCTTCCACGTTTCTCAACTTAGGCGTTGCTTCTCGGATCCTATCCGTGGAGTGGACCATGAAATGCTTGATCTCCAAGATAATCTCACATATGAAGAATACCCCATTCGTATCCTCGATCAAGCCGAGCGTACCACTCGACGCCATAACATCAAGTTTCTCAAGGTTCAATGGTCGCACCATTCCGAGAAAGAAGCAACTTGGGAAATGGAGGATCGTCTTCAACTTGAGTACCCTGCCTTCTTTCCGGAGGATTCTAAATCTCGGGACGAGATTTTTCAGAGTGGGGGTGAGTTGTCACACCCTAGCTAGTTCATGCATTAGAGTGTTTGCATCATGTCTATCTTTCATCAGAAACTTGAAATGGGGATGACAGAACCCCCAGCACCCCCTGAAACCAACTAGGGTTTACTAAAAATATTTTCAATGAACCTGAAATGCCCTTCTAAAATGTTCATCATCTTTGCCTTGGTCTTAAATCTCTGACAAAAATGGTACTTTTCTAGGTCATCCTAAGGTCACTGAATTAAATCATTTGTTATTTGAATTTGGGCATTTAAATGCTAGTAAATATTTTAAATGTCCAAATAATCCTAAACTGAAATGTTCCATGTTAGATATATTCTAAACAGTGGGCATGTGCAGTTTGGTGATTTCTGAAGATCCCTAAGTATTTTTAGAAATGCCACAAACTTGCAGAAATAAAACAAAACAGAAAATAAATGGGAAAGCCACTTACCTAGCCGAACCCACCACCTAGCCCACCTGGCGGCCCAGCACTGTGCTAGCCATGCCAGCCAGCTGCTTCGTCCCTGCCAGGCAGGCAGGGAGGGGACGCCTACGAGCACGAGCTCGCCACGACGCCACCAGCTTGCCGCTTCGCCCCTGGACGCGCTGCTCGACCTCCATGTCGCCCCTCTACCCCCTGGACACGTCCATTCTCCCCCAACGCCTCTCCCTCGCTCCCGTCTGCCATGGCCGATGCAGCCGCCGCCACCTCACCGTCGTAGACGTGGCCAACGCCATCTCTGCGTCGCCTCGCCGTGTCTAGTAGCTCCGTCGTCGTCCTCTCCATCGAGCAGGCCGAGCCCCGAGCGCTCGCTTGCCCCGAAGCCACTGCATCAACCTCGCCCGACTCCGCCACTGCCGGAGATCCCCTTCGCAGTCACCGCAGCTCCAGCTCATCCCCGACTGCGTCGCCTAGCTCATCGTGTTCGTCGTGAGCTTCTGCCCCTTCCCATCCCTCTCGTTCTCGCTACCGCCCACTGCTTCGACTACGACAAGCTTCACCGCACGCGCTGCCGCCTGAGCTCGTCGCCGACGATGCTCCGGCCATCTAACAGCCACGCCACCTTGTCCAACAAGTTCGTTGCGTCACATAGACCACGTAGGAGCAAGCCTTGAGCCTCCAAGATCACCACAACAACGATTTCGACCACACCCGAACACCGGCAGCCGCACAGCTCGTCCTCGGCGTCGTTTCCGTCGACCTGGAGCTCAACCACCACCACCACTCGACGCGGCTCACTCCCAGCTTCACGTAGAAGGTCTTCGCCGTCCATGTGGTCGCCGGAGGGCAAATCCAGCAGCCTCCACCGCGTCTGGACGTCGCCAGCGGCTAAATGCCGGTAACTCAGCATGGTTTGACCACATGTTTGACTCCCCTGACTCACTGACATGTGGGCCCCGCCATTTGGTCAAACCTGGATTAGTTTTAATCTAATCCTAATTAACTTAGTTAACTAACAGAGACACTGACCGATGGGTTCCATTGGTCAGGTTTGACCTGGGCACCCCTGTTGACCTGCTGATGCAATGTTGATGCAGTAACTCACTTTTCTGGATTTATTCTTATTCAGGAGATTCTAGAAAATAGTGCAAACTTCAAAAATTCATAGAAATTAATCTGTAACTCCAAATGCAAAGTGTTATATATGAAAAATGATTAGAAAACTCCAATCTATCCATCTGTACTGGTTTCATGCATGTTTAAACAAGTTAACTTGCTGTTTAGTACAAAACATGATAAAGCACTATTTAAGATCACACATGAGTTTGGAATTTGAATCTTTGGTTCAAAATAGCTCAAACTCATCTGGTCATAGTTGCATTAGCCCAATACACTCATTTTGCCATGCCTCATGCATGCACCATATTGTTGCACTTTGTTTGGTATTGATTGTATATCGGTGCTCTCTGCGGTAGGTTCTTCCCCGGAAGAGTACCGCGAGTATCCAAGCGAGGAGCAATATCAGACTACGGACCGACAAGGCAAGCAACCAACCATTTGATCATATCAATACAATCCCATGTTCTCGCTTTTGCTCTCTTTTGCTGCATTGAAGACAACGTGTTTCAAACTGCTGTGTGCTATGGTAGTTGAACCCATTTCCTCTGCATGACCTGTCATTGCCACAGTAACTAGATGAAACCCACTAGCATGTGTAGGAGTTGATTGAGCCATGTGTATGTGTTTCCTACCTTGCTATGCCTGCTATGCTTAGAGTTGTGTCAGGTCTAGTTCATCTGGGTGATGGGCTAGAGTGAAATGATCATGTCGGTAATGAGTGTGATGTGCTGAACACGATTTGGTAAAGGTATCGATGAGAGGCCATGTAGGAGTACATGGTGGGTTGTTTCATTTGAACCGTCCTTAAGCACTGACATCTGTTTGTGAGATTTAAGATTCAGCTACCACCATGCATTGGGCCCTGAAATATGACCCTGCTCGACTTCTTATCCACTCTAGTCTTCTGTCCAAGAGTTGCAAGTAGTTTCTGGTGTTTGTAGCTTACTGGAGGCCGTGGGCAGCGCTGACCCTCGGGGTGGGCTGTGATGCAGTAGGTGGCTGGGCATGCCGGGCACCCGTTAGGTGTCTCGGAACCCTGTACACATCGTTCGGGGCCGTATGTGGAAACCTCGGCCAGACTCCCTACGGATGGAACCTGAATAGGCGATAAACCTGGACTAGAGACTTAGGTGTTTAGGTAGGTCGTGGTCTACAACCACGTCGGCTTTCGCTTGAATTCTGCCAAGCACATGTCGTGTGCAGACGCTAAGTGGTGGAAACATGTATGAAGAAGTACACCCCTGCAGGGTTAACATCATCTATTTGAATACCTGCGTTCGTGGTAAAGGACTACTTGGTTGCCTATACAGTTCGTAGACAAGTAAATGATTACTACTAAAAGCCTCAAGATAAGCGTGAGTGCCGAGGATGGCCCTTCCGTAGGATGACGGAGATGGATCCCCGGTAGTGAATTGAAGTGGTGTGTAGTGGACTCGAGTGTGCAAAACAATTACAAGTTGGTGTATCGTAAGATAGTTAGCCAAGAGTCAAAGCTGGCTTGCTGCAATAACCCCACCATCCCTTCTTGATAATGTGCATGTATGTAGGATCTGATGTAAGTCTTGCTGAGTACCTTTGTACTCATGTTTGCTTAATTTACGTTTTACAGAAGATGCTACAACCCCTTCTGATGGGTTCTTCGTAGACGTTGATGTCGACTAGTAGGCTGAAGCCCAGGTGGTGACCCTGAGCACACGATGGACCGTGTAGGATAGCCAGGCTTCCTCAAGCCTCTTTTATTTTCTAGATGTCTGTACTCAGACATGTTACTTCCACTGTTGGATTGTATGTTTGTATGACTTGAATGTTGGGTCGTGTGACCAGTATCTGTGTGAATGATATGTATGGCTCTCTGAGCCTTTAAATAAATTACTTGAGTTGTAGAGTCATGTTGTGATGCCATGTTGTATTTGCACATATCAGGCATATTGTGTGTATGATTGAAATGCTTGGTATGTGTGGGATCTAACTATCTAGTTGTTTATCTTTGGTAGCCTCTCTTACCGGGAAATGTCTCCTAGTGCTTTCACTGAGCCCTGGTAGCTTGCTACTGCTCTGGAACACTTAGGCTGGCCAGCATGTGTCCTTCTTCATTCTTGTGTCTGTCCCTACAGGGAAATGTCACGCGATGACTGTCGGAGACCTGTTAGCCTGCTACAGCCTGATTTACCGGAGTCCTGCTAGCCCAGTTGCTACAGCCCAGATTCACTCACTGATGACCGACACGTTCATTGCTGGGTCATGTATGCCTGTCCCTGTAAGTTAGAGCCACGTTGGGTTCACGACTAGCCATGTCAGCCTGGGCTCCTTGTCATATGGATGCTAGCGACACTATCATATACGTGTGCCAAAAGGCGCAAACGGTCCCGGGCAATGTAAGGCGACACTGTGGGAATATCATGCGTGAGGCCGCAAAGTGATATGATGTGTTACATGCTAGATCAGTGTGGCATTGAGTCAGGGTCCTGACACTTTTATACCTATCTCTATCAGATCTCACTCTTGCTAGTGACCGTGAAGGGATTGACAACCCATTTCTCACATTGTGTGCAAGTGTTTGTTAGTTTGTGCAGGTGCATCTATTGGGGACTTGTGTGTTCCTCCTACTGGATTGATACCTTGGTTCTTAACTGAGAGAAATACTTATCTCTACTTTGCTGCATCACCCTTTCCTCTTCAAGGGAAAAATCAACGCAAGCTCAAGAAGTAGCAAGAGCTAGATGGCAGTTCCTTACCTCCCCTCATCTTAGAGGGGATGATCTTGGCTCTATCATCCTTAAGATTATTCATAGTGATCAATAGATATAAATCCCAAGTGAGTCAACAAATATAGCTATGCTCCCCGGTAACGGCGCCAGAAAAAGGTCTTGATAACCCACAAGTGTAGGGGATCGCAATAGTTTTCGAGGGTAAAGTATTCAACCCAAATTTATTGATTCGACACAAGGGGAGCCAAAGAATATTTGTTAGTATTAGCAGTTGGGTTGTCAATTCAAATACACCTGGAGATTAAATATCTGCAACAAGGTGATCAGTAGCAAAGTGGTCTGGTAATTTGGTAGTGATAGCAGTGATAGTAACAACAACAGTAATGGTAGCATCAATAGTAATTTTGTAGCAGTTGTAACAATAGAAATAGTAATTGTAAGGCGACAAAGACCAATATGTGAAAGTCTCGTAGGCATTGGATCGGTGATAAGTTGGATAATATTCATCATATAACAATCATAACCTAGGGCGACATAGAACTAGCTCCCGTTCATCAATGTAATGTAGGCATGTACTTCGTAAATAGTCATACGTGCTTATGGAAAAGAACTTGCATGACATATTTTTTCCTACCCTCCCATGGCAGCGGGTCCATATGGAAACTAAGGGATGCTAAGGCCTCCTTTTAATAGAAAACCAGAACAAAGCATTAACACATAGTGAATACATGAAATCCTCAAACTACGGTCATCACCGAAAAGAATCCCAACTGTTGTCACCTTGGGCTATGCGGATCATAACACGTAATAGGTGCATATAACTTGCAAGATCGGATCAAGAACATGGATATAGTGGTGAAAACATAAATGGTTCATATCTGAAATCATGGCACTCAGTCCCTAGTGACTAGCATTAATCATAGCAACATCAATCTCAGAACATAGTGGATATTAGGGATCAAGCGCTAACAAAACTAACTCGATTACATGATTAATCTCATCCAACTCATCACCGTCTAGCAAGCCTACAAAGGAATTACTCACTCCAGATGGTGGGCGTTATGAAATTGGTGATGGAGGATGGTTGATGATGACGAAGACGGAAGATCCCCCCCTCTCCGGAGCCCCGAATGTACTCTAGATCTGGCCTCCCGATGAAGAACAGGAGGTGGCGGCAGCTCCGTATCGTGAAATATGATGAAACTTCCTCCCCTATTTTTTATATAAAAATAGGAATTTATAGCGTTGGAAGTAGGGTCAGCGGAGCCTCGTGGGCCCCACTTCCCATCGGGGCGCGCCAGAGGGGGATGGCACACCCTGGTGCCTAGTGGGCAGCTTCCCCCCCCCCCCCAAGTGGGTCTTGGTTCCAGTAATTTTTATTTATTCCAAAATAATTCTCCAAAAGGTTTCGCCCAATTCCGAGAACTTCTATTTCTGTACAAAAATAAGACCATGGTAGTTCTGTTGAAAACAACATCAATCCAGGTTAGTTTCTTTCAAATCATGCAAATTAGAGTCCAAAACAAGAGTAAAAGCATTCGGAAAAGTAGATACGACAGAGACGTACCATCTACTACCGGGCGTCAGATCTCCATTGTCGTCCCCATATCCAGTAGCCGTGAGCCCCGGAGGTATATTCTCGAACACAAAAGGCGGCTCGCTTCCCCACCGCTCGTTGGAGTGGAACCGCCGGCTGATGCTTCAGCCGGAGGGGGAGGGTCCCTCGACAGTGGCCTGCAAGAGGGCAAGACACCCACTGTGTATGTCGACGTCGCCTCGGCAGTGGCCTTCATAGGACCCAAGAGGTGGCGGCCTCTTGTGTTCTACTTCTCTTGATGATGGCAACAGGCACGGACGTGCTGGCTGCCACCTCGTCGATCTCCATGCAACCTACTTCTCTCTCTATCGGTTGGGTGCGGTTACGAGCGCGTTGACGTCAGATCGCACGGTCGCATCCACAACAGTGATGATGCCCTTGCTGTCGTGCTCCCCCCGTGTCGGCCTGGAGTTACTCGCCACTTCTCCACGAGCTGGCTTGGAGCGGTGAGTTGCCGAATCATGCACCAGCCTAGGATGGAAACTTGCTCCGTTGGGCTAGGGTGGGAGGTGGAGCAGCGAGCTGCCTCACTTGTATCCGGCGGGCCATCTAGCTGGCTTTTATGTCAGAAAACTGCTATTCCTGCTCGTCAGATGCCATCGAAAGAGTGAAGAAAATGGTGGAAGGAGATCGGGCGCGGCGGAGTGGCACGATTCTTGCCCGATGTCTGGCCTCCTTTAAATAGCAGGCGGACAGGAGGAGCTTACCCTGTGTGTTTAATGCCCTCATGAAAGGAAGTGTGATAGGAGTAGGTTTCTCAGCTTCCACACAGGTTTAATGGAGGCGTTTGAATGTGGCGAGGAGGCGTGTTTTGCCAAGCCTGCAACAAGAGGCGCACTCGGCTGGCGCGCCGCTTCAATGGCGGAGACAATGAGAGGTCTCATCCGTCCTGAGCCGTCTTCAATGCGAAAGAGCTACTTTATAGTGTCATGAATGCAGGCATCTGGTGGTGGATGGGGATGCGCATAGAAGGGGTTTGGATGGGCCAATATCGTCAGAAGCAGGCGTGAGTGTTGTCCGGACACTCGCAAATCCTCTCACATTTGTCTCCGATTTGTGGGAGAAAGTACGCCTGAACCACCCTGCGAATTGATACAAACTTGTGTTGGATGGCATAACACGTATGAACTGCACAGTATGGACGGATGCGAGCGATTAAAGATTTGCATTGTATTTTAGATTCCCTAGGGATCCAAAATAGTGAGTCACAAAAAGAAAAGCAGGAATAGAGAAGAGGCATGGTTACGTCCCACTGCCACATTGTTTACCACTGGTTGATATCAGTGCCCCATAGCCCATGCATGCTCGTTGTCCCTAGTATTTTCCTTGTGAAAGCTTCACGATCGCAGCACAAGTAGCAGTGTCGGTTCACCAACTTCTAGCCCATCAGCCTCTGCAACGTCATCTACAAGGCTATTGCGAAATGTCTAGTACCAGACTTCGCCCCATCCTGAATGAATTGGTGTCCCCGGCACAGAGTGTGTTTGTGCCATGAAGGTTAATAACTGATAACGCCTTAATTGCTTTCGAGTGCTTCCATGCTATTAAACAAGAAAAGGACCCCGAGCAAAGTTTCTGTGCATATAAACTGGATTTGTCAAAGGCTTACGACAGGGTGGACTGGATGTTTTGGAGTGAGTGATGCAACAGTTGGGTTTCTCTCATCCATGAGTGAATTGGATAATGAGGTGTGTCACCTCGATGAGATATAATCTTAAAGTTAATGGAACCCTCTTGGATTCATTCTCACTGCCCCGCGGGCTATGGAAGGGAGATGCTCTTTCGCCTTTTTTGTTCCTTTTTGTTGCTGATGGTTTGATGCTATTTTAAAACAGGACATCACGGAGCATCGGATTTCCCCTATACGTTTGTGTGCTTAGGCACTGGGCATTTCTCACCTCTTGTTCATGGATGATACTTTAGTTTTCTTCCGTGCTAATGAGGTTGAAGCGAACCAAGTGAAATTAGCACTACGAAGGTATGCTAGAGCTACTGGCTAGTTTATTAACCCAAACAAGTGCTCAATTTTATTTGGCCAACGATGCTCCAAGGCTAATAAAAAGTGCGTGATGCACACTTTGGAGGTGGAAAATGCTAGCTTTGAGGAGAAGTATCTGGGCTTTCCGACCCCAAGTGGTCGTCTTTCTAGAGGAAAATTGCAAAACCACTAGCAACAACTAACTAAGAGAATCATTCAGTGGGGGGAGCTGATGTCCCAAGCTAGAAGGGAGGTGCTCATCAAGGCAATTGCGCAAGCTCTTCCGACCTTCCTTATGAGTATTTTCAAGCTCCCGAGAAGCACTTATGACGATCTCTCAAGCATGATTCGTAGTTACTAGTGGGTCGGTTATAGAGGGAAGCTGAAGATGCACTGGAAAGCGTGGGATTATTTGCTGAAATCTAAATCATGTGGTGGTATGTGGTTCAAGGATTTCCGAATGTTCAACCAAGCTATGCTGGTGAGACAAGCATGGCGTATATTGGCGAATCCTTAGACCTTATGTGCACAAGTTTTGAAGGCACGTTATTTCCCAAATGGTCATCTAGAGGACATAGTATTTTCTACCAATGCATCAAAAACTTGGCAATCCATTGTGAATGGTCTGGAGCTGTTAACAAAGGCCTTGTATGGTGAATAGGAAATAGGCATTCAGTCAGAATATGGCGGGACTCATGGATACCGCATCCAACTGGACGGCCACCCATCTTGCAGTAAGGGCGATGCCGACTTCACAGAGTCAGTGAGCTCCTTAATGAACATGGGTCGTGGCAAGGGGACCTGCTATGCCAATTTTTCTTGCCTATTGATGTCCAGGAGATCAAGAAGATTTAGGCCTCCCCACGGCTTGGCGATGACTTCCTCTCATGGGGGCGTGAACATATGGTCATCTTTACTGTACGTAGCACGTACCACCTCGCGCTCGAGGACAAGATGCGTCCTTCTTCAGTCGCAGCGAGCAGGGCACCAAACGGGTGATGGCCATCTGGGAATTACTATGGAGGTGCCCTGCTCCTCCAAAGGTGTGTGTTTTAGGATGGCGGCTAACTACAAACTCTCAACCAACATGGGCTAATAAAGTTGAGCGCCATATGGAATTAGCTAGCATGTGCCCGCTGTGTGGTCTCGAGCGCGAGGGGTAACACCCCTAGTGTCATGCTACAGTAACCCTCTGTGATTAAGCTAATCATTTTTCCAAACAGTGCTTAATCACCTTTGTTCAATATCCCATTTGAAATTCCAGTCAAATTAAAATCCAAATTCCAAGTGAAATTCAAAACTTCTCAAACATGAAAATTAAAATGTTCAAGTTGGTGCAAATAATCAGTTGTTAATAATGGTGGTGGACCAACATTTTTTTGCAAACGTTTATAAACGACCTAAACGATTTAACCCAGGGGATTAAACAATTAATTAAATGCTTTTAAATTTATAAAAATTCTAACTATTTAATTAAGTGCTAAAACCTAATGTTGCAGTGGCCTAAATTTATATTAAGCTAAATTAGTTACAAGTCTTATATTTTATTAAACTGTTTTGTTTTAAAAAGAAATAGGAAAACAGAAAAGTCTTAAAAGAAAAAGAAAAGGAAAAGTATAAAAGGAAAGGAAAATCCCCCTGCTCCGCTGGGCCTTAGCCCACCGGAGCAAACCACGGGCAGGCCAGCCCATTTACCGCTCGTCGCCTTCCTCCCCCTGTTCATCATCGTGCTGGACGCCGCAGGCACGTCCTTGGCCGGGATGGCCACATGTCGGCCATTCGCTGTCGTCCCGCGTAGATAAGGTTCCCCGAGCCCCCTCCGAACCCTAGCACCTTCCCATTTGCCCCCCTTGCCCCCTCCCTCTCCGATCTCGCTCGCCCGAGCGAAAGCCGCTGCCACACCTCACCGTTGTCGTGGCCAGAGGCCACCTCGAGCTACGCGAGCATGAGCAACAGCTCTTTGGCCCTCCCCTATGTTGACTGAGCCACGGGTTTGGAGCTGAGGAGCATCACCGTCGTCGCCCGCGTCGTCTTCCCAAACCTCAGCCACCACCTCCTTGCCACCGATTGCATCGCCATCGAGTCGTACCCGGCTTCCCTGAGCGCGTCACCGAGCTCCACGGTGAGCTGCGCCTCCTTCACCTCTATCTACTCTCCATTTTCGCGCCAAAGGCCGCCCCTGCCCTAACCGGCCGAAGCTTCCGCCGCCGGCCATGTCGCCGTCGGTGATCTAGCCACCAACGCTCCCGTCTGAGCTTGCTATCATGCTCAGCACTCTCCCAGGAGCACGTAGCACCTTACCGCCCGATATGTCATGCTCTGATTCGACGGTTCGATCAACGGCCGAACTCCGGCCGCCGCTCGATCCAGCGCCACTGTCACTACCGTCCCTCCCCAGCCCTTCTGAGGCCACCGTTGGACGCGGCCGAACCCCAGCGTCTCGTATCACCTCTCTGCGCACCGATCTGTGGCCGGACGCCCGTTTCCGCGACGCGCCGCCGTCTCTGTTGCTCGCCGGAGTAACTCCGGCGTGCGCCGGCGTTCAAACGTCGGTAGGTCCCGCACGTCAATCCGTTTAGGTGCTAATCCACCCTTAACACACACTAACATGTGGGCCCAGTTACTGTAGCCATTAGCTAATTTATTTAACTCTATTATTTAGTGCAGACACTGACTACTTGGTCCCGTTCTGACTAATTAGGTAATTAGGTTTAAATAAACGTTGTTAGTTGTTTGTATCACTGACCACTGGGCCACACTAGGCCCACTTGACTAGTCCACCTGCTGACTGGGTAGTGCCCAGACTATGACATGTAGGACCCCCTGGGCCCCTTTGACCAGTCAAGGTCTCCAGTTGACTGCTGATTGCACAGTCAACTGGGACCCACTGTCAGCCTCACAACCCCTCTGGCTGGGTACACTAGTGGGTAAACTTAGTGTTTCTGCTAATTAATTCGAAATTATAATATTCAGTAAACCCAAAATATTGTTTAAACTTTAGAAAATCATAGAAACATAACCCTAGCTCAGATTGGAAAACTTTATATATGAAAAATGATCAGAAAAACAAGACGAATCCGAATATGCCCTCCTCTTACTTGTCACGTGCCTCTAACATGATGAACATGGAACTTTCCCCTCTGGTTCATCTGACCAAAAATTGCGCAGAGCTGGTAAAATACCTCCGGATGTTTTCCCGCTCCATCTGTAACATGTAGCACTGCGATAGGTCACCCCTAACACCGCATGTTACCATGCCTTGCTTTGTGATTGCTTTTGTTGCCGTGTATTTATATTGTTTCTTCCCCCCCCTTCTTCCCGGTAGACCCCGAGACCACTGACGATGCCTTGGTGATCGACTACTTCACTATTGGAGTTTTCTTTTCCATATGCCGAGCAACCAGGCAAGCCCCCCCCCTATTTTGAGCATACCGATATCGCCTATTCTTCTTTCTCTTATGTTTGCATTAGAAGTTGCTGCTATTACTGTTATCCTATTTCTGCTGCATAGCCTGTTTATTGTAACCTACTGTTGTTACCTACCTGCTTATCCTAAACTGCTTAGTATAGGCTGGTTAGAGAACCATCAGAGACACCCGCTTTGACCCAACCGCCCCGCTGCATCTTCAGAAGAGTCAGACAACGAGATGGACAACCAGCCCCCGGCACCGCACATCACCCCCCCTTAGTTGTACAACACTACTGGGTTACTATCGAGTGCTGACGGTGATACCTCGTCAGCACTTCTGATGTTATCCTTGTAGGTTAGACAATCGGTCATGGTCATCGAGGGTGATTCCTCTTTCACCACTCCCGATAATGACGTCGTCATGCAACACCTCAATGTGAACCTCGAGGGTGATTCCTCCTAAGTTCACCTTGATGACTACATCACGTGGAATCCGTCAAGGGCGATTCCTCAGTTTTCCCCTGGTGTTTGGACACACAGTTACTATGACTTTAACTATGAACCATGATAAAGTCGGTCGGCCCCTAAGGGGTACCCGCACAAGCATATTTGCGAGTGATGTGGAGTCAGGTTGACCTGGAAGGTTCTCGCGAGATAACTATGTGGTGTGGCCGAGCAATCTTAGCTCTTGCCGCAAGTCCACGAGACAGGGCGACGGGGTCACAGTGATCATGAGTCTCCACTCGTTACCGCGCGCTCCCCAGACACTAACGGTTTGGATATTTGATCCGAGTAGGCCTCTGGCCTTTTTCGCACTAACCACCACACGACAATAAGTATGGGCACTCTGCGTCATATGATTCTTCCGAAATCTCACTAACGTAAGCGACTGAATGGCGTGCGCTGGGTTGGACTGGTTAAGCCTGCACTTGTATAACGAGGCTAGGTCTGCTCACCGGCCGCGTTCACAATACGCGGGACTACAAAGGATGATTGGCCCATGACCCCTTTGCATTTAGGATGTAGACCGGTGTGCTGGCCTCTCTGTTAAGCCTAGGTAGGACTACGGCTTGTTGATCGGCCGAGGCCAGTCATGACCTGATGGTGTTCCCGGTCGGAGTTGATCGAGCATGTTGGGTAAGTTGGTGCACCCCTACAGGGAAGTATTATCTATTCGAATAGTCGTCTCCACGGTAACTGAGGCTCAGAGTTGTATACCGATCGATACAACTAGAACTAGATACTGAATGCTGAGGCATGTAATGGATATGTGGCTCTGAGGTTGCTTTCCCGCAGGGAGTCGGGGAAGGATCTCCGGGCGTTATTGCGACAAGATGTTTGTTAAATATAAACTGCTATTCTATACTCTTCTGGTTGCTGCAAGATGCTTGGAGCTGCTTGTAGATGCTAGTATTCAATAGGCTAGGCTTTCCCCTTCTCTTCTAGCATTCTGCAGTTATGTCCATAGATACTACCCATTTCATTAATACCGATGCATAAGTAGTGTAGATCCTTGCTTGCGAGTAGTTTGGATGAGTAATCACGATTGCTTTACTCCCCTTTTCCACTTCTTTCCATTCTTCTTGGATGCTAGATCCAGACGCCACTGTCAACGACTACTACTACCACAGGGGTGCCTATACTTGACGGACACCGACGATCGGGTGTAGTTAGGAGGCTCCCAGGCAGGAGGCCTTGTCTTTTCGATCGATGTTGCTTTTGTGCTAGCCTTCTTAAGGCAAACTTGTTTAACTCATGTATGTACTCAAATAATGTTGCTTCCGCTGAATTGTTTGTATTCGAGCTTATGTATTCGAGCCCTCGAGGCCCTTGGCTAGTAATATAAAGCTTGTATTATTTAATTTGTGTCTAGAGTTGTGTTGTGGTATCTTCCCGTGAGTTCCTGATCTTGATCATACACATTTGCGTGTATGATTAGTGTATGATTGAATCGGGGACGTCACAAGTTGGTATCAGAGCCGACTGCCTGTAGGAATCCCTCTTTGCAACTCCTTGGTCGAAGTTGAGTCTAGTCATTGAAAAACTTTTACTAACTTTATTGTGTGGCTTACGAGCCCACATCAAAAGCGGGTGGTATTAGGATCTTTTACTCCTCGACCTTTACTCCGGGACTCTGATCTCTCTTCTATTCGGGTTAAATATTTTACTAAATCTAACTCTAGGTTCTCGTAACTATTTCTCCCGGAAAGCCACTTGATACAGATGATCGCCTGATTCAACAGAATATTCTGAAAATACCCTTCATTGTTTTCCGAGCCCCTTGTGCTCACCGCCTTTGCAATTCCCTACCATCGATAAATCCCTATGGATATCTACATACACTTTCCGTTCATACCTTCATGCCAATTGGTCTTGTTATTACAAGATACCCTGTAATACTATCAAATATTCCAAGAATCAATTGTGCCTGCTGCATTACAGCTCCTTTTT
Source organism: Triticum timopheevii (assembly GCA_963921465.1). Lineage (NCBI taxonomy): Eukaryota > Viridiplantae > Streptophyta > Magnoliopsida > Poales > Poaceae > Triticum > Triticum timopheevii. The sequence continues at coordinate 204,640,635 of OY997268.1, forward strand.
CGCATGAATACATGTACGAATAATTCCTCACAAATACCTGGGATTCGTTCAACCCTAGTTATTCATGTGTTTCACAAAAGTCTTCGAAGTACCATTCGATCTTCCGAAAATCTTCTCCTGAAATTCTTGCTTACTTGCATTATGGTTAATCCCATAAGTCTAATAATCTTATTGGCATCCTTTCTCACTATCATTTTGAGTTTGTTGATTCAGTATGTTCCGGATGCTCGCAATCCTCAGTCGAATCCTAGAATTCATCCTTCTAACCTGGACGTCATTTTGAACACGAGCTGGTTCTCGACCAATCAAGTTGTCGTTGATTGTACCCCTAAGTCTATTCAACTTATCCATCCTTAGTTAGAGTGTTTGCTTCTGATCCCTGGATTTGGAAATCATAAATCCTTTGCAATTGAGCTTTGAATTAGTTAGTTGTTTCTATAATCTAATCTCCTTGCATCTTTCTTCTTCTGGTTGAGTACCGATGCTCACATCAGATCCCTTGTGGACCGCCAAATCCTTTGTTGGATTTTATCTGACAGCATCCTTCATATTCAACAACCTTGTGAGCCTTTCCTCGGAGACATAATGCCTTTGATAAATGGTATCGTGTGCTTTCTCAACCATGCTCTGCTTTCGAGCTGGTATAAAGTCACGCCCAAGATGCGACCCTATCCTAAAGGAACTCGAAGGTCCCACCAAGGATATAAGCGCATCTTGAAGACGCTTTTGCAAGGTGGATATCATTACATCAAACCATTACATAATAGTTGGCGATACATACAAGAGGCACACAATGCCACACGAATACAACAACATCATACATAAGAGCATCATCCGACTACAGATGAAACACAGACAGAAACTCAAACGACATCCACCCTGCTAGCCCAGGCTGCCGACCTGGAACCTATCCCCTGATCGAAGAACAAGCAGAAGAAGAACTCCAAAACAAGCAAACATCGCTCTTGCATCATGATCATCGCATAACCTGTACATGCAACTGTTGTTGTAGTAATCTGTGAGCCACGAGGACTCAGGAATCCCATTACCATGGGTATCAAGACTAGCAAAGCTTAATGGGTAAGGAAGGGGTAAAGTGGTGAGGTTGCAGCAACGACTAAGCATGAAATGGTGGCTAACTTATGCAAATAAGAGCGAGAAGAGAAGAAACGGAACGGTCGTGAAGCTAGCAATGATCAAGAAGTGATCCTGAAATCCTACTTACGTCAAACATAACCCAAAAACCGTGTTCACTTCCCGGACTCCGCCGAAAAGAGACCATCACGGCTACACACGCGGTTGATGCATTTTACTTAAGTCAAGTGTCAAGTTCTCTACAACTGGATATTAACAAATTCCCATCTGCCACATAACTGCGGGCATGGCTCTCGAAAGTTTATACCCTGCAGGGGTGTCCCAACTTAGCCCATCACAAGCTCTGACGGTCAACGAAGGATATTCCTTCTCCGAGGAAGACCCAATAAGTCTCGAAATCCCGGTTTACAAGACATTTCAACAATGGTGAAACAAGACCAGCAGGACCGCCCGGATGTGCCGACAAATCCCGATAGGAGCTGCACATATCTCGTTCTCAGGGCACACCGGATAAGCTAAGCGTAGTAGTACCAACATAACCCAAGTTGCCAAGGGACGGTCCCGCACGGTGCTCTAGTTTGGACCAACACTCAGAGGAGCATTGGCCCGGGGGGGGGGGTAAATAAAGATGACCCTCGGGCTCCGGAAACCCAAGGAAAAATGGCTTAGGTAGGCAAATGGTAAAACCAAGGTTGGGCCTTGCTGGAGGAGTTTTATTCAAAGCAAACTGTCAAGGCGTTCCCATAAATCACCCAACCGCGTAAGGAACGCAAAATCAAGAACATAACACCGGTATGACAGAAACTAGGGCGGCAAGAGTGGAACAAAACACCAGGCATAAGGCCGAGCCTTCCACCCTTTACCAAGTATATAGGTGCATTAATTAAATAAGAGATATTGTGATATCCCAACATAATCATGTCCATCATGGAGCAATCTTCATCTTCACCTGCCACTAACAACGCTATAAGAGGGGCTGAGCAAAAGTGGTAACATAGCCAAGTAACGGTTTTTTAGGAAGGGTGAAAAGGTTAGAGGTTGACATGGCAGTTTGGGAGGCTTGAGGAACAAGTGATAGGTAGCACATCATAGCGATAGAATGAAGCAACTAGCGTAGCAATGATAGTAATTAGATCCAAGGTGACGGTCATCTTGCCTGAAATCCCGCTAGGAAGAAGACCGAGTCCATGAAGAAGATGAACGGCTGAAGCCGAACCAAGTGTAGATGAACGAATCCTCACGATCGCAATGAAACAGGAACTAACGAGAAGGAGCACAACCGGAAAGAAGCAAACACACAGTAAACACACAACACATAGACATGACAAGATGCTCAACCAAGTATGATGCATGACAAGGCTATATGATGCTACTCATGGCAAGAGATGATGCAAACAAGAACAACACATCAAAGCAAGTTTAAATGAGGCCGGAAACAACCTATAACAAATCCGGTAAGTACTCACATGCAAATTTTGAAATTGGTCCAGATCTGAATAAACCTTATGTTGAAGTTGTTAAACAGCAAGTTAAGATGCACCAAGATGATCTACACGAAATTGTAGTCAAGTTACATATAAAGTTCGAGCTACGGCCTAGAAGATATGAGCAAGACAAGTTAAGCATGGCATTGATGCAAAAATGCATTCAAACATCAAGCAAACACTCTCAAAACATGGATGCAACATGATAAGATGAAACTACATGCAATTCTAAGCAAGTTTTGTATAGAGCGCACTCCAAACGGAGCAACGGTTCAACACATACACTCCAAACAAGATATAACAACAATCTGTCCAAAACAGCAACTAGGCATCTTGCAAGCATCAAACCAATATGCTACAGCACCTCAACATGAAAACAAAAGACATGGACATTATGAACAGATGAAGCATAGCAAAACATGAACACTGAGCTATCTCTAGATATCACTAGAATATGCTCAAAAGGACATGGCAAGATTGCAAATAATAATAGTTTCACAGACAGCAGAAATCACTGGACATGGCAGAAATAACATCAGGTTGCAATGTTTAGAGCTATCAAATAACATGCTACAGTAATTTCTCATGGCAAACAAACGCATGGCATGCTAATAATAAAGACAAATAACAAAACTACCTTAATGGACTTATTCCAAAGATCAACATAAAACATGGTAGCATCCATACAAACATGGCAAGTAATATGACAGATTCAGACATGACAGGAACTACGATAAGTAGGCATGTTGGTGAGCTTTTACAACTCACTACAGAGAAATACATGGCATTACAAGGTGACCAACAGTAAGAAGACACATCTATGGAGCTAAACATGGCAAGAGCAAGTTCATAGGGTGCATGGATCACTAGCAAAACACATGGCAAAACTGAACTTAATGTTAACAGGCTGGTAGAAACATTATTTAGCAATTTGAGAGCAAGATTACAACAAGCTACAGCAGGCTATAAATGCATCCAAGGGCATGGATGGATAGATAATGACATGTATAACAAACATCCTTAGTGAACATCTCTAGATTATGCATAGAATTACTTGTAGCAGCAGGTTTACCTAGCATCATGATATAACAGATTTAGCCTAGCAAAACAGTAACAGCAAGTACCCTACTTCACAAGCTTGATGCACTCACTACAAGACTCACAAAAATACACATGTTGCACCACTGTAGAGATGGCATGATGTAGCTCAAAACTCATGTAGACATCAAGCTCATAGGATGCACACACAAAATGCAACCAAAAAGACAAAACAGCAAGTTATAACAGTTTCAGCAGGTTAACATGATATAACACTCTTGCAACGATGATAATGGCATCAAGGTGGACTCAAACAAGCATGGCACAATGGAACAAAATGAAGATCATCTCGCAATGAACATTTTGATATATCATATGCATGAATCCATGCACCGAGCATGAAGATACAGAAGGTCAAACATGCACACATAAGATGATTTTTCTGGGGAGGCGAAAATCACCTCGCGAAAAGTCAACGCGGGATGGGACGGTGCGGGACGGAGGGATGCAGGGCGGGGGGGGGGGGGGCGCGTTTGGTTCGGATCCCGGTGGATCTCGTCCCACCTGGACGGATCTGACCGGACCCGAACTCCGATGAGGGCGGCGGGCTCCGGCGAGGGCGGTGCGGGGAGGAGGCCGACGAAGGGCGGCGCAGCGATGAGGAGGTGGCGGCCGACGAGAAGCGCGGTGGCGGAAGAGCACGGAGCAGCGTGCGGGGCGGCGGCCGGCGGGCGACGGCGAGGCGAGGCACGGGGGCGAGGACGCGGCCTCCGGCGAGGTTCTCTGGCGAGGGGCCGGCCGACGGCGCAGGAGATCCGGCGGCGGGGTCAGCGATTTTGGCGCAGGAGCGGCAGCGCACAGGCGCGAGCCGAGGAAACAGACGGCGGCGGGGGTGCAGGCTCGCGCGGGCCCTCCCTAGGCTCCATGGGCCACGGCGGCGGTGGGCGGCGGAGCGCCATGTGGCAGGATCCGGTTGGCTGCAGGCGGCGGCGGGATCTGTCCGGTGCGGAGGGACATGTCCGGCGGTGCGGGGAGGGAGGAGCCTGGGTTTCAACCGCGATTTGTATGGGGGAGGGCATAATTATATAGGTAGAGGGAGCTAGGAGAGTCCAAATGGGGAGTGGTTTTCGCCCACACGATCGTGATCGAACGACCGAGAGCATGGAGGGGGTTTGGATGTGCTCATGGGCTGTGGTGAAGAGGGGCTGGTCTGCAAAGGGAGAGGGGTTACAGGCTACGTGGTTAACCGTTGGGGCATCAAACGACCTCCAAATGGAATGAAATTTGACGGGCGGTCTACCGGTGATAAACCAAGGCCTCTCGGCAAATCTCGGCCCATTCCGAGAATGTTTTAATCCCGCTCACGAAACAAAGTCTGAGAGGGGCGACGGGCGCGTGCGAGTGTTTCTGTGTTCAGAACGGACAACGGAGAGAACCGAGGGAACTCGAACGGATGCAAGTTTTGAAAAACATGCAGATGAAATGCAGATGATGACATGGCAGAATGCAACACGCAAGCAAATGACATGGCAACAATGATGAATAGCTGGAAGACACCTGGTGCATCAGATCCGGGGTGTTACAACTCTCCTCCACTAACAAGAGATCTTGTCCCTTGATCTTAGGAACGAGACGGAAGAGAAAGAGGATGAGGTGAAGTAAGAATGCAAGAGAGAAAATGAACAAAGTCGAGAGCACTCGGTTAGAAAAGATGAACGGAAAATATGATGAGAATCAAATGCTCATGGAAACAAGATAGACTCTGAAACCACTCCAGTTAGAACAAGATAGAAAAGGAATGAATAAAAGAATTTCGGCAACACTCTGACTGAAAATGGAAGGATTAGAACATGAACTTCACCCAATGAGATGGCGCTTGATGAGATGAACAATGCAATGCCTCCAGAAGAATTGAAAGAATTGAATGAAAAGAACTTAGAAGGAAGGATTGAATGGAGTTGTTGAGAAAATCAACAACAAAAGAATAAGCTTGTTGTGGACTTATCAAAAACATCTCAAAACTTGAGGTGAAATTATACCACAATAAAATGTCTGAATAGGTGAGAAGAACGAAGAAATGCAAAACTCCACTTCAAAAGAAAACAGAGAATTATTTGCACTTCGAGATGCGAGAAGAAAAGATACTTGAACTCCTCCGACAAGAACCTTGATGAACTCTTGAAGAATGAATTAAATCATGAAGAACCACCATGAAGAACTCTGGTGACAACAGGATGATGAGATAGAATGAAGGAAGAAAGAATAAGATGAGCCTTGCGGTGATTTAGATGGAGGTTCCGACGAAATGGCTGGGGAAAAAAGAACTCCGGAAAACAAAAGATGAAAAACACTTGGAACTAGAATTTATTCATCAAGAACAAACTCCCAAGAAAGGGATTAATCACTTTGAGGAAATAAGAATAAGATTTATTGTATGCTTATCCTTCATCAAATTAAATCGATGACAAGCAATGGATTTTGCATACTACTTATTATTATTGGAAAAGGATTGAGAGGTATAAGGCACAACCTTGAGGAAGGTCTTCAACGAACCATCGGTAGGATTTGGAAGAACGAATGAATTGATATGATAAACAAAGTAAAAGGAATCGTGAATGAACCACCGTAAGAATTCAAAAATGACTGATAAAAGAGAATGAATCACCGGGGAGAATTAGAAGAGATACAAGGGAACGGGAAGAACTCGAGCTGATTAAAGAACATTTGAACAAAGCACTGGGATAAATAGAGAACGATAACTGGAATGATGGCCTTCGGTGAAAAGAAATGGAAAAACAACTCCTGACATACTCGAGATGGTTAAGAAAAGAATATTTGACAAATGGAATAATTCGAGAGGATAATATGAAGCTTGAACCACGAATCTTCGGGAGAACGGGCAAGATTGAGAGGAAAACTCTTCTTCGATCTTCAAATGACGACGAGAAACACCACCAAAATTACTGAGATACTCCGGTAGAATGAAAAGCGAAGAGATTGAGCCAACAATGAAAAATAATTTGAAATTGATCTTGGAAAAGGCATGTGATTGATGGGATCCATTCTTACGTCACACTTGAAAAGAATTTGAGAATAACTCCGAGAGAATTAGAAGAGTCAGGTAAGATCCTGGGAAAAGACCAGTGGGTTAGGGCCCACTAAAAGAAAACACCGTTGAAAAGGATTGTTGAACAGATAGATGATGCACCGTAACAATTGAAATATTTGAATGAGGTGATAACCTCTAATTTATTGGAACACAGACGAATCTCCTGAGATGTCTTCCGAACTCCAGAACGATTGAATGGCGAGAGGCGAACGAGCAGGGAAAACACTTGATCCAAGGAAAAGAATATGATCAACCCGAAAAACTTGAATTGAGTCCACCGGAGAAGAAAAAGAGATGAAGAATGTCGAACAAAACGAGAATTCACCGGTTGAAACAATTGAGGGAAGGCTGAAGGGGCTCCACAAGAATGAAATTGATGCTCGAAATAGACTCAGGCACCGGAAAGAAGAGGGTGGGAGGGCGGGAAAACAAAGACAACTTGGAAGAGAGAACCGACGAATAACTTGAAGAGAAAACACCGGTTGAAAGAATGCAAAGGCTTCGCACGAGTAGGATGGATACTCGATTACGGACTCTGGCTCTGAGAAGAAAAAGGGGTGGGCGGGTGGGAAAAGAAAACAACTAAGGACGGGGAAAACCACTTCGTTGAGAAGAACTGAGGGTTGATCTTGCAAAACAAGGAGGGTCGAATCGCCTTGATGAGAAATGCACCGGATGAAAAGAGCTGAGAACCAACGAACAAAAAACTAACCATGTGATCCTAAAGAAAATTATGAAGGGGGATAGAAGTAATAAAAAACACCTACATCAAGATTCCTCACCAGAGCGACGAAGGGACTGAGGAGTAAAAAGAATTCCTACTCTCCGATATAACTAGACTCCGAAATCAGTTTTCTTCTAGACTCGACAATGGCCAAACTATATGATCAATCAAGGGGGCTCCTATGGTCGGTCGAGGCTCTGATACCAACTTGTCACGTCCAAGATGCGACCCTATCCTAAAGGAACTCGAAGGTCCCACCAAGGATAGAAGCGCATCTTGAAGACGCTTTTGCAAGGTGGATATCATTACATCAAACCATTACATAATAGTTGGGGATACATACAAGAGGCATACAATGCCACACGAATACAACAACATCATACATAAGAGCATCATCCGACTATGAATGAAACACAAACAGAAACTCAAACGACATCCACCCTGCTAGCCCAGGCTGCCAGCCTGGAACCTATCCCCTGATCAAAGAAGAAGCAGAAGAAGAACTCCAAAACAAGCAAACATCGCTCTCGCATCATGATCATCGCATAACCTATACCTGCAACTATTGTTGTAGTAATCTGTGAGCCACGAGGACTCAGCAATCCCATTACCATGGGTATCAAGTGTTGGGGAACGTAGTAATTTCAAAAAAATTCCTACGCACACGCAAGATCATAGTGATGGCATAGCAACGAGAGGGGAGAGTGTTCGTACATGTACCCTCGTAGACCGTAAGCTGAAGCGTTAGAACAACGCGGTTGATGTAGTCGTATGTCTTCACGATCCGACCGATCCAAGCACCGAACGTACGGAGCCTCCAAGTTCAGCACACGTTCAGCTCGATGATGATCTCCGTCCTCCGATCCAGCCGAGCTCCGGAGATGAGTTCCGTCAGCACAACGGCGTGGTGACGATGATGATGTTCTACCAGCGCAGGGCTTCGCCTAAACTCCGCGACGATATGACCGAGGTGGAATATGGTGGAGGGGGCACCGCACACGGCTAAGGAACGATTCGTAGATCAACTTGTGTCTCTCTGGGGTGCCCCCCCCCCCGCCCCCGTATATAAATGAGGGAGGGGGGAGGCCGGCCGGCCTCTTTGGGCGCGCCAAGGGAGGAGGAATCCTCCTCCTAGTAGGAGTAGGACTCCTCCTTTCCTACTCCTACTAGGAGGGGGAAGGAAGGGGGAGAGGGGGAAGGAAAAGGGGGGGCGCCGCCCCCCCCCTCCTAGTCCAATTCGGACCAGAGGGGGGAGGGGGTGCGCGTCCCATGCTGGCCGCCCCTCTCTCCTTTCCCCTAAGGCCCATAGGCCCAATACTCTCCCGGGGGGTTCCGGTAACCCCCCGGCACTCCGGTTTTCTCCGAAATCACCCGGAACCTTTCTGGTGTCCGAATATAGTCGTCCAATATATCAATCTTTATGTCTCAACTATTTCGAGACTCCTTGTTATGTCCGTGATCACATCCGGGACTCCGAACAAACTTCGGTACATCAAAACTTATATACTCATAATGAAACTGTCATCAAAACGTTAAGCGTGCGGACCCTACGGGTTCGAGAACTATGTAGACATGACCTAGAACCATTCTCGGTCAATAACCAATAGCGGGACCTAGATGCCCATATTGGTTCCTACATATTCTACGAAGATCTTTATCGGTCAAACCGCATAACAACATACTTTGTTCCCTTTGTCATCGGTATGTTACTTGCCCGAGATTTGATCGTCGGTATCCAATACCTAGTTCAATCTCGTTACCGGCAAGTCTCTTTACTCGTTCCGTAATACATCATCTCATAACTAACTCATAAGTTACATGCTTGCAAGGCTTAGGTGATGAGTATTACCGAGAGGGCCCAGAGATACCTCTCCGACAATCGGAGTGACAAATCCTAATCTCGAATTATGCCAACCCAACATGTACCTTCGGAAACACCTGTAGAGCACCTTTATAATCACCCAGTTACGTTGTGACGTTTGGTAGCACACAAAGTGTTCTTCCGGTAAATGGGAGTTGCACAATCTCATAGTTGCAGGAACTTTGTATAAGTCATGAAGAAAGCAATAGCAGTATACTAAACGATCAAGTGCTAGGCTAACGGAATGGGTCATGTCAATCACATCATTCTCCAAATGATGAGATCCCACTAATCAAAAGACAACACATGTCTATGGTTAGGAAACATAACCATCTTTGATTAATGAGCTAGTCAAGTAGAGGCATACTAGTGACTATAGTTTTGTCTATGTATTCACACATGTATTATGTTTCCGGTTAATACAATTCTAGCATGAATAATAAACATTTATCATGATATAAGGAAATAAATAATAACTTTATTATTGCCTCTAGGGCATATTTCCTTCAGTCTCCCACTTGCACTAGAGTCAATAATCTAGATTACATAGTAATGATTCTAACACCCATGGAGTCTTGGTGCTGATCATGTTTTGCTCGTGAGAGAGGCTTAGTCAACGGGTCTGCAACATTCAGATCCGTATGTATCTTGCAAATCTCTATGTCTCCCACTTGGACTTGGTTCCGAATGGAATTGAAGCGTCTCTTGATGTGCTTGGTCCTCTTGTGAAATCTGGATTCCTTTGCCAAGGCAATTGCACCAGTATTGTCACAGAAGATCTTCATTGGTCCCGATGCACTAGGTATGACACCTAGATCGGAAATGAACTCCTTCATCCAGACTCCTTCATTCGCTGCTTCAGAAGCAGCTATGTACTCCGCTTCACATGTAGATCCCGCCACGACGCTTTGTTTAGAACTGCACCAACTTACAGCTCCACCGTTTAATAAAAACACGTATCCGGTTTGCGATTTAGAATCGTCCGGATCAGTGTCAAAGCTTGCATCGACGTAACCATTTACGACTAGCTCTTTGTCACCTCCATATACGAGAAACATATCCTTAGTCCTTTCCAAGTATTTCAGGATGTTCTTGACCGTTGTCCAGTGATCCACTCCTGGATTACTTTGGTACCTTCCTGCCAAGCCTATTGCTAAGCATACGTCAGGTCTGGTACACAGCATTGCATACATGATAGAGCCTATGGCTGAAGCATAGGGAACATTTTTCATTTTCTCTCTATCTTCTGCTGTGGTCAGGCATTGAGTTTGACTCAACTTCACACCCTGTAGCACACGCAAGAATCCTTTCTTTGCCTGATCCATTTTGAACTTTTTCAAAATTTTGTCAAGGTATGTACTTTGTGAAAGTCCTATTAAGCGTCTTGATCTATCTCTATAGATCTTGATGCCCAATATGTAAGCAGCTTCACCGAGGTCTTTCATTGAAAAACTTTTATTCAAGTATCCCTTTATGCTATCCAGAAATTCTATATCATTTCCAATTAATAATATGTCATCAACATATAAAACTAGAAATTCTACAGAGCTCCCACTCACTTTCTTGTAAATAAAGGCTTCTCCAAAAGTCTGTATAAAACCATATGCTTTGATCACACTATCAAAGCGTTTATTCCAACTCCGGGATGCTTGCACCAGTCCATAAATGGAACGCTGGAGCTTGCATACTTTGTTAGCACCTTTTGGATCAACAAAACCTTCCGGTTGCATCATATACAACTCTTCTTCTAGAAATCCATTCAAGAATGCAGTCTTGACATCCATTTGCCAAATTTCATAATCATGAAATGCAGCAATAGCTAACATGATTCAGACAGACTTAAGCATCGCTACAGGTGAGAAAGTCTCATCGTAGTCAACCCCTTGAACTTGTCGAAAACCTTTCGCAACAAGTCGAGCTTTATAGACAGTTACATTACCATCAGCGTCAGTCTTCTTCTTAAAGATCCATTTATTCTCAATGGCTTGCCGATCATCGGGCAAGTCAACCAAAGTCCATACTTTGTTTTCATACATGGATCCCATCTCAGATTTCATGGCCTCTAGCCATTTTGCAGAATCTGGGCTCATCATCGCTTCCTCATAGTTCGCAGGTTCATCATGGTCAAGTAACATGACTTCCAAAATAGGATTACCATACCACTCTGGTGCGGATGTTACTCTGGTAGACCTACGAGGTTCAGCAGAAACTTGATCTGAAGTTTCATGATCAATATCATTAGCTTCCTCACTAATTGGTGTAGTCATCACAGGAACCGGTTCTCGTGATGAACTACTTTCCAATAAGGGAGTAGATACAGTTATTTCATCAAGTTCTACTTTCCTCCCACTCACTTCTTTCGAGAGAAACTCCTTCTCTAGAAAGGATCCATTCTTAGCAACAAATATCTTGCCTTCGGATCTGTGATAGAAGGTGTACCCAACAGTCTCTTTTGGGTATCCTATGAAGACACATTTCTCCGATTTGGGTTCGAGCTTATCTGGTTGAAGTTTCTTCACATAAGCATCGCAGCCCCAAACTTTAAGAAACGACAACTTTGGTTTCTTGCCAAACCATAATTCATAAGGCGTCGTCTCAACGGATTTTGATGGTGCCCTATTTAACATGAATGCGGCCGTCTCTAAAGCATAACCCCAAAATGATAGCGGTAAATCGGTAAGAGACATCATAGATCGCACCATATCAAGTAAAGTACGATTACGACGTTCGAACACACCATTTCGTTGTGGTGTTCTGGGTGGCGTGAGTTGCGAAACTATTCCGCATTGTTTCAAATGTAAACCAAACTCGTAACTCAAATATTCACCTCCACGATCAGATCGTAGAAACTTTATTTTCTTGTTACGATGATTTTCCACTTCACTCTGAAATTCTTTGAACTTTTCAAATGTTTCATACTAGTGCTTCATTAAGTAGATATACCCATATCTGCTCAAATCATCTGTGAAGGTGAGAAAATAATGATATCCGCCACGATCCTCAACATTCATTGGACCACATACATCTGTATGTATGATTTCCAACAAATCTGTTGCTCTCTCCATAGTTCGGGAGAACGGTGTTTTAGTCATCTTGCCCATGAGGTACGGTTCGCAAGTACCAAGTGATTCATAATCAAGTGATTCCAGAAGTCCATCAGTATGGAGTTTCTTCATGCGTTTTACACCGATATGACCTAAATGGCAGTGCCACAAATAAGTTGCACTATCATTATCAACTCTGCATCTTTTGGCTTCAACATTATGAATATGTGTATCACTACTATCAAGATTCAATAAAAATAGACCACTCTTCAAGGGTGCATGACCATAAAAGATATTACTCATATAAATAGAACAACCATTATTCTCTGATTTAAATGAATAACCGTCTCGCATCAAACAAGATCCAGATATAATGTTCATGCTCAACGCTGGCACCCAATAACAATTATTCAGGTCTAAAACTAATCCCGAAGGTAGATGTAGAGGTAGCGTGCCGACCGCGATCACATCGACTTTGGAACCGTTTCCCACGCGCGTCGTCACCTCGTCCTTGGCCAGTGCTCGCTTATTCCATAGTCCCTGTTTCGAGTTGCAAATATTAGCAACAGAACCAGTATCAAATACCCAGGTGCTACTACGAGCTCTAGTTAGGTACACATCAATAACATGTATATCACATATACCTTTGTTCACTTTGCCATCCTTCTTATCCGCCAAATACTTGGGGCAGTTCCGCTTCCAGTGACCAGTCTGCTTGCAGTAGAAGCACTCAGTTTCAGGCTTAGGTCCAGACTTGGGTTTCTTCTCTTGAGCAGCAACTTGCTTGCCGTTCTTTTTGAAGTTCCCCTTCTTCTTCCCTTTGCCTTTTTTCTTGAAACTAGTGGTCTTGTTGACCATCAACACTTGATGCTCCTTTTTGATTTCTACCTCTGCGGCTTTTAGCATTGCGAAGAGCTCGGGAATAGTCTTGTTCATCCCTTGCATATTATAGTTCATCACAAAGCTCTTGTAGCTTGGTGGCAGTGATTGGAGAATTCTGTCAATGACACTATCATCAGGAAGATTAACTCCCAGTTGAATCAAGTGATTATTATACCCAGACATTCTGAGTATGTGTTCACTGACAGAACTATTCTCCTCCATCTTGCAGCTATAGAACTTATTGGAGACTTCATATCTCTCAATCCGGGCATTTGCTTGAAATATTAACTTCAACTCCTGGAACATCTCATATGCTCCATGACGTTCAAAACGTCGTTGAAGACCCGGTTCTAAGCCGTAAAGCATGGCACACTGAACTATAGAGTAATCATCAGCTTTGCTCTGCCGGACGTTCTTAACGTCGTCAGTTTCATCAGCAGCAGGCCTGGCACCCAGCGGTGCTTCCAGGACGTAACTTTTCTGTGCAGCAATGAGGATAATCCTCAGGTTACGGACCCAGTCCGTGTAATTGCTACCATCATCTTTCAACTTTGCTTTCTCAAGGAACGCATTAAAATTCAACGGAACAATAGCACGAGCCATCTATCTACAAACAAACATAGACAAGCAAGATACTATCAGGTACTAAGTTCATGATAAATTTAAGTTCAATTAATCATATTACTTAAGAACTCCCACTTAGACAGACATCTCTCTAGTCACCTAAGTGATCACGTGATCCAAATCAACTAAACCATAACCGATCATCACGTGAGATGGAGTAGTTTTCAATGGTGAACATCACTATGTTGATCATATCTACTATATGATTCACGCTCGACCTTTCGGTCTCCGTGTTCCGAGGCCATATCTGCATATGCTAGGCTTGTTAAGTTTAACCTGAGTATTCCGCGTGTGCAAAACTGGCTTGCACCCGTTGTAGATGGACGTAGAGCTTATCACACCCGATCATCACGTGGTGTCTCGGCACGACGAACTTTGGCAACGGTGCATACTCAAGGAGAACACTTCTTGATAATTTTAGTGAGAGATCATCTTAAAATGCTACCGTCAATCAAAGCAAGATAAGATGCATAAAGGATAAACATCACATGCAATCAATATAAGTGATATGATATGGCCATCATCATCTTGTGCTTGTGATCTCCATCTCCGAAGCACCGTCACGATCACCATCGTCACCGGCGCGACACCTTGATCTCCATCATAGCATCGTTGTCATTTGCGCCATCTATTCCTTCTATGACTATCGCTACCGCTTAGTGATAAAGTAAAGCAATTACAGGGCGTTTGCATTTCATACAATAAAGCGACAACCATATGGCTCCTGCCAGTTGCCGATAACTTCGGTTACAAAACATGATCATCTCATACAATAAAATATAGCATCACGTCTTGACCATATCACATCACAACATGCCCTGCAAAAACAAGTTAGACGTCCTCTACTTTGTTGTTGCAAATTTTACGTGGCTGCTACGGGCTTAGCAAGAACCGTTCTTACCTACGCATCAAAACCACAATGATAGTTCGTCAAGTTGGTGCTGTTTTAACCTTCGCAAGGACCGGGCGTAGCCACACTCGATTCAGCTAAAGTGAGAGAGACAGACACCCGCCAGCCACCTTTAAGCACGAGTGCTCGTAACGGTGAAACCAGTCTCGCGTAAGCGTACGCGTAATGTTGGTCTGGGCCGCTTCATCTCACAATACCGCCGAACCAAAGTATGACATGCTGGTAAGCAGTATGACTTGTATCGCCCACAACTCACTTGTGTTCTACTCGTGCATATAACATCAACGCATAAAACCTAGGCTCTGATACCACTGTTGGGGAACGTAGTAATTTCAAAAAAATTCCTATGCACATGCAAGATCATAGTGATGGCATAGCAACGAGAGGGGAGAGTGTTCATCCACGTACCCTCGTAGACCGTAAGCGGAAGCGTTAGAACAACGCGGTTGATGTATTCGTACGTCTTCACGATCCGATCGATCCAAGCACCGAACGTACGGAGCCTCCGAGTTCAGCACACGTTCAGCTCGATGACGATCTCCGGCCTCCGATCCAGCCGAGCTCCGGAGATGAGTTCCGTCAGCACAACGGCGTGGTGACGATGATGATGTTCTACCGATGCAGGGCTTCGCCTAAACTCCGCGACGATATGACCGAGGTGGAATATGGTGGAGGGGGGCACCGCACACTGCTAAGGAACGATCCGTAGATCAACTTGTGTCTCTCTGGAGTGCCCCCCGCCCCCGTATATAAAGGAGGGAGGGGGAGGCCGGCTGGCCCCTTTGGGCGCGCCAAGGGAGGAGGAATCCTCCTCCTAGTAGAAGTAGGACTCCTCCTTTCCTACTCCTACTAGGAGGGGGAAGGAAGGGGGAGAGGGGGAAGGAAAAGGGGCGGCGCCGCCCCCCACCCCCCTCCTAGTCCAATTCGGACTAGAGGGGGGAGGGGGCGCGCGGCCCATGCTGGCCGCCCCTCTCTCCTTTCCCCTAAGGCCCATAGGCCCAATACTCTCCCGGGGGGTTCCGGTAACCCCCTCGGCACTCCGGTTTTCTCCGAAATCACCCGGAACCTTTCCGGTGTCTGAATATAGTCATCCAATATATCAATCTTTATGTCTCGACTATTTCGAGACTCCTCGTCATGTCCGTGATCACATCCGGGACTCCGAACAAACTTCGGTACATCAAGACTTATAAACTCATAATGAAACTGTCATCGAAACATTAAGCGTGCGGACCCTACGGGTTCGAGAACTATGTAGACATGACCTAGAACCATTCTCGATCAATAACCAATAGCGGGACCTGGATGCCCATATTGGTTCCTACATATTCTACGAAGATCTTTATCGGTCAAACCGCATAACAACATACTTTGTTCCCTTTGTCATCGGTATGTTACTTGCCCGAGATTTGATCGTCGGTATCTAATACCTAGTTCAATCTCGTTACCGGCAAGTCTCTTTACTCGTTCCATAATACATCATCTCATAACTAACTCATTAGTTACATGCTTGCAAGGCTTAGGTGATGAGTATTACCGAGAGGGCCTAGAGATACCTCTCTGACAATCGGAGTGACAAATCCTAATCTCGAATTATGCCAACCCAACATGTACCTTCGGAAACACCTGTAGAGCACCTTTATAATCACCCAGTTACGTTGTGACGTTTGGTAGCACACAAAGTGTTCTTCCGGTAAACGGGATTTGCACAATCTCATAGTTGCAGGAACTTTGTATAAGTCATGAAGAAAGCAATAGCAGTATACTGAACGATCAAGTGCTAGGCTAACGGAATGGGTCATGTCAATCACATCATTCTCCTAATGATGTGATCCCACTAATCAAATGACAACACATGTCTATGGTTTGGAAACATAACCATCTTTGATTAATGAGCTAGTCAAGTAGAGGCATACTAGTGACTATAGTTTTGTCTATGTATTCACACATGTATTATGTTTCCGGTTAATACAATTCTAGCATGAATAATAAACATTTATCATGATATGAGGAAATAAATAATAACTTTATTATTGCCTCTAGGGCATATTTCCTTCAGCAAGACGAGCAAAGCTTACTGAGTAAGGAAGGGGTAAAGTGGTGAGGTTGCAGCAGCGACTAAGCATGAAATGATGGCTAACATACGCAAATTAGAGCAAGAAGAGAAGCAACGGAACGGTCGTGAAGCTAGCAATGATCAAGAAGTGATCTTGAACACCTACTTACGTCAAACATAACCCAAAACCATATTCACTTCCCGGACTCCACCGAAAAGAGACCATCATGGCTACACACGCGGTTGATGCATTTTACTTAAGTCAAGTGTCAAGTTCTCTACAACCGTATATTAACAAATTCCCATCTGCCACATAACCGTGGGCACGGCTCTCGAAAGTTTATACCCTGCAGGGGTGTCCCAACTTAGCCCATCCCAAGCTCTCACGGTCAACGAAGGATCTTCCTTCTCCCAGGAAGATCCAATCTGTCTCGGAATCCCGGTTTACAAGACATTTCGACAATGGTAAAACAAGACCAGCAAGACCGCCCGAATGTGCCGACAAATCCCGATAGGAGCTGCACATATCTCATTCTCGGGGCACACCGGATAAGCTAAGCGTACGAGTACCAACATAACCCAAGTTGCCAAGGGACGGTCCCGCACGGTGCTCTAGTTTGGACCAACACTCAGAGGAGCACTAGCCCGGGGGGTAAATAAAGATGACCCTCGGGCTCCGGAAACCCAAGGTAAAAAGGCTTAGGTAGGCAAATGGTAAAACCAAGGTTGGGCCTTGCTGGAGGAGTTTTATTCAAAGCGAACTGTCAAGGGGGTCCCATAAATCACCCAACCGCGTAAGGAACGCAAAATCAAGGAACATAACACCGGTATGACAGAAACTAGGGCGGCAAGAGTGGAACAAAACATCAGGCATAAGGCCGAGCCTTCCACCCTTTACCAAGTATATAGGTGCATTAATTAAATAAGAGATATTGTGATATCCCAACATAATCATGTCCATCATGGAGCAATCTTCATCTTCACCTGCAACTAACAACACTATAAGATGGGCTGAGCAAAAGCGGTAACATAGCCAAGCAATGGTTTGCTAGGAAGGGTGAAAAGGTTAGAGGCTGACATGGCAGTTTGGGAGGCTTGAGGAACAAGTGATAGGTAGCGCAGCATAGCGATACAACGAAGCAACTAGCATAGCAATGATAGTAATGAGATCCAAGGTGACGGTCATCTTGCTTGATATCCCACTAGGAAGAAGAACGAGTCCATGAAGAAGACGAACGGATGAAGTCGAACCAAGTGTAGACGAATGAATCCTCATGATCGCAACGAAACAGGAACTAACGAGAAGGAGCACAATCGGAAAGAAGCAAACACACGGTAAACACACAACACATAGACATGACAAGATGCTCAACCAAGTATGATGCATGACAAGGCTATATGATGCTACTCATGGCAAGAGATGATGCAAATAAGAACAACACATCAAAGCAAGTTTAAATAAGGCCGGAAACAACCTATAACAAATCCGGTAAGTACTCACATGCAAATTTCGAAATTGGTCCAAATCTGAATAAACCTTATGTTCAAGTTGTTAAACATTAAGTTAAGATGCACCAAGATTATCTACACGAAATTGTAGTCAAGTTACATATAAAGTTCATTTAGTTCGGAGCTACGGCCTAGAAGATATGAGCAAGACAAGTTAAGCATGGCATTGATGCAAAAATGCATTCAAACATCAAGCAAACACTCTCAAAACATGGATGCAACATGATAAGATGAAACTACATGCAATTCTAAGCAAGTTTCATATAGAGCACACTCCAAACGGAGCAACGGTTCAACACATACACTCCAAACAAGATATAATAACAATCTGTCCAAAACAGCAACTAGGCATCTTGCAAGCATCAGAACAGTATGCTACATCACCTCAACATGAAAACAAAAGAAATGGACATGATGTACAGATGAAGCATAGCAAAACATGAACACTGAGCTATCTCAAGAAATCACTAGAACATGCTCAAAAAGACATGGCAAGATTGCAAATAATAACAGTTTCACAGACTCGGCAGAAATCACTGGACATTGCAGAAATAACATCAGGTTGCAATGTTTAGAGCTATCAAACAACATGCTACAGTAATTTCTTATGGCAAACAAACGCATGGCATGCTAATAATAAAGACAAATAACAAAACTCCCTTAATGGACTTATTCCAAAGATCAACATAAAACATGGTAGCATCCATACAAACATGGCAAGTAATATGACAAATTCAGACATGACAGTTACAACGATAAGTAGGCATGTTGGTGAGCTTGTAAAACTCACTACATAGCAATGCATGGCATTACAAGGTGACTAACAGTAATAAGACACATCTATGGAGCTAAACATGGCAAGAGAAAGTTCACAGGGTGCATGGATCACTAGCAAAACACATGGCAAAACTGAACTTAATGTTAACAGGCTGACAGAAACATTATTTAGCAATTTGAGAGCAAGATTACAACAAGCTACAGCAGGATATAAATGCAACCAAGGGCCTGTATGGATAGATCATGACATGTATAACAAAACATCCTTAGTGAACATCTCCAGATTAAGCATATAATGACTTGTAGCAGCAGGTTTACATAGCATCACGATATAATAGATTCAGCCTAGCAAAACAGTAACATCAAGTACCCTACTTCACAATCTTTATGCACTCACTACAAGACTCACAAAAATACAAGGATTGCACCACTGTAAAGATGGCATGATGTATCTCAAAACTCATGTAGACATCAAGCTCATAGGATGCACACACAAAATGCAACGAAAACTACAAAACAAGTTATAACAGTTTCAGCAGGTTAACATCATGTAGCACTCTTGCAATGATGATAATGGCATCAAGATGGACTCAAACAAGCATAGCAAAATGTAATAAAATGAATATCATCTCATAATGAACATTTTGATATATCATATGCAAGAATCGGAGCACCGAGCATGAAGATACAGTAGGTCAAACATGCACTCATAAGATGATTTTTTGGGGACTTGAGACAAAAATCACCTCGCGAAAAGTCAATGCGGGACGAGACGGTGCGGGACAGAGGGATCCAGGGCGCGGGGACGCGTTTGGTTTGGATCCCGGTTGATCTCGTCCCACCTGGATGGATCTGACCAGACCCGAACTCCGGCGAGGGCGGCGGCCTCCGGCGAGGGCAGCGCGGGGAGGAGGCCGGCGAAGGGCGGCGCGGCAATAAGGAGGAGGCGGCCGACGAGACGCGCGGTGGCGGCGGAGCACAGAGCAGCGCGCGGGGCGGCGGCCGACGGGCGACGGAGAGGCGAGGCGCGGGGGCGAGGACGCGGCCTCCAACGAGGTTCTCCGGTGACGGGCCGGCCGGCGGCGGAGGAGATCCGGCGGCGGGGTTGGCGATTCCGGCGAAGGATCGACCGCGCATGGGTGCGGGCCGAGGAGACAGACGGTGGCAGGGGCGCGGGCTCGCGCGGGCCCTCCCTGGGCTCCGCGGGCCGCGGCGGCGGTGGGCGGCGAGCGCCACGTGGCAGGATCCGGTTGGCTGCGGGCGGCGGCGGGATCTGTCCGGCACGGACGGACATGTCTGGCGGTGCAGGGAGGGAGGAGCTAGGGTTTCAACCGCGATTTGGACGGGGGAGGGCATAATTATATAGGTAGAGGGAGTTAGGAGAGTCCAAATGGGGAGCGGTTTTCGCCCACACGATCGTGATCGAACGACCGAGAGCATGGAGGGGGTTTGGATGGGATTATGGGATGTGGTGCAGAGGGGCTGGCCTGCAAAAAGAGAGGGGTTATGGGCTACGTGGTTAACTGTTCGGGCATCAAACGACCTCCAAATGGAACGAAATTTGACGAGCGGTCTACCAGTGATATACCAAGGCCACTCGGCAAATCTCGGCCCATTCCGAGAACATTTTTATCACGCTCACGAAACAAGGTCTGAGAGGGGCGACGGGCGCGTGCGAGTGTGTCTGTGTTCAGAAGGGACAACGGAGAGAACCGAGGGAACCCGAATGGATGCAAGTTTTGAAAAACATGCACATGAAATGCAGATGATGACATGGAAAAATGCAACACGCAAGCAAATGACATGGCAACAACGACGAATAGCTGGAAGACACCTGGAGCATCGGATCCGTGGCGTTACATATAATTTACTCCTGAAGTTTACATTATATGTTCCTAAGATGCCCCGATGGGTTGAACCTATGCCTTCCCTAATCCGTGTGAACCCAAGAATTTTCACGAGTCATACTCTTCTATTGTTTTGCCTTATAATATTTCAACACTACAGCTTCATCGAAAGCGAGAAATGAATGAAAGGCTATGCATTGAAGAAGTGGGAGTCGACCTTGAACTTGTGTTCATGCCCATGGACACGATGTAGATCTTATCATGGAAGCTTCTCTTAAAATTAATTATCTCCTTGGTATAAGTTCATCTTATTTCTGGGATTTGGTCCTTTGCAACCGTGGTTCCGACCATGGTTGTTCTCCTTTGATTCCATTTCACGGACAAGTTAAAGCACTTGCCTTCTGCAGATCGATAATCTCAGCAACCTCTATTTTGATCTTCCTTTGAGTATTACCCTCCGGTATCTCGAGGATATCAAAGAATTGTGTTGCTTCCTATGAGAATTCATCTAGTGTTGCTTCTCACCGAATTCAGATTTCCCCTGGGTTCTGACTTATTAGTCACTCGAGACCACCAATAAGTGAATCGATTCCGCACTCTGATTCTATAACTCTAAATAATTTTCGTTGCTTACGAGTTTAATAATCCTTCAAGTCATTCCTAGCCCGATCGGCTATATCATTATCGTGCTAAATTTTAACTGTGCTACCTGGTCCTTCTTCCCGGAGCCCAATTTTTGACGATGAGCTAAGCCTACGTTGATTTTCCTCGTCATATATTTTCGCCTTGAACAACAAGCTTGATTTTGAGTTTGGATTGTACCCGTGATTCCAATAACCTTTTGCTTTGACTTGATGTCATTGTCGATCGATTACATCTTCATGAAATCTCTCCACAAATGTGTCGTGATCATCATCAACATTCTGAGCTCTTCGAGGATATTAATTAAATTCATGATGAGAAATACCATCCTTGCCCATCGATGATTTGTGTTATCATCGACAACATTTTTGCCTTTGCCCCAACACAAACTTGTTCATATAATTTTGGAAATACATCCTTTTTGACATGTCGATGGATTGCAGTTGAACCCATCGGCCACATCCTCATCTTTTTCCTAATAAAATTGCATGAGATGTTCTAGAAATTCCTGATGGATCCTTTGTGTTCTCGAGGTCCGACCTTTACCTGATGACCATGTCAATGCTATCCCGAAGCATGGTTGTGATACTCCGAACATCAGTAAGAACATTGGAGGCGCAATTTTAAATGTTTGTTGATCACTTATCCAAACACTGTTGTATGGGTAACATCATGAATTTCTTCGCCCCCTTTATCGAAGTGGTTATCTACTTGCTGTACTTTCATGTATATCCTGCTCTGCTAGTTCTTGTGAAGGATATACTCCAAATACTTGTGTTTAAACACAGTTTCCTTTCCATTGTTTTGTTTAACCTTTCTTGTGATCTATATGATAGGAGCAGTAATATTTCCATGCTTATATAAACACCTCGGTGTGCAACTCTGTCAGTAAGACCTGTTACTATTGTTGAAGACATTCTGGTAACCATCGATGGAGGAGAACTTTGCCTACTGGTCCGCCTTGTTTCAACGAGCAAGAAAATGGTTCTCTTCATCCCTCGCCCTTGGTACCAACGTTGTTGCCAACAAAACTGACAGGCTATCCTCTGACATGCCTTGCTATCATGACCATGCAAGATGACAGCACCCTTCCTGCTATTAACCCACATGGTGGGCCCATAACCCACAGTTCCATAGGATCGAAACCTGACTCATACACCCCTGCCCCCAAAGTTATTCCTCTTGCTTGGCTTCGTATGTAAATCACCAGCCACCTTCCTCGGGATGATCTACTATAGTATCAAACGCAACACTTGTTTTCGTTGCTCTGGACCCCTTTCACCTTCTGAATAGGCATCGAACGGTTGCCTCTTCGCTCGAAACTTCTCATGATACCTTCTTATTTTGCTCTCGATGTTTTCTTAAGATCAATTTGAGAGGTGCTTCTATCACTTTCCTTGAGTTATTTGCCAGATAAGCTACCTTGCAGAGGTCTGTTGTTCAGAGGTTACCCTTTGTCCATTCATAGGTACAATGAAGATACTGAAGGAAGAATGACGACTTCATCATGATGACCTGGAGCAGAGGAATGAAGACGTAAACGAAAGGGATCGACCTCTTCAAGAAGGGCAACCCAGAACAAAAGGATAGGCTAGCATTACATAACCAGAACTTTTCCCCTTAGTCCCCCTCTTAAATCTCGGGACGAGATTTCTTGTAGTGGAGGAGATTTGTAACACCCCTAGTGTCATGCTATAATAACCCTCTGTGATTAAGCTAATCATTTTTCCAAATAGTGCTTAATAACCTTCGTTCAATATCCCATTTGAAATTCCTGTCAAATTCAAATTCAAATTCTAAGTGAAATTCAAAACTTCTCAAACATGAAAACTAAACTGTTCAAGTTGTGCAAATAATCAGTTGTTAATAATGGTGGTGAACCAACATTTTTTTTCAAATGTTTAAATGACCTAAATGATTTTAAATAGTAGATTAAACAATTAATTAAATGCTTTTAAATTTATAAAAATTCTAACTATTTTAATTAAGTGCTAAAACCTAATGTGGCAGTGGTCTACATTTATATTAAGCTAAATTAGTTACAAGTCTTATTTTTTATTAAACTATTTTGTTTTAAAAAGAAATAGGAAACAGAAAAGTCCTAAAAGAAAAAGGAAAGGAAAAGTATAAAAGGAAAGGAAAATCCCCCTGCTCCCCTGGGCCTTAGCCCACAGGAGCAAACCCCGGGCAGGCCAGCCCACTTATCACTCGTCGCCTTCCTCCCCCTACTCATCGTCGCGCTGGACGCCGCAGGCGCGTCCATGGCCGGGATGGCCACGTGTCGGCCATCCGCTGCCGTCCCGCGCGGATAATGTTCCCTGAGCCCCCACCGAACCCTAACACCTACCCATTTGCCCCCCTTTCCCCCTCCCCCCACTACAAAAAAAAGACACATCCATGACATTTTAGGCCGAACGAAAAAAATCTGTCATACATATGACACTTCTATGACGATAATTGTGACAAAACCCGGTATCGTCATAGATGTGGTGGGCTCCTACTTCTATGACAAAAAATCATGACAGAAAATGGGCTTTTCGTCCTGGGCGGGCCGGAGACGCAGCTACATGACATTCTTTGGGCCATCCATGACGGAAAAAACCGTGGTAGAAGCGAGGGGGAGGAAAATTTCGGGGAGTTGCCGGTTACGGTGGGAGGTCGGGGGCCGAGCGACGTGCGTTTCTCTCGTACACGTACGCGCGTGTGTGCGAGGCGTTGGCTCTAACTGAACCCGAGCGAGGCGTTGGGCTCTAACTGAACCCGAGCGATTGCACTGCAGGCTACGCGTTACTGAATCCAGGCGATCGATCGATGGCTGTTAACTGAACCCGATCGAGCGATTCCTTCGCTACTGCTGCTAACTGAAGCCGGTCGATTGGATGAACAGTGAGCGTTGCGGGGGGTTTGGATGAACAGTGAGCGGTGGCGTTGCCTGTGGATGAACAGGACCCCGTGGTGTGGAGGGCTGGATGAATAGTAGACGATGGAGGGGTGCCCATGGAGGGGTGGTTGAACAGGACCCCGTGGTGTGGAGGGCTGGATGAATAGTAGATGATGGAGGGGTGGTTGAACAGTAGCGGTGGAGTAGCGCGCGGTGGAGGCTGGATGAACAGGACCCCGTGGAGGCTGGAGGAGGTCGATGGTAGCCCGTGGAGGATGGAGGAGGTCGACGGTGGAGATGAACAGTATCCCGTGGAGTCCCGTTTTGCGGTACGCCATACCCCTCCCGATGAACAGGACCCCGTTTTCGACTGTAGTGCTCCAACACAAATCTGTTTCGTCCGTTTTGCGGTACACCACACCCCTCCCGATTAACAGGACCCCCGTTTCGACCGTAGGAGGTCCGTTTCATCCATTTGCGGTACGCCACACCCCTCCTGATCAACAGGACCACCGTTTCGACCGTAGGAGGTCCGTTTCCTTCGTTCAGCGGTACACCAGGCCTCGTTTCCATCGCTTGTCCTGTGCAAGCCCTCCCGATGAACACGACGACGCATTCCGTTCTGACCCAGCCGGTTGGATCCCACGCGTTCCGTTGCCTCCCGATGAACACGACGCATTTCGTTGCCTCCCCATGAACACGACGCATTTTGTTGCCTCCCCATGAACACGACACATTCCGTTGCCTCCCCATGAACATGACAATGACGCTGTTTCTCCATTCCGACCCAGCCATGTATGTATGCGCGAGTAGGCATTCAAGACCCTACCCGTATGTACGTACGTGGTCGTATTTTCTTTCTTGCACCCTGGCCGCTGTACGTACATGTACATGCTACATGCGCGCCTCTACTACGACACGTTGCGCGCCTCTACTACGACACGTGCGTGCCTCTACATTGACCAGTATGTACGTACACGTTCGCGACCAAAATGACAACACTACGTACGCTTCGACCAGGTGGGTCCCGACTGTCAGGCACTTCCTTGCCTGCGAAGATGTAGCTGGTGGGTCCCAGCAGCCAGGGGGGTGAATCGTTTTGGGTTTTTTTGCCCGGACGCACTTCCTTGCGTGCGAAGATGTAGCTGGTGGGTCCCAGCAGTCAGGGGGGCGAATTGTTTTTTTTTCGGACGCACTTCCTTGCGTGCGATGGTGTAGCTGGTGGGTCCCAGCAATCAGGAGGGAAACGTTTTTTGAGAAATACGGTGGCCCATCTGGTGGGTCCCTGCTGTCAGGAGGAGGAATCATTATTTTCCGCGTAATAAGGAGGCACTTCCTTGCTGCGGCCGTGGACCCAACTGTCAGCCTCTCCACGTACAGTACACATCCGATGGAAGTCGTTCCTTGACCATGTTGACCACGCCGCGCCGAGAGCACTAGGGCGGTGGACGATGGCGAGGCCTTGGAAGGGGACGACGCAGAGCCGGTGAAGACGCGGCAGTGGATGCCCACACGGAGAGGGGTATGAGGGTTCACTCATTCAGCTGCGGTGTGAGGCTGTCGTCGCTGCAGGTCCTGGCCAGCGATGGGAATAGTAGGGGGCGGTGAGGCCTCCGGGGCAGCACAGCCGGCCACGGGAGGCAGGAGCAGGCGGCACGACCGGCGCTGCTTTGGGCGGCTGGAACAAGAAGACCAGAGGTTGAAGAAGCACTACGGCCGTTGGATGGACATCGTACGGTCACTAGAGCTAGAATCGTTCATATTGACTAAGTTGACAAAGCCCTCCGTCCCCGTCAACTTAGTAGGCCCACAAGTCAGCCTCCCACCAAGGTGGGTCCCAGCTAGCGGGGGGAGTATTCATTTTTTTGTGCGTAATAAAGAGGCACTTCCAGTGGGTCCGAGCTGAGAGCGGGGGGAACGTTTTTTTCGCGAAATACGGTGGGCCGTCCGGTGGGTCCCAGCAGTTAGGGGGGAAACGTTTTTTTTGCAAAATAAGGTGGCCCGTCCGGTGGGTCCCTGCTGTCAGGTGGAGGAATAATTATTTTGCGTGTAATAAGGAGGCACTTCCTAGCGGCCGCCGTGGACCCAGCTGTCAGCCTCTCCACGTACAGTACTCTTCCGATGGAAGTCAGTCGTTGACCACGTTGACCATGCCGCACCGAGAGCACCAGAGCGGTGGACGACGGAGAGGCCTAGGAAGGGGACGACGCGGAGCCGGGGAAGAAGCAGCAGTGGAAGCCCGCACGGAGAGGAGTACGAGGGTTCACTAGTTCGGCTGCGGTGTGAGGCTGTCGTCGCTGCAGAATAACAGGGGGTGTGGGTGAGTGGAGGGATGGCCTGGCCAGCGGTGGGAGTAGTATGGGGGCGGTGAGGCCTCCGCGGCAGCACAGCCGGCCACGAAAGGCAGGAGCAGGCGGCACGACCGGCGCTGATTTTGGCGGCTGGACCAAGAAGACCAGAGGTTGAAGAAGCACTATGGCCGTTGGATGGATATCGAACGGTCACTGAAGCTACAATCGTTTATATTGACTAAGTTGACAAAGCCCTTGGTACGCTCCAACTTAGTAGGCCCACAGGTCAGCCTCCGAAATGGTGCACCCCGGATGTCAAGGGGAGGAATCATTTTATGGGCGGCCGAAGCTAAGAATATCCAAGATTGAAGAAGAAGCACGACATCTGCTGGATTGACATCCAACGGCCACTGCTGCTAGAACCGTGTGTTGACTATAATAAGTTGACAAAGCCTTGCATACGCGTTAACTTATTATTTTTTTAGGGGACGCGTCACTTAGTAGGCCCACAAGTGTGTGGTAGAGAACTTATAGCCCATTTGCGTTTTGTAGGAATGTGCAGCCCATTTTTGAATTCTAATGGAATTTACAATAGCCCATTTACAGTTTGTTAAAAGTACAACCCATTTTCTAGCTAGGACAATGATTAGTAATTTCAACCAACCGTTGAAGACAGAATTCAATAAAATTTCCCACATTTTGATGGGATCCGAAATATTTTTATCCCGAAATTTCTAGTCAGATTAAATAAAAATTTGTATTACGTAAAAATCCAACGAAACATTACGCGCGCAACAATGAAAATTTAAGATTTTCAAAATCCATAAATAATATTTTATAAACTAATTTCATGTTTAGTGCATTTTTTAATAGTTACTGCCCAGTTTTTATAATTACTTCCCATTTATTATTTTTTTAAATCTCATTTTCCTGTTAAGCCTAATGCATCCCTCCTAGGAAAGATTTGCAGCCCAGTGGGGTGGAGAATAAGAAGTTGACATTGCTGGGTATTCCTCAAAAAGACGTATAGCTGGGCTAGCCATTTTCATCTTGAAAAAATTAGTATCTGGGCTGGATATCTAGCCTGGGCTAGACGCGCCACAGCCCGCCCAGTTAATACCCTGCTCTCCTCTCAATAACAATGAAATCATCGCCAAGAAAAACTCTGCATTGCTCACACCTCAAAAACACAAATACTGCTCGAGCTGCTTGGTCCCAGCTGTCGGCCGCACCTTGTGCAATTCTCTTGTTTATATTGACTACATAGGTTGACAATGGTGTGGGACCGTGATGTCAGGATACCAGGAGAAAGCAAAAAAAATATAGTCGTACATAATAAGGAGGCACTTGCGTATGTACGGCTATGGCCCTAGTGGGTCCCTAGTGTCATCCAGTCAAAATAAAGTCATCTCCTGAATCCTCATGTTCGTTGACGATGTTAACAATGCTCGGTGCCACGGTGAGCGTAACAACTCGAAGGACAACGGAGAGGGCCTCGCGGGCCCTACGGAGGTCTGATACAGCACCCGCTACTCATTCAGGAAGCCAGGATCATCGTACACCTATGAGCACCTTCGAGAAACTGAGACGGCATGAAACGGTAAGGCCGCGCTTGGGAGCTCTGGTTTATTTCAAACATGTATTAACATACAAGTGTAATTTACTCGCCATCAGAAACAACGCGTAAAATACAGGCGTAATGAAACCGAGGGCCCGAGGTCTGTAAGTAAAACCGGCGAGTTACGTGTGTAATTTGAGAGACCAGTGTATATTTTACGAGCACTGCTATATGGACGACATTACCAGACGATACATGCACGACGTGCATATCATCCATCCATGAGCAAGGCTGAAACGGCAGCTAACGGCTGGATTAGCAATCGTCCGAGTGTCGTTCAGCGTTTTTATCGTGTGTGAAGTACTTCCGATATTTTACTAGTCGAAATCGACCAACCAAGCGCCTTCGCCCGAGACCATCTGCTTTAATTTACAAGCGTCAGTTTTACAAGCAGTTTTGGTTGGAAAACGACGATCCAATCACGGCCTAATATCATGAGTTGGTCGGAAGATCATATGGTTTCACGTCTAACCTACCCGACATGTCGTATAGGCTATGAATGAAACATCAGACAATGAACTTCTTATGCACGGAAAACAACAGAAGAGGATGATCTTCTTAACAAGCAAATCGCTGGCATTAGATCGACATGCAAAACAATACGAAGCATTATTCTCAGGAAGCACGGTGAATAGCTCGTGATGTCGCATGCCACAACATTCCAAGCTCAACTTTGCAATCAAACACAAGGCCTGGCATTACATAGACAATATTCAGAACAAACTCTTAACACAGGAATATCTCAGCAGAGTAACTATTTACTTCTAAACTGAACACAGGAATAGGAAAAAACACTCGACGCTGCTCACAACAAGGGCGTCCCACTCAAAAAATTCAAATGCATGTCTTCTGGCTAACATCAATGAGCAAATTTTGACAAGGTTTTCCAAGTCCAATATATTAAACTAACGTCTTCTTGCTAACATCAATGATTAAAATTTGACAAGATTTTCCCATTCAAAATATGTAATGCCTATGATCGCGGAGTCCTGTCGTAGCTTCTTCTACTTGTTTGGGCACTTTTTGCCCAGGGCACTCCACGTGTTGTTAAATTGCCAATGGTCTCTGCAGACTAGTCATGTCATCGGTGTCTAATAATACTCTGTAAAGCTTCTCGGTCATTCCTTCTATAATGTAGCGCAAACGGTGACTGCTTCTTTCTGCAATGTGGAACGACCAACTGGACCCAGTAACGCAGCAGTTTGCCTTGGACACATTGGCTCCTTTTGTGCAGTTCAACTAAAATCGAAGTCGGAATAAAACCGAGCTTTAACTTTGATATCCCTGTAAGCAACAATAGGTATAAGGGAAACAATTACTGAGAAATAACGGTTGATGACTTGTCTTAATGGGAAACAAAGCAGGACAGTAGCAATTCTCGATTAGTGTGATTCATTCATATTGACTGAGACATTATCTTAACAATACCTTGTTTCAACATGTATAAAGAACGACAAAGCAGAAAAGTACCATTCCTAAAACAATGCAACTGATTCATTTTAACAGAGACATTATCTTAACAATACCTTGGTTAAACATGTAGAAAGAACTACAAAGCAGGATAGTACCATTCCTAACAAGTGTTGCAGTTTTGAATTAAGATTCAGTAGTTAATTAATTCTGAGAGTGGCATTGCTTAATTTTACCAGCGGCATTAGATTAATGAAAAGCATAAACAGTTCCAGGGGAGAGTGGGCGCAACAACAATATGTGCTTCCATCTACTTATAAAGGGGGTGATGCAGAGTTTGTTGTAACAAAGCAACAAGCACATGACTGGGTTGGTCCCATTTTTGTTCACTACTTAATGGGAAAAGACAGCAATACAATAGCTTCAATTCAACATTTATTTAAAACAGTACCAATACAAGTAGCACAACATCGCAAAGCACACTGCACAATCATGTGGATGAAGGCCTGTACTGACCTTTAATAAGAACACCAGGATAAAATACGAATCTGCCAACACGAATAGGAAATCCAATCTCGTTTTGTGCAGCTGCACTGAAATCAAGCAAAGTGTTTCGCGTAGCGAAGCAAATGTCGCAATAGCAACAAGTTGAATAGATATCCATGTTTAAACAGAGGCAAAAAAGGAATCAATTACTGGCTAATAAAGGAGGATGAAACATGCGGCCACAAAAATGGTAATCAAGCCAATCCCTAACAAGTGTTGCAGTTTTGAAATAAGATTCGGTAGTTAATTCTGAGAGTGGCATCAATTACTGGCTTATAAAGGGGGTGATGCTGAATTTGTTGTAACAAAGCAACAAGCATCATGTCTGGGTTGGTCCAAAAATTTTTTCACTACTTAATGGGAAAAGACAGCAATACAATGGCTTCAATTCAACATTTATTTAGAAAAGTACCAAAACAAGTAGCACAACATCTCAAAGCACACTGCACATCATGTGGTTGAGACCAAGATTTGAAACAACTCGCCACGAATACTGGAAACAAATCTTGATCTCCTTTTGTGCAGTTCCACCAAAATTAAGCAAAGTCACCGGTGTGACATTCAAGTTGAACTGCACAAAACACTCTTAAAACATAAGTGTTTCGATTAGAGAAGAAAAATGTCACAATAGCAACAAGTTGAATCGATACCCCTGTTTTAACAGAGGCAAAAAAGGAAACAATTACTTGTCGATAAAGGGGGATGAAACAAACGGTGACAGAAAGAAGCATCTAATTTATCTTGGATGGAAAACAGTAGGATAGTAGCATTTCTAAAACAGTTGCATTGATTCATATTAATAGAGACATTCTCTTGAAACAACATTTGTTAAAAATGTAATTTACTTTTAACAGTGGCATTGCTTCAATTTTCCGGCGGCATTCTTAGATTAACAACAGCAAAATAGCTGTATGGGACATGCTAGCACCATGTGCGTCCACACATATAAATGGGTGATGCAGAGAATGTAGCCAAGCAGCATATCTGTGTTGGTCCCATATTTGTTCTCTTTGAACTTTTTTCCTATGTGTGGGAAGCAAATCTAGTCCTGCACAAACTACCCGACCCCCCAGTTTCTTTCCCTTTTCAACAAAGAGATCGGTTCCTTATAGATGTGTGTACTGGGTTACCCCCTTTTTCCCTTTTCGACCAACAAAGCGGCTGGATAGCCAGTCTATACTACTTTTCCTCCCTCCTTTCCTCATTGAACCACGTCCTAGATTCATGCTCCACCCCACCGCACCCTTCTTTCCTCTTTGAACCAAGACCTAGATTTGACTACAGATCGAAAAAGATCCACATGCAGCTAGAGCAACGATGGTTTCAAAGAAACTTATACCTTAGGGTCGTCGGGATGTGGCAAGGCGTGCGACCGGGGGGGGGGCGGATCTGCCGACACTACGTACGGCAGCGAGGAAGAAGGGGTCAGTGGCCCTTCCGCACAGGCGCTGGGTGAAAGAGAACAGCGCAGCCGGTAGTGGATTGCCTCCCTCACCGAAGGCGATAGAGTGAACGCTGCACCTCCTCCCCTTCCCGATGCGACGGGATACGAACGCCTCCTTCACCAGCCGTGAGGGGGGAGAGAGAGACAAGAGGCCAACGCAGTCTTGTTTAGATCTGGTGAAGAGAGGGTGAGAGACTGTGAATATAGCAAACCCTAGCAAATGAACGCTGAGCCTCCAGCGTGTAACATATATGTAGTGCGGCGAGCGTGTGGAGAGTGCAAACCCTAGCGAACAAGCGCTGAGGCTCCCGCTTATATATATACTAATGTAGTACAAACTGAGCTCCGGTGCCTTCACTGCATCTGCTTTTGGCTGTATGATAGGTGAGCCAGCCACATTGTGGGCCCACCTGTCATAAACCCAAAGGCAGGTGCACTAAGTCAATGAAGTTGCGTCCATATAGTACTCTTGTGTATACGACTAATATATAGTGGAGTGGTTTTCTTATTCTCTCCATAACAATCGTTTTAAATTGTGTAAGTATTGTACGAAATGAAACTCTTTATTTAATGTACAGTGAAGAAAACTAGTACTACTTCCGATGAACTAACGATCCACGCCCACGCGTCCTGGTCGCACTTCCTGTCCTTCACGTGTGGTACACTACCCTGCCTTAAGGGCATGTACAATGGTGCTATCTTAGAAGTGACACGTAGGATAAATAATGAGGTAGAGGAGAGAGAACTCATAAGAAAAGGTGTGTCTTCTCTTATTTAAGCGAAGACAAGAGATGATCTCTTGACACAATATGTCTCACCACATTTTTAGGAATGACTAGTTATTGAAGATAAGGCTAAAAGATGACCCATTGTAGACTCTCTTTTTTGTCATATCTAAATTACATGCAAGACTTAAGATAAGACTACCTTCTCAACCATTGTACATGCCCTAAGTGAACAACCACTCATGCGCCAAATTATCGGAAACGTGTGAGAGTGTGTACAAATAAAGAATTTTAATTTCAATTATCAGAAAGGTTTGAGAGTATTACAAAGTTTGACTTCAGTCAAATCTAATATGCGGAGTAAATAAAAATGGAGGGCTACTACGTCCATCCGGGTTTTTAGTCCACACCATTTTTTAAATCAAAGTTAATAGCTGGACAAATAAAATTACAGGGGAGCTGGAGACAAAGTTGTGAGAAGGCTTAGAAATCAATACAAAACTTATGCTCTTAGTACCAATGTCAATCCTTCTTCGAGGAAACATTTGATTTCATAGCCAATTGTGTGATAAAATTGCACCAACGTGAAAGACGACTGCGTCTCCAACGCAACCAAGGTGAACTGACGAAGGATATCATCTTTGTGCGTAACAAGCAAAGAGCACTGATGGAAGATAGCTTGTTTTCCATTGAGAATCGATCAGCTTCACCAACCAACGCAACCATGAGGCGCAACCATGAGCATCGATAGGTCATCGTGGTGATGCATCATCCATTTGGCATCAAGTTTGGGTGAGGCACCTATGAAGTTCGGCAAATCCTCACGGTGGTCTGTTTCTTCTCAGTAATCAAGCTCGAGGAAGGAAGAACCATGTGGCAGAGGACAGTGAGGCAGAACAACAATGGCCATCCAATTTTGTGCAGTTCCACTAAAATTGAGGAAGACATGCCCGGGTATGGAGACACGCATCGCTGTTTCCAAAAATATAAAAAAGGGTTAGCAATGACATCTCAATTGTCAATAAGAATTAATGAAAAGTACACCAACAAATAGAAGCATCATAATTATATCTTGATGGGAACTAAACCAGGATAC
This sequence comes from Triticum timopheevii, assembly GCA_963921465.1. Taxonomy (NCBI): domain Eukaryota; kingdom Viridiplantae; phylum Streptophyta; class Magnoliopsida; order Poales; family Poaceae; genus Triticum; species Triticum timopheevii. The sequence goes on from OY997268.1 coordinate 204,674,248, forward strand.
CCGAGAAAAAAAGCATTTCTTCATTTAACCAGTGATAGTACTACCACCATATGGACAATGACTGCACAACCACCATGTACTTTTTGTCGAAACAACATGTATACCTCCACCGAGGCATAAATCAGGACAACTTTTCGAGTGGCATTTCCTCTATAATAGTACTAGTAGGTGATGTTGGACCAGCCGACGAACCCTAGCTACTATGCATGGGGAGCTGGGGAGTAGTCGCATAGAAGAAAACCCGCACGCAGCGACCTGGGGAGCTGGACCAGTACAAGAAGTTATATCTCAGGTGGGCGAGATGTCATTTAGGCGGGCGGGCGGGATCTGCCCACACGACGGCAGCGAACAAGGGCACGGAGGATCTTCGTCCGCGCCAGCGCCGGCTCCGAGAGGACGGTGCGCATCGGCTTCCTCCGTCGCCGACGGCGACAACGCCAACACTGCACCTCCTCACCTCCCGCAGCAGACGGGATTCGGCCGGATCTGTGACCACCGGTGAGGAGAGAGATAGAGTGGACACTGTCATCTTGTTTTGATATGGAGAGGGTGAGAGAGCGAGACGCGAGAAACTCTATCAAACAAGAGGCTATAATGGAGTAAAGAATCTCTCAATAGCAGTGGTTTTAAATATAATACCGCGTTCCCGGAAAAAAGAAACGAAAACTCGTGGAAAATTTTTAAGGGTCTGTCTAGGACACATCTAGATGTGACATAGTTATGTCACATCTAAGTTGATGTCCACTCTGTTTGTGGTCTATTTTTTTGTCCTAGTTTTTTTTGTTTCTTGTTGCTACATTATATACTTGTGGGATCTTAGATGTGATATCCTTAAATAACATCTAGATGTGAATTAGACAAACTGATTTTCTAACGTACCAAGAAAGAAAACTCAATCAAAAACACGCCCCCGCTTCCAAGTCGCGAGAGTCGTCGCGCACACACACATAGACATAGACATGTATATCCGTGTTTACGTGAAATTCCATTTCCATCTCCATCTCCAATCATATTTGTCCAACTGGCACATTATTTACGTTGTTAATTATATATGCAGCAATATTAACGTACAGCATCTCTTGTTTGCGCATGTCCGGACCGCTGCCACGGTCGGTCCTGACCAACCCGAACCCTCTTAATCATCTGCGCGTGCTTCCCGCCTGAGACGGTCAGTGCCGCATTCATGCCCGGCCAGAGCGGACGTGGCCTCTCACTGGCACCGGCATTGAAGCGGAGCGCCGACCAAGAGAGTGTCGCCCGTGCCGCTTCCGGGTGCACGCGGCTGCTCCGCGTTCAAAGATCGCAATAGCCGGCTACAAAATGCATGTAAAAAGTTCTTGGGAGTTTGTGCTACAGCTAGCTGTCCTCCCCCAACTCGTCAATCTCTTCCAGTAGTGCTAGTACTCCATGGCGCGATCCATCGACAAGCAGGAGAAAAAGTTATCGTATACTCGGTTTGCGGTGAGTGGCATGCCGAGCGACCGTGTGGGGTCCCGTGTAGGAGGGTGAGACACGAACACGACAGACGTGATTTAAACATTGGTTTTTCTTGATGGCGCGATCCAACGAAACGAAACGTTGGTTTCTCTTCGTTTCCATTTTTCTCCGGAAAAATGGAAACTTTCCACTCCATTTTCATTCCTATTCCAAGGTTGCCCCGTTACAACATTCCATCAAATACAAAGGAAAACTAACACGCATGCTGATGCATCTCAATGATTCACAGATCATAGCCAATATTTACTTCACAACTAAAGAAAAAAGTTGTGAGAGCGTGTGTGAGTGTCAAAACCGGCGGATCTCGGGTAGGGGGTCCCAAACTGTGCGTCTAGGCGGATGGTAACAGGAGACAAGGGACACGATGTTTTTACCTAGGTCCGGGCCCTCTCGATGGAGGTAAAACCCTACTCCTGCTTGATTGATACTGATGATATGGGTAGTACAAGAGTGGATCTACCACGAGATCAAGGAGGCTAAACCCTAGAAGCTAGCCTATGGTATGATTGTTGTTGTGATTGTTATTGTGATTGTTGTTGTGTTTGTTGTCCTACGGACTAAAACCCTCCGGTTTATATAGACACCGGAGAGGGCTAGGGTTACACAGAGTCGGTTACAATGGTAGGAGATCTACATATCCGTATTGCCAAGCTTGCCTTCCACGCCAAGGAAAGTCCCATCCGGACACGGGACGAAGTCTTCAATCTTGTATCTTCATAGTCTTGGAGTCCGGCCAATGATGATAGTCCGGCTATCCGGACACCCCCTAGTCCAGGACTCCCTCAGTAGCCCCTGAACCAGGCTTCAATGACGACGAGTCCGGCGCGCATATTGTCTTCGGCATTGCAAGGCGGGTTCCTTCTCCGAATAATTCATAGAAGATTATGAACACCAGGATAGTGTCCGGCTCTGCAAAATAAATTCCACATACCACCGTAGAGAGAATAATATTTACACAAGTTCAATCTGCTGACGTATTTTGTGGCGTGACGCCACACCACTACCAAGCCTTTACTTGAATCGTTTTTATTATACCACCTCAGCGCATTTAGCGAAGCGGTTTCCTTGGCACGTCTTGTCGAAGCAGAGATCGTGTTCCCCTTATTCCGGGATTCCCATCAATACGGACGTGGGTAACCCAACCGCGCCCATCGCCATGCCCCCTGCATCGAAGGCGGGTTCCAAACGGTCACGGAGACGGCTCTTGGTATTATCCTTCTTTATAATGAGACCCAGGCTCGTTCTTTTTCTTCAATATTCAATCGAATCCAGCCCTCGCCCCGATCTCGAACACTCAGGGCTCCAGATTCGAGCGCTTCGGAACTTCAACAATGTCCGGCTCCGACTTGCAGGGCCGGTGGATTCCCTCCTCCGTCACGAAGGAGGACGTGCTAAAGCTGAGAGAAGCCAGGTATTTAACCTACGAGATTTCGCATAGGCTTCATGCCCAAGGGCAAGTCATTCCCACTCCCAAGCCAGGCGAGAGCGTCGTGTTCGTGTCTCACCTCCGTCGGGGTTTAGGCTTCCCGATGGATACCTTCGTGAGGGGGCTCATGTTTTACTATGGGTTGGAATTCCACGACTTGGCTCCGGAGTCCATCCTCCACATCTCATCATTCATTGTCGTCTGCGAAGCCTTCCTCCGCACTGCCCCTCACTTCGGTTTGTGGCTCAAAACCTTCAACGTGGAGCCGAAGATGATTGAGGGGTGTCAGGAAGAGTGCGGCGGGGCGGTTGTAAGCAAGGGGCCGATGCTCCATGGCGCGAGGGCTTTTTTCAGGAGGAGCTCGGTTTGTGGCAACAGGAGTGGTTCTATATTACCGCTCCCAGGGGCAGCAGGCAGAAGCCGCCGCCCGTCTTTCGCTCGGGCCCTCCACAACGGCTGATGTCATGGGTCAACAAAGGGCTTAACTGGGGGCCTTCAAAGGACGTACCCCTATTGCAGGGCCGGATTCAAGACCTCCAAGAGAGGAAGATCAATCTGGTCGTAGTGATGCAGGTTATGCTGATTCGGCATCTTCTGCCCTGCAAACATTGCCCCCTCCGCCTGTGGGAATTCAATCCGGAGGGACCACGAGCTCTCCAACACTTCATGGGTACGACACCCGTGGAGATGTACAAATTGTTCTTCGGATCACAAGAAGTGTGTCCGGAATTGACCGAGGATGCCGGCCTAAGCTGCAATCGCCCGGATGCTCATGTAAGTAGCCCTGTGTCCGGACATACTGTTTGTTTGCATATTCTTGGATTTTCCTTTTAACCAATCGTCCTTTGAACAGGAGTGGATAGCGCAAGAAAAACTGATACGGTGTCCGGGCCCCCTCCCCGAGACCGTGCCGGATCCGGTGTTGGTTAAGATGCTAGAGGTTGCGCCTTTAGAGGAGGGTGAAGGGGAAAACAGAGAAGCTACCGCCTCTACTAAGGAGGCTTTGGAGAAAGGGGGGATCGAGAATCCCTCCCTCCATGGGGAGAAGAGGACCGCTTCCGAAGACCCGGAGGCTAAGGCCTCAAAGCGGGGGAAGAAATCTTCACCAGAGGGTCCTACGCCAGGGGAAGCCCCGGCCGCACTATCTCCCCCAAGGAATCAGCCCTCCAGCGAGCCGTAAGTAGAAAAAGGGGAGTATTGTAATAAGGGACGTCCCTATTTTTGCTTCTGAGGATAACCGAAGTTTTTACCTTGTAGTTCGGATCTCCGTCCTTCTCAGCTGAGCTCGTCTTCGGGGGACCTTCGTCCGGAGATGATGGAGAGCGAGACACCTCCATCTGCCGCGCCATCAGGCGGGGCGGACGACCCTAAAGTGTCGTCGTGGAGGGTCTCCCCAAGTCCGGCGGGGCCGGAGAGTTCGGCACCTACTGGTGTATGGCCGGGTGAGCTGAAGGATCTGCTTGAGAGGGCGTCTATCTCAGAAGATCACCGTATATTGATAAATACGGTGATTGAAAGAATTTCGTCCGCTGAGGGCGGGTTGCATGATGCCTTCAGAAGTTTACTGGCGGGTTTTGAGGTACGTAAAAATGACATACCTTTTGACAGTTTTGCGCATAGAGTGCGCCCTGTATAGATAGTAGCCCCTGAGACCCGGTATGTTGTCGAAAGCGACAGCATGCCGAGGATCATAATCTCAGTTAATAATTCTCGCTTTTCCCATGCAGGTGGCGGATCGTCCGGTGGCCAGCCGGACTGATAGAGTTGCCGAGCTAAAGTGGCAACTCGACGTTGCGGATGCGGACCTCGCGCTAGTCAATAAACGACTTGACGAGTCACAAGGTAGGTTGCTTCTCCGTGGTCACCTAGTAAGGGAGCTGACGCCCACTCCTTACAACATGTATGCTTGATGCAGATGGTGCTGCTGCTGTGGAGGACCTTCAGGCAGAGCTTGCTCGAGCCAAGGAGCAGGCCAGAAGGAGTGATGCGGCTGCCTCGAGGGCAACCGAAGAGCTAGAAGCCGAAAAGGCTGCTCACTGCCGAAGCAGGGAGGAGATGGCTGGAATGGCCGTGAAGCTGAAGGATGTTACCGACCGCTATGAGGTTCTTGAAAAAGAACGCCGAGCGAAGCAAGAGGACCTGAAGAAGGCCACCGCCGAAGCCAAGGATGCCCGTTCTGCACTGAGGGCTATAAAGGAGGAGCTGCGTCAGGCCGGGGACATTGCGGTTGGAAAGCCCTTTCTGCTGCGCAAGAAGTTCACAGATCCGAAGTATGCTCAGCTGGGCCAGCTGTGGGGTGAGGAGGATCCTTATCTGGATTTGGCGGCGAGTGCTGCGGATGCGGTTGTGCACTTCCGAAGCCAAAAGGATCACGAGATGGAAGAGCTGTTTTGGTCTCAATTCCATAGTCCGGAGCGTCCACTTCCGTTGACCGATCGGTTGGCTGAGTGGGCTGAGCTGAATAGATTATCCGGATTTGCCATGACGGATGTGGTGGCTCATGTGTGGCCGGATAGGCCTAAGCCGAAGAGTTATTTTGGCTTATTGCAGCAGTTCCTTGGGGCGGTGCCGCATATCAAGGCGATGAAGTGGTTGGTGTGCATAGAGGGTGCACGGATGGCTCTCGCCCGTGTCAAGACATACTGGGCAGAGATGGATGCCACTGATGTTGCATCCCGGGGTTCGGACAAAAGCCGGTTACCCGCCGAGCACTATTTTGGGGAAGTCCTGCAGGGCGCTCGTTTGATAGAGTCGCAGTGCTCGAAAAATATTATGTTCAAATGACATGTATGATTTGTGAAACCATATTTATAATATGAGTGCTTTTTATACTTGTGCGTTCAAGTATTGAAATATCTCCTGTGCGGCCGTTAATGTATATGTGTATATAACCTGAAAGATGGCAGTCTTCGGCTTCAGCCCCCACACACATGGTGCGGGGGGGGGGGGGGGGTTTGCAAAAATAGCGCATTTTCACACTTAATCCAACGTCTTGGTCCTGTGAAGGAGGTGGTAGCGTAGCAAACTAGGCAACCGGACTATAATGCTTTATCACTTTCACTTAGCCATAGGAGTTCGAAGGTGGGGCTACGATATAGCCCCTGGGGGCACCGCGCTCTCCGAATTCGGGGCGCATATGTGCCTGACCGGGAAATGGTCCTTCGTCAAAGTGGAGGAATTCTAGACATTCCGGTAGTCGATCGAGTGGTTGACCAGTCTCTCGCTATATCATGACAGTCAGTTTTCAGCTTTCTCTACTGAGGTGCTCGCCCGGCCGAACCGGGGCACAATCGCAGTAGTTCTCCTGGTGCCGCGTTAGCCGATGATACGGAACGTAAGGCAGCAAAACACAGGAGCAGGGCAAACCCAACATTTGACCAAAGACATGATTCGGAGCTGATGCATATAAGGCCTAACTCGAGACGCCGAACACTCCCTAAGGTATTCGGTCTTTATGATAACGGGCAGAACAATGCCCTAAGCCCCTTGTGTCTAGGTACGGGCGAAAATTTCTGACGCGGCCGATGCCAAAACGCCAGCCTCATCACCGGTTATGGTAGGAAACCGGGGGATGTGTATCAACAAGAGACAGTAAGAAAGGTTTACGCAGGGTCTTAATCTGAAAAGAATCCTTGCAACGGGTCCCTGCTGCACGTCTGTGCCTGTGTCTCCGTTGTGCTGTATCCTGGACGGGTGTAGCACGCTGTTCATCTGTAAAAGAGAAGAACTTAGTTTGGAAAGATATCGTGTGAGCAATGTATTTAAAACAGAGCATGAACAAAAGAAATGAATGAAGTTGAGCGTTTATTGGCTCTCATTGTTCATGCTCACAGCCCCTTGTGAAGGGGTATGCGGCTAGGAAGCCCCTAGTTTATTTATGCCAGACTCGCCTAGCCATGTCCGGGGTCTTAAGAGACCTTTCAAAGAGATAATGCCGCGTGGACCGGGCATTTTAAGTGTAAGAGACGCGTAATGCGGTATTGCGTTAAAATGGGCGAAAGCTTCACGTCCCAATAGTGCTTGATGGCTACTTTTAAATGGGGCAATATGGAAGATTAGCTTTTCGCGACGGAAGTTGTCGGATGAACCGAACACGACTTCTAGTAGTAAGGAGCCCATGCAATTGGCGTAAGGGCCTGGCGTCACTCCTTTGAAGGAAGTGCTGCTATAGCGAATTTTGGTAGGGTCTATCCCCATCCTGCGGATTGTGTCCGGATATAGCAGGTTTAAGTCGCTACCGCCATCCATTAGGACTTGTGTAAATTGTAGTCCGTCGATTATAGGATCCAATATCTGTAAGTGCATCTAGTGCCCCTTAGTGATTTTGGTGTATTGAAGACTTATAGGTTAAGGGACTGATGCGTTTGTGAGTGTACACAGGTCTATAAGTCTATGAGGAGTTTTATATTTACAGAGAAAGTCGACCCCTAAAAATGAAGTTCTTCGACTGAAGACTTTGATATTCTGAAGACTTTCTGAAGACTTTGAAAGTGAAGAAATTGGTGTGACCTTGAAGACTTGATATTCAATTGAGGAACATGAAGCGTGAAGACCTTTGTTTTCGTAGTTTCATTTTCTCTTTCTTGAGTCATAGGAAACACCATACTGTTAAAGGGGGTCGAGGAATTACTAAGGAAAAATTTCCATGTGATGCTCAACTCAAAATCCTACACCTACCAAATCCCTTCGAGTGAAGCCATTGGAAATCTCATACAGTTCAGTCAATTTCTTCAGTGACAGAGACGCAGTTCTTCTGGTCACTGATGACTTTGCTCTGACTGAGGAGTTAGGAATTCGCCAGTGCGAATTGCCTACACAGTGAGGAACATGATAGCCCTGAGGAATTTGAGAGTCAAATTTCCGACCATTGCTGTGCTGCGCGCCGGCTGTCCCAAAATATCTTATCCACCTAACGGTCATATCATTGAAGGGCATTTATGTCTTATCATGTCGGGCTGCTCCCTAGGCTATAAATAGCCGCCCCCTACAACCACTAGTTGGTTGGCTGCTCCGAGAGAACTTGACACTTGTCATTTGAGAGCAACCCATCCTCCGAGGACTTTGAGCGAAAATCATCAAGTGAGGAAAATCCAAAACCAAACCCCCACAAACCCAAAGTGATTGATCATCACTGAAGAAATTGATCCCGCGTGGATCCGACGCTCGTTACCTTTGAAGATTATGCTTCTTCCAGACGGTTAGGCGTCAAGGTCTAGAGCATCCAAGAGGAATTGTGGATCGCCGAGTGACCAAGTCTATGAAGGTTTGGAAGTAAACTGAAGACTTACCACGAGTGATTTGACGAGACCTGCGTGGTCTTAGTTCAAGGAGAATACGGTGAGGACTGGGTGTCCTGAGTTGCGGCTCAGAGACTGGGTGTCCGGGACTGCGTGACCTCGAGTTTAAATACTCAGCCGCTCCAACCAGACGTACAACTGCGACAGCAGTTGGAACTGGTTTACCAAATCATTGTCTTCACCAACTAACTGGTTCTATATCCTCAACCCTTTCATTTCCTCATTACTGTGTTGAATGTTGTTCATATCTGTGCTTGATGACTTTGACTGAAGACTTTCACAAATTCCTCAGTTCAATTTCTTCAGTCTGTTTGTCTTCATCTTGTTATCCTGTGTTTACGCTTTCTGTACTCTGTGCTTGTCTTCATTTCATCATGATGACTATGTTTGTATCCTGTTATGTTTACTTCTGAGTACTTATTCCGCTGCAAGTAGTTCTTCGCTAAGGAATTTCCTCACCAGCAAATTCCTCAGTGAAGAATTCATAAAAATCGCCTATTCACCCCCCCCTCTAGTCGATATAACGCACTTTCAATTGGTATTAGTGCAAGATACTCCCTTGTTCTGTGTGATTTTGGTTTAACCGCCTGGACTTTTAGTTATGTTGACCGCAGGTATGATCAAGGTCTTGGCTGGGTGTCCTACCTTTGATGGGACGGACTACCCCTACTGGAAGAACAAGATGCGAATGCATCTTGAGGCAATTGATAACGATCTCTGGTATGTTGTGGAAAATGGTGTTCCCTCTGTCACACCCTCACTGAACGCTACCGATGTGAAGAGATTCAAACAACTCGATTCTCAAGCAAAGAATATCATATGTGGCCATCTGAGCAAAGGACAGTATTGAAGAGTGAGTGCTTTGGAAACTGCTAAGCTTATCTGGGATAGGCTGTCCAAAGTAAATGAAGGACTTTCAACTCAGCGTGACTCTCGAGTCGATGTTCTTCGGAATCTCTTCAACCGCTTCAAAAGACTCGACAATGAGAATGTCCAACAAACCTTTGATCGCCTCACTGACATCTCAAATGAGCTTCAAGCCCTCGGTGCCACTGACATCACTGATCATGAAGTAGTGAAGAAACTGTTGAGATCGCTTGATTCCTCATTTGATACTCTGGGACTGATGATACAAGAACGTGCTGACTACAAGTCTCTTGATCCTGCTGATATCCTCGAAAGGCTAAACACTCACGAGTTCCAGCTTGCTGAAAAGAGAGATCTCTATGGTTCAAACTATGGCAAACCACGTGCCCTGAAGGCCAAGGCTGTGTCTGACTCTGAATATGAGGATTCTGGTAGTAGCCTTGGTGATCCTGAAGAACTGAGCCAGGAGCTAGCGCTGCTCGTGAAGAAATTCCAGAAGTTCTCAAGACGTGGTCGCTTTGGAAAATCCTCAAGAAGCAGTGATTCCTCATCCAGTGACTATAAGAGAAGGCTGTGCCACAAATGCAAGAAACCTGGTCACTATATCCAAGATTGTCCTCAGTGGGAAAAGGAAATGAAGAAGAAGAAATACAAGGATTACAGTTCTGATGATGCAAAGAAGAAGAAGAAATCATCAAAATCTTCGTCATCAAAATCCTTAAAGTCTTCATCTCACAAGAAGAGCAGCTCCAAGAAGGCTCGGGCATTCATTGGCAAGGAAATGGACTCTGAAGCTGAATCTGAGGAAAATGATGAAGAGGAGGCGTCTGAAGAATCTGAGTCTGGTGTGGCGAGTCTGGCCGTCGCTACTGCTTTCGTCAGCAAGTCCATCTTCAACACTGAAGAAACTGACCCCACCGACAGGCCTGATGAAGATAATGATGGCTACGCTCCCACCTACTGCTTCATGGCAAAAGGTGCCAAGGTACTCAAATACAACTCCTCTGAATCTAGTGAAAATGAATCTGCTGAGGATCTCAAGCCTAGCTACTCTAAACTTGCTAAGATTGCTGTGAAACAACAACAGGCTTTTGAGAAAGTTCAAAACATGCTAGACAAAAGTGATGATATGTTGGGTGAAGAAATGGATCGCACTAAAGCCCTGACTGAGAATCTTCAGAGACTTCAGTCTAGGTTTGATAACCTTCAAAGTCATCATAACACTCTCTTATCTGATCATGAGAAACTTTCTTATGAATTTCTTCAAGAAAAGCAAGATCACGAGAAGCTTTCTCTTGAATCTCTTCAAAGAAAGGAAGATCTTGAAAAGTTAAGAGTGTGTTATGAAGAACTTCAGAAGGAGCGCGATTCATTACTAGCTCAACAAATCAGCGCTTCTCAGGAAGAATTTGTGCCTCCATGCTTAAAGTGCATTGAACGTGAATCTGCTAATTCATCACCTGAATGTTCAAATGCTTCAACTGTTACAAATTCTTCATCTGCCTCTACTATCACTAATTCCTCACCTGAGGACATTGCTAGTATCACTGACAATGCAGGGCTGAAGGAATTGTACATGACAGGCATGTACAAAAGCCTCAAAGGGCATCAGACACTTTGTGATGTGCTTAAAAAGCAGATCCTCAACAGAAACCCTAGGAAAGAGGGTATTGCCTTTGATAGGAAACTCAATGCTGATGGAACATATTGGAAGCCTGAGCAGTACCCCAAAACCTCATGGGTTGCTGCAAAGGGACCTCCAGTTGATCCATCTAACTTATCTGGCTTTACATGTGAATCTCCTCATTTTTCTGATGAGTCATTTGACTCCAACTATAAACTGTTCAAAAATCAGAATGGTGAAGTATTTGCTAGATATGTTGGCACTAACTGCAGGAACGGTTCCCCTATGAAGAAAATCTGGGTTCCCAAAAGTTATGTTGAAAGTATTCAGGTGAATGTCCTCATGACACCACCTGTGAAGAACAGGAACCCCAGATCAAATTCTTCATATGGACCAAATTCTTCATATGGATCCAAGTCCTCATACGGACCAAATTCCTCACGTGGATCAAATTCCTCAAATGGATCAAAGTCCTCATATGATTATCATCGTGCTAACAACTCTGTCTCGCAAGGTAGAGCTAAGGGCTATGAATATGTGCATTATTCTTCAAATCATTATGTTCATAAGTCCTCGAAGAATTACTCTACTTATTCATATGCTTACCCTAACCCCTCTTATGTGAAATGAAATGGTTTGGCATCTTTGCCACCTTTCTCATATGGTGCTCGCAGAATGATGAATTCTTTGCCACCCCTCCAGATGTGGGTGGTGAAGAAAAAGAACTAATCTCTTCTGCAGGGTCAGGTCTCCAGACGTGCTTTAACGTCTGAAGAATTTGCTAGGGACCTGACGAAATTGCCTGAAAGGACGCAGGCGAATCATGATGAAATGAACTTTCATTTCACACGTCCTCATACTGCTATATCTGTTTACTGCTTGATGAAATTCATCTAATGAACTTGATGTCATATTCTTCACTGATGAAGCATATGAGATTGTAAGCTACACTAATTCATCTGCAGGATGATCAACCCAAAACTACTGAATGGGTCCTCGATAGTGGATGTACAAATCACATGACTGGTGACAAGAATCTATTGATGGATGCTCCATTATCACCGTCACCTCTGAAGCATATCATCTTTGTTGATAAAGACAAAAGTCAGGTATTGGGTCTTGGTAAGGTTGCAATCTCTAAGTATAAACACATGGACAAAGTCATGCTTGTTGAGTCCTTAGGATACAATCTCATGTCAGTCTCAATGCTTTGTGATCTTGATATGGTTGTTGTCTTTGGCAAGTATCGCTGTGTTGTGATTATGGAAGCTGACAATTCCAAAGTCTTCGAAGGCTTTAGGAGAGGAGATCTGTATATTGTTGATTTCTCTACAGGACCACAACCAGCCGTGTGTCTACTTGCAAAAGCTTCAGAAGGCTGGCTATGGCATCGACGACTTGGTCATGCAGGCATGAGGAATTTGCACACACTTGCGAAGAAGAAGCATGTCATTGGCATTGAGAATGTCAAATTCCTCAAGGATCATTTATGCGGAGCCTGTGAAGCTGGAAAAATGACCAAGGCCAAGCATCCAGCAAAGACTATCATGACCACTACCCGTCCATTCGAATTGCTTCACATGGACCTCTTCGGACCTAATCATTATTCAGCAGTCACTAATGATGCATCTCTATATGGTTTTGTCATTGTTGATGATTATTCTCGATATACATGGGTACACATTGTTACTTACAAACATGAAGTGCAGGAAGTCTTCAAACGATTTTCCTCGAGGGCTTCAACCAACTTTGGTGTGAAGATCAAGCATATCAGAAGTGACAATGGGACTGAGTTCAAGAATTCCGGCCTTGATGCCTATCTTGATGAACTTGGTATTACTCATGAATTATCTGCTCCCTATACTCCTCAGCAAAATGGCGTCGCAGAGCGCAAGAACAGAACTCTCGTTGAGATGGCTTGCACTATGCTTGATGAATACAAAACGCCTCAGCGTTTTTGGATTGATGCAATTGATACTGCGTGCCACATCATCAACAGAGTATATCTTCACAAATTCTTCAAGAAGACTGCCTATGAACTCCTCACTGACAAGAAACCCAATGTGAGTTATTTCAAAGTCTTCGGTGCTAAATGTTGGATTAGAGATCCTCACCACAACTCTAAATTTCCACCGAAAGCACATGAAGGTTTTATGCTTGGTTACGGAAAGGACTCGCACACCTACAGAGTCTTCAACATTGTTCTTCACAAGATTGTTGACACTGTAGATGTGCGGTTCGATGAAACTAATGGCTCGCAAAGAGAGCACCTACCTTCTGTGTTCGATGAACCAGCACCTGAGGATGCTATCAAGCTCAAGGCAACTGAGGATGTCATTCCTACTGAAGAATCTGCTGAAGAATTCATTCCTATTCATGAAGAACGTCGAGCTGATGCACCTGAAGAACATGATGAAGAAAATGGTGCTGAAGAAAATGCTGATCAAATTCCTCAGCGACAACCAGCTCATCCTCGCGTTGCAAAAGAAGTGCAAGTGGAGAAGATCATCGATGACATTAGCGCACCAGGTCCTCTCACACGCTCAAAAGCTTCACATTTATCTAACTTTTGTGGGCACTATGCTTTTGTCTCTATCACAGAGCCCACTAAGGTAGATGAAGCATTTATGGAGCCGGAGTGGATTCAGGCTATGCAAGAAGAATTACATCAGTTCGAGCTAAACAATGTCTGGGAATTGGTCAATCGCCCAGATCCTCGCAAGCATAATATCATTGGCACAAAGTGGATCTACCGCAACAAGCAAGATGAAAATGGCCTTGTGGTGAGGAATAAGGCACGACTAGTAGCTCAAGGCTACACACAGGTTGAAGGAATTGATTTCGATGAAACTTTTGCACCTGCTGCTAGACTTGAGGCTATTCGCATATTACTTGCTTACGCTAACCATCATGATATCATCTTATATCAAATGGATGTGAAAAGTGCATTCCTCAATGGTAAGCTTGAGGAAGAAGTATATGTTGCTCAACCCCCAGGTTTTGAAGATCCAAAGAATCCTGACAAAGTCTTCAGACTCAATAAGGCCCTCTATGGCCTCAAGCAAGCCCCTCGGGCATGGTATGATACATTGAAGGAATTCTTCGTGAAGAATGGCTTCACACCCGGTTCACTCGACCCTACTCTCTTTACTAAATCTTATGATGGTGAATTGTTGGTGTGCCAAATATATGTTGATGATATTATCTTTGGCTGTATTGACCAACATTATAGTGATGAATTTGCCTACATGATGAGTGAAGAATATCAAATGTCTATGATGGGAGAGTTGAAATTCTTCTTAGGTCTTCAAATCCGTCAGCAGCGCAATGGCATATTCATATCTCAGGAGAAATACCTCAAAGATGTACTGAGGAAATTCGGCATGCAAGATTGCAAAGGCGTCAAAATTCCTATGCCCACAAATGGCCATCTATGCACTGATGAAAATGGTATTGACTTTGATCACAAGGTATACCGCTCCATGATTGGTTCTTTATTGTACTTATGTGCATCTAGGCCAGATATAATGCTTAGTGTTTGCATGTGTGCCCGATTTCAAGCTGCACCGAAGGAATCACACCATAAGGCTGTGAAGCATATTCTTCGATATCTAGCTCACACACCAACACTAGGATTATGGTACCCCAAGGGCTCTTCTTTTGATATCATTGGATATTCTAACTCTGACTATGCTGGTGATCGTGTGGACCGCATGTCAACATCTCACACTTGTCATTTCCTCGGACGATCTTTGGTCTGTTGGTCCTCGAAGAAACAAAACTGCATATCACTGTCTACTGCTGAAGCTGAATACATTGCTGCTGGCTCATGTTGTGATCAACTGCTTTGGATGAAGCAAACCCTCAAGGACTATGGCTTCAACGTGAAGAATGTGCCTCTCCTCTGCAACAATGAGAGTGCCATCAAGATTGCTCACAACCCAGTTCAGCACTCGAAGACAAAGCACATTCGAATTCGTCATCATTTTCTTCGTGATCATGTGTTGAAGGGCGACATCTCCATCGAGCATGTGAAGACTGAAGAACAGCTAGCTGATATCTTCACCAAGCCCTTGGATGAGAAGAGATTTAGCAAGTTGCGGTGTGAGCTAAATATCTTAGAGTCTTCGAATGTTCTTTGAAAAGGACACACATCCTAACACTTATGCAAAATTGATGACTTAGATGTGCAACACATGAAGAAACGTTTTTCTTCAATCAATGAAGAATAACACTCTAAGTGTGAAGAAATTAATGAAGAATTTGATTCTCAGAACCCTACGACAATTGTACGCGGTGTCTGAAATCATCATTCTTATACGGTGGGCCACGCCACCACAAAAAGTTGAAAATCTTCAATTTGAGTTTTTCCTCATTTTTGAAATTCTTTAGTTTTTCAAATTCTTCAACTTTGCAAAATCTTCACTGTTTCCGTCGTTTTTCTTCATTGGCTATATATATATATATGAGTTATGTCCTCTACAGCATTCACTTATGGCTATTTCCTCAGGTTGTGTTTCTGCTAAGTGAATGTGATCGGACCCTTCCCCCTCTATGCTATACTCAACCCAGTCTATTCACAAATTCTTCATGTGCGTTCTATTTGAAACTCATTCAAAGTCTTCACTGTGTCCTTGTCAGCTGAAGAAATTGCGAACAAAACTTTAAAACAAATCTTATCCAGATTTTCGGTTTTACCGCTCAAACCGTTCCGCATCCCATGATGCATTATTATAATCACCCACAATCTTACACGACCTCATATGCATAGTACATGGGTGACACATGTCGCGTGAAGGAGAAAGGGCAGGGGCATGTTCGTCCCAAAATCTTTGGGCGAACAGTTTTTACCGTGGCTATAAATACCCCTCTCCCCTTCCTCACTTCAACTACTCCGCTCGGTCGCTGTCTCTCGCTCGAGCTCCTCAAACCCTAGCACCGCCGCTACTCTATCGCCGCTGGTGAGGAAGAGCTTCACTGCCTCGACCTCGTCGCCGTCGTACTCGCGCCGGCTCCGGAAATCTTCACTCCGCCGCCGCCGTAGCTATCTCCCTCTGCCAAGTTATGGCGTGGGAGATCGAACCAGACAAACTTCACATCTGTTCATCTCAGTTCGTCGTGTTCTTCAGTTCGGGTAATTAAAAGTTACTTTTATTACTCACTTTGATTCTCAAGTTTTCCTGAAAATCTTCAAAGGTGTTTTATTCTTCAAATCTTCACACATATGAACACCTCACACACTGTATGCCCTTGATCCATCTCTCTAAGCACTCATTTTCTTCAAGATTCCTCAATTGTGCGGATTTTCGATCTGTACAACTCTGGAACCTAAGACAAGAACGCTTACTGAAATTCCTCAAGGCTCAACTGGTCAAATTCCTCAAAACTTGTCTTTTCGAAAAATCTTCTGAGAACGCATATGACCTCTCCAAATTCCTCGCACCTACACTCTGTTCACAGGTACTCATGTCCGCTGCTGAATCACTAGGTTCTCATCAACTTAACTCATTTACAGCGTTCCTCGAAGAAAAACTGCATACTTCTTTAGAGTGCTCAATTGTTCAAATTCCTCATCTGAAGAAAATGGCTGAAGGAAAGAGACCGCAGAAAGGAGGAAAGAAACCGGAGGTCATGACAGCTTTCGAAATCCCTAATGAAATATACAAGGATTATTGCACACCTGATGAAGCCAAGTTTGGCAAAGAAAACAAGAATCAGCGCAAAGTGCGCATCCAGAGGATTGAACGAAGATGGGCACGAGAATGGAGGGAATATCGATATGTTACTCCTAAGTACAAGAAGAAATTCGCCTTAAATCCTCCATGCCCAAGAGCTCCATTGGCACCTGGCCAAGTAGCTGATCCCACCAGCATCAAGCGTGGTGAGGACTTTCCTGAAGAATGGGCTAGGCGCCAAGCAAAACTGGCAAGACAAGCCAAGGAGGCAGTGAGGAAATTCAATGAGGATTCTGCCGCTGCTGCTGCTGCTGAGACCTCGGTCAAGCCGAGGAAATCAATGCCGAAGAAGCCTGCTCGTAAGCCAAGTGCTTCACCTTCAGCGCCCTCACGGCCAAGTTCCTCAGCTGCGCCCTCACGACAAATTCCTCAGACTGCTACTGCTCCATCAAAGTCCTCAGCAGCTCCCTCCAAGTCCTCAACTCCTGTGCATCTGGCTACATGCCAAAGGACTCAGGGTTTCTCAATTGCTTCTGGTGTCTCAGCAAGTTCCTCAGCTGCACCAATGTCCTCATCAGGCCCCTCTCTGTTGAAGACAAAAGCAACAGCTGGACGCGGTCCTCGGCCAAGTCCAAGGAAGAAACAGGTTGCATTCCAAGTGCCCTCTGATGATGAGGCCTCTGATGAAGAACTTGCTGAAATCATCAGAGACAGACAAGCAAAGGCCGCTAGAGCCAAAGGCACATCGGTGCCACTGCTTTTGGATCCGAAGAAGATCCTTGACTACATTGACCTCTGGCACCAGGATCCAAACACTCCAATGCCTGATCTGCCTCTGACTCCTGGTCAAAGTCACATGCTGACCCATTTCATCTCTCAAGAGAAATGGAAATTTGAGAAGGCTCATGAGATAAAGAGAGCTCAAGCAAGAAAGGAGAAGCTTCTGAAGAAGAACGTTGTCAGACTGACACCTGAAGAACTTCTCAAGGCTTAATCTGAAATCCAAGCCCTCAGCAAGGACTTCGATGCATACAATGCTGATTGGCAAGGAGCCAAAGTGTGATTCGTCAACCTGACAAAGAAAATGACAACTGTTGCAACCCCATCGCAACAAGAAAATCCTCAGGCTGCAAACTTTGCTCAGCCTACTGAAGAACATGCCATCACCGCTGATGACTTTCAGCCTGCTGATGAAAACACAAGTTCCAGGGCTGATGACTCCATTCCAGCCGCTGAAGAAATTGCCAGGGCATCCACTAGTGGTGCGCCTGAAGAATCTGAAGAACTCAGGGCAACTGCATCAGATGCGCCTAAAGAAAATCAACCACAGTCCTCAGCTCCTCCCGCGCCAACACCAACTCCAATTCTTCCTTCTGCCTATGAAGTGAAGAAGACCAAGGCTGCAGAGCGAGCTGCAGTGAAGAAAAGGAAGGCATCAGCTGCGTCAAATTCTTTGGCTGCAAAGAAAATAAAGCCAATGACCAGCTCTCTTGAAAATCCTATTGATGCCGTTCCGATTTCCTCCATGTCATCAAAGGAAATTGTTCCTTATGGAGAAGACTACAAGATCCCAAGCGGATCTGATGAAGAAAATCATTCTGCTGCTACGTCAGAGCAGTTTGATGAAGAAATTGAAGTGGAAGCATTCCCTTCAACTCCAGTCGTTTCCTCACCTATGCCTCAGTTCACAGCTGAAGAGGCTGGTGTTGAGGAAATTGAAAAAGAAGATGAAGATGTGGATATTGGATGCACAACACCAGTAATTAATGATGACTTTTGGGAAAGTCAGCATCCCAATACTCCTCTCTTCACTCCTATTCAACAGATTCCTCAGTTCCCGGCTACAACTGTTCAAATGGGCTCTGAAGAAACTCATCCCACTTCATCTGTTCATGAAGAAATTCCACCCGCTAGTGCTGAAGAACCTGCTGCAGTTGATCCTCAAGTTGCACAAGAAGAGGAACCAGAAATTCCTCAGCCTGAAGCACCTGAGCTCGTGATTCCTGAGGTTGTGCTGCAAATCACTGACACTCCTTTGCCCAAGCCGAAGAATCCGTTCTCAAGCAAGCAAAAATTCAAGGCTGAAGACTTCTTCTCTGAGCATGTGTTCTTCACAGACTATAATCCATATGACTCTGCTCGCATAAGGAAGAGGCATTTCTGGACTGCTACTCAAGCCAACTTCTATTCCTCAGTGCTCTTTGACAAGGACAAAATCTTCGATCATGAACATATTCGTCATGTGGATATGGAATCTCTGCCATGCTTCGAGCCAGTCCTTAGTGTTATTCACGATGAAGGACTACTGAATTTCTGCACTGATATCTGTGATTGGAATGAAGAACTCATTCTTCAGTTCTACGCCACACTTCATATCATCGAAGATGCTGAAGACGTCAATTCATGGGTGCTGGATTGGATGACCGAAAACACTCACTACAAGGCACCAGCAACTGAATTGTTTCGTGTCCTTCCTCTTGATCCTCCCCATGACAGTGCACGTTGCATCTACAATGACCCTGAACTGACGAATCATTATATGCAAGTGCTCATGAAGCCTTTGAAGCCAGGGCAGGCCCCACGAACCAAATTCCTCGTCAAGGACTTGCTCTATGTGCCCTGGACTGTCTATCGAATCCTGACGAAGACAATGAGTCCAATCAAAGGCCACGACTCAAATGATAAAGATGTCGTTGGCATCATGAAGAACATGCTTTTCAACATCATTCAGGGCGTTCCCGTCAACTTCCATGATTTCTTCATGAGGACTCTGGCTAATGTTGCTATGTCACCTTTTGAGCTGAAGCCCTATGCGCCTTGGATTATGAGATTCATAAGGGCAAGATCTTCACTGAATTACAAGGCTGACACTCTGGACCATGGTAGCTACTTGCCTCCCATTGAAGTCCTCAAGCGACCAGTTTCATCATCTGATGACAAAGGCAAGGCAGCTGCTGTGATCGATGAAGGCACTCGTCCATTGGATGGTCAATTTCGTCTGGCTACTTCTTACTCCACCAATGACAACTCTGCTACACATGACACTGCCGCAAATACCTCAGCCAAGCAAAAGCCTCAAGCCACAGCTCCCAGGGTGATGACTGACCGTGAGTTACTCCTCAGTCTTCATCAGAAGGTTGATCGCAATCACAAATGGGTGAAGCGTCAGTTTGCTGCAATTCTTCACAACATGACCTCAACCCATAATGCTGTGAAGAAGAACCACTATCACCTTCATGAAACCCTCAACCGCACCTGGGCTGTTCTCACTCATGTATATACTGCGGAAGAACTGAAGACTATGGGTCTCCAGGAAGCTTTTGACTGGTCTGCACCACCTCCGAAGAAATTCAAGAGAGTCAAAGTTCCTGATCTGGTGGCCAGCTCTTATTCTTCATCGCGTGAAACTGATGAGCATGAAGATTTGGACGACACTGCGGCAGGCCCTACTTCAACAAACAACCCCGACAACGCTGGCGCTCCTCCATCAACTTGAAATTCTTCAGGGGCGTTAGTCCTCAGTTTCGATCCTTTTGGTCATTTGATGACAAAGGGGGAGAAATCTGAGTTAGTCTTCAAGCGGGTTTATATTATGGGCGTTTTTGTTAAGTTACAACTCTCGTTCTTCCGAAACTTTTTATTGGATCGAGTTGTAATCTTAAACCCGATGGTTCCCTGATACTTTTGGACGGTGCATGGTGCTCTGATACTTTTGATGCATTGTGCTCTGATACTTTTGATGTGTTATTCTGCATGCTTATTCGTCATTAATACTATTGCACGGATGCTGAATTTCATCAGGCACCATATTTCATCATGCATTTCAAATTCTTCATATTATATATCAAATGCGTGTATGAATTACAAGATATAGGGGGAGATCTCCATGATTCAATTCTTCAAATGTGCATTGCCTCAAAAGCAAATTCCTCACTATGCACATATTCAGGGGGAGTTCTTCTATATCTTGCAATCAGATTCCTCAATATCAGTATTTACACTTCATATGTTTATCCCCGTTGAAAACTTAACCTATGTTGTCATCAATCACCAAAAAGGGGGAGATTGTAAGTGCATCTAGTGCCCCTTAGTGATTTTGGTGTATTGAAGACTTATAGGTTAAGGGACTGATGCGTTTGTGAGTGTACACAGGTCTATAAGTCTATGAGGAGTTTGATATTTACAAAGAAAGTCGACCCCTAAAAATGAAGTTCTTCGACTGAAGACTTTGATATTCTGAAGACTTTCTGAAGACTTTGAAAGTGAAGAAATTGGTGTGACCTTGAAGACTTGATATTCAATTGAGGAACATGAAGCGTGAAGACCTTTGTTTTCGTAGTTTCATTTTCTCTTTCTTGAGTCATAGGAAACACCGTACTATTAAAGGGGGTCGAGGAAATACTAAGGAAAAATTTCCATGTGATGCTCAACTCAAAATCCTACACCTACCAAATCCCTTCGAGTGAAGCCATTGGAAATCTCATACAGTTCAGTCAATTTCTTCAGTAACAGAGAAGCAGTTCTTCTGGTCACTGATGACTTTGCTCTGACTGAGGAGTTAGGAATTCGCCAGTGCGAATTGCCTACACAGTGAGGAACATGATAGCCCTGAGGAATTTGAGAGTCAAATTTCCGACCGTTGCTGTGCTGCGCGCCGGCTGTCCCAAAATATCTTATCCACCTAACGGTCATATCATTGAAGGGCATTTATGTCTTATCATGTCGGGCTGCTCCCTAGGCTATAAATAGCCGCCCCCTACAACCACTAGTTGGTTGGCTGCTCCGAGAGAACTTGACACTTGTCATTTGAGAGCAACCCATCCTCCGAGGACTTTGAGCGAAAATCATCAAGTGAGGAAAATCCAAAACCAAACCCCCACAAACCCAAAGTGATTGAGCATCACTGAAGAAATTGATCCCGCGTGGATCCGACGCTCGTTACCTTTGAAGATTATGCTTCTTCCAGACGGTTAGGCGTCAAGGTCTAGAGCATCCAAGAGGAATTGTGGATCGCCGAGTGACCAAGTCTATGAAGGTTTGGAAGTAAACTGAAGACTTACCACGAGTGATTTGACGAGACCTGCGTGGTCTTAGTTCAAGGAGAATACGGTGAGGACTGGGTGTCCTGAGTTGCGGCTCAGAGACTGGGTGTCCGGGACTGCGTGTCCTCGAGTTTAAATACTCAGCCGCTCCAACCAGACGTACAACTGAGACAGCAGTTGGAACTGGTTTACCAAATCATTGTCTTCACCAACTAACTGGTTCTCTCTCCTCAACCCTTTCATTTCCTCATTACTGTGTTGAATGTTGTTCATATCTGTGCTTGAAGACTTTGACTGAAGACTTTCACAAATTCCTCAGTTCAATTTCTTCAGTCTGTTTGTCTTCATCTTGTTATCCTGTGTTTACGCTTTCTGTACTCTGTGCTTGTCTTCATTTCATCATGATGACTATGTTTGTATCCTGTTATGTTTACTTCTGAGTACTTATTCCGCTGCAAGTAGTTCTTCGCTAAGGAATTTCCTCACCAGCAAATTCCTCAGTGAAGAATTCATAAAAATCGCCTATTCACCCCCCCCCCCTCTAGTCGATATAACGCACTTTCAATATCAAAGCAGTCCATCCTGCATTTGGAATGCTTCTGGAGTAATCCAGATGGTCGAAAGTAATTGGTTTTGACATCCAATCTCGGGATTCCGCTGGGGTGGACCGTGTGGCGCGTACTTTAGTAGGTGCCGCACTATTGTTCCGTATTATCACGTGAAGTGTGTTTACTGTTTTGACTTCTTGTGGGAAAGTCTTTTGTTTTCCGGTGCTCTGCTTGTGTGGCTCGTCATCGTCTTCGCTTGGTGTGTCGAGCCCCTTGTGTTCGGCGTTAAGTCTGCCGGATTGTTTGAAGACCCAACAATCTAGGTGGTGTGGTTTGCAGGCTTCCCGGGGGTACTGTGGATTTGACATATCCTGTCCAAAATTTTGTTTAGGTTGGATAGCTCGTCACTGTTGTCTTTAAGAGGCAGTGTTTTGTTGTTCAGCCGAGAGCTTTTGAATCCGGCGTTGACCGCCGTGTTTTTTGGGCCATTTTCTTTATTCCGGCGCTGATCTTTTCTGCGTCGTGATTTCCCATTTCCATCTCTGACCTCGGATGTACTTGGGTCGCTGGTGCTGCATCTTGCCAGCCAGCTATCTTCTCCTGCGCAAAAGCGGGTCATGAGGCTCGTTAGCGCGGCCATTGTTCTTGGTTTTTCCTGGCCGAGGTGTCTGGCGAGCCATTCGTCTCGGACGTTATGTTTAAAAGCTGCTAAGGCTTCGGCGTCCGGACAGTCGACTATTTGGTTCTTTTTGGTGAGGAACCTGTTCCAGAATTTGCATGCTGACTCTCCGGGTTGTTGAGTTATGTGACTTAAATCGTCTGCATCCGGAGGGCGGACATAAGTCCCCTGAAAATTTGCTCTAAACGCATCCTCGAGCTCTTCCCAGCTTCCAATGGTATTTTCTAGGAGGCTTTTGAGCCAATGCCGAGCTGGCCCTTTGAGCTTGAGGGGTAGGTATTTTATGGCATGGAGATCATCTCCTCTTGCCATGTGTATGTGTAGGATGTAATCCTCAATCCAGACTCCGGGGTCTGTTGTTCCGTCATATGGCTCCATGTTACGGGTTTGAATCCCACTGGAAATTCATGATCCAGTACCTCATCGGTGAAACATAGTGGGTGTGCGGCGCCCCTGTATTTAGGTGTGCCGTTATCTTCGAACACTCGGTGTGTTGTGTTGCTCTCTGGAGCCCTCTTTTTTGGCCCGTAAATGGATCTGACCGGGCCATCCTTTTTGCGAGGATCTTTATGTGTATCATGTGCCGGCATGTGTGCGGCGCCGCTTGCCATTCTTAGCCTGTCATCTGGTCGTCTATCCGGCCAGGCGGCCTCTTTGCTTTTTGATTGTGGTGGCTCTACGGCCTCCTCATCGAATTCGGGCAACAGCTTGCGCTTCGGGTAGCTTTTTGCTTGATGACTATTGCCGTATTTGTCTGCGGTCTTGAGTACTTTGTTCCATCTTATTCTGAGTACGTCTTCCGATTTTTGAGCTTCTGCTTCTGCTTCTTCAAACTTCTTGCAGTGGAGACGAGCCTTTTGTGAAGGCTTTTATGCTCCGGTGATGTGTTCGGCGTGAGATCGTCTGGACTGTTGTTTTCGTCGGGGATGGGTTGCTTGTCCAATTCATCCTGTTCGGATGGTTGCTTGGTTGCATGTTCGTCCTCCACTGGTTCGCCCTGCTCTATGGCTGGGTCGTTATGGGTGCTATTGTTATCGAGGCGGGACTTCGGGCGGCGCTTGCGTCGCCGTTTTGGTTGCTTCACCGCGTCCCGTTCTTCCTCGTTATCGCTTCCTTTTGGTGTATCCACCATGTATATGTCATGAGTTGAGGTGGCTTTCTAGTGCCCTGTAGGCGCTGGTTCTTGGTCGTCTCTGGCATCGTCGTCCATACCGTCGATGTCTTCAGAGTCGAAGTCTAGCATGTCGGTTGGGCTTTGAATTTCTTCGTCGTCCGCATCCCGACCATCCTGACCGTAATTCGGCCAGGGCTCTCCTGATAGCGAGAGATACTTTAGCGAATTCAGGATGTCGCCAAAAGGTGAGTGTTGAAAGATGTCCGCGGCGGTGAACTCCATGATCGGCGCCCAATCAGATTCGATTGGAGGGGGCGCTGGAGGTTCGGAGTCCGGCGAGGAGTCCGGCACCTCGGAGTCACGAGTGGCGCAAAGGACAAGGTTAGTATTCGGATCCATCGCCGTAGAGGTTGCAGCCCCCGAGGCGGTGTCTAGCCACCCATCCTCGATCTGCACGGTCAGCTCTGAATTAAGGATCGGAGCGGACTCATGTGCGGCTTCCAGGGCACTATCCGGCAGCAGAGCTAAATCATGCCCATTGAGACAGTGCGGCACGCTCGGCTGTGGCTCGAATCCATCGAAGATCAAGTCTCCGCGGACGTCAGCCGTGAAGTTTAGGCTTCCAAGTCTGACCTGGTGGCCAGGGGCGTAGCTTTCGATCTGCTCCAGATGGCCAAGCGAATTGGCCCGCAGTGCAAAGCCGCCGAATACGAAGATCTGTCCGGGGAGAAAAGTCTCACCCTGGATTGCGTCATTGTTGATGATCGAAGGAGCCATCAAGCCTATCGGTGACGACATAGAGGAACTCTCAATGAAAGCACCAATGTCGGTGTCAAAACCGGCGGATCTCGAGTAGGGGGTCCCGAACTATGCGTCTAGGCGGATGGTAACAGGAGACAAGGGACACGATGTTTTTACCCAGGTTCGGGCCCTCTCGATGGAGGTAAAACCCTACTCCTGCTTGATTGATATTGATGATATGGGTAGTACAAGAGTGGATCTACCACGAGATCAAGGAGGCTAAACCCTAGAAGCTAGCCTATGGTATGATTGTTGTTGTGATTGTTGTTGTGATTGTTGTCCTGCGGACTAAAACCCTCCGGTTTATATAGACATCGGAGAGGGCTAGGGTTACATAGAGTCGGTTACAATGGTAGGAGATCTAAATATCCGTATTGCCAAGCTTTCCTTCCACGCCAAGGAAAGTCCCATCCGGACACGGGACGAAGTCTTCAATCTTGTATCTTCATAGTCTTGGAGTCCGGCCAATGATGATAGTCCAGCTATCCGGACACCCCCTAGTCCAGGACTCCCTTAGCATGTACGAAAGAAAAACTACTGATGGGGTCGCTACGACTTAAACCCTAAACCCTAAACATGATTTAATTCCCTGGCTAGGTAGAACCTGTCGAAGGAAAGACGGCTGGCACCCTCAGATCATACGATGCTTTTGTGTAGTTCCACTAAAATCGACCTGAGCATCCCTGATGGCAAAGATATTGAAGAAGTGTGATTAGAATAATAGTACTAGCACTAGTTCATGAGACATAAACTCATCACAAGTAGAAGCCAGTAGAAGTAGAGAAAGATCGACATGGAAATGGAGCTACGGCAGTGGAGCAAGCCGGCTCCAAAAGGAAGATGGACTACCTGGGACGTCGGGCTGTAGCTAGCAGGGCGGTTGGGACGCGACATCAGCCCATACCATGGTGACCCTCGATTGGGACGCACCGACTGTGGGTTTTCTCCCTCGCCGATGTCGACCGCGTCTACGTAGAACATTGTTCTCTTCCCCCAGCTGCGGGATCAGGCCCGTCGTTCTATGCTTGTGAAGAGAGCAACCTTAGCAAGCAGGCTTGTAGCTTAGGCTCCTGATAGTGTATACATATTGGTTTTCTTTTTCTCTCCATATCAACCATTTTATATTGTGTACGTGTCATTGAAGAGTGAAATGATGGTTGCTTCTTCCGACTAACTTACTGTGTGATTTGACTGCTCCTTAGTGGCCCCTACACGTACTTCCCCTACGTGTATGCAATAGTCACACGTACACATGGACGCAAAACGCACGCGACGCCCTAATGCATGCATGTCCGAGAACACGACGGAACACACACGGTCACGCTAAGTGCTCAACCTACACGTGCATGCACACACATACTCAGTCAGGGTGAGCTAGTGACCGTATAAACACCGGAAAATATATATATTGAGCGCAATGAGCGTATTATGAAGTCCACTGACCATATTTTTACAAATATACAGTGACAGATTCTTGTATTTATCTCGTTTGAAATTAAGCCATATTAACCAGAGAGGAGGCAGTATGGACTAGCATTACTTTGGCCTTGTTTGGATACTCTAACTCAGTTAGAGGTTAGAGTTAGATTCTAACCCTGAACTAACCGTGAACTAACTCTAGCCAAAGAGGTGTTTAGATGACAGGGTTAGATGGAGCGCGGATACGGCGAAGCGCCTTCACGGGCATTGCGAGAGGGAGGGAGGAAGATGATGAGAAGCTTCGAGGAAGTGGCGAGGGATTTGCTGCGGCGAGAGCGAGAGAAAAATATGTTTTTTAGTGCTCTAGAGAAGAACTAACCCAAATAAGCACCTCTTGGGTGGGTTAGATTTTTTGGATGGGTTAGATGCTTCTAACCCAAACTAACCCTCCTGTTTGGATACTTTTGGGTTAGTTGAGTACAAACTAACCCAAACTAACTCTAACCCATGGATCCAAATAGGGCCTTTGCTGTGTCCCGTCAACTTGCCGAACAAGGAGAAGGTTGCAGGACGGGAGAAGCTTGTGCGCGGTGGCTCGCAGGACAAGGAGAAACTTTTGACTAATGCAAGATCTCCCTCGCTCAGGCAGTGGACATGCAACAGTTAATTCGGTGTCAGATTGCCAAAAGCATACACTATACTACTAGTGCTACTATTGTTCGACTTCCCAAATAGGCGAACGGCCAAGCGCAAAGTTTACTAGTACTAGTACCACTACTATAGTCTATAAAGGTACGTACTATACTAGTACTAGGAACCGGATGGAGGAGCGTCTGCACTCTTACTATAATTTTAAAATGTGATAAAGCAATCTTCAACACATTTGGTTCTCTTCGAGGGTTCTCGCATGTGATAATGGAAGTTGATTGCATGGAACACTCGCCACAATTCTCGCTTAATTCTGGCTCATATCCTGTTACAAATAGTACCGCTCGGTAATATTTCCTCTTTTTTTGTTATTCAGCATGTAAACAGGTCAACAAACCTTGCGACGCATCTTCGTGCGAACTGTGCTTGCTGCACTTTGAATGTGGCCGAGAGCTGGCTTGATGAAACACCTCGCTTCCTACTTATTTTTTTGCGGGGTACCTCGCTTCCTAGTGACCAGTGTCTTGGCTTATCGTCCTAAGAATGCTTATATATGAATAAAGCTATCTCATTTAGCCGCAAAAAAGATTAAGCCATATTAACCGAAAAGGAGCGGGTATGGACTAGCACTACTTTTTGGTGTGTCCCGTCAACTCGTAGAACGAGGAGAAGCTTGCAGGACAAGGTGAAGCACGCTTATGCCTTTTGACTAATGCAACCTACCCTCGGTGGACATGCATCAGTCCATTCGGTGTCAGATTGTCAGAGGCATACACTATAGTACCCAACATGCGGAGTACCATCATTGTTCGACTTCACGAAGAGGCGAAGAGCCAAGAGCAGTAGTACGAGTAGTACTACTACTAGAACCGCATGGTGGAGCGTCTGTACTCTTATCTTTTTTATCTCTGATAAAGTACACGTTTATTCCGGAGATGGGCACGGCAGCCCAACATGTAATGAATGATATCGATCAACCAACCATGCTCGAATATGTCTTGGCCTCCGTGCGAGCCCGTCTGTGTGTTCTCGCTCCTCGTCTCTCTCAAGGAACGGCGGGTTGGCTCTTTGCCGTCAATTGAGATCGGTTTGCTCACACTCCTATCCCACATGTCAGTGATATGCCAAGAGGAGGTGCGTTGACCGACTGGCCATACGCATACTTGGTTTTGCACCTTCATACTACTCCTCCCTCTGTCACAGTTTACAGGGCGCGCTTCATTATGATGCATTTCTCTCAATGCATTTCCACCACCAGAGAGACTTTAGACGCGTTTGGTTTAATGCTCAATTAATTAGGGCGTTGTAACCGCAATCAAGTCCACAATTTTCTCTCCATGTACTCTGTACTACTACGGAGTGGAGTAAGTGCATGCATGTGTGTACCCGGGGTGGAAGCACTGCATGCATGTGTGTACGCATTATTCCCTCTAGTAATAGACGCCGTGCTATAACTACCAATGCTAT
The DNA here is from genome assembly GCA_963921465.1 of Triticum timopheevii. NCBI lineage: Eukaryota > Viridiplantae > Streptophyta > Magnoliopsida > Poales > Poaceae > Triticum > Triticum timopheevii. Next base: position 204,702,352 of record OY997268.1, read on the forward strand.
TTTTCAGGCTGATCGCTAGTCTCCTTGGTCCCACAGATTTGTTTTCTTTTTTCTGAAGCGCGATGTATAAATAGTGAAGGATGGAGTAGTATGAGCAGATTCAAAGAAGAGCGTATTGATGGTTGCTTCTTCAGAGCAACTTACAGTGGGAAAGGTGGGGCTTATGATTTGACTGCTCATTACTCACTATTAATGCGGCGCAACGACCGGGCTGAGTCTCCCATGCGGTTTTGCACTACCCCCTCGGTTCTTAAATATAGTTTGGAGTATTTGTCTTTCTAGAGATTTCAACGAGTGACTACTCAAATATTTGTCTTTTTAGATATTTCAAATGGACTAGCACATATGGATGTATATATACATATTTTAGAGTTCATTTTGCTCCGTATGTAGTCACTTGTTGAAATCTCTAGAAAGACGAATAGAATATTTAGGAACGGAGGGAGTACACATACGAAGCAAAATGAGTGAATCTACACTCTAAAATATGCCCGTTTGAAATTTGTAAAAAGTCAAATATTTAGGAAGGAAGGAGTATAATTTTGTGCATGGCACATGGACCCGGATGATGAAGAGGATTTTAGCAATGCTATCAAGCTTCCATCTTTTGTTTACATAATTGACGTACTATACAAATAATTTTCCAGCGACATGAAATTGTACAATGGTGTGAGCTTTCAGCTTTTGTTTCGCGTGTCTTGCCATCGATGCTCTTTCGAAAACAATAAAAAAACTAACTTCCTTGCTAATGCATGTCAATTATTAGCAGAACAGAGCTAATAATTACATCACAACTGAAGACAGAGTTGTGATAAGGTGTTAAATTAAAATGGATCCATGCTTTCATTGGCAGCAATGTCCCCCCAGCTCTGTCTAATTCAACAAGGCATGTTGGGGGAAAAAAGTAGCTGTCTGGAGCATGCAACATTCCGATCATTTTGTGCAGTTCCACTAAAATAGAGCTGAGCGTCCCTATTCCAAAGATATTAAGTGTGATTACGATAATAGAGGACTGCTGATGAAACAATAAACACACAAATAGAAGTCGGTCACCTTTGCAGTCTCTCTTAAGACTAACTAGTTGGAGAAGATTAGGCTCGGAGTTGGATGAGGAGGATAGAGCAAAACCAATCTCCCTTTGTGCAGTCGCACTGAAATGTAGAGACGTTCCCCATGTGACATTTTAGTAAAACTGCACAACACACTCTTAAGAAAAAAGTGATTTGTGCAGTTCACTAAAAGGTCGCAATAGCAACGAGGTGAAATGGATAGCCCTGTTTGCAAAAAAGAGGTAGAAAGGAAACAACTACTGGCCAATAACAGTCGATGACACATGTGACGACAAAAAAGAAGCATATTCCTTGCCCTAAGGGAAGATAACAACACGGTTGTGTTTGTCTAAAACGGTGTGAGGACGAGAATGCAATATGGAAAGTACGCCGGACGAGCTACATTTTGGGCAAAGAACTATGGAAGATCCACATGCAGTGACGTGGGAAGACGGATAGTGAAGCAAGGCCGGAGGGGATACCTGGAGGTCGTCGGGATGTAACTAGGTGAGCGGCGGCGGGCGGAATCTGTGAGCAGGTGGCGTATGCCCTGCCGCGCTGGAGCTTGGTCAGATAGAACGGCGTGTACCGCAGATCGGGACATGCTGCCTCGGCACCGTCGAACGGAGAAACGATGCACTTCCTCCCTTTCCCCCGGTGGACGGGATGCGGCCGGATCAGTGACCAACGGTGAGAGAGAGAGGCCACCGCACTCCCTTTCCCCCGGCGGACGGGATGCGGCCGGATCAGTGACCAACGATGAGAGAGAGAGGGGCCACCGCAGCCTTGTATGAGATACTCTGAAGAGCGACAAACCAGGCATGCAAGGCTCCATTGTATATAGTGAGCGGACTACCTTTTTCTCCATAAAAATCGTTTTATATTCTGTGTACGTGCCATTGAGCGCTATAACTTTATTTAAAAATAACGCGGCAACGTGGCAAGTCGAACTTTGTTTCGTGCACGTGTGGTACATGACCTCCCTAGGTAAACAACCGCTACAGGCGTTCAAATTAGCACGTGGGCTGCCATTTCATAAAGAAATGAGCTCCACCGTGTACCCGCGCAGGTGTGGCTGGGCACGAAGCGTGAGTACATACACGGTGCACCTATTCTCTTCTTGTATACGTACACCACCAATGTGGGGTTGTGTGAGAGAGATACAAACCTAGAGAGATATAGTGTGTGGGTTCTTGAGAGTTTTTTTTGGGGGGGGGGGGGTCAATCAAAATATGTAACATATGCAATGTGTGTGAAATAGAGTCCTGGATATAACATATATATAGAGGGGACGATCCACGAGAAGAGAGTGGAGGTATCATCGGCTTGAGGTGTCCATAGAATCGAAGAGAGGGATGATGTGTGTGTGTGTGTATGTGCGCGATCGATAAAGAGTGCCATCGGATTTGTGTGTGCCCACGTCAAAGATATAGAGTGGCTGGCCTACTGGAACGTGAGAGGGGACATGTGCAGTTTGTCTCTGTGGCATGGATACCTACCTGCAGCGCTCGACTATCGGTGTGTGGTGGGGGAAGAGGGAGGCCCAATTAACTATAGAGGTACAATGGCTGGTATATGTGTGGAGGAGGAGAGAGACCTACCTCATGTATTAAGGAGATCGATCTGCCTCATGTATTAAGGGAGATCGATCGGCATCCATGCATATGTGCAGGAGAGGAATAAGGTTGGGAGAGAGACAGAGCTAGAGTGTTGGAGGGGATGGTAGTGGAGTTGCTTCTAACAAATGGTGGGATAGGCTTGCTAGACAAACAGAGGGCACGCCCGCAATATCAATAAGAGAGGAGATGGCTGCTTGTTGTCTGTGCACGTGCGTGTGAGAGACGGGTCAGGAGGCATGCACGAATGATGAGGGGGGACGATGTGGCTGTGGTAAGCAGACGTAACTACATAGGAAGATCAATCGCCCTTTGTTAGAGAAAGGAGAGACATAACTTGTGAGGTACGTCGATCGATGGGGGGGTAGTTAAAGTCGATCTAGGTATATGTTGGGAGATCGATCGGTATACATGCATGTGTGTGTTAGAAGCAAATGAGGCACGAGGAGAAGGATAGAGAGAGAGGGATGCATGTAGGAGGTGGTATGAGAGGCATACTATATCAAGGGGGGAGGAGTGTGCGAGTACGAGAACGATGAAAAGAGTGGTGGGAGTGAGGCATGGACGATGACAAGAGAAGAGGTGAAGCTTGTGTTTGTGCTAGGCACACCTAGCTAGAGGGGCATATCAATCAATGTGTGCCATAAAGGAGTTGGGGGGCCTACACACACCATGGGTGAATGACCTAAAGTGAAAAGACGAATTTGCGCGATGGAGCTAGAGAATGCTGAGGGAGGGTGAGAGGGATGCGGGCGTGTGCATGCACAAGAGAAAGTTAGCGCTAGCTACAAAGATAAGAGGGTTGTGTGGGTGTAAAAGACAAACAGAGATCATATATACTTCATTATAAAAAGAGAATTCGGATATTTGAAGAATTTATCATAGTGTTTTAAACCGACGCATGTGTGAATATATATAACGGTGATACACATGGTGTGTTTATGAACATGTTATACTACATTTAATATATTTTATCTCTACTCTTATAAAAAAATGGAGTTGTTGATGATGGTGTGCCTGCCATCCTGCATTATAGGCCGTCCGATTTATATCTGGCAGATAGCAAGGAAACTATGATGGTTGAAGTTGGCAACAATCGTGATTGTAGATTCTTATTGAAATAGAGAAACGAATTCAAATTTAGTTCGAATTGCAGCGGTAGTATAGACACTTGGAATGCACTAAAATGTTGGTATGAGTAGGTTACATGCATTATACAACAAGCAAAAAAATTAATCGGACATAACATGGATTCATACTCCCTCCTTCCATCTATATAGGGCGTAATGAGATTTTTAAGACCGCCTTTGACTATTGACAAGATTAATAGTACCTGACATGCACAATGTGAAAATTATATCATTGAAAGAACCTTTCACAGACGAATTTAACGGTGTGCTTTGTGTAAGTTGCATGTCATATATCATTGCTCTAATATTTGATCAAAGTTAGCATCGAAAAACGCATTAGGCCCTATATAGATGGAAGGAGGGAGTAGCTTTGAATAGCATTTGTATAGTAAAACGGCGCAAGAATCTCTCTTTGTGTGGTGTGAATAGTTTTATTTTTTTTGTTTTCTTTTTAGTTGAGGTAAGTGTGAATTGATTTGGTACGTACAAGTACAATATTACTACACGTTAGGCTTGTCCCTAAAATTCAATGCGCGTCTTGTTATATCCCGAAAATTCAGATATCGTGCTCCCAAAACTGGCGCCTTCACAACCCGCGCCTTGCTATCCCGAAATTACAACGCCCGCGAAAACTCCCTCCAACTGCCAAATCTCGACACGTGAAATCCCCCTTCTATCCCTGAGCCGAAAGGGCCGCTAGTTCAAATCGGTGGGGGGTACTTTTGTAACACACCCTACATTTTGGACAAGCGCGTCCCTAAGTCATGCTTCACCCCCTCCCATCGCCCCCTTTTCGCCATTCAAAATTCCAGGCCGCCATAACCTCTCCGCTCTAGCCGTGAAACCCCACCCTCCTCCGTCTGCCACGTCACCGCTGCCCAGCCGGAGCCTCTTCCCCGACGACGTCGTCCACTGCAACAGCTCGACGTCCCTCGTCCAAATCCTCGGATGAGGATCTCGCCGTCCCGCCGGTTCAGCCGCCCTGTCCTCCACCTCCAAGGAGCTGCTCCGACGATCGCCTCGTCTATCGCGGCTGCTCCATCCCCACAACGCCGCCTTAACCTGCTCCACCGGAATCGCAGCATCCTCACCGACTCCTCGGACGAAGCCGAGGCCTACTCGGCGCCACCAAAGAGGTTGTACACTCATCACATCGCACCTTCTCCTTAACTCGACCTCCCGGCGCCGACAGTGCTCCATCCCGCACCCCCATGGAGCGGCTACCTTGAAGCCGGCTCCACGGGCGACATCTCCACGGCGGCTCTCCACCAGTGCGAGGCCCCTTCGGCGGCAGCGTCCATACCAGCCGGATCTGCTGCTGCTGCTCCGGCTCTCGCTGGCTCGCTCGCGCTGCTGCTGCTGCTCCGGCTCTCGCTCGATCGCTCGCTCGCCCAGCTGCTGCTGCTGCTCTCCCCCTCACTCGTGCTGCTGCTCTGCTCCGATTAAGCCACACCTCAGTCGACTGAATCGACTTTTGGGTAAGCCGATTTTTAGGGGTTGGGGGGGCTCGCCGGAGTTAAGGAAGAACCACCCGCAGCGGGGACGGGGGCTCGCCGGAGAGGTACCCCACTATCTATCTTAGGGTTCAGGGTGGGGGCGGGGGGCCTAGAGGGCTGGCCTGGGCGGCGGTGGCGAGTTGTTTCGGGGCGGCGAGGCAGCTCTGGGGCTGGCGGTTCGGCCGGTGGTGGCTGGCGGCTTAGGGGGGTGCACGTTGAAGATGAATTGCAGGCCCTCCCTAAACTACATGTCAAGTGCCTCTCTGCTACCATTGCGTTCAGTTTCGACAGTAGCATTCAGATTCCACAGTAAATTTCAGTTTCGACAGTTAAGTTCAGAGTCAACAGTTTTTACCTCATCTGTTGTAGTCAGGTGGTTTTTGGTGATGTTAATTTTACATCCATTTTACATCATCTATTAGAGATGCTATTAGAATCCCACTTGAGATTGACGATGTCTGTCTTGTGCTGCTTCAGCCTTGACGTCTTACGGCTCACCGGAGCTGCTCCAACGACAGAACGATCCATCACAACAGAGCAGTGCCCTGGCCGCCGTCTACAGATTCCTCAGATCTTCCTCCACACCTTCGACAACCACCTCTGCCTCAACTGCTTCAGCGACCAATCCAATGATGCTGAGGTCGACATGGCTACGGCAAAGAGGTTATACACTTGTTGCATCACTTATTACTATACATTCACGTCGATCCATTAGGGCTATTTTGGTTCAACGGAAAAACATCGATCCACTGGTTGTTACCATCACTCTAAATTTCTGCATGCTCTCCTTATATAATCTCACCATATTTTTTTCGTATGCATGTCAGATATTGTACACAGTCATGCTGAACATGTAGAGAAAAAGAGAAGAGTTTTGCGCGGCAGTACAATGTCATGCAGACATCGCTCCATGGTGGGTTCAATGGTAAACCCTCCCCACCCCTCTCCAGATTATAATCCAGAGGAAGATATCTGTTCTGAGGCGGATTCAAACGCCGCTGACCACTCCTATTTACCCCCCAAGGTGTTTGTTGTACCTTGGCATGATGATGTTAGTCATATCATGCATATGTTTCCTTGCATTGCCTACTTTTGACATCATATATGTCATCTGCTTAGTTTAGACATGTTCTGTAATGCCACATGTTTAGTTTCTATATCATATATGGAAATTATGCAGACTCGTGTCTTTTAGCCAGCCATAATATATGTGAAATGTGCAATGCCATCCTGTTTAACCAGGCATCGTATATTTGAATGATATCTTGCCCATCCTTTTCTTCATTACATTTTCATTTGTCAACAATGTTTGTACATTAAACTACTCTTCCTGTGAATCAGCCATTTGGGTGGAGATGGAAAAATCTGGAGTGAAAACAAGGCCTTCAGAGCAGACAGTGCTACCTGTCGAAGCAGATCTCTTGTTGGGTCCCGATAGCTCCTCAGAGATGGATTCAGAGACAGATGACCAGTCCTATTCCCCCACTGATGTGTATGCTCTAACTTGGCACGGTTATACTGCTCATATCATGCATACGGTGTCTTGCATTGCATAGTTTAGACATCATATACACAATATTCAACACCATGTTCTTAGTTCAGACATCATATCGAATGCCCTCTATTTAGCATACAAATCACATATGTGAATTAAATGAAGCGATCCTGATTACTTAGATAACATGTAGGTGAATTATGTCATGCGATCCTGTTTAGTTATTCATCATATCTTTGAATTATGGTATGCTATGCTATCCAGTTTAGATAGACATCATATATGTGAAATTATGTCATGCTATCCATTTTGGTTAAACAATATACATGTCAACAATTTCATGCCCTCTTTTTTCCACACTATCTATTGCATCTGTCTCTCATACAATGTCTGTACATTCAACTATGTTTCCTGTTTATCAGCCATTTGAATTGGAGCGGGTGATGCCAGTATCTAGCGGAATAAAAACACGGTCTTAAAATAAAACAGTGCTACCTCTTGGTGGAGATACCACCCCGGTTGTACATGCACAAGAACCAGCCCTACCACACATAACCCAAACTCTCGCAGATTGTACCCCTACTACGATCGACAGAGAACCAGCTTCACCCAATCTAACCCCAACCCCAGCCGATAGTAACCCAGTTCCTGTTGACACAGCACCATCTCCACCACAGAGCTCCCAAACAAGAGCAGTTAGTAAGGCAACTCCAGTGCCCAAAGGGCCAGTACTATCATGGCGAACCCCAACTCCACCAGTTAGTACACCTATTCCTGTGGATGAAGCACATCCAGCTAGTCGTAGTTTAGCATCTATCGCATTTGATGTTGTTAAATCGTATGTGCGTATCTTCCCATCTTGGAAATATTGTACTGAAGTTGAAGGAAAATGCCAGTTGCAGGTGTTTGTCCAGGAGTTATGTGTAAGTAATGTTATTCATGGCAATTACTTTGCTTCGTCCCATACATCCTACCTCCATGATGGTTATAATACAACAAATTTTCCCATTTTTATCTATAGAGAAGGACCGATTTGGAAACTCAGGATGAGGTAACCTGTGCTAATACCTCTATTATCTTCAAGAATGCTTGGTGGCAGTATCGGAATTACCTGAAGAAAACATACTTCACCGGCAAAGAAACTCATCAAATTCCCTTACGTTCTCCTGAGACACATTTACTGGACAATGACTGGGAACGCCTTATTCTGTACTGGTCCTGAACCAAGAATGTGGTAAGGTCTATGAGCTCATTTTCTATTTTTAAGTATTATATTATTGCGTCTTACTGTACTCTGTTCATGTAGAACAAGTGCCTAAACATGAAGAACAAATGTTCTAATTTAATATTCCATTGCTATCATAGTTCAAAAAGCACTAGGCGTTAATTGTGTGTTTTGCCACCGCCTTGCGCTTTACTGACCAAAGCGCATGCTTATGCGTAGTTATGCACAGATTATGCGTATTTATGCACAATGCGTTTTGCCAATGCCTAGAGCCTAGGCGCGCTTAAGCGCTCGCTTAGGCGCGCCTTTTTTAACTATGATTGATTTGCTCTTGTATCACTGTATTTACTCATACAAACTTATTTTTAAATTGAAGGATCCAATCGAAACTCCAATGGCACAGCAGGTATGTTCACGCATGTTTCTTTAACAGGTTTGCTCTTATCAATAGCTCTGTTGATTTCAATTTCAATTGTGTATACAGTTGACTTTCATATCATGCACATTACTAGCATCACAACAGGGCCAATAGTGTTTTTGTACATGTAGACCCATGGTACCCATCTGAAATCTTGTTGTGCCATGTAGTTTCCCACGCTTTGTATTCTTTGACTAATGCTTTGTCTTGAACTAATATGATTTGAACCGTGTCTCTATTTTGATTTGGCAAGACAATGCAGTGACCATAGGACATAGATATATGTTTGTTTGATGCTTTTATTATGTACTAGTACTTGGCAATAGAAGACTTGGTAGTTTAATCATGTCCACCTTACTAATGAACTGGTTCACCGAAATGAGTTTCATATACTAGTACATGCTAAACTTGTTATGTGTCTGCTTGTTTCTTCTTTTAGAATGCTGACAGAATATTGGGGAAGAGTGCCTTATTAAGCAATGGTAAAGGAAGTAATGCAGATAAGGTTCAGGATAGTGACACATCCTTGTTTGTCTTCAACAAAGCAGATAAAACAGCTGAGGAAGACTATCTTGAAGATAGCAAGACAACCCTAAAGTCATGTCTTGGTTTAGTGTTCGAGTTACTGGCCACTACCGCTTGCACAAGCTATTCAAACTCACGGTCTGAATCAGTTCGGTTTCTTGAGTCTCAACTACAAGCTGAAAGACATCGATCAGTTGTGCTGCGACAAGAAGTGGAAGGACTGCGGAAGTCCCTGGAGCATTCAGATGCATACTTTCTGGTGCAACAGCAAGCGTTGGAGGATTTTAGCGCCAAATAGGACAAAGCTAATTAGCTTGCTAAGCTTATTGCCAGCATGGTGGATACCCAGGATAACGTTTCTTGAGCTCTTCTGAAGTTGTTTCAGTTATGCTCTTGTTTTTCTGCCGCGTTTATTTGCACTGGTGGCCAATTTTGACGGCCAGTGTATGTAATATGTTGCTTTGTTCCCTATATTTGCACTGGTGGCAAACTTTGATGCCCAGTGGATGTAATATGTGTAATAGCGGTAATAGGCTAGCGTTAATTGCTTGCTTATTTATTTACTTATTGTCTTGTTTAGTTGTTTGCTTGTAGTCACTGCAGTTCTTTTTCTATGTTTTTCTAGTGGCCACAATAGCCTATTTTTGGTAACTAGGCCAAAATAATCATGGCAACACATGGATTGTTGTAACCATGGGCCTCCTGCAGGCCGTATGATCCATGGGCCTTCGTCCGGTCGTAGGATCCATTGGCCTTCTATACGGGCCGTAGGATCCATCGGCCTTCTATACGGGCCTTAGGGTCCATGGGCCTTCTACGGGCCATATGATCCATGGGCCTTCTACGGGCCATACTATCATTGGGCCTCATATGGGCCGTAGGATCCATGGGCCTTCTACGGGGCGTATCATCATTTCGCCAATCATGGGTCGTACTATTCGTGGACCATAACGGGCCGTTAATAGGCCGTATTTGATAACTGTATGAAAACAGCCCAACGGGTTTTTTGACATGAAAACAGCCCAACGTAATAACGGTCCGCAAACGGGCCGACTGTAACGACGGGCTGAATTTGGCCCACAAGCAGAAAATGACAGTAACGGGCCGTATGTAACCGAATGCTGCAAATGAACCCAAGAATCAATGGGCCCTGAGAAGGCCGAAAGATAACTTGGGCTGGAAACGGCCCAATGGAATAACGGGCCGTTAATGGGTATAAAGTGATACACTATTCATTACGGACCAGTTTCACCACGGGCCGTCAATGGGCCAAGGGTTACAAAGGTCCTCATATGGGCCGAAAGAAGTCATGGGCCACACATGGGCCGGAAGTTAAAACGGGCTGAATCATATTGGAAGGCCCAGATGACGCTACTGGGCCTAATTCGGATAGGGCATAACGGGCCCTGGGTTAGCGGGCTGTAAATGGGCTATATGCGAACAGGCCGTTAACAGGCTTTCCGTGGGCCGGGCCGCCACCTTTTGACCAAGTCAAACGGGCCGGCCTTTTCACAGGAATGGGCCTCTGTTGGGCCGTGCCACGTGTCGTCGTATCATAGGCGACTTCGGTCCAATGAGCGGATGACATCTGTCCCAACGGTGAGCCAACACGTATTTCCTCCAGCCAATGATGATTTTACACGTGGAAAATCCCCATTGGTCGGGGCTGTTAACGGGTTATCGGATCCAAAACCCGACCCGATAGCTTAACGGCGTTCCGTTACGGTGGATGCCACGTGTCGGTCACCCTTGACGAAAGCACTTCTGTGACGCGTGATTTATCGTCATGGAAGTGGACACTTCCGTGAGGATAATTTTGGTAATGTCATGGAACACTTCTACGACAGCACAGGTATGACTATCATGATTCTGTCATAAATTTGTCATGGATGTACATGCATGACAAAAAACGCGACCTACTGTGACAAACACGTATCATCACGGAAGTGTACTTTTTTTGTAGTGGCTCTCCGATCTCGCTCGCCCGAGCGAAAGCCGCTAGCGCACCTCACCATTGCCGAGGCAAGTGGCCACCTCGAGCTGCGCGAGCATGACCACCAGCTCTGTGGCCCTCCCCTACATGACTGAGCCACGGGTTTGGAGCCGAGGAGCATCACCGTCGTCGCCCGAGTCGTCATCCCAAACCTCGCCCACCACCTCCTCGCCATCGAGTCATACTCGGCTTCCCCGAGCGAGTCACCGAGATCCGTGGTGAGCTGCACCTCCTTTCCCTCTATCTACTCTCCATTTCCACGCCAAAGGCCGCCCCTGCCCTGACCAGCCAAAGCTTCCGTTGTCGGCCATGTCGCCGCTGTCGATCTAGCCACCAACACTCCCGTCCGAGCTTGCTACCATGCTCGGCACTCTCCCAGGAGCACGTAGCACCTTACCGCCCGATCTTTCGTGCCCTGATTCGACGATTCGATCAACGGTCAAACTTTTGCCACGACTCGATCCAGCGCTGCCGTCGCTACCGTCCCTCCCCGGCCCTCCTGAGGCCACCGTTGGACGCGGCCAAACCCCAGCGTCCCGTAGCACCTCTCTGCGCGCCGATCTGTGGCCGGATGCCCGTTTCCGCGACACACCGCCGTCACTGTTGCTCACCGGAGCAACTCCGACGCACGTCGGTGTTCAAACGTTGGTGGGTCCCGCGCGTCAATCCGTTTAGGTGCTAATCCACCCTTAACATCCATTGACATGCAGGCCCAGTTACTGTAGCCATTAGCTAATTTATTTAACTCTATTATTTAGTGCAGACACTACTACTTGGTCCCGCTCTGACTAATTAGGTAATTAGGTTTAAATAAACGTTGTTAGTTGTCTGTATCACTGACCACTGGGCCCCACTTGGCCCACTTGACTAGTCCACCTGCTGACTGGGCAGTGCCCAAACTATGACATGTAGGACCCCCTGGGCCCCTTTGAGCAGTCAAAATATCTAGTTGACTACTGATTACGCAGTCAACTGGGACCCACTATCAGCCTCACAGCCCCTCTGGTTGGGTATACTAGTGGGTACACTTAGTGTTTCTGCTAATTAATTCGAACTTATAATATTCAGTAAACCTAGAATATTGTTTGAACTTTAGAAAATCATAGAAAAATAACCCTACCTCACATCGAAAAACTTTATATATGAAAAATGATCAGAAAAACGAGAGCCGAATATGCCCTCCTCTTACTTGTCACGTGCCTCTAACATGATGAACATGGAACTTTCCCCTTCGGTTCATCTGACCGAAAATTGCCCGGAGCTGGTAAAATATCTCTGGATGTTTTCCCGCTCCATCTATAACGTGTAGCACCGCGATAGATCACCCCTAACACAGCGTATTACCATGCCTTGCTTTGTGATTGCTTTTGTTGCCTTGTATTTATATTGTTTCTTCTCCCCCCCTTCTTCCCGGTAGATCCCTGATACGTCTCCAACGTATCTATAATTTATGAAGTATTCATGCCATGTTTACAATAGTTTTATATGATTTTGGTATGATTTGATTAGAACTAACCCGGACTGACGTTGTTTTCAGCAGAACTACCGTGGTGTTGTTTTTGTGCAGAACTAAAAGTTCTCGGAATGCGATGAAAATCAACGGAGATTGTTTTGGGAAAATATAAAAAATACTGGAACAAAAATCTACCAGAGGGGAGTCCCGTGGGCTCCACGAGGGTGGGGGCGTGCCCACCCACCTTGGGCGCACCCTTGTGCCTCATGGACTCCCTGTGGGGCCCCTTGACTTGTCCTCGACGCCAACCTCTTCTATAAATACCCAAACCTCCAGAAAATAACCAAGATCGGAAGTTCCACCGCCGCAAACCTCTATAACCACGAGAAATCAATCTAGGCCCTCTTTGGCACCCTGCCAGAGGGGGCCATCATCACCGGAGGCCATGGGGAAGGATCTCGGAGGGGCCATCATCGCCATGAAGGCCAAGGACCAGAGGGGGAACCTCTCCCCATCCAGGGGGAGGCCATGGAGGAGGAAGCACAAGGGGAAGAACTTCTCCTCCTCTCTCTCGGTGGCGCTGGAGTGCCATCAGGAGGGGAATCATCGCCGCGGTGATCGTCTTCATCAACATCACCATCCTCATCTCTTTTACACGGTCAACTCTCCCGCACCCCGCTGTAAACCCTACTTGAACATGGTGCTTTATGCCACATATTATGATCCAATGATGTGTTGCCATCTTATGATGTTTTGAGTAGATATCCTTTGTCTTTGGGTTGATTGATGATCTAGATTGGTATGAGTTGTATGATTTATTTTGGTGTTGTCCTATTGTGCCCTCTGTGTCGCGCAAGCGTGAGGGATTCCCGCTGTAGGGTGTTGCAATGTGTCCATGGTTTACTTATTGTCTGCGTTGCTTGAGTGACAGAAGCATAAACACGGATAAGTAGGTCACGGCGTATGGGAATAAAGGGGACTTGATATGTTAATGCTATGGTTGGGTTTTACCTTAATGGTCTTTAGTAGTTGCAGATGCTTGCTGGAGTTCCAATCATAAGTTCATATGATCCAAGAAGAGAAAGTATGTTAGCTTATGCCTCTCCCTCATATGAAATTGCAATAGTGATTACCGGTCTTGTTAACAATTTCCTAGGATAATTCCGCACACCGACCCATCATTATTCCACACTCGCTATTTATAATATTTAGTAATATATTCTAAATTTATGATAACAGCACCTACTTTTATATTTTTAGCTCTTTGATATCATACAAAGTTATCCTCTTCATACCCTCAACGTAGTTTTATTTCTCGTTTCTAGTTGGAAGCAAATGTTCGGTGTACGTAGAGTCGTATCAGTGGCAGATAGGACTTGAGAGAATATTGAACTTGCCTTTAGCTCCTTGTAGGTTCGACACTCCATGCTTATTGCTTCCATCTTTGGCAATTGCTGAGATGATTCCCTGCACTTGGGGATTATCAAGCTCTTTTCTGGCGCCGTTGCCGGGGAGCAATAGCGTGGGGTTGATATTCTCGTGTGTGCTTGTTTGCTTTCTTCACAAAGTAGTTTTTGTTTTCCCTTTTTGATTTGCTTAGTTGTGGGTGAAACATACAAAAACAAATCAAAAAAATGGAAATACAAAAAGATGCACTTGCCTCATATGCCCAAAAAGTTTTTCAAGAAGAGAAGTGATTGGAAAGTTATGCATTGGAGAAGTGAGGGTCGACCTTGAGAACTTGTGTTCATGCTCATGGAAACAATGTAGAATTTTTAATGGAAGTTTCTCTGTAAATAATTATCCCCTTGTATATATCCTTTCTATTGTAAAAATATTGTGCCAAGATTTGGTTTTAGGATGATTAGATTGTTTGTTTACTATGTGCAGTACAAAAACAGAAACTTTGGCTGTAGCGCGTAAATTTAAATTTTTTACTGGAAATTCAAATGGTTCTGAAACTTTTTGCACATTACTTCTGTACAATTTTTTTAATTTTTCATATTTTATTTAGAATTTTTGGAGTTACAGAAGTTTACTAAATTTCCAGATTACTACAGACTGTCTTGTTTTTGACAGATTCTGTTTTCTATGTGTTGTTCGCTTATTTTGATGAATCCATGGGTAGTATCGGGGGGTATAACCATGGTGAAGTTGGAATACAGTAGATAAAGTGCTAATATTAAATTGAAATTAGTTTTAAACAGTACCTAAAGGTAGTGATTTGCTTTATTATACTAACGGATCTCACAAAGTTTTTGTTAAGTTTTGTGTGGATGAAGTGTTCGAAGAACGAGGAGTTACCGATGTGAGATGAATAAAGAGAGGCAAGAGTTCAAGCTTGGGGATGCCCAAGGCACCCCAAGTAAATACTTCAAGGATACTCAAGCATCTAAGATTGGGGATGCCCCGGTTGGCATCCCATCTTTCTTCTTCAACAATTATCGGTATACCTCAGTTTTTGTTTTGTTCACATGATTTGTGTCCCTTGTGTTTTTCTTTTTCTTTAGAAACCATGCTAGTATGAGATAGCCCTTCATTGATTTATAGAATGCTTCATGTGCTTCACTTATATATTTTGAGTATGGTTTTACAGAATGCTTCGTGTGCTTCACTTATATATTTTGAGCTTGGATATTGGTTAGTCTATATTAATTGTAGAATGCTCCATGATATTCACTTATATCTTTTGGAGTATGAATAATACTATCATCTAAAGTGGGTTTGGAAGAGTGTCAACTTTAGGAATTAGTGATCCCACTAGTTGAATCTTAGTGTGATATTTATGAAAGTGGATTTGGAAGAGTGTCAACTTTAGTTAGTAATGATTCCACTATTTCGGAAGAGGTTCCAATTGATTATGAGAATAAAGTTGCTATCTATGATGATTAATGTGATGACATGTATGCTATAAAGAATAATGTGAACCATGAAACTTGTCATCATGATTTTAATTTTCAACTGGATTATGCCTCACATGACGGTTATTTTGTTGAGTTTGCTCCCACTATTCCGAATGAGAAGAATTTTTGCTTATGTGGAGAGTAGTAAAATTTCTATGCTTGTAGATCATGGAAAGAATGCTTTATGTGATGGTTGTATTTTTAAACTCATTCATGATGCTACTGAAAATTATTACGAGGGAGGAATATATGCTTGTAGGAGTTGCAATAATATCAAGTTTCCTCTCTAAATGCTTAAAGTTTCGAAGTTATACTTGTTTTGCCTTCCTATGCTAGTTGATTCTTGTTCCCTTAAATTGTCTGCTCACAAAATCCCTAGGCATAGGAAGTGGGTTAGTTTTAAATTTGCTAGTCATATTCTTCATGATGCTCTCTTTATCTTTCAATTATTATCTTTTATGTGAGCATCATTGAAATCATCATGCCTAGCTAAAAGGCATTAAAGAAAAGCGCTTGTTGGGAGACAACCCAATATTTACCTTTACTCTTTTTGTGTGTCCACATGATTAAGATACTGTAGTAATCATGTTTTATAGCTTTTGTTTCAATAAAGTGCCAACTAAGGCCTTTGGGAAGACTTGGGTGAAAGTTAATGTGATCTTGCTGTAAAAAACAGAAACTTTGCGCTCACGAGATTAGCTTTCATATTTTACAGAAGAGTGCTTTTGAGTCGATTCTTTTTGCAGAAGATTAACAGAAAAATTCCTCATGTCCACAAGTTTATTTCAGAATTTTTGGAGTAGCATAAGTATGGTTGTTGTTTAGATCATTACAGACTGTTCTGTTTCTGGCAGATTCTGTTTTTAATGCATAGTTTGCTCATTTTCTAGTTTCTATGGCTTATATTGCTCAATATAAATTGTAGAAATGATATGATACAGTAGGCATTGTGTGAGAAAAATTATGAATCTTGTCTTTGACAGTACCAAAGTGAATGATTTACTCTTTATCATACTAACCCATCTCACGAAGTTCCGTTAAGTTTTGTCTGATTGAAGTTTTCAAGTTTGGAGTGAGATATCGATATGAGGATAATAAGGAGTGGAAAGACTCTAAGCATGGGGATGCCCAAGGCACCCCAAGGTAATATTCAAGGAAGACTCAAGCACCTAAGCTTGGGGATGCCCCGGAAGGCATCCCCTCTTTCGTCTTCAAAATCATCGTATACCTTACCCGAAGCTATATTTTTATTCGTCACATGATTTGTGTTTTGCTTGGAGCGTATTTTCATTTTACTTGCTGTTTGAATAAAATCATTGGATCTGAAATCTTGAATGAAAAAGAATCCTCCCATGGCTAGTTAATTATTTGACTACTTAGTGTTCTTCACTTATATCTTTTTGGAGTAGTTTGCCATTTACTCACGTGCTTCACGTATATCCTATGAGTAAATGGTTTAATGAATTGAATATCATAAATCTAAATTTATATATGTTTCATATGCTTATAACATGGGGAGTAATGACTTCACATATAATAAGTATAGGTAGTAAACTTATTGAAAGTCAGCAAACGCATCATTGGTCACTTGAACAATTCATGCAAGAATATTAAAGGAAGATAGATTTCACATATAAATATACTATCTTGGACATCTTTTGTAATTGTGAGCACTCATTAAAATATGACATGCTAAAAGGTTGATGTTGGACAAGGAAGACAACTTAATGGGTTATGTTTTCCTATATCCTAAACGTTATATTGTCTTGGATCATCCAACATGTTGAGCTTGCCTTTCCCTCTCATGCTAGCCAAATTCTTTGCATCAAGTAGAGATACTACTCGTGCTTCCAAACATCCCTTAAACCAGTTTTTCCATGAGAGTCCACCATACCTATCTATGGACTGAGTAAGATCCTTCAAGTAAGTTGTCATCGTGCATGCAATAAAAATTGCTTCTTAAATATGTATGATCTATTAGTGCGAAGAAAATAAGCTTTATACGAACTTGTGATAGGGAAGAAATAAAAGCGAAAGACTGGATAATAAAGGTCTTTATCACAAGCGGCAATATAAAGTGACGTTCTTTTGCATTAAGATTTTGTGCATCCAACCATAAAAGCGCATGACAACATATGCTTCCCTCTGCAAAGGGCCTATCTTTTACTTTTATCTTCTACCCTTATACAAGAGTCATGGTGATCATCTCCTTTCCTTTTTACACTTTTTCCTTTGGCAAGCACTTTGTGTTGGAGCGATCCGGATATATATGTCCACTTGGATGTAGGTTTTCATAAATTATTATTGTTGACATTACCCTTGAGGTAAAAGGTTGGGAGGCAAAAATATAAGCCCCTATCTTTCTCTATGTCCGATTGAAACTTTGAAACCATAAATATCACATGAGTGTTAGCAATTGTGAAAGATCAAATGATAGTTGAGTATGTAGAGTTTGCTGAACCAAAGTTCTTACATAGACCCTTCCCAAAAACAAGATGAATTGCAATTGTTTGATGACTAAGAGCACAGTTTGTTAGTTTTCAAGAAAGTTTATGATCTATACTTTAACTTGTGAATAGCTTGTTACTTGATCATAAAAAGTTTTATGAGTTGAGCTACTGTTATGATATATAATGATGCCAGAAAAAGTGATTGAAACTATCATTGATCAAACTTAAGCGCTTGCTAGCAATCACACTTCATAAATTATTTCTTTTATCATTTACCTACTCGAGGACGAGCAAGAATTAAGCTTGGGGATGCTGATACATCTCCAACGTATCTATATTTATGAAATATTCATGCCATGTTTACAATAGTTTTATATGATTTTGGTATGATTTCATTAGAACTAACCCGGACTGACGCTGTTTTCAGTAGAACTACCATGATGTTGTTTTTGTGCGGAAATAAAAGTTCTCGGAGGGGCGCTCCCACCCCCGGGGCGCGCCCCTGTGCCTTGTGGACTCCCTGTGGGGCCCCTTGACTTGTCCTCAACGCCAACCTCTTCTATAAATACCCAAACCTCCAGAAAATAACCTAGATCGGAAGTTTCGCCGCCGCAAGGCTCTGTAGCCACGAGAAATCAATCTAGGCCCTCTCTGGTGTGACGCCCCTGATTCAATCGTACACTAATCATACACGCAAATGTGTACAATCAAGATCAGGGACTCACAGGAAGATATCACAACACAACTCTCGACACAAATTAAAATAATACAAGCTTTATATTACAAGCCAGGGGCCTCGAGGGCTTGAATACATCAGCTTGAATACAAACGAGTCAGTGGAAGCAACAATATCTGAGTACAGACATAAGTTAAACAAGTTTGCCTTAAGAAGGCTAGCACAAAAGCAACATGATCGAAAAGGCAAGGCCTCCTGCCCGGGAGCCTCCCAACTACTCCTGGTCGTCTGCGGCCTCCACGCAGTAGTAGGCACCCTCGGGTTTGTAGTAGTCATCGTCGAAGGTGGCATCTGGCTCCTGGACTCCGTCATCTGGTTGCGTCATCCGACAAGAATGGAAAAGGGGGAAAAGAGGGAGGAAAGCAATCGTGGGTACTCATCCAAAGTACTCGCAAGCAAGGATATACACTACAGATGCATCGGTGTCAATTGAAATGGGCTATATTTGTGGATTGAACTGCAGAATGCCGGAAGAGAAGGGGAAAAGCTAGTCCTGTCAAAGACTAGCATCTTCTGGAAACCACCATCTTGCAGCAACATGAGGGAGTAGAGTAGTATAACATAAGTCGTATTTATGTTCTTGTATCAACGCTCCGGGATCCTTTCTCGACTCCCGAAGCAACATTCCAAATCATGCCTCAGCATCCAGTTCTAGTTGTACCCATCGGGACACAACTTCGAGTGTCCGTTGCCGTAGGATAGGCTATGGATAGATGTTTTCTTCCCTGCAGGGGTGAACCAACTTACCCACCACACTCAATTAACTTCGGCCGGACACACTTTCCTGGATCATGCCCGGCCTCGGCCAAATAATACGTCGCAACCCGACCTAGGCTTAATAGAGAGGTCAGCATGCCGGACTAAACCTATGCCCCCAGGGGTCATGGGCCATCGCCCCGGGAACTCCTGCACGTTGCGAACGCGGCCAGTGAGCAAACCTAGCTACCTCCTTAAAAAGGCAGGTGCTTACGCAGTCCAACCTAGTGCACGCCGCTCAATCGCTGACGTCTATTAAGCTTTGGCTGATGCATACGACGTAGAACGCCCATACTATGACCACGTGATGGTTAGTGCTATCAGGCCAGAGGCCCCTCGGATAAAATATCCAATTCGTAGTGGATTAGGAACGCGCGGTAATAAGCAGAGACTCACGAAAGATGTGACCCCGTCGCCCCGTCTCGAGGACTTGCGGCAAGGGCTAAGAATGCCCGGCCACGCCTCGTAATTATCTCGCGGGCACCTTCCAGGTCAACCCGACTACACATCACTCGCAATTAAGCTCGCGCGAGTACCCCTCAGGACCGGCCCGTCTTTAGTAACATGGTTCAGTGTAAAGTCATAGTAATCATAGTAACCGTGTTTCTAACACCAAGGGAACCCTGAGGAACCACCCTCGGTGGATTCCACTTGATGTAATCATCAAGGTGAACATAAGAGGAACCACCCTCGAGGTTCACACTTGAGGGGTTGCACAATAGAGTCGTATAGGAAGTGGTTAAGGAGGAAATCACCCTCGATGACCACGACCGAATAGCTACATTATGAGATCTCATCAGGAGTGATGTAAGAAGTACCACCCTCGGCACTCGATGGTAACTCTGCAGAGTCGAGCAACAAAAGGGGCGTGATGTGATGTGGGGTGTCGGGCTCTGGTCGTCGATCACGTTGATCGAGTCATCGATGATGAAGCAGGGGCAACAAGGACAAGGTGGGGGTCACTGATGGATCACTAACCAAACTATACTAAGCAGTTTAGGATAAGCAGGTAGGTAACAATAAGCAGGTTACAAAAGCAGGCTATGCATCAGAATAGGAGCAATCAATTACAGTAGAAAAATCTAATGCAAGCATGAGAGAATGGAATGGGCAATATCGGGATGATCAAAGGGGGGGGGGGGCTTGCCTGGAAACTCCACTGAAAGGGAAGAAGGGTCGTCGTCGACGTAGTCGATCATAGCGGCATCAACAGCGGTCTCGAGGTCTACCGGAGAGAATAGGGGAAGAAGCAATAAATACAAAGCAAACAAGTGCAAGACTAAGCATGACATGACGAAAAGCAGAACTAGGGTCGACCTAACGTTGTACTGCATGATATAGGTGAAGGGGGAATTCAACCGGGAATGTTTTCCCGGTTCCGGACCGGTGTCAGACAGATGACCGGAGGGAGAAAGTTCCATGTTCAGCTAGTTAGAGGCATCTGACAGGTAAACGAACCGCGTACCCGGATTCGTGTAGTCGTTCTGAGCAACTTCCATGTATAAAACATTTTCATCCGACTTACGGTTTAATTTCTATGATTTTTTAAATTTTTAACAATATTCTAAAATTTCTGATTTTGTTTTAATTCGAGTTGACCAAGTCAATTTGACTGGTCAAAGGGGGTGGTGGCCCACATGTCATAAAGCTGTATCTAATCTAATAAATAAAACTAACTTAATCAAATGGAGCCCATATGTCATAGTGTAGCAGCTAACCTAACTAGAATGATTAGTCCCTAATCTAATCTGTACAGGGCCGGCCATAGGCATAGCCAGCCTCACGGCTGTGCACATACATGCATCGCACAGGGGCACTCGGCCATGGCCAAAAGCAGTAGCAAATGGCAACAACGGGCAGCAGGTCATCAGCAGCCAACGCAAAAGAGGAGCAGCAACACAAAGCAAAGCAGCGGCAAAAGTAGCAGGAGGAACGACAAGCAAGCAATAGCTCAGCGGCAGCAGCAAGTAATCAACAGCGTCATGTAGTAGAAACAACAAGCAACAACAATGGTGGCGGCGCTAGGGGCATTAGCAGCAGCAGAAGTGAGCAGCAGCAGTGGCAGGGCAAAGTAGCAGCAGGTAGCACGAGCAGCAAAACAGCCAAGCATGCGGGCGCGCGGCACATTGGCATGGCGAGCGGAGGGCGAAGAAGGGCGCGGCCGGCGCGTATGCGCTGAGGCCAGCGGCTGTGGGCTGCCGCAGCGTCGGGCACGGCCGGCAGTGGGCGGCGCCGGCGGCTGCGGTGTCAGGTGCAGGGGCGCGTCGAGGATAAGCGCGGGGCGGCTGCGGGCTTGGCCTGGCGCTGGGGCGAACGAGGCCCGGGCGCGGCCTAGCTCGTCAGGGAGGCGAGGCGAGGCGCGGGCACGGGGTGGTCACGGCGCGGGGTTGGGGCAGGCGCTGGCCGTGACGGACGACGGTTATGGCTACAGGCAGGAGACGCGCTCCGACGATGGATCGAGACCGGGGCGAGAGAGAAACAGGGGAGGAGCTCACATTGGTGCGGCAGTGAGGGTCAGTGGGCTCGGGGTTGCACCGAATCGGCCGAATTGACGACGGCGGCTGTCGAGATGCAGAAGCGGAGATGAGCTTGATGGCGACATGCGAGGGCCTCTCGGCTTGGTCCGGTGGTTCAAGTCGACAGAGAAGAGGACGGCGGTGCCTCTAGACATCTTGTCTTCGCTCGGTGATGACCATGGCCACGAAGACCACGACGGCACGGAGACGGCTTCGCTCGCGTTCGTGCTGTGAGGGAGAAAGGAAATGGCGCATCAAGTAGGCGTCGCGGGGGGGGATGGCCGGCACACGGCCATGGGTGGCTGCCCAGCCTCCACCTCCCCCTCTGTGAACAGGGAAAGAAGGAGATGGTTAGGTGGGCTGGGTCAAAGTCCTGTGCGTTCCTGGGCCTAAGTGCACAAAGCCATTTTCCTTTTTATTTTTGTGTAATAAACCTCCTACTGTGCTCTATTTAGATTAGATAACAATTGATTTTTAATTTATATGAAACTTGTCACACAAATACAGGGAAACATCATGGGGCTGCTCAAAAAGTTTCAAAGCATTTTGGGATTGTTTAACTATTTTTAGAAATAGAAAAGGTCAATTACTTGACGGTTGGTCCACTCTTATAAAGTCCAGGGGCATTTTAAGCATCTCCATAATTGTTTGTTAATGCAACAAAATTACGTAGTAAATATTTTGAACCTAATGAACATTTTTAATTTACCATTTGAAGAATTTATAATTTGATTTGCATTTTTATAATTGAATTTGACTTTGATTTTAATCAAGTGACAATTGGCTTAGTAAAATGGTCATGACATGGCATCATTAGGGTGAGGTTAATGTAGCTTAACTACCGGGGTGTTACAAATCTCCTCCACTACAAGAAATCTCATCCCGAGATTTAAGTGGGGAAGTAAGGGTAACTTCGAGAGAACTGACCCTTGTAGGGTTGATTATCTGGTGGACAATTCAGGGAGTGTGGCAGAACTATCTCTCGAGTTTAAACTTAAGAAAACATCAAGAGCAAAGTAAGAAGGTACAATAAGAAGTTTCAAGCGAATGAACAAACGATCGATACCTGAACAGCGTGTGAGAAGGGGGTTCGGAGTATCGGGTATAGATCATCTCTCGGAGGGTGGCTCGTGATAACTCATAAAGCCAGGAGCATATGATACTTCGAACTCAAGGATATACAGGAGAGTCAGGTTTCGATCCTGTGGAACTGTGAGGGGGTGTCGATCAAAAGTAGGGAGAACGGTGACATCTTAACGGTCACGACATCAAGGTATGTCAGAGGATAGTCTATCAGTTATGTCGGCAACAACGTCGGTACCAATAGCGAGGGACGAAGAGAACCATTGTCCTGCTCGTTAAAACAAGGCGGACCAATAGGCAAAGTTCTCATCCATCGGGGGTTACCGGGATGTCATCAACATTAATAACAGGGTCGTACTGACCGATTTGTACCTCTAGGTGTTTTTATAAGCAGGGAATTATTTCTGCTTATATCATATAGATCAAAAGAATTATTAACAAATCAATGGAAAGGAAAAATGTAATTATCTGGATTAATCAGGCCAAAGGAAATAAAAATGTGTTTGCACACAAGAATTGACGGTATATCCTTCCGAGGAAAAGCGGAGCATGATATACATGATAGTTCAGCAAGTTCAAAAGTATTTAGATAAAGGGGCGAGGAAAAATCCATGATAATACCCATTCGATGGTGTTTGAATAATAAATCAAGAAACATTTAGCATTGCCCTTCCAATGTTCTTATTGATATTCGGAGTACCATAGTCATGCTTTGAGGTAGCAATAACATAGTGTTTCAAATAAGGGTTGGATCTGAAGATCACAAGAGACACGAAGGAACACTTCCAAGAATATCATGGAACGTAAGGAATAACCAAACACAACCAAGTCTGTGTCGGTAGATAGTCAAGGATGTCATAGATGATATCACAAATCATCGAGGGCAGGGATGGTATTTCTAGCCATGAATTCAATGGACATCTCCGAGGGAGCTAAAATATTGACGGTGATCATGACGCATTTGTCGAGGGATTTAAAGAAGATGAAATCGATCGGCGATGACATCAAGTCAAAGGAATGATGAAGCAAAGGGTTACTGGAACCACGGGTACGACACAAACTCGAAATTAAGCTTGCTGTTCAAGGTGAAATGATATAACAAGGAAGATCAACGTAAGCTTAGCTCATCATCGAAAATTGCGCTCTCGGACGAAGGACTAGATAGCACAGTTAAAATTTAGCATGATAATTATATAACCGATCAGGCTAGGAATGACTTGAAGGATTGTTAAAATCATAAGCAATGGAGATTGATTAGAGTTATTGAATCAGAGTGCGGAATCGATTCACTTATTGGTGTTCTCGATTAACCAATAACTCCGAACCCGAGGGAAATCTGAAATCGATGAGAAGCAATACTAGATGAAGACTCATAGGAAGCAACACCTTTCTTTGATATTCTCAAGATACTAGAGGGTAATACTCGAAGGTAGAGCAGAATCGAGGTTGGGCAGGCGTATTGATCTGTAGAAGACAACCGCTTTAAATTGTCTGAGAAATGGGGTCAAAAAAAACAATCATGGTCGGAACCACGATTGCAAAGGACCAAGCAAAGATACAGGATGAACATATAATAAGGGGATCATTATTATTTTTACAAGAAGCTTCCATGATAAGTTCCACATCGGGTCCATGGGCATGAACACAAAGTTCAAGGTCGACTCCCACTTCTCCAAAGCACAACCTTACATTCACTTCTCGTTTTGGAAATGGCATTAGTGTTGGAAGTTTTACCTGGTGAAATACCAGATGAGTATGACCCATGATATCTTTCGGGTTCACACAGGTAGGGAAGGCATTGGTTCAACCCATTGGGGCATCTTAGGAACACATGCCATAAACTTCAAGACTAAATAACACAAGCTCGATAGTAGAGCATGGTTGAGAAAGCAGAGGGTACCATTTACCAAAGGCATTATGTATCAGGGGAAGAATTCACAAGATTTTTGAATATGAAGGATAGTGACGGATAATTATCCAACAAAGGATTTGGCGAACCACAAGGAATACGATGTGAGTGTCAATGTTCAACCAGAAGAAGAAATAACACAAAGGCATCGGATTATAGGGACATCTGAATAATTTCAAAGCTTAAATACAAAGGAATTATGATTTCCAAATCGGGAGGATCATAAGAATAGGATCTAATCAAAAGATAAGTAAGTTGAATAGACATATATCGACAATCAATCAAGGTTTGATTTGCCGAGAACCAGCTCATGTTCGGAGTGACGTCTGAGCCAAAAGGACAAATGTTAGTGTTTACTGAGGATTGCTAGCATCTGCAACATATTGAATAAACGGACTCAAAATGATAGTGATAAAGGTTGCCAATAAGATTACCAGACTTATGGGATTAACCATAATGCAAGCAAGCAAGAATTTCAACAACAATAGGCTGCTGAGGATTTTCGGAATATCGAATGGTATTTCGAAGACTCTTGTGAAACACATGAATAACTGGGGATGAACGAATCCCTGGTGATTGTGAGGAATTATTCGTACATGTATTCATGCGGAAAAGGAGCTGGAACACAACAGGCACATTGGATTCTCAAAATATCCGAAGGTATTATCGGGTATCTTGTAATCACAAGATCAACGAGGAATGATTGTATGAATGGCGAGTGTATGTGGTTATCAATAGGGGGTTTATCGGTGATATTGAATTGCGACGGCGAAGGGCACAAGGGTTTCGGGGAAACATCAGAGAGTATCTCGAAATCTTCTGGTGCAACAAGCCATCATCTGGACTAAAGGGGCTCTTTGGGAGAAAGTATTTTCAAGAACCTAAAGTTAGATTTTAGCAAAATCATTTAACCCGAATAGAAGAAAGATGAGAATCCCAGAGTATAGACGAGGAGTAAAAGATCCTAATACCACCCAATGGCGACATGGGCCGGTAAGACACAGCCATGTTAGTAAAAAATTTGTAGTGACTAGACTCAACTTCGGTCAGGGAGTTGGAAAGGGGACTACCTACAGGCAGTCGGCTCTAATACCAACTTGTGACGTCCCCGATTCAATCGTACACTAATCATACACGCAAATGTGTAAGATCAAGATCAGGGACTCGCGGGAAGATATCACAACACAACTCTAGACACAAATTAAAATAATACAAGCTTTATATTACAAGCCAGGGGCCTCGAGGGCTCGAATACATCAGCTTGAATACAAACGAGTCAGCGAAAGCAACAATATCTAAGTACAGACATAAGTTAAACAAGTTTTCCCTAAGAAGGCTAGCACAAAAGCAACATGATCGAAAAGGCAAGGCCTCCTGCCTGGGAGCCTCCTAACCACTCCTGGTCGTTGGCGGCCTCCACGTAGTAGTAGGCACCCTTGTGTCACGCCCCGGATTCGATGCGCCAGGTGTCCGCCAGTTATTCCCCGTCGTTGCCTTGTCATTTGCTTGCGTGTCGCACTTTGCCATGTCATCATCTGCATTTCATATCATTTCATCATGTGCATCTCATTTCGCATTCGTGTTCGTCTCATGCATCCGAGCATTTTCCCCGTTGTCCGTTTTGCAATCCGGTGCTCCTATGTCCTCCGGCATTCCCCTCTTGTCTCTTTTCGTGTGTGGGTGTTAAACGTTCTCGGAATGGACCGAGTCTTGCCAAGCGGCCTTGGTATAGCACCGGTAGACCGCCTGTCAAGTTTCGTGCCATTTGGAGATCGTTTGATACTCCAACGGTTAACCAGGTAACTGCAGAGGCCTCTTTTGTTTGCATCCTAACACCCCCTTCAAAGTGGCCCAAAACCCACCAAACTCCCCTCCATGCTCTCGGTCGTTCGATCACGATCGCGTGGCCGAAAACCGCTCCTCATTTGGACTCTCCTAGCTCCCCCTACCTATAAATCTAGACCTCCCCCGAAATTTTTGGATCATTCCCCCCCCCCCCCCCCCGAAACCCTAGCAGTCTTCCTCCTCGTGCCGCCGGACATGTCCATCCGCGCCGGACATGTCCGCCGGACACGTCGCTCCGGCCAATGAGGATTCACCACGTCACCCTGCCGCCCCTCTCCTCCACTCCGCCGCCGCCACGCGGCCTCCCCCGCGCCTCCACCGCCGCCGGCCAGCGCGGCTCGCAGCAGGCCCGCGGGGCCCGGTCGCCGCCGCCGCCCGGCCCGCGCCCCGCCTCCCCGATCCGGCTCGGCCCCGGCGACCTTCACCGTCGGCCGCCGCCATGTCGCCGGCAACCGCCCCGCCGCTTCCTCTCCGCCGGCGCCTCCCCGCCGACCGCCGCCTCCGCCGGAGCGCCGCTCCTCCTGCCGAAGCCCTTCGGCGTCGCGCCGCCCGTCCGCTGCCCGCTCCCCGCCGGCGCGCCTTCGCCGCCACTCGTCGGCGACCCCGGTCTGCAGCTCCGGCAACCAGAGCTCCTCCACCGCCCCTCGCCAGCCCCGCGCCGCCGCCAGCCTCGCCGGCCACCTCCCCACGCTGTCCCCTCGCCTCCTCCACGGATCCCGCGTCCCCGCGTCTCCCTGTCGTCGCCGGAGCACCGCCGGAGTTCGCCGGAGCCTTCACCGGCCGGATCCACCGCAAGCTGGACCAGATCCACCACCTCACCGAACCAAACGGCGCCCCCGATCCCGGATCTCCTCGTCCCGGAACCACTCCGTCCATTTTTCCCGGGGTGAGAAAACTGCCAAGTCCCAGATTATTTACATTATCATGCCTTGTTCATCATGCCGTATCTCTGCACCCGTAGCTCCGTTTTGTGCGTGTAATATGTCAAATTGATCGCCTCGACGAGTACTTCATTTCATTCCATTGCATCATTTTAATTTGAGTTCATCTTGATGCCCGAAATGCTGTTGGAAGAGTGCATGTTGATGTTAATCTGCTGAAACTGTTATAACATGCTCATTTGTCATTTTTGCCATGATTGATGTGTGCATCATATGAGGTTGATGTCTACATGTGTTTTGATCAATGCCATGCCATCTTTCCAGGGGTATATGCCATGTATTTTTGTGATCAATGTGGTGACTAGCACAAGCATGCAAACTAGGCTTCGTGATATTGCTGATTTTAGTCCCTGTTCTGCTGTTATTTTGATGCCATGTAAACTTGATGCTACAGAGAGATCCATGCATATTTTGAGATACTTCAGGAAGGGTGTTTTGAACATATGATTGTTGTCTATCCATCCCTGCCCTTGGTTGCAATTATGGAGTAGTCTAGCATGTCATTTTGGTGCTCTACTTTTGCTTCAAAATGTTTCCTGGCAGATTGTTTACTTGTTATTCAATTTAGCCAAGGTTGCTATAGTTGATCCTTGCATGCTATGGACTTGTTCTTGCCTTGGTTGGTTACATAAACATGTCTTCTTGATGATGATATGCTTATCTTGTCATTCAATGACTTGTGGTGAGTGAATCGAGCTTGTTAAGTAGTATACTTGCTGTTGCTATTTTGCTAGGCTGAATCTGTTATTTGGTGATGCTATGTAAATATATTGCTACTAATCATTCTATGCATAATCTGGAGATGTTCTATAAACATGTTTTGATCTACATGTTATGCCCTATCCATCCATGCACCTGGTTGCATTTATAGCTTGCTGTAGATTGTTCATATCTTGCTCCAAAGTTGCTTGATAATGTTGCTGTCAACCGGTTAACATGAAGTTCAGTTTTGGCCATGTGCTTTTCTAGTGATCCATGCACCCTATGAACTTGCTATTGCCATTCTTAGCTTCATAAACATGCCTTCTTATTATTGGTTACCTTGCCATGCCATGTATTGCTCTGTGGTGAGTGTAACAAGCTCACCAACATGCCTATTTATTGTTGTTTCTGCCATGTTTGAATCTGTAATATAACTTGCCATGTTTACATGGGTGCCATCATATTTTCTGTGCCTTTTTGGCTCATGGTCAGTAAGGGACTTTTGATCTATGCTTTTAGTATATTCATGCCATGCCTTTGTTTGCCATGATACGTTCCTGTAACATGTTGTTTGATAGCCCCTAAACATTGCAACCTGATGTTATTTCTGCAAAGTCTGAAACTGTTATTATTTGCAATCTTACCATGTGTTTTTGAGCATGATCTAGTGATTTCTGGAGATAGCTCAGTGTTCATGTTTTGTTATGCTTTACTAGTACTTCATGCCCATGCCTTTTGTTATTATGTTGGGATGCTGTAGCATGTTGTTTTGGTGCCTGTAAGATGCCTAGTTGCTGTTATGGACAGATTGTTGCTATGACTTGTATAGTGTGTGTGTGTGTTGAACCGTTGCTCCGTTTTGAGTGTGCTCTATATGAAACTTGCTTGATTTTGCATGTAGCTTCATATTATCATGTTGCATCCTTGTTTTGGTGTGTTTGCTTGATGTTTGTATGCATTTTGCATCAATGCCATGTTTAACTTGTTTTGCTCATATCTTCTAGGCCGTAGCTCCGAATTAAAAGAACTTTATATGTAACTTGACTAGAATTTCGTGTAGATCATCTTGGTGCATCTTAACTTGCTGTTTAACAACTTGAACATAATGTTTATTCAGATCTGGACCAATTTTGAAATTTGCATATGAGGACTTACCGGAATTGTTATACGTTGTTCCCGGCCCCATTTAAACTTGCTTTGATGTGTTGTTCCTGTTTGCACCATCTCTTGCCATGAGTAGCCTCATCTAGCTTTCTCATGCATCATGCTTGTTTGTGCATCATGTCTTGTCTAGGTGTGGTGTGTTTACTATGTTGTGTGCTTCTTCTCGATAGTTCCCGTTTCGTTGCGATCGTGAGGATGCGTTCGTCTTCGTGTGGTTCGTCTTCGTGGCTTCATCTTCTTCATGGACTCGTTCTTCTTCCTAGCGGGATTTCAGGCAAGATGACCGCTACCCTGGATCTCACTACTATCATTGCTATGCTAGTTGCTTCGTTCTATCGCTTTGCTGCGCTACCTATCATTTGCTCTTCAAGCCTCCGAAATTGCCACGAACCTCTAACCTTTGACACCCTTCCTAGCAAACCGTTGCTTGGCTATGTTACCTCTTTGCTCAGCCCCTCTTATAGCGTTGCTAGTTGCAGGTGAAGTTGAAGATTTTCTCCATGGTAGACAGGGTTATGTTGGGATATCACAATATCTCTTATATTATTAATGCATCTATATACTTGGTAAAGGGTGGAAGGCTCGGCCTTATGCCTGGTGTTTTGTTCCAGTCTTGCCGCCCTAGTTTCCGTCATACCGGTGTTATGTTCCCGAATTTTGCGTTCCTAACGCGGTCGGGTGATTTATGGGACCCCCCCGACAGTTCGCTTTGAATAAAACTTGTCCAGCAAGGCCCAACCTTGGTTTTACCATTTGCCTCACCACCACCTATACCATTCCCTTGGGTCGGCCAACCCGAGGGTCATCTTTATTTTAGCCCCCCCCCCCCGGGCCAATGCTTGTCTAAGTGTTGGTCCGAACCGAGTAGACTGCGGGGCCCCCTTGGGGAAACTCGAGGTCTTGTTTTACTCGTAGGATGTCTCATCCGATGTTGCCCTGAGAACGAGATATGTGCAGCTCCTATCGGGATTGTCAGCGCATCGGGCGGCTTTGCTGGTCTTGTTTTACCATTGTCGAAATGTCTTGTAAACCGGGATTCCGAGACTGATCGGGTCTTCTTGGGAGAAGGTCTATTCCTTCGTTGATCGCGAGAGCTTGTCATGGGCTAAGTTGGGACACCCCTGCAGGGTATAAACTTTCGAGAGCCATGCCCGCGGTTATGTGGCAGATGGGAATTTGTTAATGTCCGGTTGTATAACTTGACACAAGATCCGAATTAAAACGCATCAACCGCGTGCGTAGCCGTGATGATCTCTTCTCGGCGGAGTCCGGGAAGTGAACATGGTTTTTGGGTTATGTTTGACATAAGTAGGAGTTCAGGATCACCTCTTGATCATTGGTAGATTCACGACCGTTCTGTTTGCTCTCTTCTCGCTCTTATTTGCATATGTTAGCCACCATATGTGCTTAGTCGCTGCTGCAACCTCACCACTTTACCCCTTCCTTTCCCATTAAGCTTTTCTAGTCTTGATACCCATGGTAATGGGATTGCTGAGTCCTCGTGGCTCACAGATTACTACAACAACAGTTGCAGGTACAGGATTATGCGATGATCATGACGCGAGAGCGATGTTTGCTTGTTTTGGAGTTCTTCTTCTGCTTCTTCTTCGATCAGGGGATAGGTTCCAGGTCGGCAGCCTGGGCTAGCAGGGTGGATGTCGTTTGAGTTTCTGTTTGTGTTTCATCCGTAGTCGGATGGTGCTCTTATGTAAGATGATGTTGTATTTATGTGGCATTGCATGCCTTATGTATGTATCCCCATATATTATGTAATGTTGATGCAATGATATCCACCTTGCAAAAGCGTCTTCAAGATGCGCTTCTATCCTTGGTGGGACCTTCGAGTTCCTTTAGGATAGGGTCGCATCTTGGGCGTGACAAGTTGGTATCAGAGCCTCGACCGACCATAGGAGCCCCCTTGTTTGTTGGTCGTTGTTGAGTCTAGAAGAAAACTATTTTCGGAGTCTAGTTATTTCAGAGAGTAGGAATTCTTTTTACTCCTCAACCCCTTTGTCGCTCTGGTGAGAAATCTTGACGTAGGTGTTTTGAACTACTCCCCTTCCCATTCAAATTTTTCTTTAGGATCACATGGTTAGTTTCGTGAGTTGTCCATCCTCTTTTTATCCGGTGCATTTCTCGTCAAGTTGACTCGAGCCTCTTCATCTTTGTCAAGTTCAATCCTCGGTTGTTTTCTTTTCCCACCCGCCCACCCTTTTTCTTCTCGGAACCGGAGTCCGTAATCGAGTATCCATCCTACTCGTGCAAAGTCTTTGCCTTCTTTCCTCAATGATTTCAACTGGTGTTTTCTCTTCAAGTTATTCATCGCTTTCTCCCCTTCCAGTTGCCTTTGTTTTCCCGCCCTCCCACCCTCTTCTCCCCGGAGTCTGAGTCTCTCTCGACTATCTATTCCATTCGTGTGGAGCCTCTTCATTCTTCCCTCAATTATCTCAACTGGTGAATTCTCATCTCGTTTGGCGTTCTTCATCTCTTTTTCTTTTCCGGTGGATTCAATTCAAGTTTTTCGGGTTGATCACATTCTTTTCCTGGATCAAGTGTTCTCCTTGCTCATTTGCCTCTCGCCAGATTATCCTTCCGGAGTGTTCAAGACATCACAGGAGATTCGTCTGTGTTCCAATTAATTCGAGGTTGTCACCTCATTCAAATATTTCAATTATCCCAGTGCTTCATTCAAGTGCTCTCTAATCAGATCAAGTTCTTCCCGTTCTCTTGTATCTAAATCCCCTCGAGCATATTGGTTCTTCTAATTCTTCCTGGTGATTCATACTCTTTCGTCAGTCATTTCCGAATTCTTACGGTGGTTCGTTCAAGATTCTTTTTCCTTGATTATCATATTTATTCATTCGTTCGTTTCAATCCTACCGGTGGTTCATGAAGACCTTCTCAAGTTTGCGATATGTCACTTCTCAATCCTTTCTCAAGAAGAATAAGTAGTATGCTAAATCCATTGCTTGTCATCAATTTAATTTGATGAAGGATAAGTATAAAATAAATCTTATTCTTATTTCCTCAAAGTGATTAATCCTTTCCATCAGAGTTTGTTCTTGATGAATAAACTCTAGTTCCAAGTGTTTTCATCTTTTCTTTTCTGGAGTTCAAATTTCCTCGGCCATCTCGTCGGTACATCCATAGGAATCATCTCAAGGCTCATCTTATTCTTTCATCCTTCATTCTATCTCATCATCCTTCGTCAATGGAGTTCTTCATGATTTAATTCATTCTGCAAGAGTTCGTCAAGTATCTTTCCATCCTCTCAAGTTCATTTTCTAATCATTCCATTTTTAGCCGGAGTGCTACATAAATCCTTTCGGTCTTATTCGTTTCTTTTCTCATTCTAACCACTCCGGTTAGAACGAGTGATTTCATAGTCTATCTTATTCCTCGAGTTTTCGATTCTCGTCATTCTCGTCGTTCCTCTATTCTTCTCGAGTGCTCTCGATTCTTTGCTTCTTCTATTGATTTCTTGTTTCACCTCACCCCTTTTCCCTTCCGTCTTGGTCCTAAGATCTCGGGACGAGATCTCTTGTTAGTGGAGGAGTGTTGTAACGCCCCAGATTCGATGCGCCAGGTGTCCGCCAGTTATTCGCCGTCGTTGCCTTGTCATTTGCTTGCGTGTCGCACTTTGTCATGTCATCATCTGCATTTCATATCATGTCATCATGTGCATCTCATTTCGCATTCGTGTTTGTCTCATGCATCCGAGCATTTTCCCCGTTGTCCGTTTTGCAATCCGGCGCTCCTATGTCCTCCGGCATTCCCCTCTTGTCTCTTTTCGTGTGCGGGTGTTAAACGTTCTCGGAATGGACCGAGTCTTGACAAGCGGCCTTGGTATAGCACCGGTAGACCGCTATCAAGTTTTGTGCCATTTGGAGGTCGTTTGATACTCCAACGGTTAACCAGGTAACCGCAGAGGCCTCTTTTGTTTGCAGCCCAACACCCCCTTCAAAGTGGCCCAAAACCCACCAAACTCCCCTCCATGCTCTCGGTCGTTCGATCACGATCGCCTGGCCGAAAGCCGCTCCTCATTTGGACTCTCCTAGCTCCCCCTACCTATAAATCTAGACCTCCCCCGAAATTTTCGGATCATTTCCCCCCCCGAAACCCTAGCAGTCTTCCTCCTCGTGCCGCCGGACATGTCCATCCGCGCCGGACATGTCCGCCGGACACGTCGCTCCGGCCAATGAGGATTCGCCACGTCACCCTGCCGCCCCTCTCCTCCACTCCGCCGCCGCCACGCGGCCTCCCCCGCGCCTCCACCGCCGCCGGCCAGCGCGGCTCGCAGCAGGCCCGCGGGGCCCGGTCGCCGCCACTCGCCAGCGACCCCGGTCTGCAGCTCCGACAACCGGAGCTCCTCCACCGCCCCTCGCCAGCCCCGCGCCGCCGCCAGCCTCGCCGGCCACCTCCCCACGCTGTCCCCTCGCCTCCTCCACCGATCCCGCGTCCCCGCGTCTCCCTGTCGTCGCCGGAGCACCGCCGGAGTTCGCCGGAGCCTTCACCGGCCGGATCCACCGCAAGCTGGACCAGATCCACCACCTCACCGAACCAAAAGGCGCCCCCGATCCCAGGTCTCCTCGTCCCGGAACCACTCCGTCCATTTTTCCCGGGGTGAGAAAACTGCCAAGTCCCAGATTATTTACATTATCATGCCTTGTTCATCATGCCGTACCTCTGCATCCGTAGCTCCGTTTCGTGCGTGTAATATGTCAAATTGTTCGACTCGACGAGTAATTCATTTCACTCCATTGCATCATTTTCATTTGAGTTCATCTTGATGCCCGAAATGCTATTGGAAGAGTGCATGTTGATGTTAATCTGCTGAAACTGTTATAACATGCTCATTTGTCATTTTTGCCATGATTGATGTGTGCATCCTATGAGGTTGATGTCTACATGTGTTTTGATCAATGCCATGCCATCTTTCCAGGGGTATATGCCATGTATTTTTGTGATCAATGTGGTGACTAGCACAAGCATGCAAACTAGGCTTCGTGATATTGCTGATTTTAGTCCCTGTTCTGCTGTTATTTTGATGCCATGTAAACTTGATGCTACAGAGAGATCCATGCATATTTTGAGATACTTCAGGAAGGGTGTTTTGAACATATGGTTGTTGTCTATCCATCCCTGCCCTTGGTTGCAATTATGGAGTAGTCTAGCATGTCATTTTGGTGCTCTACTTTTGCTTCAAAATGTTTCCTGGCAGATTGTTTACTTGTTATTCAATTTAGCCAAGGTTGCTATAGTTGATCCTTGCATGCTATGGACTTGTTCTTGCCTTGGTTGGTTACATAAACATGTCTTCTTGATGATGATATGCTTATCTTGTCATTAAATGACTTGTGGTGAGTGAATCGAGCTAGTTAAGTAGTATACTTGTTGTTGCTGTTTTGCTAGGCTGAATCTGTTATTTGGTGATGCTATGTAAACATGTTGCTACTAATCATTCTATGCATAATCTGGAGATGTTCTATAAACATGTTTTGATCTACATGTTATGCCCTATCCATCCATGCCCCTGGTTGCATTTATAGTTTGCTGTAGATTGTTCATATCTTGCTCCAAAGTTGCTTGATAATGTTGCTGTCAACCGGTTAACATGAAGTTCAGTTTTGGCCATGTGCTTTTCTAGTGATCCATGCACCCTATGAACTTGCTATTGCCATTCTTAGCTTTATAAACATGCCTTCTTACTGTTGGTTGCCTTGCCATGTCATGTATTGCTCTGTGATGAGTGTAACAAGCTCACCAACATGCCTACTTATTGTTGTTCCTGCCATGTTTGAATCTGTAATATAACTTGCCATGTTTACATGGGTGCCATCATATTTTCTGTGCCTTTTTGGCTCATGGTCAGTAAGGGACTTTTGATCTATGCTTTTAGTATATTCATGCCATGCATTTGTTTGCCATGATACGTTCCTGTAACATGTTGTTTGATAGCCCTAAACATTGCAACCTGATGTTATTTCTGCAAAGTCTGAAACTGTTATTATTTGCAATCTTACCATGTGTTTTTGAGCATGATCTAGTGATTTCTGGAGATAGCTCAGTGTTCATGTTTTGTTATGCTTTACCAGTACTTCATGCCCATGCCTTTTGTTATTATGTTGGGATTCTGTAGCATGTTGTTTTGGTGCCTGTAAGATGCCTAGTTGCTGTTATGGACAGATTGTTGCTATGACTTGTATAGTGTGTGTGTGTTGAACCGTTGCTCCGTTTTGAGTGTGCTCTATATGAAACTTGCTTGATTTTGCATGTAGCTTCATATTATCATGTTGCATCCTTGTTTTGGTGTGTTTTCTTGATGTTTGTATGCATTTTGCATCAATGCCATGTTTAACTTGTTTTGCTCATATCTTCTAGGCCGTAGCTCCGAATTAAAAGAACTTTATATGTAACTTGACTAGAATTTTGTGTAGATCATCTTGGTGCATATTAACTTGCTGTTTAACAACTTGAACATAATGTTTATTCAGATCTGGACCAATTTCGAAATTTGCATATGAGGACTTACCGGAATTGTTATACGTTGTTCCCGGCCTCATTTAAACTTGCTTTGATGTGTTGTTCTTGTTTGCATCATCTCTTGCCATGAGTAGCCTCATCTAGCTTTCTCATGCATCATGCTTGTTTGTGCATCATGTCTTGTCTAGGTGTGGTGTGTTTACTATGTTGTGTGCTTCTTCTCGATAGTTCCCGTTTCGTTGCGATCGTGAGGATGCGTTCGTCTTCGTGTGGTTCGTCTTCGTGGCTTCATCTTCTTCATGGACTCGTTCTTCTTCCTAGCGGGATTTCAGGCAAGATGACCGCTACCCTGGATCTCACTACTATCATTGCTATGCTAGTTGCTTCGTTCTATCGCTTTGCTGCGCTACCTATCATTTGCTCTTCAAGCCTCCCAAATTGCCATGAACCTCTAACCTTTGACACCCTTCCTAGCAAACTGTTGCTTGGCTATGTTACCGCTTTGCTCAGCCCCTCTTATAGCGTTGCTAGTTGCAGGTGAAGTTGAAGATTTGCTCCATGGTGGACAGGGTTATGTTGGGATATCACAATATCTCTTATATTATTAATGCATCTATATACTTGGTAAAGGGTGGAAGGCTCGGCCTTATGCCTGGTGTTTTGTTCCAGTCTTGCCGCCCTAGTTTCCGTCATACCAGTGTTATGTTCCTGGATTTTGCGTTCCTAACGCGGTCGGGTGATTTATGGGACCCCCCTGACAGTTCGCTTTGAATAAAACTTGTCCAGCAAGGCCCAACCTTGGTTTTACCATTTGCCTCACCACCACCTATACCCTTCCCTTGGGTCGGCCAACCCGAGGGTCATCTTTATTTTAGCCCCCCCCCCCCCCCCCCGGGCCAATGCTTGTCTAAGTGTTGGTCCGAACCGAGTAGACTGCGGGGCCCCCTCGGGGAAACTCGAGGTCTGGTTTTACTCGTAGGATGTCTCATCCGGTGTTGCCCTGAGAACGAGATATGTGCAGCTCCTATCGGGATTGTCGGCGCATTGGGCGGCTTTGCTGGTCTTGTTTTACCATTGTCGAAATGTCTTGTAAACCGGGATTCCGAGACTGATCGGGTCTTCCTGGGAGAAGGTCTATTCCTTCGTTGATCGCGAGAGCTTGTCATGGGCTAAGTTGGGACACCCCTGCCGGGTATAAACTTTCGAGAGCCGAGCCCGCAGTTATGTGGCAGATGGGAATTTGTTAATGTCCGGTTGTAGATAACTTGACACCAGATCCGAATTAAAACGCATCAACCGTGTGTGTAGCCGTGATGGTCTCTTCTCAGCGGAGTCCGGGAAGTGAACACGGTTTTTGGGTTATGTTTGACGTAAGTAGGAGTTCAGGATCACCTCTTGATCATTGGTAGATTCATGACCGTTTCGTTTGCTCTCTTCTCGCTCTTATTTGCATATGTTAGCCACCATATG
Source organism: Triticum timopheevii (assembly GCA_963921465.1). Lineage (NCBI taxonomy): Eukaryota > Viridiplantae > Streptophyta > Magnoliopsida > Poales > Poaceae > Triticum > Triticum timopheevii. The sequence continues at coordinate 204,739,710 of OY997268.1, forward strand.
TGCTTAGTCGCTGCTGCAACCTCACCACTTTACCCCTTCCTTTCCCATTAAGCTTTGCTAGTCTTGATACCCATGGTAATGGGATTGCTGAGTCCTCGTGGCTCACAGATTACTACAACAACAGTTGCAGGTACAGGATTATGCGATGATCATGACGCGAGAGCGATGTTTGCTTGTTTTGGAGTTCTTCTTCTGCTTCTTCTTCGATCAGGGGATAGGTTCCAGGTCGGCATCCTGGGCTAGCAGGGTGGATGTCGTTTGAGTTTCTGTTTGTGTTTCGTCCGTAGTCGGATGGTGCTCTTATGTAAGATGATGTTGTATTTATGTGGCATTGTATGCCTTATGTATGTATCCCCATATATTATGTAATGTTGATGCAATGATATCCACTTTGCAAAAGCGTCTTCAAGATGCGCTTCTATTCTTGTGGGACCTTCGAGTTCCTTTAGGATAGGGTCGCATCTTGGGCGTGACACCTTGGGTTTATAGTAGTCGTCGTCGAAGGTGGCATCTAGCTCCTGGACTACGTTATCTGGTTGCGTCATCTGAGAGGAATGGAAAAGGGGGGAAAAGGGGAGCAAAGCAACCGTGAGTACTCATCCAAAGTACTCGCAGGCAAGGATCTACACTACATATGCATCAGTGTCAATTGAAATGGGTTGTATGTGTGGACTGAACTGCAGAATGCCAGAAGAGAAAGGGAAAAGCTAGTCCTATCGAAGACTAGCATCTTCTGGAAACCACCATGTTGCAACAACATGAGGGAGTAGAGTAGTACATAAGTCATATTTATGTTGTTGTATCAACGCTCCGGGATCCTTTCTCGACTCCCGAAGCAACATATCCAAATCATGCCTCAGCATCCAGTTCTAGTTGTATCGATCGGGATACAACTCCGAGTGTCCGTTACCATAGTACAGGCTATCGATAGATGTTTTCTTCCCTGCAGGGGTGCACCAACTTACCCACCACGCTCGATTAACTCCGGCCGGACACACTTTCCTGGGTAATGCCCGGCCTCGGCCAAACAGTACGCCGCAACCCGACCTAGGCTTAATAGAGAGGTCAGCACGCCGGACTAACCCTATGCCCCCAGGCATCATGGGACATCGCCTCGCGAACTCCCGCACGTTGCGAACGCGGCCGGTGAGCAGACCTAGCTACCTCCTTAAAAAGCAGGTGCTTACGCAGTCCAACCTGGCACGCGCCGCTCAGTCGCTGACGTCTATTAAGCTTTGGCTAATGCATACAACGCAGAACACCCATACTATGCCCACATGATGGTTAGTCCTATCAGGCCAGAGGCCCCTCGGATCAAATATCTAATTCGTAGTGGATTAGGAACGCGTGGTAACAAGCAGAGGCTCACGAAAAATGTGACCCCGTCGCCCCATCTCGAGGACTTGCGGCAAGGGCTAAGAATGCCCGGCCACGCCACATAATTATCTCGCGGGCACCTTCCAGGTCAACCCGACTACACATCACTCACAATTAAGCTCGCGCGGCTACCCCTTAGGGCTGACCCGTCTTTAGTAACATGGTTCAGTGTAAAGTCATAGTAATCATAGTAACCGTGTGTCTAACACCAAGGGGAACCCTGAGGAACCACCCTCGGTGGATTCCACTCGATGTAATCATCAAGGTGAACGTAAGAGGAACCACACTAGAGGTTCACACTTGAGGGGTTGCACGAGAGAGTCGTATCGGAAGTGGTTAAGGAGGAAATCACCCTCGATGACCACGACCGAATAGCTACACTACAGAGATCTCATCAGGAGTGATGTAAGAGGTACCAGCCTCGACACTCGATGGTAACTCTGCAGAGTCGAGCAACAAAAGGGTCGTGATGTGATGTGAGGTGTCGGGCTCTGGTCCTCGGTCACGTTGATCGAGTCGTCGATAATGAAGCAGGGGCAACAAGGACAAGGTGGGGGTCACTGATGGATCACTAACCAAACTATACTAAGAAGTTTAGGATAAGTAGGTAGGTAACAATAAGCAGGTTACAAAAGCAGGCTATGCATCAGAATAGGAGCAATCAATTACAGCAGCAAAATTTAATGCAAGCATGAGAGAATGGAATGGGCGATATCAGGATGATCGAAGGGGGGGCTTGCCTGGAAGTTCCTCTGAAAGGGAAGAAGGGTCGTCGTCGACGTAGTCGATCATAGCGGCATCAACAGCGGTCTCGAGGTCTACCGGAGAGAAGAGGGGAAGACACAATAAATACAAAGCAAACAAGTGCAAGACTAGGCATGACATGACGAAAAGCAGAACTAGGGTCAACCTAACGTAGTACTGCACGATATAGGTGAAGGGGGAATTCAACCGGGAATATTTTCCTGGTTCCGGACCAGTGTCAGACAGATGACCGGAGGGAGAAAGTTCCATGTTCAGCTAGTTAGAAGCATCTGATAGGTAAACGGACCACGTACCCGGATTCGTCTAGTCGTTCTGAGCAACTTTCATGTATAAAACATTTTCATCCGAGTTACGGTTTAATTTCTATGATTTTTCAAAGTTTTAACAATATTCTAAAATTTCTGATTTTGTTTTAATTCGAGTTGACCAAGTTAATTTGACTGGTCAAAGGGGGGGTGGTGGCCCACATGTCATAAAGTTGTATCTAATCTAATAAATAAAACTAACTTACTCAAATGGAGCCCATATGTCATAGTGTAGCAGCTAACCTAACTAGAATGATTAGTCCCTAATCTAATCTGTACAGGGCCGGCCATAGGCATAGCCAGCCTCACGGCTGTGCACATACATGCATCGCACAGGGGCACTCGGCCATGGCCAAAAGCAGTAGCAAATGGCAACAATGGGCAGCAGCAGGTAGCATCAGCAGCCAACGCAAGAGAGGAGCAGCAACACAAAGCAAAGCAGCGGCAAAAGTAGCAGGAGGAACGACAACCAAGCAATAGCTCAGCGGCAGCAGCAAGTAATCAGCAATGTCATGTAGTAGAAACAGGAGGTAATAGCACCCCAGGTCCTTAGAACTTGTCTTTCATGTGATGGTTTGGTCCTCAAACTTGTAAAACTGAATTATTTGGTCCTGAAACTTGTTCTTACGGTGCACATTTGGTCCTCGGCCAATCAACAACAGCCAAGTGGAGCCAGCTGGGCGGAGCCAGTCAGCGCTGCAATTTTTGCATTTAGCCCCTTTCTGTTTATCGAAATTAATCCGCGGGATACCTCTGCTGGAGTGGATAGCTAGCTCTCCGCAGCCTCGCCTTGACCCACCCATGCCAGCTGCTCGACGGCGGGGACACGCGAAGGGACGCGTCGACCGAGGTGCCTAGGCTCGGCCGGGGACGGGACGGTGGCGCCGTCGCGTGGCGGCGAGAATACGGTGGGGAGGTACTCATCGGTGTGGCACGCGAAGGTGGAGCGGCTGAAGTGCCTCACCAGCCTCTGCCTGCCCTGCAAAGACCAACGGCTCACAGTGCCAGAGAACAAACCGCATGAATACATGCATGCATCGACAACACGGAGGAGGCTTGTGCGTGCGTGCACGTTCGTTACTTGTATGTACGCGGCGCCGATGTTGATGATCTTGCCGCTCCGAGCGACCGGTTCCAGCCACGTCCGTGCAGGGCGTAGTGCAGCCCGGGCGCCGCGTCGGCCGTCGTGAGGTTGACGAAGGCGTCCCCTTGTTGCTGCAACGCTGCCTGCTTTAATTTGCACGTTGCAAAACTGGAGAAGATCGTGTCCGTGGAGTTTTTGAACTGCTGGAAGATTCATTCAGGCTAGAAGACCAAACTAACTAAAGTTATGCATGCTTTCGTTGGTTGTTTGTTCCCCTGGCTTGCTTCGGTTGTTTGTCGCTCGAGGAGCTCTTCGCCGCGCTGCGCCTGCCCCACGCCCTCGCCGGCGTCACGCTCCTCTCGCTCGGCAACGGCGCGCTGGTCGGCGCGCTCTTCGTGACCACGTCGTCACCGGCGTCGTCGCGCTCGCTGCCGTCGTGGAGATGCGTGGGTTCGTGCGCGACCTCTGCTTCCTCTTCTTCGCGCTCTGTAACCTTGTGCGCGTGCTCGTGAGCTGCACAGTCAACGTCTGGGTGACCGTGTCCTTCGTGCCCATCTACGTGGCCTACGTCGTCCTCGTCGGACCTCCCAGTGCTGCACCGAGCCGGGGAAACCGCCGCACCCCGACCTCGTGGCGTCGCTCCTCCTAGAGGATGACGATGACGTACCTCCCCTTCCGTCCTACTCCTCCAAGATCGCGCAGGCTCCACGATCGCAGCCTTCCTGCATTACCTCCAAGCTCCGCATGCCGTTGTACCTCCCGCGCCGCCTCACCATCCCGGACATCGCTGCGCACCGCTGGTCTCGGCCCTGCGCCGTGGCCTTCGCCGCGCTGGCGCCCATGCTCCTCGCCATGGCATGGACCACGCACAACCCGGCAAAATCATCCTCGCGCCACGCCGCCACCACAACAGCGACGGCCACACGATCTTCCTCGCTGGCGGCGTCCTTGGCCTCCTCCTCGCGGCCCTCGCCGCGGCCACAACGGACGCCGCGTCCCCTCCCCACGGGCGCCCGCATGCCATGGCTGGCGGTGGGGTTCCTGATGAGCGTACTCTGGGGCTCTGGGCATACACCCTGGCGCGCGAACTAGTGGTGCTCCTGGTGGCCATCGGGTACCGTACATGGTGGGCGTGAAGGCGAGCATGCTGGGTGTGACGGTGCTGGCATGCGGAGACTCGTTGGGCGACTTAGTCTCCAACGTGGCGATGGCGACGCACAGGGGCCTCGACGGCACGTAGATGGCCGTGTCATCCTGCTGCGCCGGGCCGCTGTTCAACACGATGGTGGGGCTAAGGCTTTCGCTGACGCTGGCGGCGGGCGCGCAGTACCTGGCGCGGTTCACGCTCCCAGCAGACGAAGCAGTGTACGAGACGGCGGGGTTCCTGTGCACTGGGCCGGCGCGGGTGCTGGTGGTGGTGCCGGCGAGGGGCATGCGGCTCGACCGGGTGCATGGGGTGGGCCTCATCCTCATCTACCTCACCTTCTTCGGCGCCCGCGACCTCGACAGCCTCGGCCTCTGGTTCGAGTAGCGACGGCAGCAAACAGAGGAAGCTGCTCTGCTCCCGTCAATGGCGACCACTGTCCACTGATGCGCGTAGATGGAGGATGATAGTTGGTAGATCAGATGCTTGTACAGTCGTAGTAGCACTAGCTGGTACTATAGTATTCGCCTGTAGGTGATTACCGACGGATTAGTTAGTGGTGTAATTGTTGCTTGTTTTGGTTGGCATCAAGATGATTTCCCCAAGAGTTGAAATCGAGAAACAACAGGGAGCTAAATGCAAAAGTGCGGCATTGACCGGCTTGGTCCAGTTGGCTCCACTTGGCTGCTCATGATTGGCTTAGGACCAAATGTGCACCTTGAGGACAAGTTGGAGGACCAAATAATTTACTTTTACAAGTTTGAGGACCAAAACATCACATGCAAGACAAGTTCCAGGACCTGCCGTGCTATTACCTCTAGAAACAGCAAGCAACAACAACGGTGGCGGCGCTAGGGGCATTAGCAGCAGCAGAAGTGAGCAGCAGCAGTTTTAGGCAGAGCAAGCAGTAGCAGGGCAAAGTAGCAGCACGTAGCACGAGCGGCAAAACAGCCAAGCACGCGGGCGCGCGGCACATTGGCACGGCGAGCGGAGGGCGAGGAAGGGCGCGGCCGGCGTGTATGCGCTGATGCCAACGGCTGTGGGCCGCCCCAGCGTCGGGCACGGTCGGCAGTGGGCGGCGCCGACGGCTGCGGTGTCAGGTGCAGGGGCGTGACGAGGATAAGCGCGGGGCGGCTGCGGGCTTGGCCTGGCGCAGGGCGAACGAGGCCCGGGCGGGCCTAGCTTGTCAAGGAGGCGAGGCGAGGCGCGGGCACGGGGTGGTCACGGCGCGGGGTTGGGGCAGGCGCTGGCCGTGACGGACGACGGCTATGGCTACAGGCGGGAGACGCGCTCCAACGATGGATCAAGACCGGAGAGAGAGAGAAACAGAGGAGGAGCTCACATTGGTGCGGCAGTGAGGGTCAGCGGGCTCGGGATTGCACTGAATCGGCCGAATTGACGATGGCGGCTGTCGAGATGCAGAAGCGGAGATGAGCTTGATGGCGACATGCGAGGGCCTCTCGGCTTGGTCCGGTGGCTCAAGCCTCTAGACATCTTGTCTTTGCTCGGGGATGACCATGGCGACGAAGACCACGACGGCACGGAGACGGCTTCGCTCGCGTTCGTGCTGTGAGGGAGAAAGGAAACGGCGCGGTGAGGGAAAGAAGGAGATGGTTAGGTGGGCTGGGTCAAAGTCCTGTGCGTTCCTGGGCCTAAGTGCACAAAGCCGTTTTCCTATTTATTTTTCTGTAATAAACCTGCTATTGTGCTCTATTTAAATTAGATAACAATTGATTTTTAATTTATATGAAACTTGTCACACAAATACAGGGAAACATCATGGGGCTGCTCAAAAAGTTTCAAAGCATTTTGGGATTGTTTTACTATTTTTTAGAAATTGAAAAGGTCAATTACTTGACGGTTGGTCCACTGTTATAAAGTCCAGGGGCATTTTAAGCATCTCCAAAATTGTTTGTTAATGCAAGACAATTATGTAGTGAATATTTTGAACCTAATGAACATTTTTAATTTACCATTTGAAGAATTAATAATTTGATTTGCATTTTAAAATTGAATTTGACTTTGATTTTAATCAAGTGACAATTGGCTTAGTAAAATGGTGATGACATGGCATCATTTGTGTGAGGTTACTATAGCTTAACTACCGGGGTGTTACATCTGGCACCCTGCCGGAGGGGGCCATCATCACCGGAGGCCATGGGGAAGGATCTCGGAGGGGCCATCATCGTCATGAAGGCCAAGGACCAGAGGGGGAACCTCTCCCCATCCAGGGGGGAGGCCATGGAGGAGGAAGCACAAGGGGGAGAACTTCTCCTCCTCTCTCTCGGTGGCGCCGGAGTGCCATCGGGAGGGGAATCATCGCCGCGGTGATCGTCTTCATCAACATCATCATCATCATCATCACCATCCTCATCTCTTTTACGCGGTCCACTCTCCCGCACCCCTCTGTAATCCCTACTTGAACATGGTGCTTTATGCCACATATTATGATCCAATGACGTGTTGCCATCTTATGATGTTTTGAGTAGATATCCTTTGTCTTTGGGTTGATTGATGATCTAGATTGGTATGAGTTGTATGATTTATTTTGGTGCTGTCCTATTGTGCCCTCCGTGTCGCGCAAGCGTGGGGGATTCCCGCTGTAGGGTGTTACAATATGTCCATGATTTACTTATTGTCTGTGTTGCTTGAGTGACAGAAGCATAAACACAGATAAGTGGGTCACGGCGTATGGGAATAAAGGGGACTTGATATGTTAATGCTATGGTTGAGTTTTACCTTAATGATCTTTAGTAGTTGCGGATTCTTGCTAGAGTTCCAATCATAAGTGCATATGATCCAAGAAGAGAAAGTATGTTAGTTTATGCATCTCCCTCATATGAAATTGCAATAGTGATTACCGGTCTTGTTAACAATGGCCTAGGATAATTCCGCACACCGACCCATCATTATTCCACACTCGCTATTTATAATATTTAGTAATATATTCTAAATTTATGATAACAGCACCCACATTTATATTTTAGCTCTTCGATATCATACAAAGTTATCCTCTTCATACCCACAACGTAGTTTTATTTCTCGTTTCTAGTTGGAAGCAAACGCTCGGTGTACGTACAGTCGCATCAGTGGCAGATAGGACTTGAGAGAATATTGATCTTGCCATTAGCTCCTTGTGGGTTCGGCACTCCATGATTATCACTTCCACCTTTGGAAATTGCTACGATGATTCCCTGCACTTGGGGATTATCAACCCCGAGACCGCTCACGATGCCCTGGTGATCGACTGCTTCACCGTTGGAGTTTTCTTTTCCATCCGTCGAGCAACCAGGCAAGCACCCCCCTTTTTGAGCATACCGATATCGCCTATACTTATCTCTCTTATGCTTGCATTAGAAGTTGCTGCTATTACTGTTATCATATTTCTGTTGCATAGCATGTTTATTGTAACCTACTGTTGTTACCTCCTGTTTATCCTAAACTGCTTAGTATAGGCTGGTTAGAGACGCCCACTTTGACCCAACCGCCCCACTGATCTTCAGAAGACTCGGACAACAAGATGGACAACCAGGCCCCGGCACCGCACATCACCCCCCTTAGTTGTACGACACTTCTGGGTTACTAACGAGTGCCGACGGTGATACCTCGTCAGCACTTCTGATGTTATCCTTATAGGTTAGACAATCGGTCGTGGTCATTGAGGGTGATTCCTCTTTCACCACTCCTGATAACGACGCCATCGTGCAACACCTCAATGTGAACCTCGAGGATGATTCCTCCTAAGTTCACCTTGACGACTACATCAGGTGGAATCCGTCGAGGGTGATTCCTCAGTTTTCCCCCTAGTGTTTGGACACACAGTTACTATGGCTTTAACTATGAACCATGATAAAGTCAGGTCGGCCCTGAGGGGTACCCGCGCGAGCATATTTGCGAGTGATGTGGAGTCGGGTTGACCTGGAAGGTGCCCGCAAGATAACTACATGGCGTGGCCACGCATTCTTAGCTCTTGCTGCAAGTCCACGAGACGGGGCGACGGGGTCACATCGATCGTGAGTCTCTGCTCGTTACCGCGTGCTCCCAAGACACTAATGGTTTGGATATTTGATCCGAGTAGGCCTCTGGCCTTTTTCGCACTAACCACCACACGGGAATAAGTATGGGTACTCTGTGTTGTACGATTCTTCCGAAAGCTCACTGACGTCAGCGACTAAATGGCGTGCACCGGGTTGGAATGTTTAAGCCTGCACTTGTATAAGGGGGCTAGGTCTGCTCACCGGCCGCGTTCGCAATGCGCAGGATTGCAAAGGACGATTGGACCATGACCCCTTCGCATTTAGGATGTAGACTAGCGTGATGGCCTCTCTGTTGAGCCTAGGCAGGACTACGGTGTGTTGATCGGCTGAGGCCGGTCATGACCTGATGGTGTGTCCGGCCGGAGTTGATCGAGCGTGTTGGGTAAGTTGGTGCACCCCTACAGGGAAGTATTATCTATTCGAATAGCCATCTCCACGGTAACAGAGGCTCAGAGTTGTATCCTGATCAATACAACTAGAACTGGATACTGAATGCTGAGGCATGTAATGGATATGTGGCTCCGAGATTGCTTTCCCGCAGGGAGTCAGGGAAGGATCTTTGGGCATTATTGCTACAAAATGTTTGTTAAATATAAACTGCTATTCTATACTCTTCTGATTGCTGCAAGATGCTTGGAGCTGCTTGAAGATGCTAGTGTTTGATAGGCTAGGGTTTCCCATTCTCTTCTGGCATTCTGCAGTTCAGTCCACAGATACTACCCATTTCACTGATACTGATGCATAAGTAGTGTAGATCCTTGCTTGCGAGTACTTTGGATGAGTACTCACGGTTGCTTTGCTCCCCTTTTCCACTTCTTTCCATTCTTGTCGGATGCTGCAACCAGATGGTGGAGCCTAGGATCCAGACGCCACCGCCGACGACTACTACTAACCCGAGGGTGCCTACTACTACGTGACAGACGCCGACGACCAGGAGTAGTTAGGAGGCTCCCAGGCAAGAGGCCTTGCCTTTTTGATCGATGTTGCTTTTGTGCTAGCCTTCTTAAGGCAAACTTGTTTAACTCCTGTCTGTACTCAGATAATGTTGCTTCTGCTGACTCGCTTGTATTCGAGCTCATGTATTCGAGCCCTCGAGGCCCTTGGCTTGTAATATAAAGCTTGTGTTATTTTAATTTGTGTCTAGAGTTGTGTTGTGATATCTTCTCGTGAGTCCTTAATCTTGATCGTACACATTTGTGTGTATGATTAGCGTACGATTGAATCGGGGGCGTCACACGAGGACACATTCCATGTGTTTTGTAAGTGCCCGAGAACGGTGGATCTATGGCGAGCCATGGCGCAAGTATGGCGAATTCCCGACTTCGAAGCAGTCTGCAACACTGGACCGGAGTGGTTCCTGAACCTCATTGCAGATTGTAACGAGGGGGACCAGCTCCGAGTTCTTATGTTGTTCCGCAGGTGTTGGTTCGTGCGCAACGAAATCCAAAACATTAGAAGCCGGCGCCATCCTTGGAAGTTTCTCGGAGGTTCCTGCAGAGCTACGTTAGGGTATCCAGCATTTTCCGTCAGGGAACTGGGACAAAGGGAAGATGGTGGTACAACAGGAAGGAGCGGAGCAGCCTATATCACATGTGGAGGCTGGTGTGAAAATTGTACGCAGATGGAGCCCCCCACCGGCCGGATGGACTAAACTCAATGTTGATGGCTCATACTCACATGAGGACGGGAGTGCAGGTTCATGTATGGTGTTCCGTGACCATGATGGGGCCATCCTCTTCTTAGTGTGTAAGTCCTTGTGGTCATGTGCGGAGCCCTTGCACGCGGAGCTCGCCGGCTGCATGGAGGGCCTGGCCCTTGCTCACCAATAGACGGAGCTGCCGATCATCGTCGAGAGTGACAGTCTGCAAGCAGTACACATGATCAATGCCAGAGGCCAGGATCGGTCTCAGTACGCCATGGTAATTTCTGAGGTGAAGCGTCTCATGGGTCTAAGGGAGTGTAGTGTTACTCATATTTCTAGAGAGCAAAATAATGTAAGTCACACGTTAGCAAACTTCGGGAGGACGGAGGATCGAACTGTGGTATGGATCCGTTCCGGTCCTGGTAATATTCCTAGTCTGTGTAGGGTGAACTTCTTTGCTCTTGAGTAATATACTCCTTTTGCCCCCGCAAAAAAAAGCAGTGTCGGTGTCCTCCAAAAGGCAGCGCCATCCGCAACAATTTGTTCCTTGACGGCCGCGGCTACGCAATACGCACCAACCCTCCTCCCACTTTCAAAAGCATCCGGCCACGTGCACCCAACCAAGCTGATTTTCCTTGTTCTGTTGCTTACCACTTTGTAATCATGAACCACGTCCTTTGGTCCACCTCCACCAACACTTTCTTGTAGGCACGGTGGGTTTGGTCCACGTCCCTCCCTCGGGTACTCTGCAAATCCCCAGTCTGGTCTGTGTAATTTTCAACGTCTTGTTCTTCTCTGGTTCACACGTTACCGTTCCATTGCTAATTGGATATGCTAGCAAAAGAGCCCGTGCGTTGCAACGGAAGAAAAAAATAGCAGACACTTTTAACCCAATAATCATAATATGTTCATGCCCTTTATTTTAGCGAGGCATCATTTTTGTGTTGCCGCTTATCCTCCTTCTCACCTTCAGTGGCCTCAGTGTTCACATAAACCAAAGTGTGCTTGAATGTTGTTTTTCCCCTGCCAGTTTGTTCAGAGGTGCTCATGTGTGTTTATCGATGTTTTCTTTCGTCTCTTTATGATTTTAGTGGTTGTTTATTTGCAATCCAGATCGTCGCGGTATGAAAGAAAAACGGACGTGCCCTATAGGTTACAAGTTTGCATTTAAAATATTTAATAGGTAAAAATAACATCATGTTCAAATTCTACATATTTTTCTATTCAAATTTCATATATAACATGTTAAAATCAGAGTTACGGTTTAATAGATATGGATAATTAAGAAAAATATTTGTTTGACTTAAATATCTTCCAAAATAATATTTTAAAAATATTTAACAAACAAAATAACATCATATTCAGATTCTACACATTTTTCTAATCTATTTTCATATATAACATGTTAAAATCGGAGTTACGGTTTAAAAGATATGAATAATTTAGAAAAAACCATTTGTTTGACTTATATATAATCGGCGGGTGAATTATCTAATACGTCAGGGGGGGTTTCGTAAAAATGTAAAATAACGGTTCGGTTTGACTTAAGTGTATACTGCGGGTTAATTCATAAAAAACACAGGGGGGTTTCTACAAAAGTGCGTGACGGACCGCCGAAACCCAATTTGCTTTATTATTAGGTAGAGTCTAAGCTGTGGTGGGCCAAGAGTAAGTACAATAAGGTGATATAAGCAGGTTATAAAAACTAAAATATTATATCATTGCTTAGTTGGAGGAGAGAGAAGAGAAGCGGGCTCTTGACTAGTACTATTGTCCCGATTTATTAGTCCCTTCGTAGTTTGTGTTTAATTTTGACCAAAGATTTAACTAATAAAATGTTAGTGCATGCTAACAAAAAAAATATCCTTGAATTCGTATTTGAACATAGCTTCAATGATATTTTTTTATGGCGTGCATGAATATTTTGTTAATTAAATATATGATCAAAGTTGACATGAAATACAATGAGGACCAATAAACTAGGACGGAGGTAGTAGCCAGCTGCAGCACGAGCTCCAAGACATTTTGTGAGGTTGTAAGGTGGGCCAACTATTCATAAAGTAGTACATATTTAAAATGTATTATTGTACATGCCATCTATTAGGTTGGTGGTAGATGACATGACAACTCTTTATAGTCGATTGTTGGCTCTATTATTAACCATGCTCTAATGCCTCGGTGGGTGTTGCTGATCGAGATTGATTGCTACACGCTTCAGTGAAAACGGCTCTATTCATGATGCCCTTCACGATCGTTGGATCTCCCGACCGACACATCTATCGACCTATCTGTTGATCACATATCCAACAATTCTACACTCTTTGAGCTCGGTTGTAGGATGTTCACCTTAGTGAGATCAAAGACGACATTATCTAGAACCTTATTGCCAACCGCATCTACTCGGACAAATCGGCGTACAAGGTGCAGTTTGAGGGGGCGACCTCCACATCGTTGTTTGGGACAATTGGTTACCGCCCAAGTGTAAGTTCTTGGCATGGCTTCTCATCAAGAATAGAGTCTAGACTCTAATCACCTGCAGAGACGGGGATGGCCAAACTGCCGCTTTTGTCAACTTTGTAATAGGGAGCCACAGTCCGTTGCTCACATCTTCTTCAAGTGTCGGTACCCCTTCCGAATTTGGACCACCGTTAGAGTTTTCTCGATGCGCCGGAGCTAGCCATTGTTGATTGGGGAGGTTTGGCTTCGGTCCACGAGTGGTGGAAGCTCATGGCCCTCGTGCCCGGCAACAGAAGGAAGGCCAACGCCTTGCTTATTATACTAGTAATCTGGGAGCTTTAAAATGAGAGGAAAGTGTGAGTCTTCCGTAACAAAACGACTTTGCCCACAATCATCTCTGCAAACATCCAGCCAGAGGTGAGGAATTTGGTTCTCACGGAGGCAAAACATTTGAGCCCTTTGATGCCGTGAGAGTAGTGTTCCTATTGTATTTTGAGAGGCGTTTTTGTCGGTCTCTCTAAAACCTTAAACCTTGTTACTCCCTCTTCTTTATTAATAAGATGTGGCAAATCCTTTGCCTTTCTTTCAAAAAAGACAAGAGAAGAGGAATGGCGCCTATAACGTGCAGACTTAGAGTGGATTAGACTAAACAAATGTTAACATGAGAGAAAATTCCAGGAGAAATCGGTTGTCGCTTGTCTACCTTGTCCTTTTGCCTCATTGTTGTTGATCTTTTAGAGCAATTTTGATATGCCTGAAATGGATGGTTGGTTTTCTCAAAAGGGGAGATAAATTCCAACCTCTCGACTGAGTGATGCATATAACCACCTTCATATGATTCAACAATCTGACAAACAAAAAATACATGGATCAACCCTAATCCACTTTCCTGGCGACCTCTATCGCTACACCTACAAGCTTGATGATGTGTCCTAACCTTGCAACGACACACACCATCTAATCTGGACAAGCCACAGCCGCCCCACGACGAGCCGAGAGCACCAACTGGTTCAATAGACCCTCAGCATGCATCGCATGCGCATGCTCTACAATCTGCCACCGACAACTTTCGCCGTTTCATCCTTAGGATGGATCAACGCATTGACCTTACCACGCTCAATTGTCGTCGTCGCCACCACAACACCAGACAAATCCACCACCCTACGCTCATCGATCAGACACATCCGTCATCAAGACTTCGCACCTTTGAGACCCATTGTCGTCGATGAGGTAGAAACGACGTTGCTCCAACTCTAGCCCCATTTAGTCAGCACTTGCTCCAAGAATGATGCCCCCATGAGGGTGAATGGCGGTAAACGCCACCATTGTCCGATCCTAAAGACCGAGAAAACGGGTTTCCCCTAGAACAAATGACCCTTCCATCCGAGTCCACGTGGCGGTACAATGCCGCCACACTCGCGAGATCGCGAGCCTTCACTGCCCCCTTCTATAACTTCCCTTCTTTCGTCCGTCCACGAGGTAGTCAAAAGAAAGAGAGAAAGGGGCGGCAATAACGCATGAGTCACATTGGCGGAGCTCCAAAACAATGCCTCCAAGGAGGTAAATGAACGCCACACACCGCCACTGTCCAGTATGGCAAGCCAAGCCCGAGGTTTTCCTTGGAGGTCTATAGGACCACTACCATGACGATGCCCTTCAAGGAGGTTAGCGGCGTCTGCAGACATCGCCGCATCAACTGCAACGATAGATCCGTGCAAAGGATTTCTCCCTGGTGATTGTCAGGAGATCTAGAGGCGTAGGTGCACGTCAGAGACGCCCACCAAGGCAAAAGGAAAGGCCGAGTGAGGTCAGACAGATCTGAGCACACGACCCAAATTCGTCCAACTTGAGCCCAACCAAAGGGGACGCCGCTAGTAGGGAGGACATCCGAGCATGCCTGCCATGGATCCACCGCCACCACCATCTGGCCACCAGCGCGCCGCATCCCAGCACGGCAGTGACCAGCCACCCACTCCCCGTGAGGAGATGAGCGCCGTAGCACCCTGTGAGGCCACACGATAGTGACCAGCCACCAACTGCGCGCGAGGAGATGATGCACGCAGCCAAACTATGGTTCGTTTTTTTATTTTTTTTTGCAACTCACAGGAGCTTTATAAATTAAGGAGCACGGTTACGATCATTTTGCAAGCAGATTCTCGGGAATTCGGGTATGAAATTCACCCAAACACATCTATGTCTATCTTCACTAGCCTGCCTAGCACAAAGGTGAGCCAACATATTGGCCTCCTTCTTAGCAAACATTAAAGAAAAAGTGCAAAATTCCCGCTCATCTCGTCGATCTCATCAAGAATCATAGCAACCTCAGATCTCTCAAATTTCTTTGATTTGCAGAGGTTATCCACCGTCAGGTCATCCGTTTCCACAACGATTGTTGACTATCGTAATTATTAGAAAAACTAGGATAGCGTAGCATATTATTCTACCTTGCCTTCTACTCCAAGATGATCATGTACTCTATATATATGCCCACGAGGCTCAAGCAATACAGCAACAATTTTCACAATCCTCTCTCTCTCCTTCTAACATGGTATCAGATCCAATCCTAGCCGCCGCCCGCCGCTTCCGCCCCGCGCCGACCCTGGGGCGGTCGGCCTCCATGACCGCTGTCGGGGGCCGCATCGCCCGTACCTAGGGTTCGTCCGCCAATCGTGTGTTACCGGTTGCGCTAGAGAGTCTTTTCCCGATCCGTTGATTGGGTTTTTCTCTCTCGTCGGTCGATTGGTCGGTGTTCTTTATTGATTTTTTGATCTAAGATCGGTCTGCGTCGCCCGTCCCCGCCGTCAATTCCACGTACCTCTACTCTGACATCGGCACGACTGCACCGGCCTCTTCTGTGACTAGACGGCCTTGCGCGACACGCGGCGTCCTGTAACGGTGGTCGTCCACGCATCGGTTCTTCGTGCGGTTCTTCGCCGTCGTCCTGCGTGGTGTGGCACGCTGTCAACTCCCGCCATCACATGCGCCCCACACGGGCACAGTTCGCACTGGTGTGGCCGGCTACTCGTTGACCACGGGACAATAGACACTCGTGCATGGCTTGGTTGATGCATGGTTGCATCATGTATGTCTACACTCGCGTGCTTGCACGCGTCCATACGCATCCCATTGATGCTGGGTTACATGCTTCTGTCTATCTGTCGGGTCTCCGTCGTCCGCCAAGCAGCCACTCCGCCCTGTCATCAAGTACCTGCGCCTCTCCATCGAGCGAGTAATGGGCTGCAACTGCGTCGTCTTTTAGGACCACAGGGTCGCCGCCCCATGGTTTTCCCGGCGACTGCACCGACCCGCGCGCTACCGCTGCATCACCCCTTCGGGCCTTAGTGTCGTGGCACGTGGTCCACTGCTGTCCCGAGGCTATCCGTTCCAGGTTGTTCCCGTGGCTCCATTGTCCCTCGCGCCGCCGCTTCGTCGCCCCGTTGGGCCGTAGCGAGTGTGGCATGCGGCCCCTGCCGCCATCTCATGGTTCTTTCGTGGCTGCACCGACCGCGCGCGCTGCCGCTGCGTCGCCTTTCGGGCCGTAGTGGCGCGGCCCGCGGTCGACTGCTACCCCGAGGCCGTCCGCTCCAGACCGTCCCCGTGGCTGCACCGACCCTCGCGCTGCCGCTGCATCACCCCATCGGGTTGTAGCGAGCGTGGCACGCGGTCCCTTCCGCCGCCCTGAGGTCTTCCCCGTCGTCGCCCCGACCTGCACGCTGCCGCTGCGTCGCCCCTTCAGGCCATAGCGCCGCGACACGCGGTCCACTTCGCTGTCCACGTGTGTTGACCTCTGTGTGGTATGTGTCGCGCCACCCTCCTAGGCGCGGGAACTCCATCGTCCACGCTGGTCTTAGTCACGCTCTCGGTTTCTTTCTCGCCTACTTCGAGCACCGTCCCCGCGCTTCTGACCTAGCTGCCGCTGCTGCTCTTCTTCCTGGTCCATGGCGACTACCTTGACACCGGCCACCCCGACTTGACATCTACCACGGCGTCCCTCGCACGGCTACCTCAACAACAGTGACACAACCGTACGCTCTCGGCTACATCGACATGGCCACAAAGGGCTACCGCCTTACTTGAGCAAACTCGTCAGTTTTCACTTCAGCCATGACTTCCGCAATGCATCGACCGTTACGACTGTGACGGGGTGTCTGTCGGCTTACCTTCAGATTCTTCTCCAGTCTCACCGGCTGCGTCACTACCGTTGTGACCGCGGGGAGATGTTGAGTATCGTGATTATTAGAAAAGCTAGGATAGCGTAGGATATTATTCTACCTTGTCTTGTATTCCAAGATGATCATGTACTCCTATATATATGTCCACGGGGCTCAAGCAATACAACAACAATTTCCACCAATCCTCTCTCTCTCCCTTCTAACAATGAAATTACGGAGACCGATGTCGCCTGCCAACCGGACACCATCACGATCGCAAAGATAATTTACTAAAGCGACGATGGGTTGGCAGTTCACGATGTTGCTTTTGTGTTCACGATGAAACAATTCAACATTTATTCATCGATTGCCCTCTCGCGAAGTTACTTTGGCGGTCCATTCATATAGCTTCTAATATTATTCCTCCAGTTAGTATAGATGGGTTGTTTGGAACGTGACTAAATGGAGTGAAATCTGATATTGTGTCAAGTATTCGGATTGGAATATGCGCACTTCTTTGGGCTATATGGAACTGCAAGAACGATATGATTTTTAACAGACTATGTGTGCTAAACTTCTTGCAGGTTATTTTCAGAGCTACGGCATGGATCCGTACGTGGTTGCTACTCACTCCTATGGCTCCAGGAAGCATTTGGCTACTGGGTGCAACTGATGGGAGATGGTAGCACGTGTTATTTTTAACCGGTTTGGATGATAGTCGGATAGGTCCTTAATGTCCTCTCATCCAGCCGGTTGTGGCTATGATTTGTTTTCCTAACTTTTATTTTTCTTTGCTCCTTTTGTGAGTTGTACTTTGGACACCATACTATTTGTTTTGCTAAACTTGCTTTAATAATATGACCGCATGCATCTTTCCGATGTAGAGGCCGGAGGAAAACCTCTTTTTTCAAAAAAAATCACAATCGCAAAAACTTCCAAAATGAGATGACTCGCGCAACACCATACCATAGCGCATGTGCTCGTAACAATTTACCTTCGTGATTACGAACACCAACACCAGTCACGCCCTGGCAGTTCTCTGTTGAGAAGCTCGCATCAACATTAATTTTCAGAGTTCCAGCAGCAGCCGGCGGCTCCCAAACAAGCTTGGTCTTCTTCACTTGATTAGTTACCTAGTGTAATATCGTAGCCAAATCCATTGCAACATCAATTGGCCAATTAACAGAGTCCATCATAGCACGGCCATTCTGCCCATGAATCCTTGCGTTACGTTCTGACCAAATAGACCAGCTACCAAACAATAATACTCCTTCCGTCCTAAAATTCTTGTCTTAAATTTGCTTAGATGCAGATATATCTAATACTAAAACGTGATTTGATACATCCGTATGTAGACAAATATAAAACAAGAATTTTGGGACGTTGGAAGTATGATGCAAGCATCCATGTCCGAGACCAGCTCACCTTCAATCATTTCCATGGACCAAGTACGGGGTTCAGTTTTGGCACCTTCAGCCTAGACCTGAGTTTCATGTTTTGCCAGAAAATCCTTAGCCATGTGCATTCAAAAAGTGCATGGAAAATACTCCCTCCGTTCCAAATTCTTGTCTTACATTTGTCTAGATACGGATGTATCAAGTTACGTTTTAGTCTTAGATACATCCGTATCTAGACAAATCTAAGACAAAATTTTTGGGACGGAGGGAATAGATTCTTCCCTACCGCACATCGATCCGCTCAATGTGCCGTTCTATCAGAATGGATTTACAAGGCACAAATTTTTCCATTACTACCCACCAAAAATTATGAACTTTAGGTGGAATCTTCATTCTTCATAATCTCTTCCACTACTTCTGTTCCGACCCAGTAGAGCTTCAAGAGAGGGCTTGTCGCTGCCTTGAAATGATCGCTCTATAAGCCGAACTAATTGAGAATTCGACATTCCGCTCCAAGTGCTATGCCCATGTGTCATTAGGGAAACGCTGGTCTGCATCTTGTCCCACGCCCCGAGCCCCAGGTCGCCCCCGCGGGTGACAGGGGCGAACCCTAGCACGCCGCCGCAGGCCCCTCCCCTCAAGGCCCCTCCTCCACCACCTCCGCGAGCCGCCGCCGGGCAATGCCCGGCCGGCGTGGGTGGCGACGGGGATCTCGTTCGTCTCTACTTAGGTCTTGTGCTGGCGCGGTATAGCCCTTCTCAGGTGGAGGCGTGGGGCTACCGCGGGGCTCCTCGGCGCAGTGGCGGGCGGGCAGGGCGGCGTGGTGGCGTGCTCCTACTTCTCTAAGGCGTGGCGGCTGCGAGGGATTCGTCTCGAGCGGGAGCATGCGGGCGGCACACTGGCCAGGTCTGTCCGGATTTGGCTCCAGGGGTCTATTCGCGGAGCGGGTGGATGGAGGAAGGCCGGCTAGGCCTCCACAGGGTGCTGGAGCGCCACTGGTGGCTGGGATCTGACCTCGGTACTGCGGCGGCGGTATGGTGAAAGTGCAACTAATCCCCGGGTGGTTTTGGTAATTCATAACAACATATAGCTCATTGAACTAATAGCCATTCAAGTTAAATGTTGGCATGGACTAGAGATGTGGACCCCTCAAAATGCTAAGGACAAAGATTGGTGAAGGCTCAAGACTCTTCTTTTCCCTTTTAGTGATCCAAGATCACATTGAGTCCATAGGAAAAGCCAAGACTATTAAAAGGGGATGAGGTGCTGCTTAATGGTCTACTTGCTCAAAATGCTTAGTGATATGCTCCAAAGCCCTCAACCATTTTCTCATTTCCACATTTGTCCTAAACCTAAAGTCAAACTCGGCCCCACCGATTTGATTCATCCGGCGCCACCGAGTTCACTTGACATAGCCATAGCCAGAAACCCTAATCAGTTCATCTCACCAATAGGGATCTCGGTCTCACCAAGATGGGATTGGAAACTCTCTGTTTCCCTTTGTAACGTTTCGGTCATACCGAGATGAGTGATCGGTACCACCGAGTTCGCAATGCAAACTCTCTGTTTACTTTTCGTAACGTTTCGGTCTCACCGGAATGAGCGATCGGTCCCACCGAGTTTGCTTGACCAAGACTCTGTTTGCTTATTGCTGAAATCGGTCTCTCCGAGTTCATGCGATTGATCTTATCGAGATGAGGTTTTGCCCTAACCCTAGCGCATCGGTCCCACCGAGTTGATCTCGTCGGTCCCACTGAAACCCTAACGTTCACATTTTGAACTAGATCGGTCCCACCGAGTTTCTCTATTCGGTCTGACTGAGTTTGGTAAATGGTGTGTAACGGTTAGATTTTGTGTGGAGGCTATATATACCCCTCCACCCCCTTCTCCATTTGAGAGAGAGCCATCAGAACGTGCCTACACTTACACTACTTATTTTCTGAGAGAGAACCACCTACTCATGTGTTGAGACCAAGACATTCCAATCCTACCACAAGAAACTTGATCTCTAGCCTTCGCCAAGTTGCTTTCCACTCAAATCATCTTTCCACCATATGCAAATCTGTCTGAGAGAGTGGAGTGTTGGGGAGACTATCATTTGAAGCACAAGAGCAAGGAGTTCATCACCAACACACCATCTATTACATCTTGGAGAGTAGTGTCTCCTAGATCTGTTAGGTGTCACTTGGGAGCTTCCGTCAAGATTGTGGAGTTGAACCAAGGAGTTTGTAAGGGCAAGGAGATCGCCTACTTCGTGAAAAAGTGAGGCAAGTCCTTCGTGGGCGATGGCCATGGTGGGATAGACAAGGTTGCTTCTTTGTGGACCCTTCATGGGTGGATCCCTCCGTGGACTCGCGCAACCGTTACCCTTCGTGAGTTGAAGTCTCCATCAACGTGGATGTACGATAGCACCATCTATCGGAACAACGCCAAAAATCTCCGTGTCTACATTGCGTTTGCCCTCTCCAAACCCTTCCCTTTTACCTTCATATGCAATGTTTGACATTCCGCTGCTACACTCTTAGAATTGCATGTGTAGGTTGATTGCTTGACTTGTGTTAAGTTGCTAAAGTCTGCGAAGACTTAAAATTGAGAAAAGTCTAGATTTTTATTTGGTCAAGTAGTCTAATCACCCCCCTCTAGCCATACTTTCGATCCTACAAGCGGTATGAGATCTTTGGTCTCCATTTGCCTTAGTTTCCATAGTTTTGGTGATCATAGCCTTGGTTTCACAACCTAGGAGAGTATAGCGTCTAGCGAGGGAAATTACTACCATAGAAGTATTTACTTTGATGGTACTAATTTTGCTAGTTGGAAGCATAAGATAAAAATGCATATTCTTGGACATAACCCCGCCATTTCGGCTATTGTGTGCATTGGTTTGCAAGGTGAATTCTTTGATGGGAGAGAACCAAATCGTTATGCAACTGCGGAAGAATTGAAGATGCTGCAATACAACGCTCAAGCTTGCGATATCCTCTTCAATGAATTGTGCCCCAAAGAATTCAACAAAATTAGCCATCTTGAGAATGCAAAGGAAATTTGGGATACTTTTATATATATGGATGAAGGTACCAAGTCTGTTAAGGAATCCAAATTGGATGGCTTCAAAGTCAACTTGACAAGTTCAAAATGAAGGATGGTGAAGGTGTCGCTGAAATGTACTCTAGGCTTGCTCTCATCATGTGCACATTGATCTAAATGATGCCCAATTACAAAGATCTCAAGCCAATGGAAGTCATTGGAAGAATTGTTGCTCATGAAATGTCACTCAAGGATAAGGAAGAGCTTCACAACAAGTCTAGTGGTGCTTATAAAGCTTCATGTGATGCTCCTGCCACATCAAGTGAAAAACAAGTCTTCAATGAAGAATTGAGCTTAATGGTGAAGAACTTCAACAAATTCTACAAGAGTAGAAGTAAAGAGAGAAGCTCCAAGTTAAGGTCCTACAATGACAAAAGATCTTACAGTCATGATCGAAATTGCTACAATTGTGGAAGACCCGGACACTACTCCAAAAAGTGTATGGCTCCCTACAAAAGAAAAGAAGACTCACCTAAAAGGAGAAGTAGAAGAGATGAATCACCTCCAAGAGAGAGAAGGAGTAGAGATGATCGTTATGAACGAAGACCCTCTCGCAGAAGCAAGGATTCGGAAAGGAAGGACAAGTCATCAAGGAGATACACAAAATGAAGACATCAAGCTCATGTTGGTGAATGGGTATCCGGTTCCGAATTCTACAACCACTCCGAGAGAAGTTATCACTCCGACTCCGAATATACTCAAGATGAAGGTGTTGCCGGTCTTGCACTTGTGTCAACCAACTCCTACGACATATTTGACTCGCCAAATGAAGGAATTGGAAGATGCTTCATGGCTAAAGGCCCCAAGGTATCACACCCCGAGTATATTGATTTCAATAGTGATGAAAATGATTTGCTAGGTGATGATGATTTGCTTGTTGACATGGCTAAAGTTGAATGCCAATGGAGTTGAGTGGGAAGAAGATCAATACCCCAAGACGAAGTTTGTTCCTCAACAAGAGAAGTATGATCCTACTTCATTCAAAGGAACAGAATCTCAAGATGATCTTCCACCACAAGACCAGAAGCTAAAAGGCAAGGACAAGCTTCAAGAGGAGATCGATGCATTTGAAGAAGCTCCAAAGGCCTTGGTCAAGTGAGTTCCCAAGACTACTCCAAGTTCTAGTCCATCAAGTACTACTACAACTCCAAGGATTCCCATAGAGTTGATGTGGATCCCAAAGAAGAAGAAATTGAGAGTTCTTGAGGGTGACTCCACCAACATATTTCACTCATATTCATATTGGCAAGGACAAGTGCAACCAACTTTCACATCTTGCACTAGTTCAAGGAGTCACAAACCCTCTTGTTGGTAAGTCAAGGGACAAGGTAACCAAATGCTTTCGTGGACATCATCATATGTGAACTTCACTCCATGTCAATGGATATCCTTGTTTGTTCCTTGTGGGACTAACCCATGTAGGTATTGAAAGTGCAACTCACTCCAATGGATTGCTCCGGATGATCTGCATCAATATTGAGCATCCACATCTTCAACATCTACATGAAAGTCATCATCGAAAAAACCCAAGGTTAGTTCATCCCTCTAAAAGGGGATATCACATCTAGGGGGAGCTTTACTCTAAGAATTCAGCTAAAGCAACTCTAATGGTGTGAACACAACAATGCTTTATGTTAAAGTGGTAACCCCAGTTGTGCTTAAACGATGAGTATGACCTATGATAAATGTTCTCGTTATCTCCTAAGTCAATATACTCATATATAGATGACCTAGTCATCACCAATTGCTTGATAGATGCTAGAGTGTTTGTGCATGCTTTGACACATATTTCATTTGCTATCTTATTGTGTGAGCATGTTGGTTGCATAATTTTCTCCATTCGAGGACATCCATTTGTTGCTTTGATTGTTTGGCCTTTTTCCTCTTTGCCAAATGGATGGACAAGAATGCCTAAGGACTCCCTCTAGCTATCTATGATCTTCTTGTCTCAAACTCTATTCATGCTACATCATAAAGCTTGACTAAGTCATATTCGGACCCTCTGAGTGAGGAGCACTCGGAGCCACCGGTTTGTCATAGACTTAACTTCCAAAATCTCTTAGTGCATTTCGGTCTCACCGATTCATCCCATTCGGTCAAACCGAGTTCATTAAGTTGATCTAGGTTTTAATCTTGTGCAACTGATTTGAACTTTTCGGTCACACTGAGTTGCAGCAGCCACTTGGGATTCTGCATCTCGGTGCCAACGAGGAGTTCCACTCGGTCACACCAACAGAGTCTGGATATATATACCCACGGGCCAAAAATTTGGAAATTTCTCCAAACGCTTCGCCCGGGCCTATCCAGCTCTGCCGACTCATGGTCTCTGAATCATCTCCGTTGTCGCCAGCGACCTCCTGCCACTGGTGTCCATCGCCGTTGTCGAGGTAGCGAGTTCATCGCCAAGTTAGGGTATGAACTCGACCCCCTTGTGCAATCTTTAACTCTGATTCTTGCACTAAGGACAATGCCATGATTCTTGCCACGATTGAGATCCGCCTATCCAACCAGAACATTCTCTAGATTAGTTTTGATCCAAAAACTTAGGGTTAGGTTTTCGCCGAAGTCATCTCGGACCGACCGATTTGGAGAATTCGGTCTCACCAATTTGGCCCAGGCCATTGCACATGTACTACTCGGTTTGATCGAAGTGTACAAATCGGTGTGACCGAGTTTACTTTCTCAGTGAAACCCTAGCATCTCAGAGTCATCGAACTATGTCTCGGTCTGACCGATTTCACATGTTTAGACTCTAAAGTTGCTTCAGTGTCACCAAGTTCGTCATATCGTTAGCTCCGAAATGCTTTCTGTAGAAAACTAAAACTAAGTTTTTGACTCATTTGTTTTGCAAAATGTCTGTGCTTTGTGATTCTCATCCACTCTATGTCAACCTATCTATTCACAGGGTCAACTTTCAGTGTCAGAGATGTAAGACAACAGTGATAGCCAGAACAGATCTGAGGAGTAGGCAAATCTCAGTGAGGGCACTAGTCCCTCAAACAGTAGTTATGAGGAGGGTAGCAGAAGCACCCCAAGCAATCTTCTGAAGGCCACTGTCAAGCAAATGAAGAAGAGAACCTCCGACTCAGAAGATGACGACTTTGAGATTGAGGAAGTAACCTCAAATAAGAAGGTAGTCAAGAAGGAATTTGGCACTGCTACATCCACCAAGCCTGGCATGCACAAGAAGGCACCTGCCAAGAGATTCCCTATGTCCAAAGCCAGAGCCTCAACTCAAGCTACTGTTGAACCAAGAGAAGAGGAGGCTGCTGGGGGCAAGAAAAGGAAGGAAAGGGTCAAGAAGACCATGGCCAGAGTGCTTGGAGAGCCATCTATGGTCAGGGAATCAGATGAAGAGGAGGAGGAAGAGCCCATTGGACCTCCTACCAAGACCCAGAAGCTGATGGGATATGCTATCAAGTCTGGGGCTGCCCCATCCAAGCCCAAGACGACTCCCAAGGCTGCTGCTGCTCAATCTTCTAAGCCAACAGTACCCAAGATATCCATAAGAAACATCCCAGCTGCTGAGAAGAATAAGGCCCTAGTGCCTGAAGTTCAAGAAGATGATGAGGCCCAAGTGCTCAGGAAGCTCAAGCCAAAAATTCCAGATCATGATGACACTCATCTAGTTGCAGAGAACATGGAATTGAGAAAAGATGCTGGTCTCGAACTGTGGAGACCGACAGACCCCTATGCTACAAGAAGAAGGACTGTTGTGGATTACAGGTTTCACACCAAGGAGCTCCAGGACTTCTATGAGAAATTCTTTTGGACAAGAAGCCCATTCTCAGTGACATGAAATGGGTTGACTGGACATATATTGATGAGAATGTGGGTTATTTCCCTAGAGTGCATGATAGCTTCAGATTAACTGGAGTTGACAAGTTTGTTGGTCAGAAGCTGACAAAATGGAATGATGAGATGTTGATGCAATTTTATTCAACTACACACTTTTACCCGGATGAAAAGATTGTCTGGATGACTGAAGGTACTAGGTACCAATCTTCTATTGCTGAGTGGGCCAAGCTGATCAATGCCACTAAAGAACATGAAGATGACACTGATGTTTATGCCAAGCCCAGGAAAGGTCATAACTCCATGGCACACATGTACAAGGGAATTCCTGTTCATGCCCTAGAGACTCACAAATTTGGCTCCATTTACTATCTGTTGTTAGGACTGCCTACCATCAACACTATATTGAGATATAATTGTTGCCCAAATGAGGAGATGACAGGATGATTAGAGGGAACTCAATCAACTTGCTGCATATGTTTGATGTGCCAGAAAAGTTCAAGGTGGTGACCTTGATTGTTGAAACAGTAAGAGGACTGCAGCAGATCAGAAGAGGTCATGTGGTTATGCCCCACACATTCAGATGCTCATCAACTCTAAGATGGGAACATACACATATCTTCTAGACAAATAGCACCTTCCCCTGAGGCCAGAATTTGAGGACAATGAGATTGTCATGGATGCATCACATCCTACATCTGTAGAGGCTCAGGAGAAGAGAGAGAAAGCAAAGGCAGAGAAGGCAGATAAGCCAGCTAGTGCTACAGAAGCATCCCAAGTGTTTCTTAAGACCAAGCAGGATTAACTTAGCTATCTGCTTGAGGCCATAATGAGGATTGAGAAAGGACTAGCCACCCTGACTCAAAACCAAGAAAGTCTTGAGAGGATCATCAAAACAAAATTTTATGATCTAGACTTGAAGGTCACAGAAATTCAGACCACAGTTGAGCAACTTCAAGAAGAAGCAGAGGAAAGGAGAGGGAGAGCTACCACAGATGAATTTCAGAGAGTGCCAAGGGCACACAGGTCTGTAGCTGTGCCAGCCAGTGACACAAGAGCTACCACTTCAGCACTTGCAGCCACCGTTCCAGTGATTCCTCCAGTCTCAACTCCACCAGCTCCACAAACCTCCACAAATGCTTTTGTTGAAGGACTCATCTCCACGCCATCTTCGCACACCGAAGCTCCCAGAGATCGTGCTTAGAGTGCCACATAGCACTATGCATTTTCTTGCTTTTTGGTAACTTGTTGCCAAAGGGAGCGAAAGGTATAGATCATAGGCTTCGAGAGAGAGTGTTTTGCTTTATTTGCCTCTCTTGCTACTTGTTATTTGATTGTTTGGTTGCTACATTATTTGTGCTTGTGTGTGAGATACTTCTATGATCATGTGTTTGATCATCTTATGCTTTAATGTGTGCTTGAACGATGATATCTTATCACACTACTACAGGATGCTGCTAACGCGACACTACGATCAGAGACCCTTCGACGAAACTGTGTGCGATGCCATAATCGCAAACGGTGGTGTAAAAAACCATCACAAAAGGTGCAAGACATCTGCGATGACGGATGCATCAAACACGGTTCAAATTTTGGTTGCGTGTGCGATGCAGGGCATATGGTTCGGTTCATTGAACTGTTTGCGATGAGGGAGAAGAACGGAAACAGGCAGCCAGATGAAGGCATGTGCGATATACAACATACAGTTCGCTCGGATTAACTGTTTGTGATGAGGCAGAACAACAGAAATGGGCAGCTAAATAAAGGGGTGTGCGATTGAGGGCATATGCCATAGAAGGATTAACTGTTTGCGATTAGGCAACAGAACAAAAATGGTCAGCTAGATCAAAGTGTCTGCGATTGATGGCATACACTTCACACGGATGAACTGTCTGCGGTTAGCCACAACAAATAGAAATAGTTAGACAGATCAACGTGTGTGCGCTAGACGGGCACACATTCTAATTAAAAGAAGTGTGTGCTATGGTAATAACAAGCGCGCACGGTTCCTGGAACAAGACGTGTGCTGACATTGCCTATTGCGGTGCACCCTATGGTGCAAACACCACGTGCGCGACCGAGAAAGCGTGCCCACGTCACGCCGTCCGGGAATAGTGCTGCACTAAGAAATTATAGAATCGTCAATAAATTTTGAGCCGGTGTCCCGTGACATTCCAAATTGCAAACATGTTCACACCGATCAAAACCTAAACGGTTTCCCACTTAGGAGCGTATTAGTACTCGGTTATAAATACTACTACTCCAAGATGACTGCACCTTCCTCCTCAACTCCTCATCCAAAAAAACAAACAAGTCATTCATCATCGTTCCCTTGCGTCTACCATGGCTAGTGTGAGTTCTGGGTCGAGAGATTGCCACTAGGGAGAGGCGAGCATGGAAGCGGAAGCACGAGAGATGTCCCGCCTCGCCACAAAAGCAGCCGACATGTCCCGCTGTGCGGCCGTAGCAACACGGAGGTCCCGCCACACCGCCGAAGCAGCACGGAGGTCCCACCGCACCGTGGATGCAGCAGAGTTGTTTGGCCGCGCTGCAGAAGCAGCAGAGATGTCCTCCCGTGTCGCGGCGGCCTGGGAAAATGTCTTGCGGGCAGGTGAGGACTCTGACAGGCGCATGCATGTGATCGTCCATAGACAGATGGATCCGATCTCCGGCTGGGTGAGGTTGCAGGACGACATGAAAGCCTCATTTGAACAGGCTACCGGCGTCATCCGACAACTAAGGGAGAGCAATGAGAAGCTCCGGGCCGAGCGCGACCTGCAGAGGGCGAAGATCGTCGGAAGTGCGGAGCAGCAGGAGGAGACCACTGCCTTGTTGAAGAGGACCAGCGTCATCGTCGAGAAACTTATGGACGAGAATGCCGTGTTGCACATGAAGCGCCGAAGGCTGGTGGAGGAATCCGTGGATGCTCTCAAGCAACATATTGACGACAGGAAAGAGCTCATCGTCACTCGTCGCGGAGACTAATTCCGGCGGCCTGCAGCCACGCATCAAGAAAGTAGAGATCAGCGAGCCAGATCGTTGTATTCCTTCTTCTTTTGCCCTTGTGTATTTCGGGCGTTGTCACATGTGGCTTTTTTAATTATGTTCCTAAATATGTAAGACAATTATTATCCACTGTCATCGTCCTTATATTCATCATCAAGATCCGTGCAAAACTTTCTTTTCACATTTTCATTTTTCTCTCTTAAATCTCAGTCCAGTGAGACATAGCCACGCCATGAAACAGGGGCTCGGGCGCCATTAATGGAGACGTTGGGAGGGAGGTGCACGGCGGATAGAGGTCAAAGGGCTCTCCTCCCGATGAGCATGCACAGGGGTCTGATCGCACGCCTCCCATACTAAAATAGCTATCCCGCATGGCACCTCCTAGCCAATAAAAAAAGGGGACGTGTGGCGGCACGTAATTGGTAAGTAGAACGCCCACGGTTTCAATAATAGTTTTGTTTCCGATTTGTAACTTGAGAGCATCTATTCCAAAATGACTTTGTTGATTGTTAATCTGTGCGCCTTCGCAAATCGGACAGAAAAATTACCACAGCATGTTGGTGCCATGTCATGACACCATGCCAAGTTTCATTATTTTTAGGCGTGTCATGACACATCTGGGCGTCGTGGCTTCACTGGAAATTAATGTATAAAAAATGCCAAACGAACCCGGAATAATTCCAAAATTTAGCACAATATTTCTATTTGGTCTAATCTGCCTGTGTAAAAAAATTAAGGCGGGAGAAGGCAGTGTGCGTATGTCGTTTCGCACACGGAGGTGACACGTTCCCTCTTGGAACCACGAGCCTTCTCGAGAGAAGCTCCGGTTTGCAAGAATCTTATACCAAAGCTTGTCCCAATTCGGCCAAAAAAATTATCGCAGCATGTTGGTGCCATGTCATGACACCATGCCAAGTTTCATGATTTTCAGGCGTGTTTTGGATTTATTTGAATTAAAAAACCAAGTTTCTCAATCTTTCCGGCCGAGCCACGACGCCCAGATGTTTGAATTTCATTCCCATTTCTTGCATGGAACCTAAAAATTCACCCAAGGGCACACATGTGATTTTTCAACCAACTTTGGTGCACTAGAGCATGTGCTTGTAGTTCAAATTTGAATTATGCACATTAAAAGACCAGAAATTCAATTAGTGTATAAAAAAGGCCAAACAAACCCGGAATAATTCCAAAATTTAGCACGATACTTCTATTTGGTCTAATCTGCCCGTGTAAAAAAATTAAGGTGGGAGAAGGCAGTGTACGTATGTCGTTTCACACACGGAGGTGACACGTTCCTCTCGGAACCACGAGCCTTCTTGAGAGAAGCTCCGGTTTGCAAGAAGCTTATACCAAAACTTGTCCCAATTCGGCCAAAAAAATTACCGCAACATGTTGGTGCCCTGTCATGACACCATGCCAAGTTTCATGATTTTAAAGCGTGTTTTGGATTTACATCAATTAAAAAACCAAGTTTCTCAATCTTTTCGTCCGAGCCATGAAGCCCAGATGTTTGAATTTCATTCCCATTTCTTGCATGGCCCCTAGAAATTCACCCAAGGACACACATGTGATTTTTCAACCAACTTTGGTGCATTGGAGCATGTGCTTGTAGTTCAAATTTGAATTATGTATATTAGGTTACCAGATATTCAATTAATGTATAAAAAGCCCAAACGAATCCGGAATAATTCCAAATTTTAACACGACACTCATATTGTTCTATGTTGCCTCTGTAAAAAAAATAAGGGGGGCAGGCAGCGTATATTATTTCGAACACAAAGGCGACACGTCCCCCCTCGGGAACCACGAGTCTTCTCGAGAGAAGCTCCGGTTTGCAAGAAGCTTATACCAAAAACTTGTCCAAATGCGGCCAATTTTTTTATCACAGCATGTTGGTGACATGAAATGACACAATGCCAAGTTTCATGATTTTCAGGCGAGTTTTGAATTTCCAGGAATTTAAAAACCAAGTTTCTCAATGTTCCCGACCGAGCCACGACGCCCAGATGTTTGAATTTCATTCCCATTTCTTGCATGGGACCTATAAATTCACCCAAAGACACACATGTTATTTTTCAACAAACTTTGGTGCACTGGAGCATGTGCTTGTAGTTCAAATTTGAATTATGCACATTAAATGCCAAGAAACTCAATTAATCCATAAAAATGCCAAACGAATCCGGAATAATTCCAAATTTAAACACGACACTCATGTAGTTGCATGTTCACTGTACATAAATGTTCTAGCAATTCAAACACCATCCTTTCCCTCCATAACACCATTTTTTCTTTAAAAACATAATGAAAAAAATCAGGTATACCACAAGCAGTTTACTAGAAAGAATCGTGTGGGATGCGATATAAAATATCTTAGCGCACTGTCTTGTCTGGGTTACGCAGGAAGCTTTGTCATCTATAGTCCACCGCCCCCGCTTGAACTACACTTGCACGCCAGTTTCTCACGGCACCAAGCGAATTTTTTTTGCCACCGCGGAAATATCTATCTCCCCGCCCCTCCCTCCCACCAAAAGCCACATTTCCACTATTTCTCCTTGCTTTCCAAGTTCAAACCTTCACTGCTGCTTACTGGCAGCTTAGCCTCCTTGTCGGCGACCCTTCTTCTTGAAGCGCCGCCTCCTTGTCGGTGACCCTTCTTCTTGCTGCACGGCCTCCTCGTCGCTGAACCTTCTTCTTGCTGCGCGGCCTCGTCGATATGGTCAGGTAATCCACACCCCACACACACCATCCTCCTCCTTTCCCGCCCCACATGCCCCGATTGATGGCGCGACACCTTCCGCCAAAATCGTTGTCCCCCTCCTCCAATTAAGCACCGCCCACAACCATTTTGCACGTAGTATAACATAGAGCTCAGTAGCATCTGGTAGCGTAGAAGAAAATCACGGCCGCACACTGGTATTTCTCCAACGTATCTATAATTTTTGATGTATTCATGCCATGTTTACAATATTTTTACATGATTTTGGTATGATTTGATTAGGACTAACCCGGACTGACGTTGTTTTCAGCAGAACTACCATGGTGTTATTTTTGTGCAGAAATAAAAGTTCTCGGAATGCGCTGAAAATCAACGGAGATTTTTTTTGGAAAATATAAAAAAATACTGGAATGAAAAGCTACTAGAGGGGAGTCCCGTGGGCCCCATGAGGGTGGAGGGCGCCCCCCTAGGGTGCGCCCCCTGCCTCGTGGACTCTCTGTGGGGCCCCTTGACTTGTTCTCGATGCCAATCACTCCTATATATCCCCAAACCTCCAGAACATAACCTAGATCGGGAGTTCCACCACCACAAGCCTCTATAGCCACCAAAAACCAATCGAGACCCTGTTCCGGCACCCTGCCGGAGGGGGGATCCATCATCGGTAGCCATCTTCATCATCCCGGCGCTCTCCATGACGAGGAGGGAGTAGTTCACCCTTGGGGCTGAGGGTATGTACCAGTAGCTATGTGTTTGATCTCTCTCTCTCTCTCTCTCTCTCGTGTTCTTGATTTGGCACGATCTTGATGTACCGCGAGCTTTTCTATTATAGTTGAATCTTATGATGTTTCTCCCCCTCTAGTCTCTTGTAATGGATTGAGTTTTCCCTTTGAAGTTATCTTATCGGATTGAGTCTTCAAGGATTTGAGAACACTTGATTTATGTCTTGCGTAGGATACCTATGGTGACAATGGGGTATTCTATTGATTCACTTGATGTATGTTTTGGTGATCAACTTGTGGGTTCCGTGACCTTGTGAACTTATGCATAGGGGTTGGCACATGTTTTCGTCTTGACTCCCCGGTAGAAACTTTGGGGCACTTTATGAAATTCTTTGTGTTGGTTGAATAGATGAATCTGGGATTGTGTGATGCATATCGTATAATCATACCCGTGGATACTTGAGGTGACATTGGAGTATCTAGGTGACATTAGGGTTTTGGTTGATGTGTGTCTTAAGGTGTTATTTTACTACGAACTCTAGGGCTGTTTGTGACACTTATAGGAATAGCCCAATGAATTGATCGGAAAGAATAACTTTGAGGTGGTTTTGTACCCTACAATAATCTCTTCGTTTGTTCTCCGCTATTAGTGACTTTGGAGTGACTCTTTGTTGCACGTTGAGGGATTGTTATATGATCCAATTATGTTATTATTGTTGAGAGAACTTGCACTAGTGAAAGTATGAACCCTAGGCCTTGTTTCAAAGCATTGCAATACCATTTTCGCTCTTGCACTTGCTACCTTGCTGTTTTTATATTTTCATATTACAAAAACCTATATCTACCATCCATATTGCACTTGTATCACCATCTCTTCACTGAACTAGTGCACCTATACAATTTACCATTGTATTGGGTGTGTTGGGGACACAAGAGACTCTTTGTTATTTGGTTGCAGGGTTGTTTGAGAGCGACCATCTTCATCCTACGCCTCCCACGAATTGATAAACCTTAGGTCATCCACTTGAGGGAAATTTGCTACTGTCCTACAAATCTCTGCACTTGGAGGCCCAACAATGTCTACAAGAATAAGGTTGCGTAGTAGACATCAAGCTCTTTTCTGGTGCCGTTGCCGGGGAGGTTAGTACTTGAAGGTATATCTTTAGATCTCGCAATCGAATCTTTTAGTTTCTTGTTTTATCACTAGTTTAGTCTATAAAAGAAAACTATAAAAAAATGGAATTGAGGTTGTCACATATGCTTTATCTTTTTAATATCTTTCATGAAAATGATGGAAAGGTAAATTGTGCTCAAGTGCTAGAAGAAGAACGCATTAGAATGTTTGGCACTAAATTTTTGAATGATGAGCATGATTGCAGTGTTGTTAGTATGAATTGTTTGAATATCCATGATGCTAATGTGTGTTGGGAACACAGTAATTTCAAAAAAAATCCTACGATTATGCTAGATCTATCTCTAGGTGATGCATAGCAACGAGAGGGGAGAGTGTTGTCTATGTACCTCCGCAATCTGCACACGTTCAGCTCGGTGATGTAGTCGTATGTCTTCACGATCCGACCGATCCTACCACCGAAGGTATCGCACCTCCGCAATCTACACACGTTCATCTCGGTGACGTCCCACGAACTCTAAATCCAGCTGAGGTCGAGGGAGAGTTTCGTCAGCACGACGGCGTGGTGATGGTGATGATGAAGTTACAGGCCCAGGGCTTCGCTTATGCACTACGATGATATGACCAAGGTGGAAATCTGTGGAGGGGGGCACCGCACACGGCTAAATAATCAACTTGTGTGTTCTAGGGTGCCCCCTGCCCCCGTATATAAAGGAGCAAGGGGGAGGCCGGTCGGCCCCTGTAGGCGCCCCCAAGAGGGGAGTCCTACTAGGACTACTAGTCCTAGTAGGATTCCACCAAGAGGGGATGAGGGGGAAGGAAGGAAAGTGAGAGGGGGAAGGAAAGGGGGCGCCCCCCTTCCTTGTCCTATTCAGACTCAAGGGGAGGGGGCGCGCAGCCTGCCCTGGCCGCCCCCGCTCTCTCTCTCCACTAAGACCCATCGAGGCCCATTAGTTCCCCCAGGGGTTCCGATAACCCTCTGGCACCCCGGTTTTATCCGAAACTTCTCCGAAACACTTCCAGTGTCTGAATATAATCGTCCAATATATCAATCTTTATATCTCGACCATTTAGAGACTCCTTGTCATGTCCATGGTCATATCCAGGACTCCGAATAACCTTTGGTACATCATATCACAGAAACTCATAATATCAATCGTCATCGAACGTTAAGCGTGCGGACCCTATGGGTTCGAGAACTATGTAGACATGACCGAGACATGTCTCTAGTCAATAACCAATAGCGGAACCTGGATGCTCATATTGGTTCCTACATATTCTACGAAGATCTTTATCAGTCAAACCGCATAACAACATACGTTGTTCCCTTTGTCATCGGTATGTTACTTGCCCGAGATTCAATCATCGGTATAATCATACCTAGTCCAATCTCGTTACCGGCAAGTCTCTTTACTCGTTTCATAATACTTCATCCTGCAACGAAATCATTAGTCACAATGCTTGCAAGGCTTATAGTGATGAGTATTACCGAGAGGGCCCAGAGATACCTCTTCGAAACACGGAGTGACAAATCCTAATCTCGATCTATGCCAAGCCAACAAACACCTTCGGAGACACCTGTAGAGCACCTTTGTAATCACCCTTTTACGTTGTGACGTTTGGTAGCACATAAAGTGTTCCTCCAATATTCGGGAGTTTCATAATCTCATAGTCTGAGGAACTTGTATAAGTCATGAAGAAAGTAGTAGCAATGAAACTGACACGATCATAATGCTAAGCTAACGGATGGGTCATGTCCATCACATCATTCTCCTAATGATGTGATCCCGTTCATCAAATGACAACACATGTCTATGGTTAGTGAAAGTGCGTTATATCGACTAGAGGGGGGTGAATAGGCGATTTTTATGAATTCTTCACTGAGGAATTTGCTGGTGAGGAAATTCCTTAGCGAAGAACTACTTGCAGCGGAATAAGTACTCAGAGGTAAACATAACAGGTTACAAACATAGTCATCATGATGAAATGAAGACTGGCACAGAGTACAGAAAGCGTAAACGCAGGATAACAAGATGAAGACAAACAGACTGAAGAAATTGAACTGAGGAATTTGTGAAAGTCTTCAGTCAAAGTCTTCAAGCACAGATATGAACAACATACAACACAGTAATGAGGAAATGAAAGAGTTGAGGAAATAGAACCAGTTAGTTGGTGAAGACAATGATTTGGTAAACCAGTTCCAACTGCTGTCTCAGTTGTACGTCTGGTTGGAGCGGCTGAGTATTTAAACTCGAGGACACGCAGTCCCAGACACCCAGTCTCTGAGCCGCAACTCAGGACACCCAGTCCTCACCGTATTCTCCTTGAACTAAGACCACGTAGGCCTCGTCCAATCACTCGTGGTAAGTCTTCAGGTGACTTCCAAACCTTCACAGACTTGGTCACTCGGTGATCCACAATTCCTCTTGGATGCTCTAGACCTTGACGCCTAACCGTCTGGAAGAAGCACAGTCTTCAAAGGTAACAAGCGTTGGATCTACGCAGGATCAATTTCTTCAGTGATGCTCAATCACTTTGGGTTTGTGCGGGGTTTGGTTTTGGGATTTTCCTCACTTGATGATTTTCGCTCAAAGTCCTCGGAGGATGGGTTGCTCTCAGATGACAAGCGTCAAGTTCTCTCGGAGCAGCCAACCAGCTAGTGGTTGTAGGGGGCGGCTATTTATAGCCTAGGGAGCAGCCCGACATGATAAGACATAAATGCCCTTCAATGATATGACCGTTAGGTGGATAAGATATTTTGGACAGCCGGCGCACAGCACAGCAACGGTCGGAAATTTGACTCTCAAATTCCTCAGGGCTATCATGTTCCTCACTGTGTAGGCAATTCGCACTGGCGAATTCCTAACTCCTGAGTCAGAGCAAAGTCCTCAGTGACCAGAAGAACTGCGTCTCTGTCACTGAAGAAATTGACTGAACTGTATGAGATTTCCAATGGCTTCACTCGAAGGGATTGGTAGGTGTAGGATTTTGAGTTGAGCATCACATGGAAATTTTTCCTTAGTATTTCCTCGACCCCCTTTAACAGTAGGTGTTTCCTATGACTCAAGAAAGAGAAAATGGAACTACGAAAACAAAAGTCTTCACACTTCATATTACTCGAATGAATACCAAGTCTTCAAGGTCACACCAATTTCTTCACTTTCAAAGTCTTCAGAAAGTCTTCAGAATATCAAAGTCTTCAGTCGAAGAACTTCATTTTTAGGGGTCGACTTTCTCTGTAAAGATCAAACTCCTCATAGACTTATAGACCTGTGTACACTCACAAACGCATCAGTCACTTAACCTATAAGTCTTCAATACACCAAAATCACTAAGGGGCACTAGATGCACTTACAATCTCCCCCTTTTTGGTGATTGATGACAACATAGGTTAAGTTTTCAACGGGGATTAACATATGAAGTGTAAATACTGATATTGAGGAATTTGATTGCAAGATATAGAAGAACTCCCCCTGAATATGTGCATAGTGAGGAATTTGCTTTTGAGGCAATGCACATTTGAAGAATTAAATCATGGAGATCTCCCCCGATATCTTGTAATTCATACACGCATTTGATATATACTATGAAGAATTTGAAATGCATGATGAAATATGGTGCCTGATGAGATTCAGCATGCGTGCAATAATATTAACGAGGAATAAGCATGCAGAATAACACATCAAAAGTATCAGAGCACAGTGCATCAAAGTCAGAGCACAATGCACCGTCCAAAAGTATCTGGGCACCATCGAATTTAAGATTACAACTCGATCCAATAAAAAGTTTCGGAAGAACGAGAGTTGTAACTTAACAAAACGCCCATAGTATAAACCCGCTTGAAGACTAACTCAGATTTCTCCCCCTTTGTCATCAAATGACCAAAAGGATCGAAACTGAGGACTAACGCCCCTGAAGAATTTCAAGTTGATGGAGGAGCGCCAGCGTTGTCGGGGTTGTTTGTTGAAGTAGGGCCTGCCGCAGTGTCGTCCAAATCTTCATGCTCATCAGTTTCACGCGATGAAGAATAAGAGCTGGCCACCAGATCAGGAACTTTGACTCTCTTGAATTTCTTCGGAGGTGGTGCAGACCAGTCAAAAGCTTCCTGGAGACCCATAGTCTTCAGTTCTTCC
Organism: Triticum timopheevii; assembly: GCA_963921465.1. Classification (NCBI taxonomy): domain Eukaryota; kingdom Viridiplantae; phylum Streptophyta; class Magnoliopsida; order Poales; family Poaceae; genus Triticum; species Triticum timopheevii. The sequence goes on from OY997268.1 coordinate 204,776,654, forward strand.
GCAGTTTATACATGAGTGAGAACAGCCCAGGTGCGGTTGAGGGTTTCATGAAGGTGATAGTGGTTCTTCTTCACAGCATTATGGGTTGAGGTCATGTTGTGAAGAATTGCAGCAAACTGACGCTTCACCCATTTGTGATTGCGATCAACCTTCTGATGAAGACTGAGGAGTAACTCACGGTCAGTCATCACCCTGGGAGCTGTGGCTTGAGGCTTTTGCTTGGCTGAGGTATTTGCGGCAGTGTCATGTGTAGCAGAGTTGTCATTGGTGGAGTAAGAAGTAGCCAGACGAAATTGACCATCCAATGGACGAGTGCCTTCATCGATCACAGCAGCTGCCTTGCCTTTGTCATCAGATGATGAAACTGGTCGCTTGAGGACTTCAATGGGAGGCAAGTAGCTACCATGGTCCAGAGTGTCAGCCTTGTAATTCAGTGAAGATCTTGCCCTTATGAATCTCATAATCCAAGGCGCATAGGGCTTCAGCTCAAAAGGTGACATAGCAACATTAGCCAGAGTCCTCATGAAGAAATCATGGAAGTTGACGGGAACGCCCTGAATGATGTTGAAAAGCATGTTCTTCATGATGCCAACGACATCTTTATCATTTGAGTCGTGGCCTTTGATAGGACTCATTGTCTTCGTCAGGATGCGATAGACAGTTCGTTGAAGTAGGGCCTGCCGCAGTGCCGTCCAAATCTTCATGCTCATCAGTTTCACGTGATGAAGAATAAGAATTGGCCACCAGATCAGGAACTCTGACTCTCTTGAATTTCTTCGGAGGTGGTGCAGACCAGTCAAATGCTTCCTGGAGACCGATGGTCTTCAGTTCTTCCGTGGAATATACATGAGTGAGAACAGCCCAGGTGCGGTTGAGGGTTTCATGAAGGTGATACTAATTTTTCTTCACTGCATTATGGGTTGAGGTCATGTTGTGAAGAATTGCAGCAAACTGATGCTTCACCCATTTGTGATTGCGATCAACCTTCTGATGAAGACTGAGGAGTAACTCACGGTCAGTCATCACCCTGGGTGCTGTTGCTTGAGGCTTTTTCTTGGCTGATGTATTTGCGGCAGTGTCATGTGTTGCAGAATCGTCATTGGTGGAGTAAGATGTAGCTAGACGGAATTGACCATCCAATGGACGAGTGCCTTCATCGATCACAGCAGCTGCCTTGCACTTATCATCAGATGATGAAACTGGTCGCTTGAGGACTTCAATGGGCGGCAGGTAGCTACCATGGTTCAGAGTGTCAGCCTTGTAATTTAGTGAAGATCTTGCCCTTATGAATCTCATAATCCAAGGCGCATAGGGCTTCAGCTCAAAAGGTGACATAGCAACATTAGCCAGAGTCCTCATGAAGAAATCATGGAAGTTGACGGGAACGCCATGAATGATGTTAAAAAGCATGTTCTTCATGATGCCAACGACATCTTCATCATTTCAGTCGTGGCCTTTGATAGGACTCATTGTCTTCGTCAGGATGCGATAGACAGTTCGAGGCACATATAGCAATTCCTTGACGAGGAATTTGGTTCGTGGGGCCTGCCCTGGATTCAAAGGCTTCATGAGCACTTTCATATAATGATCTGTCAGTTTGCGGTCATTGTAGATGCAACGTGCACTGGCATGGGGAGGATCAAGAGGAAGGACACGAAGCAATTCAGTTGCTGGTGCCTTATAGTGAGTGTTTTCTGTCATCCAATCCAGCACCCATGAATTGACATCTTCAGCATCTCCGGTGATATGCAAAGTGGCATAGAACTGAAGAATGAGTTCTTCATTCCAATCACAGATATCAGTGCAGAAGTTCAGTAGTCCTGCATCATGAATAACTCGGAGGACCGGTTGGAAGCACGGCAGAGATTCCATATCCACATGAGGAATATGTTCATGATCGAAGATTTTGTCCTTGTCAAAGAGCACTGAGGAATAGAAGTTGGCTTGAGTAGCAGTCCAGAAACGTCTCTTCCTTATGCGAGCAGAGTCATATGGATTGTAATCAGTGAAGAACACATGCTCAGAAAAGAAGTCTTCAGCCTTGAATTTTTGCTTGCTAGAGAACGGATTCTTTGGTTTGGGCAGAGGAGTGTCAGTGATTTGCAGTACAACCTCAGGAATGACGATCTCAGGTGCTTCAGGCTGAGGAATTTCTGGTTCCTCTTCTTGTGCAGTTTGGGGATCAGCAGCAGCAGGTTCTTCAGCACTAGCGGCTGGAATTTCTTCATGAACAGACGATGTGGGATGAGTTTCTTCAGAGCCCATTTGAACAGTTGTAGCTGGGGACTGAGGAATTTGTTGAATAGGAGTGAAGAGAGGAGTATTGGGATGCTGATTTTCCCAAAAGTCATTGTTCATCACTGGTGTAGTGCATCCAATATCCACATCTTCATCTTCTTTTTCAATTTCCTCAACACCAGCCTCTTCAGCTGTGAACTGAGGCATAGGTGAGGAAACGACTGGCATTGAAGGGAATGTTTCCACTTCAATTTCTTCATCAAACTGCTCTGAGGTAGCAACAGAATGATTTTCTTCATCAGATCCGCTTGGGATCTTGTAGTCTTCTCCATAAGGAACAATTTCCTTAGATGACATGGAGGAAATCGGAACGACATCAATAGGATTTTCGAGCGAGCTGGTCATTGGCTTCAGTTTCTTCGCAACCGAACAATTTGGCGCAGCTGATGCCTTCCTTTTCTTCACTGCAGCTCGCTCTGCAGCCTTGGTCTTCTTCACTTCATAAGCAGAAGGAAGAATTGGAGTTGGTGTTGGCGCAGGAGGAGCTGAGGACTGTGGTTCATTTTCTTCAGGCGCAACTGGTGCAGTTGCCCTGATCCCTTCAGTTTCTTCAGGCGCACCACTAGTGGATGCCCTAGGAATTTCTTCAGCGGCTGGGATGGATTCATCAGCCCTGGAACTTGTATTCTCATCAGCAGGCGGAAAGTCATTAGCAGTGCTGGCATGTTCTTCAGCAGCCTGAGCAGAGTCTGCAGCCTGAGGATTTTCTTGTTGCGATGGGGCTGCAACAGTTGTCATTTTCTTCGTCAGATTGACGAATCTCACTTTGGCTCCTTGCCAATCAGCATTATATGCATCGGAAATCTTTGCTGAGGGCTTGGATCTCGGATTGAGCCTTGAGAAATTCTTCAGGTGTCAGTCTGACAACGTTCTTCTTCAGAAGCTTCTCCTTTCTAGCTTGTGCTCTCTTTATCTCACGAGCCTTTTCAAACTTCCATTTCTCTTGAGAGATGAAATGGGTCAGCATATGACTTTGACCAGGAGTCAGAGGCAGATCAGACATTGGAGTGTTTGGATCCTTATGCCATAAGTCAATATAGTCGAGGATCTTCTTCGGATCGAGAAGCAGGGGCACAGGTGTTCCTTTGGCTCTGGCGGCTTTTGCTTGTCTGTCTCTGATGATTTCTGCAAGTTCTTCATCAGAAGCCTCATCATCAGAGGGCACTTGGAAAGCAACCTGTTTCTTTCTTGGACTTGGCCGAGGACCGCGTCCAGCTGTTGCTTTTGTCTTCAGCAGAGTGGGGCCTGATGAGGACATTGGTGCAGCTGAGGAACTCGCTGAGACACCAGAAGCAATTGAGAAACCCTGAGTCCTTTGACATGTAGCCAGATGCATAGGAGTTGAGGACTTGGAGGGAGCTACTGAGGACTTTGGTGGAGCAGCGGTAGTCTGAGGAATTTGCCTTGAGGGCGCGGCTGAGGAACTTGGCCGTGAGGGCGCTAATGGTGAAGCACTTGGCTTGCGAGCAGGCTTCTTCGACATTGATTTCCTCGGCTTAACCGAGGTCTCAGCGGCAGCAGCAGCAGCAGAATCCTCATTGAATTTCCTCACTGCCTCCTTGGCTTGTCTTGCCAATTTTGCTTGGCGCCTAGCCCATTCTTCAGGAAAGTCTTCACCACTTTTGATGCTAGTGGGATCAGCGACTTGGCCAGGTGCCAATGGAGCTCTTGGGCATGGAGGATTTAAGGCGAATTTCTTCATGTACTTTGGAGTAACATGTCGATATTCCCTCCATTCTCGTGCCCATCTTCGTTCAATCCTCTGAATGCGCACTTTGCGCTGATTCTTGTTTTCTTTGCCAAACTTGGCTTCATCAGGTGTGCAATAATCCTTGTATATTTCATCAGGGATCTTGAAAGCAGTCATGACCTCCAGTTTCTTTCCTCCTTTCTGCGGTCTCTTTCCTTCAGCCATTTTCTTCAGATGAGGAATTTGAACAATTGAACACTCTGAAGAAGTATGCAGTTTTTCTTCGAGGAACGCTGCAAATGAGTTAAGTTGATGAGAACCTAGTGATTCAGCAGCGGACATGAGTACCTGTGAACAGAGTGTAGGTGCGAGGAATTTGGAGAGTTCATATGCGTTCCCAGAGGATTTTTCGAAAAGACAAGTTTTGAGGAATTTGACCAGTTGAGCCTTGAGAAATTTCACTAAGCGTTCTTGTCTTAGGTTCCAGAGTTGTACAGATTGAAAATCCGCACAATTGAGGAATCTTGAAGAAATGAGTGCTTAGAGAGATGGATCAAGAGCATACAGTGTGTGAGGTGTTCATATGTGAAGATTTGAAGAATAAAACACATTTGAAGATTTTCAGAAAAGTTTGAGAATCAAAGCGAGTAATAAAAGTGACTTTTAATTACCCGAACTGAAGAACACGACGAACAGAGATGAACAGCGATGAAGTTCGTCAAGTTAGATCTCCCACGCCCTAACTTGGCAGAGGAAGACGGCTACAGCGGCGGTGGAGTGAAGATTTCCGCAGCCGGCGCGAGTACGACGGCGACGAGGTCGAGACAGTGAAGCTCTTCCTCACCGGCGGCGATGGAGTAGTGGCGGCGCTAGGGTTTGAGGAGAGCTCGAGCGAGAGACAGCGACCGAGCGGAGTAAATGAAGTAAGGAAGGGGAGAGGGGTATTTATAGCCACGGTAAAAACTGTTCGCCCGAAGATTTTGGGACGAACATGCCCCTGCCCTTTCTTCTTCACGCGACATGTGTCACCCACGTACTATGCAGATGAGATCGTGTAAGATCGTGGGTGAATAAAATAATGCATCGTGGGATGCGGAACGGTTTGAGCAGTAAAACTGAAAATCTAGATAAGATTTGGTTTAAAGTTTCGTTCGCAATTTGTTCAGCTGACAAGGACACAGTGAAGACTTTGAACGAGTTTCAATTAGAACGCACATGAAGAATTTGTGAATAGATTGGGTTGAGTGTAGCATAGAGGGGGAAGGGTCCGATCACATTCACTTAGCAGAAATCACAACTTGAAGAAATAGCAATAAGTGAATGCTGTAGAGGACATAAACTCATATATATATAGCCAATAAAAAAAATGACGGAAACAATGAAGATTCTGCAAAGTTGAAGAATTTGAAAAACTGAAGACTTTCAAAAATGAGGAAAAACTCAAATTAAAGATTTTCAACTTTTTGTGGTGGCGTGACCCACCGTATAAGAATGATGATTTCAGACACCGCGTACAATTGTCGTAGGGTTCTGAAAATCAAATTCTTCATTAATTTCTTCACACTTAGAGTGTTATTCTTCATTGATTGAAGAAAAACGTTTCTTCATGTGTTGCACATCTAAGTCATCAATTCTGCATAAGGGTTAGGATGTGTGTCCTTTTCAAAGAAAATTCGAAGATTCTAAGATATTTAGCTCACACCGCAACTTGCTAAATCTCTTCTCGTCCAAGGGCTTAGTGAAGATATCAGCTAGCTGTTCTTCCGTCTTCACATGCTCGATGGAGATGTCGCCCTTCAACACATGATCACGAAGAAAATGATGACGAATCTGGATGTGCTTTGTCTTCGAGTGCTGAACTGGGTTGTGAGCAATCTTGATGGCACTCTCATTGTCGCAGAGGAGAGGCACATTCTTCACGTTGACGCCATAGTCCTTGAGGGTTTGCTTCATCCAAAGCAGTTGAGCACAGCATGAGCCAGCAGCAATGTATTCAGCTTCAGCAGTAGACAGTGATACGCAGTTCTGTTTCTTCGAGGACCAACAGACCAAAGATCGTCCGAGGAAATGACAAGTGCCAGATGTTGACTTGCGGTCCACACGATCACCAGCATAGTCAGAGTCAGAATATCCAATGAGATCAAAAGCAGATCCCTTGGGGTACCATAATCCTAGTGTTGGTGTGTGAGCTAGATACCGAAGAACATGCTTCACAGCCTTATGGTGTGATTCCTTCGGTGCAGCTTGAAATCGGGCACACATGCAAACACTAAGCATTATATCTGGCCTAGATGCACATAAGTACAATAAGGAACCAATCATGGAGCGGTATACCTTGTGATCAAAGTCAATACCATTTTCATCAGTGCATAGATGGCCATTTGTGGGCATAGGAATTTTGATGCCTTTGCAATCTTGCATGCCGAATTTCCTCAGTACATCTTTGAGGCATTTCTCCTGAGATATGAATATGCCATTGCGCTGCTGATGAATTTGAAGACCTAAGAAGAATTTCAACTCTCCCATCATAGACATTTGATATTCTTCACTCATCATATAGGCAAATTGATCACTATAACGTTGGTCAGTACAGCCAAAGATAATATCATCAACATAAATTTGGCACACAAACAGTTCACCATCATATGATTTAGTAAAAAGAGTAGGGTCGAGTGAACCGGGTGTGAAGCCATTTTTCACGAAGAATTCCTTCAATGTATCATACCACGCCCGAGGGGCTTGCTTGAGGCCATAGAGAGCCTTATTGAGTCTGAAGACTTTGTCGGGATTCTTGGGATCTTCAAAACCTGGGGGTTGAGCAACATATACTTCTTCCTCAAGCTTACCATTGAGGAATGCACTTTTCACATCCATTTGATATAAGATGATATCATGATGGTTAGCGTAAGCAAGTAATATGCGAATAGCCTCAAGTCTAGCAATAGGTGCAAAAGTTTCATCGAAATCAATTCCTTCAACCTGTGTGTAGCCTTGAGCTACTAGTTGTGCCTTATTCCTCACCACAAGGCCATTTTCATCTTGCTTGTTGCGGTAGATCCACTTTGTGCCAATGATATTATGCTTGTGAGGATCTGGGCGATTGACCAATTCCCAGACATTGTTCAGCTCGAACTGATGTAATTCTTCTTGCATAGCCTGAATCCACTCCGGCTCCAGAAATGCTTCATCTACCTTAGTGGGCTCTGTGATAGAGACAAAAGCATAGTGCCCACAAAAGTTAGATAAATGTGATGCTTTTGAGCGTGTGAGAGGACCTGGTGCGCTAATGTCATCGATGATCTTCTCCACTTGCACTTCTTTTGCAACGCGTGGATGAGTTGGTTGTCGCTGAGGATTTTGATCAGCATTTTCTTCAGCACCATTTTCCTCATCATGTTCTTCAGGTGCATCAGCTCGACATTCTTCATGAACAGGAATGAATTCTTCAGCAGATTCTTCAGTCGGAATGACATGCTCAGTTGCCTTGAGCTTGATAGCATCTTCAGGTGCTGGTTCATCTAACACAGAAGGTAGGTGCTCTCTTTGCGAGCCATTAGTTTCATCGAACCGCACATCTACAGTGTCAACAATCTTGTGAAGAACAATGTTGAAGACTCTGTAGGTGTGCGAGTCCTTTCCGTAACCAAGCATAAAACCTTCATGTGCTTTCGATGCAAATTTAGAGTTGTGGTGAGGATCTCTAATCCAACATTTAGCACCGAAGACTTTGAAATAACTCACATTAGGTTTCTTGTCAGTGAGGAGTTCATAGGCAGTTTTCTTGAAGAATTTGTGAAGATATACTCTGTTGATGATGTGGCAAGCAGTATCAATTGCATCAATCCAAAAACGCTGAGGCGTTTTGTATTCATCAAGCATAGTGCGAGCCATCTCAACAAGAGTTCTATTCTTGCGCTCCACGACGCCATTCTGCTGAGGAGTATAGGGAGCAGATAACTCATGAGTAATACCAAGTTCATCAAGATATGCATCAAGACCGGAATTCTTGAACTCAGTTCCATTGTCACTTCTGATATGCTTGATCTTCACACCAAAGTTGGTTGAAGCCCTCGAGGAAAATCATTTGAAGACTTCCTGCACTTCATGTTTGTAAGTAACAATGTGTACCCATGTATATCGAGAATAATCATCAACAATGACAAAACCATATAGAGATGCATCATTAGTGACTGCTGAGTAATGATTAGGTCCGAAGAGGTACATGTGAAGCAATTCGAATTGACGGGTAGTGGTCATGATAGTCTTCGCTGGATGCTTGGCCTTGGTCATTTTTCCAGCTTCACATGCTCCGCACAAGTGATCCTTGAGGAATTTGACATTCTCAATGCCATTGACATGCTTCTTCTTCGCAAGCGTGTTCAAATTCCTCATGCCTGCATGACCAAGTCGTCGATGCCATAGCCAGCCTTCTGAAGCTTTTGCAAGTAGACATACGGCTGGTTGTGGTCCTGTAGAGAAATCAACAATATACAGATCTCTTCTCCTAAAGCCTTCGAAGACTTTGGAATTGTCAGCTTCCATAATCACAACACAACGATATTTGCCGAAGACAACAACCATATCAAGATCACAAAGCATTGAGACTGACATGAGATTGTATCCTAAGGACTCAACAAGCATGACTTTGTCCATGTGCTTATCCTTAGAGATAGCAACCTTACCAAGACCCAATACCTGACTTTTGCCTTTGTCAGCAAAGATGATATGCTTCAGAGGTGACGGTGTTAAGGGAGCATCCATCAATAGATTCTTGTCACCAGTCATGTGATTTGTACATCCACTATCGAGGACCCATTCAGTGGTTTTGGGTTGATCATCCTGCAGATGAATTAGTGTAACTTACAATCTCATATGCTTCATCAGTGAAGAATATGATGTCAAGTTCATCAGATGAATTTCATCAAGCAGTAAACAGATATAGCAGTATGAGGACGTGTGAAATGAAAGTTCATTTCATCATGATTTGCCTGCGTCCTTTTAGGCAATTTCGTCAGGTCCCCAGCAAATTCTTCAGACGTTAGAGCACGTCTGGAGACCTGACGCTGCAGAAGAGATTAGTTCTTTTTCTTCACCACCCACATCTGGAGGGGTGGCAAAGAGTTCATCATTCTGCGAGCACCATATGAGAAAGGTGGCAAAGATGCCAAACCATTTCGCTTCACATAAGAGGGGTTAGGGTAAGCATATGAATAAGCAGAGTAATTCCTTGAGGACTTATGAACATAATGGTTTGAAGAACAATGCACATATTCATAACCCTTAGCTCTACCCTGCGAGACAGAGTTGTTAGCACGATTAAAATCATATGAGGACTTTGATCCATGTGAAGAGTTTGGTCCATATGAGGATTTGGATCCATATGAAGAATTTGGTCCATATGAAGAATTTGATCTGGGGTTCCTGTTCTTCACAGGTGGTGTCATGCGGACATTCACCTGAAGACTTTCAACACAACTTTTGGGAACCCAGATTTTCTTCATAGGGGAACCGTTCCTGCAGTTAGTGCCAACATATCTAGCAAATACTTCACCATTCTGATTTTTGAACAATTTATAGTTGGAGTCAAATGACTCATCAGAAGAATGAGGAGATTCACATGTAAAGCCAGATAAGTTAGATGGATCAACTAGAGGTCCCTTTGCAGCAACCCATGAGGTTTTGGGGTACTGCTCAGGCTTCCAATATGTTCCACCAGCATTGAGTTTCCTCTCAAAGGCAATACCCTCTTTCCTAGGGTTTCTGTTGAGGATCTGCTTTTTGAGCACATCACAAAGTGTCTGATGTCCTTTGAGGCTTTTGTACATGCCTGTCATGTACAGTTCCTTCAGCCCTGCATTGTCAGTGATGCTAGCAATGTCCTCAGATGAGGAATTTGTGATAGCAGAGGCAGATGAAGGATTTGTAACAGTTGAAGCATTTGAACATTCAGGTGAAGAATTAGCAGATTCACGTTCAATGCACTTTAAGCATGGGGGAACAAATTCTTCCTGAGAAGCGCTAATTTGTTGAGCTAGTAATGAATCGCGCTCCTTCTGAAGATCTTCATAACACACTCTTAGCTTCTCAAGATCTTCCTTTCTTTGAAGAGATTCAAGAGAAAGCTTCTCGTGATCTTGCTTTTCTTGAAGAAATTCATAAGAAAGTTTCTCATGATCAGACAAGAGAGCGTTATGATGACCTTGAAGGTTATCAAACCTAGACTGAAGTCTCTGAAGATTTTCAGTCAAGGCTTTAGTGCGATCCATTTCTTCACCCAACATATCGTCACTTTTATCTAGCATGTTTTGAACCTTTTCAAGAGCCCGTTATTGTTTCACATCAATCTTAGCAAGTTTAGAGTAGCTGGGCTTGAGATCCTCATCAGATTCATTTTCACTAGATTCAGAGGAGTCGTATTTGAGTACCTTAGCACCTTTCGCCATGAAGCAATAGGTGGGAGCGTAGCCATCATTATCTTCATCAGGCTTGTCGGTGGAGTCAGTTTCTTCAATGTTGAAGATGGACTTGCTGACGAAGGCAGTAGCAACGGCCAGACTCACCACACCAGACTCAGATTCTTCAAACGCCTCCTCTTCATCATTTTCCTCAGACTCAGCTTCAGAGTCCATTTCCTTGCCAATGAATGCCCGAGCCTTCTTGGAGCTGCTCTTCTTGTGAGATGAAGACTTCGAGGATTTTGATGACGAAGATTTTGACGATTTCTTCTTCTTCTTCGCATCATCAGAACTGTAATCCTTGTATTTCTTCTTCTTCATTTCCTTTTCCCACTGAGGACAATCTTGAATATAGTGACCAGGCTTCTTGCATTTTTGGCAAAGCCTTCTCTTATAGTCATTGGATGAGGAATCATTGCCTCTTGAGGATTTTCCAAAGTGACCACGTCTTGTGAACTTCTGGAATTTCTTCACAAGCAGTGCTAGATCCTGGCTCAGTTCTTCAGGGTCACCAAGGCTACTACCAGAATCCTCATATTCAGAGTCAGACACAGCCTTGGCCTTCAGGGCACATGGTTTGCCATAGTTTGAACCATAGAGATCTCTCTTTTCAGCAAGCTGGAACTCGTGAGTGTTTAGCCTTTCGAGGATATCAGCAGGATCAAGCGACTTGTAGTCAGCCCGTTCTTGTATCATCAGTCCCAGAGTATCAAATGAGGAATCAAGCGATCTCAATAGTTTCTTCACAACTTCATGATCAGTAATGTCAGTGGCACTGAGGGCTTGAAGCTCATTTGAGATGTCAGTGAGGCGATCAAAGGTTTGTTGGACATTCTCATTGTCGAGTCTTTTGAAGCGGTTGAAGAGATTCCGAAGAACATCGACGCGAGAGTCATGCTGAGTTGAAACTCCTTCATTTACTTTGGACAGCCTATCCCAGATAAGCTTAGCAGTTTCCAAAGCACTCACTCTTCCATACTGTCCTTTGCTCAGATGGCCACATATGATATTCTTCGCTTGAGAATCGAGTTGTTTGAATCTCTTCACATCGGTAGCGTTCAGTGAGGGAGTGACAGAGGGGACACCATTTTCCACAACATACCAGAGATCGTTATCAATTGCCTCAAGATGCATTCACATCTTTTTATTCCAGTAGGGGTAGTCCGTTCCATCAAAGGTAGGACACCCAGCCGAGACCTTGATCATACCTGCGGTCGACATAACTAAAACTCCAGGCGGTTAAACCAAAATCACACAGAACAAGGGAGTACCTTGCTCTGATACCAATTGAAAGTGCGTTATATCGACTAGAGGGGGGGGGTGAATAGGTGATTTTTATGAATTCTTCACTAAGGAATTTGCTGGTGAGGAAATTCCTTAGCGAAGAACTACTTGCAGCGGAATAAGTACTCAGAGTTAAACATAACAGGTTACAAACATAGTCATCATGATGAAATGAAGACTGGCACAGAGTACAGAAAGCGTAAACACAGGATAACAAGATGAAGACAAACAGACTGAAGAAATTGAACTGAGGAATTTGTGAAAGTCTTCAGTCAAAGTCTTCAAGCACAGATATGAACAACATACAACACAGTAATGAGGAAATGAAAGAGTTGAGGAAATAGAACCAGTTAGTTGGTGAAGACAATGATTTGGTAAACCAATTCCAACTGCTGTCTCAGTTGTACGTCTGGTTGGAGCGGCTGAGTATTTAAACTCGAGGACACGCAGTCCCGGACACCCAGTCTCTGAGCCGCAACTCAGGACACCCAGTCCTCACCGTATTCTCCTTGAACTAAGACCACACAGGCCTCGTCCAATCACTCGTGGTAAGTCTTCAGGTGACTTCCAAACCTTCACAGACTTGGTCACTCGGCGATCCACAATTCCTCTTGGATGCTCTAGACCTTGACGCCTAACCGTATGGAAGAAGCACAGTCTTCAAAGGTAACAAGCGTCGGATCCACGCAGAATCAATTTCTTCAGTGATGCTCAATCACTTTGGGTTTTGTGGGGGTTTGGTTTTGGGATTTTCCTCACTTGATGATTTTCGCTCAAAGTCCTCGGAGGATGGGTTCCTCTCAGATGACAAGTGTCAAGTTCTCTCGGAGCAGCCAACTAGCTAGTGGTTGTAGGGGGCGGCTATTTATAGCCTAGGGAGCAGCCCGACATGATAAGACATAAATGCCCTTCAATGATATGACCGTTAGGTGGATAAGATATTTTGGACAGCCGGCGCGCAGCACAGCAACGGTCGGAAATTTGACTCTCAAATTCCTCAGGGCTATCATGTTCCTCACTGTGTAGGCAATTCGCACTGGCGAATTCCTAACTCCTCAGTCAGAGCAAAGTCCTCAGTGACCAGAAGAACTGTGTCTCTGTCACTGAAGAAATTGACTGAACTGTATGAGATTTCCAATGGCTTCACTCGAAGGGATTGGTAGGTGTAGGATTTTGAGTTGAGCATCACATGGAAATTTTTCCTTAGTATTTCCTCGACCCCCTTTAACAGTACGGTGTTTCTTATGACTCAAGAAAGAGAAAATGGAACTACGAAAACAAAAGTCTTCACGCTTCATATTCCTCGAATGAATACCAAGTATTCAAGGTCACACCAATTTCTTCACTTTCAAAGTCTTCAGAAAGTCTTAAGAATATCAAAGTCTTCAGTCGAAGAACTTCATTTTTAGGGGCCGACTTTCTCTGTAAAGATAAAACTCCTCATAGACTTATAGACCTGTGTACACTCACAAACGCATCAGTCACTTAACCTATAAGTCTTCAATACACCAAAATCACTAAGGGGCACTAGATGCACTTACAGTTAGGAAACATAACCATCTTTGATTAACGAGCTAGTCAAGTAGAGGCATACTAAGGACTATATGGTTTGTCTATGTATTCACACATGTACTAAGTTTTCGGCTAATACAATTATAGCATGAATAATAAACATTTATCATGATTTAAGGAAATAAATAATAACTTTATTATTGCCTCTAGGGCATATTTCCTTTAGTCTCCCACTTGCACTAGAGTCAATAATCTAGATTACACTGTAATGATTCTAACACCCATGGAGCCTTGGTGCTGATCATGTTTTGCTTGTGGAAGAGGCTTAGTCAACGGGTCTGAAACATTCAGATCCGTGTGTATCTTGCAAATCTCTATGTCCCCTTCCGACACTTGATGATGGATGGAATTGAAGCGTCTCTTGATGTGCTTGGTTCTCTTATGGAAATCTGGATTCCTTTGCCAAGGCAATTGCACCAGTATTGTCACAAAAGCTTTTCATTGGACCCGATGCACTAGGTATGACACCTAGATTGGATATGAACTCCTTCATACAAACTCCTTCATTCGCTGCTTCCGAAGCAGCAATGTACTCCGCTTCACACTTAGATCCTGCCACGACGCTCTACTTAGAACTGCACCAACTAACAGCTCCTCCATTCAATAAAAATACGTATCCAGTTTGTGACTTAGAGTCATCCGGATCAGTGTCACAGCTTGCATCGATGTAACCGTTTACGACGAGCGCTTTTTCACCTCCATAAACGAGAAACATATCCTTAGTCCTTTTCAGGTATTTTAGGATGTTCTTGATCGCCCTCCAGTGCTCCACTTCGGGATTACTTTGGTACCTCCCTGCTATGCTTATAGCGAGACATACATCAGGTCTGGTACACAACATTGCATACATGATAGAACCTACAGCTGAAGCATAGGGAATGAGTTTCATTTTCTCCCTATCTTCTGCAGTGGTCGGGCATTGAGTACTCAACTTCACACCTTGTAACACAGGCAAGAACCCTTTCTTTGACTAATCCATTTTGAACTTCTTCAAAACTTTATCAAGGTATGTGCTTTGTGAAAGTCCAATTAAGCGTCTTGATCTATCTCTATGGATCCTGATGCCCAATATGTAAGCAGCTTCTCCAAGGTCTTTCATAGAAAAACTTTTATTCAGGTATCCCTTTATGCTATCCAGAAATTCTATATCATTTCCAATAAACAATATGTCATCCACATATATTATCAGAAATGCTACAGAGCTCCCACTCACTTTCTTGTAAATACATGCTTCTCCAAAAGTCGGTATAAAACCATATGCTTTGATCACACTATCAGATCGTTTATTCCAACTCCGAGAGTCTTGCACCAGTCCATAAATGGATCGCTGGAGATTGCACACTTTGTTAGCACCCTTTGGATCGACAAAACCTTGTGGTTGCATCATATACACCTCTTCTTCAAGAAATCCATTCAGGAATGCAGTTTTGACATCCATTTGCCAAATTTCATAATCATAAAGTGCAACAATTGCTAACATGATTCGAACAGACTTAAGCATCGCTATGGGTGAGAAAGTCTCATCGTAGTCAACTCCTTGAACTTGTCGAAAACCTTTTGCAACAAGTCGAGCTTTGTAAATAGTATCATTACCGTCTGCGTCGGTCTTCTTCTTAAAGATCCATTTATTTTCTATGGCTTGCCGATCATCGGGCAAGTCTACCAAAGTCCAGACTTTGTTCTCATACATGGATCCCATCTCAGATTTCATGGCCTCAAGCCATTTCGCGGAATCTGGGCTAATCATCGCTTCCTCATAGTTTGTAGGTTCATCATGGTCTAGTAACATGACTTCCAGAATAGGGTTACCATATCACTATGGTGTGGAGCTTACTCTGGAAGACCTACAAAGTTCGGTAGTAACTTGATCTGAAGTTTCATGATCATTATCATTAACTTCCTCACTAATTGGTGTAGGAATCATGGGAACTGATTTCTGTGATGAACTACTTTCCAATAAGGGCGAAGGTACAATTACCTCATCAAGTTCTACTTTCCTCCCACTCACTTCTTTCGAGAGAAACTCCTTCTCTAGAAAGGATCAATTCTTAGCAACAAAGATTTTGCCTTCGAATCTGTGATAGAAGGTGTACCCAACAGTTTTCTTTGGGTATCCTATGAAGACGCACTTCTCCGATTTGGGCTCGAGCTTATCAGGTTGAACCTTTTCACATAAGCATCGCAACCCCAAACTTCAAGAAACAACAACTTTGGTTTCTTGCCAAACCATAGTTCATAAGGCGTCGTCTCAATGGATTTTGATGGTGCCCTATTTAAAGTGACTGCAGCCGTCCCTAAAGCATAACCCCAAAATGATAGCGGTAAATCAGTAAGAGACATCATAGATCGCACCATATCCAATAAAGTACGGTTACGACGTTCGGACAGACCATTTCGCCGTGGTGTTCCAGGTTGCGTTAATTGTGAAACTATCCATCTTGTTTCAAATGAAGACCAAACTCGTAACCCAAATATTCTCCTCCACGATCAGATCATAGAAATTTTATATACGTGTTACGATGATTTCTACTTTCACTCTGAAACTCTTTGAACTTTTCAAATGGTTCAGACTTATGCTTCATCAAGTAGATATAACCATATTTGCTCAAATCATCTGTGAAGGTAAGAGAATAACGATACCCACCATGAGCCTCAATACTCATTGGACCGCATACATCAGTATGTATTATTTCCAATAAGTCAGTAGCTCGTTCCATTGTTTCGGAGAATGGAGTTTTAGTCATCTTGCCCATAATGCACGGTTCACAAGCACCAAGTGATTCATAATCAAGTGATTCCAAAAGTTCATTAGCATGGAGTTTCTTCATGCACTTTACACCAATATGACCCAAATGGCAGTGCCACAAATAAGTTGCACTATCATTATTAAACTTATATCTTTTGGCTTCAATACTATGAATATGTGTATCACTACTATCGAGATTCAATAAAAATAGACCACTCATCAAGGGTGCATGAACATAAAAGATATTACTCATATAAATAGAACAACCATTATTCTCTGATTTAAATGAATAACTGATAACCCACAAGTGTAGGGGATAATTGTAGCCTATTTTGATAAGTAAGAGTATCGAACCCAACGAGGAGCTAAAGGTAGAACAAATATTCTCTCAAGTCCTATCTGCCACTGATACGACTCTACGCACTCTTAGTGTTCGCTTTACCTAGAACAAGTATGAAACTAGAAGTACTTTGTAGGTGTTGTTGGATAGGTTTGCAAGATAATAAAGAGCACGTAAATAAAAAGTAGGGGCTGTTTAGATAAAGAAGCAATAAAGTAAATATAGCGAGTGTGGAAAACTGGTGGTAGGAGTTGTGAAATTGTCCCTAAGCAATTGACTACTTTACTAGACCGATAGCAAGTTTTATGTGGGAGAGGCATAAGCTAACATACTTTCTCTTCTTGGATCATATGCACTTATGATTAGAACTCTAGCAAGCATCCGCAACTACTAAAGATCACTAAGGTAAAACCCAACCATAGCATTAAAGTATCAACTCCCCTTTATCCCATACGCCACAACCCCCTTACTCGGGTTTATGCTTCTGTCATTCAAGCAACCCACTATAAGCGAATCAAGAATGTATTGCAACACCATACAGCGGGAATCCCTCACGCTTGCGCGATACGGAGAGCACCATAGGACAACAACATAACCATAAGAAAATTAAACCAATCATAGCAATTTATCAATCACCGGTAGGACAACGAAAATCTACTCAGACATCATATGATGGCAACACATCATTGGATAATAATATGAAGCGTAAAGCACCATGTTCAAGTAGAGGGTACAGCGGGTTGCAGGAGAGTGGACCACTGAATATAGATGGGGGAAGGTGATGGAGGTATTGGTGAAGATGATGGAGGTGTTGGGGTAGATCGCGGTGTTGATGATGGCCCCCGGCGGCGTTCCAGCGCCACCGGAAGCAAGGGGAGAGAGCTCCCCTTCTTATTCTTCTTATTCTTCTTCCTTGACCTTCTCCCTAGATGGGAGAAGGGTTTCCCCTCTGGTCCATGGCTCCCATGGCGTGGGAGGGGCGAGAGCCCCACCGAGATTGGACCTGTCTCTCTGTCTCTCTCTGTTTCTGCGTTCTCAGATTCTGCCCTTTCACCGTTTCTTTTATATCCGGAGATCCGTAACTCCGATTGGATTGAAACTTTTGCCCAGATTTCCCCCCAAAAATCAGCTTTCTTGTGACAGAAGAAGAGCGCCAACCGCCTTACGGGGTGCCCACGAGGGTCAGGGGCACGCCTGCCCCCTGGGGCGCACCCCCTGCCTCGTGGCCCCCTCGGGCACCGTCTCGCGTTGATTCTTCGTCCCAAAAATCACAAATATTCCAAAAATATTCTCCGTCCACTTTTATCCCGTTTGGACTCCGTCTGATATGGGGTTTCTGCGAAACATAAAACATGCAACAAGCAGGAACTGGCACTGGGCACTGGATCAATATGTTAGTCCCAAAAATAGTATAAAAAGTTGCCAAAAGTATATGAAAGTTGAATAATATTGGCATGGAACAATCAAAAATTATAGATACGACGGAGACGTATCAACATCCCCAAGCTTAATTTCTGCTCGTCCTCGAGTAGGTAAATGATAAAAAGATAATTTTTGATGTGGAATGCTACCTAGCATAATCTTGATCATATATCTAATCATGGCATGAATATTATGACACGAGTGATTCAAAGCAATAGTCCATCATTTGACATAAAAACAATAATACTTCGAGCTTACTAATAAAGCAATCATGTCTTTTCAAAACAACATGGCCAAAGAAAGTTATCCCTACAAAATCATATAGTATGGCTATGCTTCATCTTCACCACACAAAATATTCACATCATGCACAACCCCGATGACAAGCCAAGCAATTGTTTCATACTTTTGACGTTCTCAAACCTTTTCAACTTTCACGCAATACATGAGCGTGGGCCATGGATATAACACTATAGGTGGAATAGAGTATGATGGTGGAGGTTGTGTGGAGAAGACAAAAAGGGAGAAAGTCTCACATCGACGCGGCTAATCAACGGGCTATGGAGATGCCCATCAATTGATGTCAGTGCGAGGAGTAGGGATTTCCATGCAACGGATGCACTAGAGCTATAAGTGTATGAAAGCTCAACTGGAAACTAAGTGGGTGTGCATCCAACTTGCTTTCTCATGAAGACCTAGGGCATTTGAGGAAGCCCATCGTTGGAATATACAAGCCAAGTTCTATAATGAAAATTCCCACTAGTATATGAAAGTGACAATATAGGAGACTCTCTATATGAAGAACATGGTGCTACTCAGAAGCACAAGTGTGGTAAAAGGATAGTACCATTGCCCCTTTTCTTTTTTTCTTTTTTTGGGCGGGCTTCTTTGGCCCCCCTTTTTTTATTTAGGCTTCTTTGGCCTCTCTTTTTTATGGGGCAATGCTCTATAATGATGATCATCACACTTTTATTTACTTACAACCCAATATTACAACTCGATACTAGAACAAAGATATGACTCTATATGAATGCCTCCGGCGGTGTACCGGGATGTGCAATGATCTAGCATAGAAAAGATATCAAAAAATGGAAAATCCATGAAAACATCATGCTAGCTATTTTACAATCATGCAAAGCAATATGACAATGAATGCTCAAGTCATGTATATGATGATGATTGAAGTTGCATGGCAATATATCTCGGAATGGCTATGGAAATGCCATAATAGGTAGGTATGATGGCTATTTTGAGGAACATATAAGGAGGCTTATGTGTGACAGAGCGTATCATATCACGGGGTTTGGATGCACCGGTGAAGTTTGCACCAACTCTTGAGGTGATAAAGGGCAATGCACGGTACCGAAGAGGCTTGATGGAAGGGTGAGAGTGCGTATAATCCATGGACTCAACATTAGTCATAAAGAACTCACATACTTATTGCAAAAATCTATGTGTCATCAAAACAAAGTACTACGCACATGCTCCTAGGGGGATAGATTGGTAGGAAAAGACCATCGCTCGTTCCCGACCGCCACTCATAAGAAAGACAATCAATAAATACCTCATGCTCCAACTTCGTTACATAACGCTTCACCATACGTGCATGCTACGAGAATCACAAACTTCAACACAAGTATTTATACAACCCACAACTACCCACTAGCATGACTCTAATATCACCATCTTTATATCGCAAAACTATTGCACGGAATCAAACATATCATATTCAGTGATCCACAAGTTTTATGTAGGATTTTATGACTAACCATGTGAATGACCAATTCCTGTCATCTCTCTAAATAGATATAAGTGAAGCAAGAGAGTTTAATTCTTTCTACAAAATATATGCCCACGCTCTAAAAAATATAAGTGAAGCAAAAGAGCATTCTTAAAATGGCAGTTTTCTATGTGAAGAGAAACATGCAATCTAAACTTCAAATGATATAAGCGAAGCACATGAAGCATTCTATAAAGCCATACTCAAAAGATTTAACTGAAGTGCAATGAGCATTCTATAAATCAACCATGGACTATCTCATACCAGCATGGTGCATAAATGTAAAGTGAAAACTAAATGCAAAAGACGCTCCAAGACTTGCACATATCGCATGAACGAAACGAATCTGAAAACATACTGATACTTGTTGAAGAAAGAGGGGATGTATTCTGGGGCATCCCAAAGCTTAGACGCTTGAGTCTCCTTGAATATTTACTTGGGGTGCCTTGGGCATCCCCAAGCTTGAGCTCTTGCCTCTCTTCCTTTTCCTCATATCGAGACCTCCTCGGTCAAACGCTTCATCCACACAAAATTTCAATAGAAAACTCGGTAAGGTCCATTAGTATAAAAAAGCAAATCACTACTCTAAGTACTGTTGTAAACCAATTCATATTTTGTTTTTGCATTGTGTCTGCTGTAATATAGCTTTTCCATGGCTTAATCCACTGATAGAAATTGATAGTTTCATCAAAATAAGTAAACTATGCATCAGGAACAGAATCTATCAAAAACAGAACAGTCTGTAGCAATATGAACATTCACCATATTCTGGTACCCCAAAAATTCTACCCAAATTAGTAAAAATAAACAATTTGTACAGAAAGATTGTGCAATAAGTTTCAGAACCATTTGACGTTCCAGTAAAAAAATGTAAAATCGCGCACTACAGCCAAAGTTTCTTTCCTGCTCTGAACAAACCAATAATCATTGTAAACATCCTAAAGGCAAACCTTGGCACATTATTTTTATAATACAATGGAATTTTACAAGGGGATAATTATTTTTTATTAAAATTTTCTATAATTAAGATTCACAAAGTTTACGTGAGCATGAACAAAGTTCAAGGAGCTCTCCCACTTCAACAATGCTTGTCTTTCTCACTTTCACTTTCCTTTTTGAAAAGTTTTGGGTTCCCCTCTTTATTTTTTTGTTTTTAAACTTTATGAAAGCACACAACAGAAATAAATGACTCTCTAAAACTTCCGGGTTGTCTCCCTAGCAGCGTTTTCTTTAAAGCCATTAAGCTAGGCATAAAGTGCTCAAGTAATGGATCCACCCGGATCCCAAGGTATATCAAATTTTAATTAACAATGATTTGTGATTTAGTAGTGAGCACAAAGTAACATATATCATGCAACAACAAAGTCTAACTCTCTTCCTATGCATCGGCATGTCATAAAAGAACAATTCATGCACACATAGTAAAGGCCAATGCATAGTATAAGCAGTTTCTTGCAATTTTATCATATTGGAAACATAGAGGGGTGGAGATATAGTTCCTCTCTCATAATAATTGCAAGTAGGAGCAGCAAGCACATGCATATCACATTCATCAAAACTATCATGCGCAATGGTAAAAGGCAACCCATCAATATAATCCTTAATAAGCACAAATTTCTCCGATATAGTGTAGTTTGGAGAATTCAAAAAGATAATAGGACTATCATGTGTGGGTACAATAGCAACAATTTCATGTTTAACATAAGGAACTATAGCAAGTTCATCTCCATAAGTATAATTCATATTGGCATCTTTGCCACAAGCATAGCAAGCATCATCAAAAAGGGGTATTTCAAGAGAATCAACGGGATCATAACAATCATCATAGCAATCATCCTTCGGCAAGCACGAAGGGGAATTAAACACTGTATGAGTTGAAGAGTTACTCTCATTAGAAGGTGGGCACGGGTAGCTAATCCGCTCTTCCTCCTTTTGTTCTTCGCTCTCCTCATCATCTTTTTCATCCAATGAGCTCACGGTTTCATCAATTTCTTTTTCCATAGACTCCTGCAAAATATTAGTCTCTTCTTGGACAGCGAAGGAGTTCTCAATATATGGTTTAACATAGGCATTAGAAGCATAATTATCATAACAATATTTAAGTATGGAAAATTTTTCAGATTTGTAAAGAGTAGCATCATACATTTCAATCAAAGAAGCAATTTCATAAGCACCCTTAAAAGCAACAAATTCTTCAATTTGTTGAACATCATAGTAATTATAAACACCTTAGCATACGAAGATACGATTCCATTATCACTAAACTCACATTGGTAGGGAAGGTGTTTCTTAGGGTTTTCAGAACAACAAGTAAAATCATACATTTCACATAAATTCCAAGCATAGCATTGCAACCGATGAATTTGATCTAGTAAAAGTTTCCCTTTTTCAGATATACGGTGTCGCACATAACAAGCATGCTCATCTAAAGATTTGCCCTCAACTAAGCTAGTGGGGGTTTCAGCACGAGCACAAAGGGATCGAAGATGATACAAGTAAAAGGCTTCAGGAGTGTGATAGATTTTGAGTGGTTCTTCAACCATTGGTTCAGTAGGTACAACTAATTTTTCTTTGGTATTTTGCATTTCCTACCCATAACTAAAGATAGAAAACAACTAAGAACAACAAATAAAAATTACTTAGTGATAAAGCAAACAAGCACACACAAGAATATTCACCCCATGCTATGACTCCCCGGCAACGGCGCCAGAAAAAGGTCTTGATAACCCACAAGTGTAGGGGATAATTGTAGCCTCTTTCGATAAGTAAGAGTGTCGAACCCAACGAGGAGCTAAAGGTAGAACAAATATTCTCTCAAGTCCTATCTGCCACTGATACGACTCTACGCATGCTTAGTGTTCGCTTTACCTAGAACAAGTATGAAACTAGAAGTACTTTGTAGGTGTTGTTGGATAGGTTTGCAAGATAATAAAGAGCACGTAAATAAAAAGTAGGGGCTGTTTAGATAAAGAAGCAATAGAGTAAATATAGCGAGTGTGGAAAAGTGATGGTAGGAGTTGTGAAATTGTCCCTAAGCAATTGACTACTTTACTAGACCGATAGCAAGTTTTATGTGGGAGAGGCATAAGCTAACATACTTTCTCTTCTTGGATCATATGCACTTATGATTGGAACTCTAGCAAGCATCCGCAACTACTAAACATCATTAAGGTAAAACCCAACCATAGCATTAAAGTATCAAGTCCCCTTTATCCCATACGCCACAACCCCCTTACTCGGGTTTATGCTTCTGTCACTCAAGCAACCCACTATAAGCGAATCATGAACGTATTGCAACACCCTACAGCGGGAATCCCTCACGCTTGCGCGACACGGAGAGCACCATAGGATAGCAACATAACCACAAGCAAATTAAACCAATCATAGCAATTCATCAATCACCGGTAGGACAACAAAAATCTACTCAGACATCATAGGATGGCAACACATCATTGGATAATAATATGAAGCATAAAGCACCATGTTCAAGTAGAGGGTACAGCGGGTTGGGGAGAGTGGACCGCTGAATATAGATGAAGCAAGGTGATGGAGATGTTGATGAAGATGATGGAGGTGTTGGTGTAGATCGCGGTGATGATGATGGCCCTCGGTGGCGTTCCGACGCCACCGGAAGCAAGGGGAACAGAGCCACCCTTCTTCTTCTTATTCCTTGACCTTCTGAAGGAAATATGCCCTAGAGGCAATAATAAAGTTATTATTTATTTCCTTATACCATGATAAATGTTTATTATTCATGCTAGAATTGTATTAACCAGAAACATGATACATGTGTGAATACATAGACAAACTTAATGTCACTAGTATGCCTCTACTTGACTAGCTTATTAATCAAAGATGGTTATGTTTCCTAACCATAGACATGAGTTGTCATTTGATTAACGGGATCACATCATTAGGAGAATGATGTGATTGACTTGACCCATTCCGTTAGCTTAGCACTTGATTGTTTAGTACGTTGCTATTGCTTTCTTCATGACTTATACATGTTCCTACAACTATGAGATTATGCAACTCTCGTTTACCGGAGGAACACTTTGTGTGCTACCAAACTTCACAACGTAACTGGGTGATTATAAAGGAGCTCTACAGGTGTCTCCAAAGGTACATGTTGAGTTGGCGTATTTCGAGATTAGGTTTTGTCACTCCGATTGTCGGAGAGGTATCTCTGGGCCCTCTCGGTAATGCACATCACTATAAGCCTTGCAAGCAATGTAACTAATGAGTTAGTTACAGAATGATGCATTACATAACGAGTAAAGATACTTGCTGGTAACGAGATTGAACTAGGTATTGAGATACCGATGGTCGAATCTCGGGCAAGTAACATACCAATGACAAAGGGAACAATGTATGTTGTTATGCAGTTTGACCGATAAAGATCTTCGTTGAATATGTAGGAGCCAATATGAGCATCTAGGTTCCGCTACTGGTTATTGACCGGAAACATGTCTCGGTCATGTCTACATAGTTCTCGAACCCGTAGGGTCCGCACGCTTAAGGTTTCGATGACAGTTATATTATGAGTTTATGAGTTTTGATGTACCGAAGGTTGTTCGGAGTCTCGGATGTGATTACGGACATGACAAGGAGTCTCGAAATGGTCGAGACATGAAGATTGATATATTGGAAGCCTATATTTGGATGTCAGAAGTGTTTCGGGTGAAATCGGGATTTACCGGAGTACCGGGGGGGTTACCGGAACCCCCCGGGGGCTTAATGGGCCATAGTGGGCCTTAGTGGAGAAGAGGAGAGGAGGCCAGGGCAGGGCCACGCGCCCCTCCCCCCTAGTCCAAATAGGACAAGGAGAGGGGGCGGCGCCCCCCCTTTCCTTCCTCTCTCTCCTTCCTCTTTCCCCTTCTCCTAATCCAACAAGGAAGGAGGGAGTCCTACCCCCGGTGGGAGTAGGACTCCCCTTGGCGCGCCTCCTCCCTGGCCGGCCTCCCCCTCCCTCTTGCTCCTTTATATACGGGGGCAGGGGGCACCTCTAGACACAACAATTGATCTCTTAGCCGTGTGCGGTGCCCCCCTCCACCATAGTCCTCCTCGATAATATTGTAGTGGTGCTTAGGCGAAGCCCTGCGACGGTAGAACATCAAGATCGTCACCACGCCGTCTGCTGACGGAACTCTACCTCGACACTCGGCTGGATCGGAGTTCGAGGGACGTCATCGAGCTGAACGTGTGCTAGAACTCGGAGGTGCCGTAGTTTCGGAGCTTGATCAGTCGGGCCATGAAGGTACATGATCGGAGGAACGACTACATCAACCGCATTGTTCTAACGCTTCCGCTTTCGTTCTATGAGGGTACGAGGACAACACTCTCCCCTCTCGTTACTATGCATCACCATGATCTTGCGTGTGCATAGGAAATTTTTTGAAATTACTACGTTCCCCAACAGTGGCATCCGAGCCTGGTTTTATGCATAGATGTTATATGCACGAGTAGAACACAAGTGAGTTGTGGGCGATACAAGTCATACTGCTTACCAGCATGTCATACTTTGGTTCGGTGGTATTGTTGGATGAAGTGGCCCGGACCAACATTACGCGTACGCTTACACAAGACTGGTTCTACAGACGTGCTTTGCACACAGGTGGCTGGCGGGTGTCAGTTTCTCCAACTTTAGTTGAACCGAGTGTGGCTACGCCCGGTCTTTGCGAAGGATAAAATAGCACTAACTTGACTTACTATCATTGTGGCTTTGATGCGTAGGTAAGAACGGTTCTTGCTCAGCTCGTAGCAGCCACGTAAAATTTGCAACAACAAAGTAGAGGACGTTTAACTTGTTTTTGCAGGGCATGTTGTGATGTGATATGGTCAAGACGTGATGCTATGTTTTATTGTATGAAATGATCATGTTTTGTAACCGAGTTATCAGCAACTGGCAGGAGCCATATGGTTGTCGCTTTATTGTATGAAATGCAAGCGCCCTGTAATTGCTTTACTTTATCACTAAGCGGTAGCGATAGTCGTAGAAGCAATAGGTGGCGAAACGACAACGATGCTACGATGGAGATCAAGGTGTCGCGCCAGTGATGATGGTGATCACGACGGTGCTTCGGAGATGGAGATCACAAGCACAAGATGATGATGGCCATATCATATCACTTATATTGATTGCATGTGATGATTATCATTTATGCATCTTATTTTGCTTTGATTGACGGTAGCACTATAAGATGATCTCTCACTAATTATCAAGAAGTGTTCTCCCTGAGTATGCACCGTTGCGAAAGTTCTTCGTGCTGAGACACCATGTGATGATCGGGTGTGATAGGCTCTACGTTCAAATACAACGGGTGCAAAACAGTTGCACACGCAGAATACTCAGGTTAAACTTGACGAGCCTAGCATATACAGATATGGCCTCGGAACACGGAGACCGAAAGGTCGAGCGTGAATCATATAGTAGATATGATCAACATAGTGATGTTCACCATTGAAAACTACTCCATCTCACGTGATGATCAGACATGGTTTAGTTGATTTGGATCACGTGATCACTTAGATGACTAGAGAGATGTCTGTCTAAGTGGGAGTTCTTTAGTAATATGATTAATTGAACTTAAATTTATCATGAACTTAGTACCTGATAGTATTTTGCTTGTCTCTGTTTGTTGTAGATAGATGGCTCGTGCTGTTGTTCTATTGAATTTTAATGCGTTCCTTGAGAAAGCTAAGTTGAAAGATGATGGTAGTAGTTACACGGACTGGGTCCATAACTTGAGGATTACCCTCATTGCTGCATAGAAGAATTACGTCCTGGAAGCACCGTTGGGTGCCAGGCCTGCTGCAGATGCAACTGACGATGTTAAGAACATCTGGCAGAGCAAAGCTGATGACTACTCGATAGTTCAGTGTGCCATGCTTTACGGCTTAGAACCGGGACTTCAACGACATTTTGAACGTCATGGAGCATATGAGATGTTCCAGGAGTTGAAGTTAATATTTCAAGCAAATGCCCGGATTGAGAGATATGAAGTCTCCAATAAGTTCTATAGCTGCAAGATGGAAGAGAATAGTTCTGTCAGTGAACATATACTCAAAATGTCTGGGTATAATAATCACCTGATTCAACTGGGAGTTAATCTTCCTGATGATAGTGTCATTGACAGAATTCTTCAATCACTGCCACCAAGCTACAAGAGCTTCGTGATGAACTATAATATGCATGGGATGGACAAGACTATTCCCGAGCTCTTCGCAATGCTAAAGGCTGCGGAGGTAGAAATCAAGAAGGAGCATCAAGTGTTGATGGTCAATAAGACCACCAGTTTCAAGAAAAAAGGTAAAGGGAAGAAGAAGGGGAAATTCAAAAAGAACAGCAAGCAAGTTGCTACTTAAGAGAAGAAACCCAAATCTGGATCTAAGCCTGAGACTGAGTGCTTCTACTGCAAGCAGACTGGTCACTGGAAGCGGAACTGCCCCAAGTATTTGGCGGATAAGAAGGATGGCAAGGTGAACAAAGGTATATGTGATATACATGTTATTGATGTGTACCTTACTAATGCTCGCAGTAGCACCTGGGTATTTGATACTGGTTTTGTTGCTAATATTTGCAACTCAAAAAAGGGACTACAGATTAAGCAAAGATTGGCTAAGGACGAGGTGACAATGCGCGTGGGAAATGGTTCCAAAGTCGATATGATCACGGTCGGCACGCTACCTCTACATGTACCTTCGGGATTAGTTTTAGACCTGAATAATTGTTATTTGGTTCGAGCGTTGAGCATGAACATTATATCTGGATCTTGTTTAATGCGAGACGGTTATTCATTTAAATCAGAGAATAATGGTTGTTCTATTTATATGAGTAATATCTTTTATGGTCATGCACTCTTGAAGAGTGGTCTATTTTTATTAAATCTCGATAGTAGTGATACACATATTCATAATGTTGAAGCCAAAAGATGCAGAGTTGATAATGATAGTGCAACTTATTTGTGGCACTGCCGTTTGGGTCATATTGGTGTAAAGCGCATGAAGAAACTCCATACTGATGGACTTCTGGAATCACTTCATTATGAATCACTTGGTACTTGCGAACCGTGCCTCATGGGCAAGATGACTAAAATGCCGTTCTCCAGAACTATGCAGCGAGCAACTGATTTGTTGGAAATTATACATACTGATGTGTGTGGTCCAATGAATATTGAGGCTTGCGGCGGTTATCGTTATTTTCTCACCTTCATAGATGATTTGTGTAGATATGGGTATATCTACTTAATGAAACACAAGTCTGAAACATTTGAAAAGTTCAAAGAATTTCAGAGTGAAGTGGAAAATCATCGTAACAAGAAAATAAAGTTTCTATGATCTGATCGTGGAGGAGAATATTTGAGTTACGAGTTTGGTTTACATTTGAAACAACGCGGAATAGTTTCGCAACTCACGCCACCCGAAACACCACAACGAAATGGTGTGTCCGAATGTCATAATCGTACTTTACTAGATATGGTGCAATCTATGATGTCTCTTACTGATTTACCGCTATCGTTTTGGGGTTATGCTTTAGAGACGGCCGCATTCACGTTAAATAGGGCACCATCAAAATCCGTTGAGACGACGCCTTATGAACTGTGGTTTGGCAAGAAACCAAAGTTGTCATTTCTTAAAGTTTGGGGCTGCGATGCTTATGTGAAGAAACTTCAACCAGATAAGCTCGAACCCAAATCGGATAAATGTGTCTTCATAGGATACCCAAAAGAGACTATTGGGTACACCTTCTATCACAGATCTGAAGGCAAGACTTTTGTTGCTAAATTCAGATCCTTTCTAGAAAAAGAGTTTCTCTCGAAAGAAGTGAGTGGGAGGAAAGTAGAACTTGATGAGGTAACTGTACCTGCCCCCTTATTGGAAAGTAGTTCATCACAAAAACCCGTTCCTGTGACAACTACACCAATCAGTGAGGAAGCTAATGATATTGATCATGAAACTTCAAATCAAGTTATTACCGAACCTCGTAGATCAACCAGAGTAAGATCCGCACCAGAGTGGTATGGTAATCCTATTCTGGAAGACATGTTACTTGACCATGGTGAACCTACGAACTATGAAGAAGCGATGATGAGCCCAGATTCCGCAAAATGGCTTGAGGCAATGAAATCTGAGATGGGATCCATGTATGAGAACAAAGTATGGACTTTGGTTGACTTGCCCGATGATCGGCAAGCCATTGAGAATAAATGGATCTTCAAGAAGAAGACTGATGATGATGGTAATGTAACTGTCTACAAAGCTCGACTTGTTGCGAAAGGTTTTCGACAAGTTCAAGGGGTTGACTACGATGAGACTTTCTCACCCGTAGCGATGCTTAAGTCTGACCAAATCATGTTAGCAATTGCCGCATTTTATGATGATGAAATATGACAAATGGATGTCAAAACTGCATTCCTGAATGGATTTCTGGAAGAAGAGTTGTATATGATGCAACCAGAAGGTTTTGTCGATCCAAACGGTGCTAACAAAGTGTGCAAGCTCCAGCGATCCATTTATGGACTAGTGCAAGCCTCTCGGAGTTGGAATAAACATTTTAATGGTGTGATCAAAGCATATGGTTTTATACAGACTTTTGGAGAAGCCTGTATTTACAAGAAAGTGAGTGGGAGCTCTGTAGCATTTCTGATATTATATGTAGTGTCGGGGAACGTAGCAGAAATTCAAAATTTTCTATGCATCACCAAGATCAATCTATGGAGTACCTAGCAACGAGAGAGAGGGGAGTGCATCTTCATACCGTTGAAGATCGCGATGCGGAAGCGTTGCAAGAACGCGGTCGGTGGAGTCGTTCACTAAGCGATTCAGATCGCGGCCGAATCCGATCTAAGCACCGAACAACGGTGCCCCCGCGTTCAACACACGTTTAGACCGGGGATGTCTCCTCCTTCTTGATCCAGCAAGGGGAGAGGAGAAGTTGAGGGAGAGCTCCGGAAGCACGACGGCGTTGTGGTGGAGCTTGCAGTTCTCCGGCAGAGCTTCGTCAAGCACTACGGAGGAGGAGGAGGTGTTGGGGAGGGAGAGGGCTGCGCCGGGGGAAGGGTGAAGCTCCCATGCGCCTCCCACTATATATAGGGGTGGAGGGGGCTCGTTTCTTGCCCTCCAAGTCCATTGGGGCTTTGGCAAAGGTGGGAGAAAAGAAATCCCATCATTTCTGTAAGTGCATCTAGTGCCCCTTAGTGATTTTCGTGTATTGAAGACTTATAGGTTAAGGGACTAATGTATTTGTGAGTGTACACAGGTCTATAAGTCTATGAGGAGTTTGATATTTACAGTGAAAGTCGACCCCTAAAAATGAATATCCGGCTGAAGATTTTGGTATACCTGAAGACTTTCATGAAGACTTTGGAAGTGATGAAATTGGTGTGTCCGTGAAGACTTGATATTCATGCAAGGAATATGAAGCTTGAAGACTTTCGTTTTCATAGTTTTGTTTTTCTCTTTCTTGAGTCATAGGAAACACCGTACTATTAAAGGGGTCGAGGAAATACTAAGGAAAAATTTCCATGTGATGCTCAACTCAAAATCCTACACCTACCAATCCCTTCTAGTGAAGCCATTGGAAATCTCATACAGTTCAGTCAATTTCTTCAGTGACAAAGACGAAGTTCTTCTAGTCGTTGAGGAATTTGTTTTGACTGAGGAGTTAGGAATTCGCTAGTGCGGATTGCCTACACAGTGAGGAACATGATAGCCCTGAGGAATTTGAGAGTCAAATTTCCAACCGTTGCTGTGCTACGCGCCAGCTGTCCCAAAATATCTTATCCACATAACGGTCATATCATTGAAGGGCATTTATGTCTTATCATGTCGGGCTGCTCCCTAGGCTATAAATAGCCGCCCCCTACAACCACTAGCTGGTTGGATGCTCCGAGAGAAACCAACACTTGTCATTTGAGAGCAACCCATCCTCCGAGGACTTTGAGCGAAAATCATCGAGTGAGGAAAATCCAAACCCAAACACCCATAAACCCAAAGTGATTGAGCATCACTGAAGAGATTGATCCTGTGTGGATCCGACGCTTGTTACCTTTGAAGACTGTGCTTCTTCCAGACGGTTAGGCATCATGGTCTAGGGCATCCAAGAGGAATTGTGGATCGCCGAGTGACCGAAGTCTGTGAAGGTTTGGAAGTCGCCTGAAGACTTACCACGAGTGATTGGACGAGGTCTGTGTGACCTTAGTTCAAGGAGAATACGGTGAGGACTTGGTGTCCTGAGCTGCGTGCTCAGCGACTGGGTGTCCGGGACTGTGTGTCCTCGAGTTTAAATACTCAGCCGCTCCAACCAGACGTACAACTGAGACAGCAGTTGGAACTGGTCTACCAAATCATTGTCTTCACCAACCTTACTGGTTCTATTTCCTCAACTCTTTCATTTCCTCATTATTGTGTTGAGTGATTGTTCATATCTGTGTTTGAAGACTTTGACTGAAGACTTTCTCAATTTCCTTAGTTCAATTTCTTTAGTCTGTTTGTCTTCATTTTGTGTTATCCTGTGTTTACGCTTTCTGTACTCTGTGTTTTTCTTCATTTCATCATGATGACTATGTGTGTATTCTGTTATGCTTACTTCTGAGTACTTATTCCGCTGCAAGTAGTTCTTCGCTAAGGAATTTCCTCACCGGCAAATATCTCAGTGAAGAATTCATAAAAATCGCCTATTCACCCCCCCCTCTAGTCGATATAACACACTTTGAATTGGTATCAGAGCGAGGTACTCCCTTGTTCTATGTGATTTTGGTTTAACTGCCTAGAGTTTTAGTTATGTCGACTGCAGGATTGAGGAACGTTTCCTGCCCAATCATTGACGGTCATGAGTATCCTCGGTGGAAGGCCATGATGAAGAAGCGACTCATGGCTATGGACAGCGAACTGTGGACCGTCACCGAGATCGGTCTTACCGATCTATGCAAGATGGCTAAGGCTGATGACATTCGCAAGTACACACTGCTTAACCTCACAGCGAAGGATGTCATCTGCTCTAGTCTGTCCCGAAATTAGTTCAAGAACGTCATGCATCTCAATCACGCGAAGCTAATCTGGGACCGTCTCTCTGAGGTCTATTAAGGTCATCGGACTCGTCATGATCCTTGGTTTGAGGATTACAAGGAATCTCTCAATGCGATGACATTCGAACCAAAATCATCATCGTCTACCCCCTGCCTTATGGCAAACAGTGCTGAGGTAACCGAATCCTACCTATCCGAATCTAGTGATGATGAATCTGGCGATGAATTTGGACCTAGCTATGTCAAACTTGCTTCCCTTGCCCATAAACAACAAAGAGCCTTGGAAAAAGTTCACTACATGCTAAATAAGAGCGATGATATGTTGGGCTGAAGAAATGGATCAGTTAAAAGCCTTGGCTTAAAGTCTTCAGGGACTCCATTCCAAGTTTGACGACCTTCAAGGTCATCATAACACTCTCTTATCTTATCACGAGAAGCTTTCTCTTGAACTTCTTCAAAGAAAGCAAGACCTTGAGAAGCTAAGAGAGAGTTATGAAGATCTTCAAAAGGAGCGCGATTCATTACTTGCTCAACAAATCAACGCTACTCAGGAAGAATTTGATCCTCCATGCTTAAAGTGTATTGAACGTGAATCTGCTAATTCTTCACCTGAATGTTCAAATGCTTCAAATGTTACAAATTCTTCACCTGGCTCTGCTATCACTAATTCCTCATCTGAGGACATTGCTAGTATCACTAACGATGCAGGGCTGAAGGACTTGTATATGACAGGCATGTACAAAAGCCTCAAAGGGCATCAGACTCTTTGTGATGTGCTTAAAAAGCAGATCCTCAACAGAAACCCTAGGAAAGAGGGTATTGCCTTTGAGAGGAAACTCAATGCTGATGGAACATATTGGAAGCCTGAGCAGTACCCAAAAACCTCATGGGTTGCTTCTAAGGGACCTCCAGTTGATCCATCTAACTTCTGGCTTTACATGTGAATCTCCTCATTCTTCTGATGAGTCATTTGACTCCAACTATAAACTGTTCAAAAATTAGAATGGTGAAGTATTTGCTAGATATGTTGGCACTAACTGCAGGAACGGTTCCCCTATGAAGAAAATCTGGGTTCCCAAAAGTTATGTTGAAAGTCTTCAGGTGAATGTCCTCATGACGCCACCAGTGAAGAACAGGAACCCCAGATCAAACTCTTCATATGGACCAAATTCTTCATATGGATCCAAGTCCTCATACGGACCAAATTCCTCACATGGATCAAATTCCTCAAAAGGATCAAAGTCCTCATATGAACATCATCGTGCTAACAACTCTATTTCGCAGGGTAGAGCTAAGGGCTATAAATATGTGCATTATTCTTCAAATCATTATGTTCATAAGTCCTCGAAGAATTTCTCTGCTTATTCATATGCTTACCCTAACCCCTCTTATGTGAAACGAAATGGTTTGGCATCTTTGCCACCTTTCTCATATGGTGCTCGCAGAGTGATGAACTCTTTGCCACCCCTCCAGATGTGGGTGGTGAAGAAAAAGAACTAATCTCTTATGCAGGGTCAGGTCTCTAGACGTGCATTAATGTCTGAAGAATTTGCTGGGGGCCTGACAAAATGCCTGAAAGGACGCAGACAAATCATGATGAAATGAACTTTCATTTCACACGTCCTCATGCTGCTTATCTGTGCTATTACTTGATGAAATTGAACTGATGATACTGATGTCATATTCTTCATTGATGAAGTATATGAGTTTGTAAGCTGCACTAATTCATCTATAAGATGATCAACCCAAACAAAATGAGTGGTTCCTCGATAGTGGATGTACAAATCACATGACTGGTGACAAGAATCTTTTGATGGATGCTCCTTTAACACCGTCACATCTGAAGCATATCATCTTCGCTGACAAAGGCAAAAGTCAGGTATTGGGTCTAGGTGAGGTTGCGATCTGTAAGGATCGGCACATGGACAAAGTCATGCTTGTCGAGTCCTTAGGGTACAACCTCATGTCTGTCTCAATGCTTTGTGATCTTGATATGGTTGTTGTCTTTAGCAAGTATCATTGTGTTGTGATCATGGAAGCTGACAATTCCAAAGTCTTTGAAGGCTTTAGGAGAGGAGACTTGTACATTGTTGATTTCTCTACAGGACCACAACCTGCCGTGTGCTTACTTGCAAAAGCTTCAGAAGGCTGGCTATGGCATCGACGACTTGGTCATGCTGGCATGAGGAATCTGCACACGCTCGCGAAGAAGAAGCATGTCATTGGCATTGAGAATGTCAAATTTCTCAAGGATCACTTGTGTGGTGCCTGTGAAGCTGGGAAGATGACTAAGGCCAAGCATCCAGCGAAGACTATCATGACCACCACTCGACCATTTGAATTGCTTCACATGGATCTCTTCGGTCCTAATCATTATTCTGCTGTGACTAATGATGCATCTCTATTTGGCTTTGTTATTGTTGATGATTACTCTCGTTACACATGGGTACACATTGTTACTTACGAACATGAAGTGCAGGAAGTCTTCAAACAATTTTCCTCGAGGGCTTCAACCAACTTTGGTGTGAAGATCAAGCACATCAGGAGTGACAATGGAACTGAGTTCAAGAATTCCGGTCTTAATGACTATCTTGATGAACTTGGTATTACTCATGAGTTATCTGCTCCTTATACTCCTCAGCAAAATGGCGTCGTGGAGCGCAAGAACAGAACTCTTGTTGAGATGGCTTGCACTATGCTTGATGAATACAAAATGCCTCATCGTTTTTGGATTGATGCAATTGATACCGCGTGCCACATCATCAACAGAGTATATCTTCACAAATTCTTCAAGAAGACTGCCTATGAACTCCTCACTGACAAGAAACCCAATGTGAGTTATTTCAAAGTCTTCGGTGCTAAATGTTGGATTAGAGATCCACATCACAATGCTAAATTTGCACCAAAAGCACATGAAGGTTTTATGCTTGGTTACGGAAAGGACTCGCACACCTATAGAGTCTTCAACATCGCTCTTCACAAGATTGTTGAAACTGTAGATGTGCGGTTCGATGAAACTAATGGCTCGCAAAGAGAGCACCTACCTTCTGTGATAGATGAACCTGCACCTGAAGATTCTATCAAGTTCAAGGCTACTGAGGATGTCATTCCTACTGAAGAATCTACTGAAGAATTCATTCCAGAACGCGAAGATCGTCGAGCTGATGTACCTGAGGAAAATGCTGAAGAAAATGGTGCTGAAGAAAATGCTGATCAAATTCCTCGACGACAACCAGCTCATCCTCGCGTTGCAAAAGAAGTGCAAGTTGAAAAGATCATCGATGACATTGAAGCACCAGGTCCTCTCACACGCTCAAAAGGTTCACATTTATCTAACTTTTGTGGGCACTATACATTTGTCTCTATCACAGAGCCCACTAAGGTAGATGAAGCATTTCTGGAGCCTGAGTGGATTCAGGCCATGCAAGAAGAATTACATCAGTTCGAGCTCAACAATGTCTGGAAACTGGTCAAACGTCCAGATTCTCGCAAGCATAATATCATCGGCACAAAGTGGGTCTACCACAACAAGCAGATGAAAATGGCCTTGTGGTGAGTAATAAGGCACGACTTGTAGCTCAAGGCTACACACAGGTTGAAGGATTGATTTTGATGAAACTTTTGCACCTGTTGCTAGACTTGAGGCTATTCGCATATTACTTGCTTATGCTAACCATCATAATATCACTTTATATCAAATGGATGTGAAAAGTGCATTCCTCAATGGTAAGCTTGAGGAAGAAGTATATGTTGCTCAACCCCCAGGTTTTGAAGATCCAAAGAATCCTGACAAAGTGTTCAGACTCAACAAGGCCCTCTATGGCCTCAAGCAGGCCCCTCGGGCGTGGTATGATACTTTGAAGGAATTCTTCGTGAAGAATGGCTTCACACCCGGTTCACTCGACCCTACTCTCTTTACTAAATCTTATGATGGTGAACTGTTTGTGTGTCAAATATACGTTGATGATATTATCTTTGGCTATACTAACCAACGTTATAGTGATGAATTTGCCTATATGATGAGTGAAGAATATCAAATGTCTATGATGGGAGAGTTGAAATTCTTCTTAGGTCTTCAAATTCGTCAACAACACAATGGCATATTCATATCTTAGGAGAAATACCTCAAGGATGTTCTGAGGAAATTTGGCATGCAAGATTGCAAAGGAGTCAAAATTGCTATGCCCACAAATGGCCATCTATGTACTGATGAAAATGGTATTGACTTCGATCATAAGGTATACCGCTCCATGATTGGTTCTTTATTGTACTTATGTGCATCTAGGCCAGATATAATGCTTAGTGTTTGCATGTGTGCCCAATTTCAAGCTACACCGAAGGAATCACACCATAAGGCTGTGGAACATATTCTTCGATATCTAGCTCACACACCAACACTAGGACTATGGTACCCCAAGGGCTCTACCTTTGATCTCATTGGATATTCTGACTCTGACTATGCTGGTGATCGTGTGGACCGCAAGTCAACATCTGGTACTTGTCATTTCCTCGGACGATCTTTGGTCTGTTGGTCCTCGAAGAAACAAAACTACGTATCACTGTCTACTGCTGAAGCTGAGTATATTGCTGCTGGTTCTTGCTGTGCTCAATTGCTGTGGATGAAGCAAACTCTCAAGGACTACGGCATCAACATGAAGAATGTGCCTCTCTACTGTGACAATGAGAGTGCCATCAAGATTGCTCACAACCCAGTTCAGCACTCGAAGACAAAGCACATTCAGATTCGTCATCATTTTCTTTGTGATCATGTGTTGAAGGGCGACATTGCTATTGAACATGTGAAGACTGAAGAACAACTAGCCGATATCTTCACAAAGCCCTTGGATGAGAAGAAATTTAGCAAGTTGTAGTGTGAGCTAAATATCTTAGAGTCTTCGAATGTTCTTTGAAAAGGACACACATCCTAACACTTATGCAAAATTGATGACTTAGATGTGCAACACATGAAGAAACGTTTTTCTTCAATCAATGAAGAATAACACTCTAAGTGTGAAGAAATTAATGAAGAATTTGATTCTCAGAACCCTACGACAATTGTACGCGGTGTCTGAAATCATCATTCTTATATGGTGGGTCACGCCACCACCAAAGCTGAAAATCTTCAATTTGAGTTTTTCCTCAGTTTTGAAATTTCTCAGTTTTTCAAATTCTTCAACTTTGCAAAATCTTCACTGTTTCCGTCGTTTTTCTTCATTGGCTATATATATATATACATATATATATATATATATATATATATATATATATATAGGGTGGGTCTATTATGATAACACCCCTTAAGACCTTATTCTGCACACCAAAACACCTTATTCTGCACACCACCAGACCGCGCCGCCGCCCCTCCCCTCCCGGCCAGCTACCGCGGCAGCGGCCTGGGCGAGCCGCCGCCCCTCCCCTCCCGGCCTTCTTCCGCGGCAACGGATGGTAGTGACGCCGCCCCTCCCCTCCCGGCCTTCTTCCGCGGCGGCGGCCTGGGAGAGATGCCGCCCCTCCCCTCCCCGCTTTCTCCCGCGGCGGCGGCCTGGGAGCGACGCTGCCCCTCCTCTCCCGGCCTTCTTCCGTGGCAGCGGCCGGCAGTGACGCCGCCCCTCCCCTCCCGGCCTTCTTCCGCGGCGGCGGCCAGGCAGCGACGCCGCCCGCCGCCTCTCGGCCTTCTTCCGCGGCAGGCACCGAGCAACACCAGCCTATCAGCCTTCTTCCACAGCAGCAGCTCGGTAGCGCCACCACCGAACTCCTCAGGGCCTGCAATTAGTGGTAATTCATCAGATGTGGATTGGTGCTGCCTCGACATCAAACCAATTCGAGCAAGGAGGAGTGTGCGCAAGGTTGCTTCATCCACTGTAGCTTCTTGGAATAAGTCTGCATCAATCTTCAGAGCAAATCCTCCTTCCCCGTTCACATTGAGCAACGTCCAGACCACCCATGAACTTCTGAAGGGCAAGTGGACTGCACGGGCGAACGTGAAAGTTGTGCAGGCGGACAAGAAGGGAACTTCCTCCTGTAAACACAAGAAATCACTGCATGACGAGGTAAGCAGTACACTTCCTAAACCATCTCAGTGTAGTTATCATAGACAAATCAGTACAAGCAGTACAGCGCGTGATTATGCAGTACAAAACTTATGCAGTGCGGTTGCTTCTGTTTGTTGTGGGGAAAATGCAGTACGCTTGTATAGGTTCATTATGTATAACGATGCAGTACGGTAGCTTCAGTTCACCTTGAGGGGTGATGCAGTCACCGTGCAATGCTTTCGCAGTACCATTTTGAACACATTGCAGTTCACATGATTTAGTTCATTTAACCTGACAATGCAGCTCGGTCATTTTGTGTGCAGGAGATGACATTCAGCAGATACAAAATGCCGCGCATAATTGACAGCACTGAGAACAACAACTTTCAGAAGAGTGGATATTCTTCTGACAGAGGTACTAGCTGGGTTACCCCTGAGATTCCTCATGGATTCTTCACGACGACAAATAGGGTGCAGTACTCTCCACAAGAAGATTTTTCCCAGGAAGAAGATGTAGTTGAAGATGACGATGATGTTACATTCGTCTGGGAAGGCACTCACCAACGTGATGATGAAGACGATGTCGATGAAGATGAGCCGATAATAGTTCTCAACCCAGAGTATAAGCACGAGTTCACTACGTTTGGACAGCATGTCCGAACAGATAATGATGATGCAGTTGAACATGATGTTGCAGCAGATGATGATTATGTCTATGATGATGTGCCACTGCTCCAAAATTTTAAAACCAATCCACCGAGACATCGTCACAACACTGGATTACCACCACGTCCACCTGCCGCACCCCAAAACAGAGCTCAGCGTCCACCTGCTGCACCGAAAAACAGAGCTCCAACCAGACCTGCTGCATCAACTTCGACGCTGCGACCACCAACGGTGCCTCGGTCAAAAGTAAACAGCAGGTACAAATCCTCCTCACTGTTACCACCGCGAGATCCTCAACTACACACATCTGCTATAACCCCGCCATGTCCAATACAACCCGGCGAGCTGCAAACACCATCAGGCGAACGACTCTACACACATGTAAGTTTATGGTCTGAAAAAAAAATAGTTGCAGTCCATACAGATAACATTGCAGTGCACACTGATATTTCTTGTGAGCTTTGGCTAGGAACATTGCAAATGCTTTATTAAACTCGTATGCACTCCTCGTATTCAAAAAACAGAACAGAACAAATTTTCTCATATAGCATTTCAATTAATGCAGGATAAAAACATGCCGCTCAACCTCGTACCTGCTGCTGGAATGAAGTTCACCACGTACGAAAAGGCATGGGACTTTTACAACAACTATGCAAGATGTGTAGGGTTTGGTATACGCAAGAGGGCAAAACACAGGACAAATGCCTACATTGTCTGCTCAAGAGAAGGGGTCCACAAGCAGGCCGTGTCAGATTATCACCGGGTACGTCAGAAGACATCAAAAAGGATTGGCTGCAATGCAAAGATTAGAGTCAAAAAAAGGATGGATGGCAAATTTGTGATAGAAATGGTTCAACTCAACCACAATCACAAGATGCTGGAAAGCCCCGGGATGCTTTTGCACATGCGATCGCACAAAAAAGACGATCCTTTGATAGACCAGTTAGTGAAAGACGTGCAACTGGACAACCACACACATGCTCAGATGATGTCGACGTTGTCGCGTATGTCCGGTGGTCTGCAGTACATGGGACATACTAGTCGCGACTGGGTAAACAGGTAAGCACGTAACAGAGCATATCTCTTGAGCATTCTGTCTGTAATTATTCCCTGTTTGGTGAGATAAGTTTGAATTGTCTATGAAAATGCAGGAAACAAAAGTTTGCCAGAGAAGAGTCTGAAGATGATGTCAAGAAACTTCTGAATTTCTTCGAGAAAATGCAAAAGATAAACCCAGAGTTCTTCTATGATTATGACGTTGATGCAGATAACCATGTAAGAAACGTCTTTTGGGCGAACGCAAGTTGCAGAGGATCGTATGAAGATTTTGGAGACTGCGTTACATTTGACACGACTTATAAAACTAACAAATTCCACATGCCGCTGGGAGTGTTTGTGGGGGTGAACCATCATCTACAAAGCACCATATTTGCTGTTGCACTCGTGCGAGATGAAACAGTACCATCATTTGAGTGGGTTTTCAAAACCTTTCTGAGGTGTATGAACAACAAGCCGCCAATCTGCATGCTCACAGGTACAAAAAATAAAAAACACCTGCATACTTACGTTTTGTTTTGTTTTGTGCACTTATATTTCTTCCATCTATCTTGCAAACACACAAACAACTTAATAAAAAAACACTATTTTTCTCTTCTCAGACCAGTGTTCTTCGATGAAGGCAACATTAAAAACTATCCTCCCACAAACTCTGCATAAGCTGTGTCGGTGGCATATCATGAAGAAGTACAAGGACCACCTCGCCTTGCTGTATAAGGCGCACGAGAAGCTCAAGGACGAACTAAATGTAGTGCTGAACCACCCACTAATGCCGTCAGAATTTGAACGAGCATGGAAGAACCTCATTTAAGACGACGAAGTGATGAATTCATTGTGGGATGACAGGCACGAGTGGATCTCAGCTTACTACAAGGAAATTTTTTGTGCTCGGATGACTTCCACACAGAGAAGCGAGAGCATGAACTGCATACTGAAGAAAAATTTTGTCAGGGAGAAGAATGATCTCCATCTGTTTGCTCAGCAGGTGGACAAGTGCATTCAGACCAGGAAGGCCGTCGAGCACGCAGAGACAATAGCAAATGAGGTAAACAAAATGTCAATCAAAAACTGCTTAAAAAATATGAATAAAAAAACAAACAATTTTTTCATTTCTCTGGATCGTAACAGTGCATTTGTGATCATGCAGTTAGAGGTAAAAACAACAACAAAGTTTGGCTTCGAAGTTCAGCTATCAAAAGTGTATACAAGAGCAGTGTTTGCAGATTTCAAAGAAACACTCTACCGTGGCACTGCATTCAGAGCAGAACGGTGCCCTGAGAACCCGACAAAGTATCTAGTACACCACTACAACAGATCGGATGCATTTGATTGGGCAAGGCATAATTTCCAAGCGGTCGCCGATGAAGAGAAAGGTGTCTACGAATGTAAGTGCAAACTCTGGACACACACAGGTGAGACTACTAGCAAAAAAAATTCTAGATTCTCATAGTCATGCACGAAAGATAACTTACTGAAATTTAATAGTACATATGCATGTGTAATTCACGAAACCAAATGAAGTTCACTTCTTTAAAAAATGAACAAATAATGAAAAAAATATATGTTTACTAATTTCATGCAGTTCACTTACAGAACACAAAAAAAAATGTGTTTGTCTGCAGGCCTCTTCTGCGTCCATGTCTTATGCATGCTTTATCATTTGAGAGTACTCAACATTCCTGAGGTGTACATCATGAAGAGATACACCCATAATGCAAGATCAGATGCAACGTTTGACAGAAGAGACTACGAACAAACACCACCAGATGGAACCTCGCTTTTTTGCCGTAGAAAATTGCTGACAGAAACAACAATGGACCTTGCAAACAGAGCGACAAGGTCAGATGCTGGGTGCCACAGAGCGTTGTCTGGTATGAGGGCACTGATAGAGGAAGTTGACGTGCTCAACGAAGAAGAAGAAGAAGAAGCAGCAAAACTAAAGCAAGCAGAGAAATACCAACATGACAATAAAGCCGAGCAAGAAGAAAAAACTGAACACATTGGAACTGGTGCTATCAAAAAAGAAACAATTCTTCCACCTCCTGTTTCAAACACAAGAGGAAGAAAGAAAGGGGGAGACGCAAACCAGAAAAAGGTGGCATGCAAGGAGAAAAATGATGACAAAAACAGTAAGCCACATCCTGAGCTGGACAGTGATGGTCGCCCACTAGGAGTAAGAATGTGCAGAACATGTAATGAAGTCAGCGGCCACAATTCCAGGGCGTGTACAAAAAGAAATGAACAAGAAAAATGAGGACATGGAGATGCACAACAAAACAAAAATTCCACTCACAACACTAAAAAATGGACGAAACCGAGATGTTGTAGCATCTGCAAAAAGAGGAAGAGACACAATTCAAGAACCTGCCTCAAAAGAAAAAGAAAAAGATCAGAAAATGAGGAAGACGAAGAAGGTGAGATCAAAGAAGAATATGATGACACAACTGAAGAAGAAATGGCTTATGAAGAAGCAGATGGAGAAGAGGAGGAAGAAGAAGAGAGTGAAGAGGACGGAGAACGTGAAGAAATTGAAGAAACAGTGGCTTATGAAGAAACAGATGATGAAGATAATGAAGAGGAAGAAGAGAGTGAAGAGACTGAAGAGAGTGGAGAGGACGAAGAACATGAAGAAACAATATCAACAAGACCACCACGAGGAAATGCTTCAACCAGCGCGTGGGGATCAAAGAAGGATGCAGTTTACAGCACTGGAAAACGAAAACCACCATCAACCAGCACGCGGGGATCAAAGAAGGATGCAGTTCTCACCACTGGAAAACAAAAGCAGCCAACAACCAGCATGCGGGGAGCAAAGAAGGATGCAGTTCACAGCACTAGAAAACAAAAGCAGCCATCAACCAGCGCGCGGGGAGCAAAGAAGGATGCAGTCCACATCGCTGAAAAACAAAAGCAGCCATCAACAAGCGCGCGGGGAGCAAAGAAGGATGTAGTCCACATCGCTGAAAAACAAAAGCAGCCATCAACCAGCACGTGGGGAGCAAAGAAGGATGCAGTTCACAACGCTGAAAAACGAAAGCAGCCATCAACCAGCACGCGAGGGGCTACAAACACAAAGGTGCAAAGACAAGAACCAGCAACACCGTCATGGAAAACAAAACAAAGTGCAACATTAGACACGCTCCAGTCACCGCGCAGAA
This sequence comes from Triticum timopheevii, assembly GCA_963921465.1. NCBI lineage: Eukaryota > Viridiplantae > Streptophyta > Magnoliopsida > Poales > Poaceae > Triticum > Triticum timopheevii. Next base: position 204,819,178 of record OY997268.1, read on the forward strand.
GCAGCAGGCTAACGACCAAATAGATGAACAAACAATAAATTTATTGTATGCATAGCAATTTGCTTAACTCTATGACTTATGTATCAGTTTAAATTTTGTGTAAACCATGCAAGAAGAAAATGGAATATAGAGTATAATATATATATAGCAGTCCTGAGTAAAACAGTGACACATTTTGATTCAAAAACCATGTAAAAAATTCTGTTAGTTCGCTGCAGTCCAACAAGTAGTACATATAAAAAGCATTTCAATATGCAGTATGGAACTTGCAAAAATGCAGCACGCTTCGAACTATCATGCAGTACTATAGACTAACTACATGTAGTACACACCATGCAAATTGGGAAAAATGTGGAAACATGTAATGCTCAGCTGACATATAAGCAGTTCACATATTATAACCATGCAAACACAAATTTACCATTGAATAATAATTGAAGCGGTTCAGATCATAAAAGTGCTTATTACAAAACACATCACAAAGATGAAAGCGTTCAACACGCAGAAGTACTTACTACAAATCAACCTCATAACCTTAGCCAATCGCGTCAAACGTGATTCTAGCAGTACGATCCTCGAGTTCAAAGAAGTTGAGGACAACAACTTGCTCAGACTTCAGGCCGCTATCAATGACAAATTCCTTCCACCCTTTGTGCAGACACAGCCGCCCATCAACGCTTACACTGTACTTGGCTGGTTTAAGGTATCCATTACCAAGAACAACTTCAAGAATTCCTTTCTTCTTGAGCCGCACGTACCTAACAGCTCGCTGAGGAATTTTCTGTAAAAAATAATAAAACTGTTTGAGAATGAAACTAGTAGTACAATTCTCATGTTTTGAACAGAGATAGATGAAGTGCACAACAGTCCAACAAGTAGTACATATAAAATGTTTTCAATATGCAGTATGGAACTTACAAATATGCAGTTCTCTTCGAACAATCATGCAGTGCTATAGACTAGCTACATGTAGTACACACCATACAAAATTGGAAAGAATGTAAAAATATGAAGTGCTCAGCTAATATATAAGCAGTTCACATATTCTAACCTGTAAACTAAAACATAAGCTACATGCACACGAGGAAAAAAACAAGAAAATAAGAACACATTGCAGTACACTTCAAAAAACACAAAGAAAAAAGTGCGTTCCTAAAATACTACAAGTTCAGGATACAATGAAATTATACAAAAAAAATAAGAAAAAAAATCATATCTAACGAAACATACCATCTTGTAGTGAGTCTTCACATCTGTTGGCATAAGCTGATGGACAAAAGGACTCGTGCCGCCAAGGCCATGGCGAAGCAGCACAGAATAGAACGCAGATACGTTGATCTGGCCCATATCCAATCCTTCTGTGAATACTGTACCATATGCAAGCTGCTCGGCTCACCCAGTTCGGCACAATACCTTCCCACCACGACGAGCACGATGGGCCTGCGAGCAAGCTAAACAATTGCAGTACGTCGGCACACAACAACCATGGACACAGCAGAAGAGATACGCACAGGGGCCTGGAGCCATCGCAACAAAAACCTAGAGAAAGGAGAGAACTTGCGGCTAGAGGAGAAAAATGAAATGCAAACGAAGGGTATAAGTTAGCCTTCATTTATACAAGAGGAATGCAAAAAGGTCAAAACTGAAAATTAAAGGGGACTTAATGGAAATTATGTTCCCAAGAATAAAGGACAATCAATGAAAGCTTATGTTACCAAAGAAAGAGGAACGGAAAAAGAAGGTGTACTTTGACTGCAGAAATTCCCACGAACAAAACTACAGATCATTAAAAAATAATACTCTGAAAAATTATAATCCACCGACCATTTTATGTGTGCAGTTCTCCAAATTCGTACCAGGTAGTTCACTATATGTGTGCATGAAGTGCAGTACGTGCTTTTTGGCACAAAGAAGGATGCACGCAGTGCAAGATGTGTACACCTGCAGCACAGAACTATGATGAATGTAGTGCACACCCGTACACTAAGAAAAAAGGGTACGAAAGAGGAAAAACAATAAAGAAAAATGATACCAATGCAGTGCACAAAAATGTAGCCCAAAAAATGTGCAGTGCGGTATGCGTGCACATGCAGTACAGAAACTAAATCAATGCAGTGCACGCATGATTTACTAAAAAAATTGACCACCCAGGTGCTACCGGCCCTAGCCAGTCTCGTAATAGGTCTGCACCCACAGAAGGGGAGTCGTTCTGAGCCACAGTGCATGGGGCCGGTTGCACGTGGGCCCACAAGTCATAGAGCATATAGCTACGAGCGCCGTGTATAAGCACCCAGATAAGTATACGGAGGAGTTCGACCAGTATGCCTTGCCAGCGCTTATAAACAGGTCGGGCGCGCCTTCCGCAGGCGAGGTGGGACTAAACATTAGGATGCACACACAGCGAAACGGGAACCAAGCCGTGCTCACAGGCCGACTTGGACCCAAGTATGTATCTAAACTAGCCGAACAAAGGCCCAACAAGGCCGACTAAGAAAAAACAATAAGTTCGAAAAAAAGTGGGGGGGGGGGGCCCACCCCCCCTTTCCCTACCCCTCCCATACCAGCGATTGCGGCAGGTACAAGCAAAAACAAGATGCACTACGTAGGTGTAAACAATACAGTGCACTACGTTAAACGATGCAGTGCGGTATGGCAATCTAGTTCCCGATTACCCCTACACGAATAAACAAACTCAAAAAACAATGAAGTACGCACATGTACACACAAGTGCAGTGCTGAATTCTATATGATGCAGTGCAGGACTATATTCTGATGCAGTTCATTATCGTACATGATGCATCTACAAAACGTAACAAAACGCCCGTTCGCATAGAAAAAAATGGTGGTTAAAAAAATGTGCTGATAAAAAAACCCACCATAAAAAAACCACGTTCGCATACATACACCCGATCGGAGCAGTTCCATCGCCACAAGCCCACGATCACAGATGCAAAACCAACCCACGATCCGCACAACCGCATCATCAGCGCGATCGTCTAGTTCATCCGACGAGGCCATCCCACCCCGCGCCCTCCCCTTAAATTCAGACCCCTGCCAAAGGCCTTCTCATCCACAACAACACAATTATCCATTGCGCTCCCACCACCGGCGATGACGTTCACCGACGAGTACAAGGGCGACAACGCCGTGGTGGTGCACGGCAACACCAAGTTGCATGTCATCCACACCAACGACAAGAAGCAGATGGCGATCACCCTCGCGCAGTACGAGCGCCACCTCAGCCTCCAGCGCCACAAGATCGTCAGCATTGATCTCGAGTACGACAACGACCCTGAAGCGACGCAGAAACCCACCCTCTGCCAGCTCTCCATCGGCAAGAATCACCCAGTGCTGCTCTTCCAAATGAGCGACACTGAAAGGTGCACCGTCTTCGACAACTTCCTCGCCGACCCCAGGTATACCTTTGCAGGCTTCTCCATCGACGGCGACAAAACCAGGCTGGAGCGCGTCAAACTAGAGGTCGCCAACTTCGTCGACATCCAGAAGGAGTGGAGGGTGCCCGACGCAACCAAGCCGTTGGACTCCCTCGGAGACGTCTCCGGCGTGCTCATCGACGACTACTACAACAACATGAAGAAGAAGATCACCGACACCGAGCACCAGCGCTGGGCCATCCTGCCTCTGTCTAGGAGGCACATCGAGTATGCGGCAAAGGACGCCTATGCAGCGTACGAGATATGGAACCGCATCACCCTCACGCAGGCCAGCCTTCGCCGTGCAAAGCTGGAGAAGGAGGAGCCACCCAAGAAGCGCGCCAGGAGTAGCTGGGGATGGGGAGAGCCTGACTGGTGAAGAAGAAGCTGGTGCCTGCCAGGAGCCAAGAATGCCAGCGTTCTTTTAGAATTATCATCAAATTTGCTTTTTGTTGTTTGCTTATGTATCGTTAGTTTGCTTGTGTGCTGAACCTAGTTTGCTTGCCATGCACAATCGCCTGTAATGATGAACTCTGATTATGTTAGTTTCTTTCTGTTGAACTTAGCTTGCTGGTGATGAAATTGTCGTACAGAATGCAAACAGGACGCATGCAGTGCAAGTTGCGCACGAATGCAGTACACTGAATTTGTCGAATGAAGTCTTAACATACCCAACAAAGCAGTGCACGAACATAAATTTCAAAAAAGGAATACATAAGAGCAAAAACACAAATAGAAAAAACGCAAAACACGTAAAATAATTCAATACAGTCCGGAAGTACATGAAAGTACAACACAGAACCATAATGAGTGAAGTACAGGTATGATTTACAAAGCAGTGCACTCCCATACATTTTCACTACCCGAACACACGGCCAACAAAGCCCACTAAGAAAAAACAATACATTCAAAAATAAAACATTAAAAAGAAAAATGACAAACATTTTTTAAATTAGTAACAACAAACAAAATAAAATGTGCGTCGACACTGTAAGAATATTAATAAATAAAACGCAGGAAGCCCAATGTCAACGTACAGATGCAGTCAGCAACGTACGACCACACAGTTCTCCAAGTGGAAGCACAAACTATTTTTTTTCTGAATTGCAGTTATCTTCGCTCTGTAATGCAGTATGGCTAAAATAAGAATGCAGCCTTGTTACTTAAACAAAACACTCCGACAACCCCTAGCCACATTACCCTCCATCCACACAAACGCTGTATTACCACAAAGATCAAGAAAAGAAAAGAAAGAACACCATCAAGAGAAGAAAAAAAAGTACATCTGTGTGAATCAAACTGCAGTACACTACATGGACATGAGCAGTTCGTTTCTGATAGAAAAGAAGTGCACTGACTTGGACAATTGACCGAAAATACAATCATCACATTTTCTGACAGTTACGTCAATACATTGATCTAATCACGAAAAAAGAGACGACGACGTTCCGGATTTCCAACGCACTAGCAAGAGCCTCCTCATAGCAGAACCTCTCGGCAGTTGCCACGTAAACTTAATATAGAGGCCCACCATGCTACCACCCCGCTCCACCTCTCCCACGTCCTGTCAAGCAGACCAGAGGAGAAAACACAACTGCTTCGTCCCCCCAAAAAACCCAATTGCATCTTCTTCTCCGCTCTTCCTTTCACTAACCTCTCTCTCTATAACAAACACCAGAGAACACACGAGAATCATGGCGGACGCACCTCTATGCAAGCAGCGCCGCAAGTACACCAGGGAGCTCCACGACGTCGACCTGCACGGCAATCACAAGCTCCACGTCCTTTGCACAAGCAAGGGCAAAGACGTGGACAAGATGCTGTCCACGTTCAGGAGGAAGCTCGGCGGAATGCCCGTCAAACTAGTCGGCGTTGATGTCGAGTACACACACTACGAGAAGCCTCAGCGTGTAGCGGTACTACAGCTATGCGTAGAAAAAGAATGCCTTGTCTACCACATATCTGCAGCTAAAGACAGGTAAGAATAACTATTGCTTGCCAATATTGATTTTAATTTTTCTTCACTGCAATTGCCATAATATTTAACCTTTGGTTCTCATTCTTGAAAAAGTGTGGCATATGAATTTATTGACAGTTTTGATCTGGCTCCATGTATGTCACTCATGTGTTCAAATCTTGAATTATATTATCTAGCAATACACGCAGTTTAATTATAGTTTCTTCACTGCAACATTACCATACAAAACATGTATGAAATTAGGTTCAGGAATACAAGCATACACAAAACATGCATTGTTTATGCAATCTATTATCAGATTTAATAGTTATGCTGAACAAAGTATTAGCAACTACTCAATGCAACAGATTCAGATATCCATATTGCAGTTCAGTTTTAGAAAAACACAAAAAAACATTGCTAGTTCTAAAGAAATAAAATATATTCACTCTATACAAATATATTGCAGGCCAATGGAACTAGACAAATTCCTGATGAATGATGAGTACACCTTCGTCGGATTCGCTATTGAAGGAGACAAAAGCAAGCTGAAGGTATCTGGTTTGGAGATCAACTCCAACAACTACATTGATATTCAGGTGGAATGGAGAGACCCATACAATAAAAAGAAGTTTGACTCTTTGGCTGATGTTGCTGGCAGGATGATAGACATTCACTACAATGACATGAAGAAAAAATTAACCGCAAGGAGGACCATACTCTCTGGGGATTTTGCCCACTGTCAAACAAGCTTATCAAGTATGCAGCAATAGATGCATTCGCAACATATGAGTCATGGAGAATCATCTACGATGTCATAATGGGACTGGACAGGGCAAAAAGAGGCAAAGAAGAAAAGAAGAAGAAGAACAAGGCTATAATCCAATACAGCAACTAGAAAAAATCAGAGCTGTGTTTAGTCTCACTTTACTATAAGCGTTGTGGTGTTCTTTGTTTCATGTATGCAAGATTTTGATAATGTCCGTTGCTTCATCTCGAATATTTATTTTATAAAAACAATGTATGTTTGCTTGTGATCAATTGCTTTCGCAGAAATTAGTTTGCATTAGAACAGGTATATACACAACTTTGAAAAATTTAATGAGTGACACCAAAACATAGTATGCACATACAAAACATAACAGTCCACAAAAAATAGTAATTATATAAAAATAAAAATTAATATTGATATATCTAAAAAAATATAATCCGTGTACATTTCTAAACAAACGGCAATACAGTTCACAGAACCAACATAAGGCAGTTCAACAAGTGTATCAGTGAAGTGCAGTACATGCATAAATGAAGAACGACAGGGGCCCCAACACACACACTTGCTACACGAAGTGCAGTACTCAACGTTGGTGAAAGCAGTACAAATGACAAGGGCCCCAACACATAAATGAAGAACGACAAGAACCCCACCCCCTGCTTGGCCTCGCGCTAACGCACGCAGTGCGCTTGGTTGACAGGCGTAGTGCGGACAGGGGGGCGACGGGGTATGACGGACTCGCCTACGCATGCGGCGCCGCGGCAAGCCGCGTCGCCGCCTCCTCCGGCTCGTTCCAGGCTCGGCCTCGCAGGGGGATGTGGAGGGGGGTCACGACCCCCCCTCCCCACCCCCTGATCGGCCTCGCGCTAACGCACGCAGTGCGCTTGGTTGACAGGCGCAGTGCGGACATTCTATTTTTTCCATCAAAGGGGACGCGCGCAAAACCACCACCCTCCCAAACCCTAAGATAGACAGGGGGGCGACAGGGTATGACGGACTCGCCTACGCATGCGGCGCCGCAGCAAGCCGCGTCGCCGCCTGCTCCGGCTCGTTCCAGGCTCGGCCTCGCAGGGGGATGTGGAGGGGGGTCACGACCCCCCCTCCCCACCCCCTGCTCGGCCTCGCGCTAACGCATGCAGTGCGCTTGGTTGACAGGCGCAATGTGGACATTCTGTTTTTTCCATCAAAGGGGACGCGCGCAAAACCACCCCCCCCTAAACCCTAAGATAGACAGGGGGCGACGGGGTATGACGGACTCGCCTACGCATGCGGTGCCGCGGCAAGCCGCGTCGCCGCCTGCTCCGGCTCGTTCCAGGCTCGTCCTCGCAGGGGGATGTGGAGGGGGTGTCACAATCCCCCCTCCCCACCCCCTGCTCGGCCTCGCGCTAACGCACGCAGTGCGCTTGGTTGACAGGCGCGGTGCGGACATTCAGTTTTTTCCATCAAAGGGGACGCGCGCAAAACCACCACCCCCCAAACCCTAAGATAGACAGGGGGCGACAGGGTATGACAGACTCGCCTACGCATGCGGCACCGCGGCAAGCCGCGTCGCCGCCTGCTCCAGCTCGTTCCAGGCTCGGCCTCGCAGGGGGATGTGGAGGGGGGGTCAAGACCCCCCTCCCCACCCCTTGCTTGACCTCGCGCTAACGCATGCAGTGCGCTTGGTTGACAGGCGCAGTGCGGACATTCTGTTTTTTCCATCAAAAGGGACGCGCGCAAAACAGCCACCCCCCCAAACCCTAAGATAGACAGGGGGCGACGGGGTATGACGGACTCGCCTACGCATGCGACGCCGCGGCAAGCCACGTCGCCGCCTGCTCCGGCTCGTTCCGGGCTCGGCCTCGCAGGGGGATGTGGAGGGGGGTCACGACCCCCCTCCCCACCCCCTGCTCGGCCTCGCGCTAACGCACGCAGTGCGCTTGGTTGACAGGCACAGTGTAGACATTCTGTTTTTTCCATCAAAGGGGACACGCGCAAAACCACCCGCCCCCTAAACCCTAAGATAGACCGGGGGCGACGGGGTATGATGGACTCGCCTATGCATGCGGCGCCGCAGCCCTGCTCCGGCTCGTTCCAGGCTCGGCCTCGCAGGGGGATGTGGAGGGGGGTCACGACCCTCCCTCCCCACCCCCTGCTCGGCCTCGCGCTAACGCATGTAGTGCGCTTGGTTGACAGTCGCAGTGCAGACATTCTGCTTTTTCCATCAAAGGGGACGTGCGCAAAACCACCACCCCCCCAAACCCTAAAATAGACAGGGGGCGACGGGGTATGACGGACTCGCCTATGCATGCGGCGCCACGGCAAGCCGCGTTGCCGCCTGCTCCGGCTCGTTCCAGGCTCGGCCTCGCAGGGGGATGTGGACAGGGGGTCACGACCCCTCCTCCCCACCCCCTGCTTGGCCTCACGCTAACGCACGCAGTGCGTACAAGAACAATACAAAAAAATATATAGACAACTAAAAAAATTTGGGGGGGGGACCCCCCCAACCCCCTCCCCCACCATGTACCTTAACGTACAAAAAAATAAAAAACCAACTACAAAACGCAACTATAGGCAAAAAGTAATGCGTTTTTTGTTCTGACAAAAAAAGTAGTTCGGTGTCATAAAGCAATGCAGTTTCAGCATGCACACACGTGCAGCACTTTGCTTGAATGCCAAAAAAATGCAGTTCTCTTATATTGGACAAAGAAGTTCGGCATCAAATGCGATACAGTTCATCAAACATGTATCATACATATAAGCGTGACAAAATGCCAGTTCGCATAGACCGTGGTCGTCAACAAAAAAAATTATACACTTATATATATTGTATCAGTTATTGATATAAAATACACATGCGCTGCCGCATAAACGAACAAGAAGAAACACAACGACAAAAGAAGTCTTTTTCATACACAGTCAGCACACACAAACACAACATCAAAACCTAGCTATTGTCCATGCACAACCTTTTGCACCTAGTAGAAAAACAGTGCCCCAAATGACTGTTACTGCGTCTGCGACTGTGTCCGCGATTGCGAGTGGGAAGTGAGCCTGAGGTCCGCAATCAGTTCACGTAACTCAAGAGGCATGTCTTCATAACACAACATGTTCAAAGGATTGAACAGCAGCTGGAACATGTACTCCGCCTTCCAATCTTCAGCAGCAGGCTGAAAAAAAGAAAACAAATGCAAACAAGTGATTATAAAAAAAAGGTTGTCATAAAGAACAAAAAAGTAAAAAGAAAATAGAGAAGCTGTTATGTCAGATTTCAAAATTTTCTCAACTAGACGTTGGCCGTCATACAACTGCGCCATCCTCAGAACATAGATTCCACACTCATTTGCTCCCTGGGCTGGCACGATCGGGTAAGATGGCTTCTTTGCCAATTTAACCCAGTCAGGAAGGTTCCTCGATTTATACATTTTTTCACCATAAATTGCCTCCAGCAGCTGAGTCATCCTCCTCATCTGGCAAAAAAAAAGAAGCACAAGGTAAGAATAACACACATCACGGATCAAAAAGTTGATATTCAAACGAACCCCAAAAAAAAGTTGTTCTCAAACATCTAAACAATCCCTCTTTTAAGTGCACGTGAGAAAAATGCAGTTCTGTCGCGCATATGTTGAAGTTCACTACATAAACAATTGCAGTTTATAAAAAAATACAGTGGGAGAAACACAAAGAAAGCTTTACGGTTGGCAAAGAAAAAATAACATACCACTTCAGTGCAATCTGCGTGGTAGTCAGTCCTGCGCCACCTTGTCGTGACATCAGGATGGCCAGTGTACTTCCTACTGTCACGGATATCAAGGGTCTGGCGATGCTGGTTCATCGTGTATATGGAATAATGACCATCCTTGAATCGCGACATCATAATTTGTTCCCATAAAAAAATGAAATCAAAAGTTCTTTCAACAGGTACCACTAGGACCACTGTTCCAAAAATAACTATAAAAAGAAATGCAACAAACCAGGAAAAATAAATGACAAAAAACAATGAATTTACTAGTTTTGCATCCAACAGGTTTGCGCCGTCGTTCACAAAAAATTTGAACTGATTAACTGCATCTTCTAAAACAAAAGAGCTATGCACAACTGGCAAGACAGGATTTCCGTCATTATCTCTCGCCACAGAGGTTTCCATTTGAAGAACGTACTGTACACAAGAAAGAACAAAAAAGAGGACATGAAAAAAAGAATAAACAATGCAAGCAGGCATGGACATGAAAAAGCCTGTGCAGTAGGAAAGAATGACAGCAAACGTTTACCGTGATAAATAAAGGTGAAAGTAGCAAACGTTCACCGGATTGATAAGCTAAACCCAATTCAGGGTCTTGCTTCCAGTACTTGATAAAAAAATCCATGATATACGAATCCATTAAAGCTCCTTTGCCAAATGTATCATAGATATAGTCGAAATTGTAAGTATCGACATCATCACCAAAAGGACCATGCACCATAAAGAACGCGTTCCTGCAGTAAACATACACAGATGGGATCAATAAAATTAGAACTAAAATCAAAACACACAAAAAGCATGAAAGGGCACACGCATCACATAAAAAACTTACTCGTGGTGTTTGGTTACAAAATCTTTGCTGAGAACAAGATCCTTTATTTTAATCGCCTCATCCATATATCTGAACCTCAGAGGCTTCAATTTCTCTATAGAGCATCTCAACTTAAAAGCCCTCTCACCTGCCCTCTTGTTCGAAAATACTTCAACCTCATCCAAATGAGGACGATTAATTGCTGCACTCCTAGTCCTAGTTACACGTGCACACGGTGTAACAAAATCATCATCATCAACATCAAATACATCATGTGGAGAGCTAGGTCGAGAGACACTTCCACCATCAAGTCCAGACGCCACATTTGTGTTCAAACCAGAATTATCTGGAGAGATTTCAATGACACAATCCTCCATAATCACATCAGAACCCTGGGACTCAAACAGTGACGTACAGCCTTCATAAAGCCCCCAATTAAAACCTAAAAACATGTATAGAGAAAAAATAGAATGCAGCCCCTGTTGTATACTGTTGGGGAACATTGCAGAAAATTAAAAAATTTCCTATGGTTTCACCAAGATCCATCTGTGAGTTCATCTAAGCAACGAGTCAAGGGAGTGAGTTTGCATCTACATACCACTTGTAGATCGCGTGCGGAAGCTTGCAAGGGGATGGTGATGATGGAGTCGTACTCAACGTGATTCGGATCACCGATGACCAAGTACTGAACGGACAGCACCTCCGCGTTCAACACACGTACGGGACGGGAGACGTCTCCTCCATCTTGATCCAGCAAGGGGGGAGGAGAGGTTGAGGAAGATCGCTCCAACGGCAGCATGACGGCGTGGTGTAGTTGGTGCAGCAGTACTCCGACAGGGCTTCGCCAAGCACGTATGGAGGAGGAGAGGTGTTGGGGAGGGGAGGGGCTGCGCCTTGGCTTGTGTGTTGCAGCCCTCCCCTCACCCCTCTATATATAGGGGAAGGGGGCAAGGGGGGCCGGCCCTCTAGGGAAAACCCTAGGGGGGGCGGCGGCCAAAGGGAGAGGGGAAGAGGGGTGGCTTGCCCCCCAAGCCAGGGGGCGCCCCCTTTAGGGTTTCCCCTCCCCTTGCCCTAGCCGCATGGGCCTAGGTGGGGAGGCGCGCCCAGCCCACCAGGGGCTGGCTCCCTGCCCCACGCAGCCCATGTGGTCCCCCGGGAGGGGTGTCCCCACCCGGTGGACCTCCGGAACCCTTCCGGTGGCCCCGGTACAATACCGGTATGACCCCGAAACTTTCCGGTGTCCGTTTGACAACTTCCCATATATAAATCTTTACCTCCGGACCCTTCCGGAACTCCTCGCGACGTCCGGGATCTCATCCGGGACTCCGAACAACATTCGGTAGTCACATACAAGTCTTCCTTATAACCCTAGCGTCACAAAACCTTAAGTGTGTAGACCCTACGGGTTCGGGAGACATGCAGACATGACCGAGACGCTCTCAGGTCAATAACCAAAAGCGGGATCTGGATATCCATGTTGGCTCCCACATGCTCCTCAATGTTGTCATCGTATGAACCACGATGTCGAGGATTCGATCAAACCCTGTATACAATTCCCTTTGTCAATCGGTACGTTACTTGCCCGAGACTCGATCGTCGGTATCCCAATACCTTGTTCAGTCTCTTTACTGGCAAGTCACTTTACTCGTACCGTAATGCATGATCCCGTGGCCAACACCTTGGTCACCTTGAGCTCATTATGATGATGCATTACCGAGTGGGCCCAGAGATACCTCTTCGTCATACGGAGTGACAAATCCCAGTCTCGATCCGTGTCAACCCAACAGACACTTTTGGAGATACCTGTAGTGCACCTTTATAGTCACCCAGTTACGTTGTGACGTTTGGTACACCCAAAGCACTCTTACGGTATCCGGGAGTTACACGATCTCATGGTCTAAGGAAGAGATACTTGACATTGGCAAAGCTCTAGCAAACGAACTAAACGACCTTTGTGCTATGCTTAGGATTGGGTCTTGTCCATCACATCATTCTCCTAATGATGTGATCCCGTTATCAACGACATCCAATGTCCATAGCCAGGAAACCATGACTATCTGTTGATCACAACGAGCTAGTCAACTAGAGGCTCACTAGGGACATATTGAGGTCTATGTATTCACACGTGTATTATGATTTCCGGATAATACAGCTATAGCATGAATAAAAGACAATTATCAAGAACAAAGAAATATAATAATACTTTTATTATTGCCTCTAGGGCATATTTCCAACAGTCTCCCACTTGCACTAGAGTCACCAATCTAGTTACATTGTGATGAATCAAACACCCATAGAGTTCTGGTGTTGATCATGTTTTGCTCACGAGAGAGGTTTAGTCAACGGATCTGCGACATTTAGATCCGTATGTACTTTGCAAATTTCTATGTCTCCATCTTGAACATTTTCACGGATGGAGTTGAAAGACGCTTGATGTGCCTGGTCTTCTTGTGAAACCTGGGCTCCTTGGCAAGGGCAATTGCTCCAGTGTTGTCACAGAAGAGTTTGATCGGCCCTGACGCATTGGGTATGACTCCTAGGTCGGTGATGAACTCCTTCACCCAAATTGCTTGATGCGCTGCCTCCGAGGCTGCCACATACTCCACTTCACATGTAGATCCCGCCACGACGCTCTGCTTGCAGCTGCACCAGCTTACTGCTCCACCATTCAACATATACACGTATCCGGTTTGTGACTTAGAGTCATCCGGATCTAAGTCGAAGCTAGCGTCGACGTAACCCTTTACGACGAGCTCTTCGTCTCCTCCATAAACGAGAAACATGTCCTTTGTCCTTTTAAGGTACTTCAGGATATTCTTGACCGCTGTCCAGTGTTCCTTACCGGGATTACTTTGGTATCTTGCTACCAAACTTACGGCAAGGTTTACATCAGGTCTGGTACACAGCATGGCATACATAATAGATCCTATGGCTGAAGCATAGGGGATGACACTCATCTCTTCTTTATCTTTTGCCGTGGTCGGTGACTGAGCCGTGCTCAATCTCACACCTTGTAACATAGGAAAGAACCCTTTCTTGGACTGATCCATTTTGAACCTTTTCAAAATCTTATCATGGTATGTGCTTTGTGAAAGACCTATGAGGCGTCTCGATCTATCTCTATAGATCTTGATGCCTAATATATAAGCAGCTTCTCCAAGGTCCTTCATTGAAAAACATTTGTTCAAGTAGGCCTTAATGTTGTCCAGAAATTCTGCATTATTCCCCATCAAGAGTATGTCATCTACATATAATATGAGAAATGCTACAGAGCTCCCACTCACTTTCTTGTAAACGCAGGCTTCTCCATAAGTCTGCATAAACCCAAACGCTTTGATCATCTCATCAAAGCGAATATTCCAACTCCGAGATGCTTGCACCAGCCCATAAATGGATCGCTGGAGCTTGCATACTTTGTTAGCGTTCTTAGGATCGACAAAACCTTCCGGCTGCATCATATACAGTTCTTCCTTAAGATGCCCTTTAAGGAATGCCGTTTTGACGTCCATCTGCCATATCTAATAATCATAGTATGCGGCAATTGCTAACATGATTCGGACGGACTTTAGCTTCGCTACAGGAGAGAATGTCTCGTCGTAGTCAATCCCTTGAACCTGTCGATAACCCTTAGTGACAAGTCGAGCTTTATAGATGGTAACATTTCCATCCGCATCCGTCTTCTTCTTAAAGATCCATTTGTTTTCTATCGCTCGCCGATCATCGGGCAAGTCTGTCAAAGTCCATACTTTGTTTTCATACATGGATTCTATCTCGGATTTCATGGCTTCAAGCCATTTGTTGGAATCTGGGCCCGCCATCGCTTCTTCATAGTTCGAAGGTTCACCGTTGTCTAACAACATGATTTCCAGGACGGGGTTGCCGTACCACTCCGGTGCGGAACGTGTCCTTGTGGACCTACGAAGTTCAGTAGCAAATTGATCCGAAGTACCTTGATCATCATCATTGGTTTCCTCTTCAGTTGGTGTGGGCATCAGAGGAACATTTTCCTGAGCTGCACCACAATCCCGTTCGAGAGGTAGTACTTCATCGAGTTCTACTTTCCTCCCACTTACTTCTTTCGAGAGAAACTGTTTTTCCAGAAAGCATCCGTTCTTGGCAACAAAGATCTTGCCCTCGGATCTTAAGTAGAAGGTATACCCGACAGTTTCCTTAGGGTATCCTATGAAGACGCATTTTTCCGACTTGGGTTCGAGCTTTTCAGGTTGAAGTTTCTTGACATAAGCATCGCATCCCCAAACTTTTAGAAACGACAGCTTAGGTTTCTTTCCAAACCATAATTCATACGTTGTCGTCTCAACGGATTTAGACGGTGCCCTATTTAAAGTGAATGTAGCTGTCTCTAGAGCGTATCCCCAAAATGATAGCGGAAAATCGGTAAGAGACATCATAGACCGCACCATATCTAATAGAGTGCGATTACGACGTTCGGACACACCGTTTCGCTGAGGTGTTCCAGGCGGCGTGAGTTGTGAAACGATTCCACATTTCTTTAAGTGTGTACCAAATTCGTGACTTAAGTATTCTCCTCCATGATCTGATCGCAGGAACTTTATCTTTCGGTCACGTTGATTCTCTACCTCATTCTGAAATTCCTTGAACTTTTCGAAGGTCTCAGACTTGTGTTTCATTAAGTAGACATACCCATATCTACTCAAGTCATCAGTAAGAGTGAGAACATAATGATATCCTCCGCGAGCCTCAACGCTCATTGGACCGCACACATCGGTATGTATGATTTCCAACAAGTTGGTTGCTCGCTCCATTGTTCCGGAGAACGGAGTCTTGGTCATTTTGCCCATGAGGCATGGTTCGCATGTGTCAAACGATTCATAATCAAGAGACTCCAAAAGTCCATCAGCATGGAGCTTTTTCATGCGCTTGACACCAATGTGACCAAGGCGGCAGTGCCACAAGTATGTGGGACTATCGTTATCAACTTTACATCTTTTGGCATCCACACTATGAACATGTGTAATATTACGCTCGAGATTCATTAAGAATAAACCATTGACCATCAGAGCATGACCATAAAACATATCTCTCATATAAATCGAACAACCATTATTCTCAGACTTAAATGAGTAGCCATCTCGTATTAAACGAGATCCAGATACAATGTTCATGCTCAAACTTGGCACTAAATAGCAATTATTAAGGTTCAAAACTAATCCCGTGGGTAAATGTAGAGGCAGCGTGCCGACGGTGATCACATCGACTCTGGAACCATTCCCGACGCGAATCGTCACCTCGTCCTTCGCCAGTCTCTGTTTATTCCGCAGCTCCTGCTGTGAGTTACAAATATGAGCAACGACACCGGTATCAAATACCCAGGAGTTACTACGAGTACTAGTAAGGTACACATCAATTACATGTATATCAAATATACCTTTGGTGTTGCCGGCCTTCTTATCTGCTAAGTATTTGGGGCAGTTCCGCTTCCAGTGACCCTTCCCCTTGCAATAAAAGCACTCAGTCTCGGGCTTGGGTCCATTCTTTGACTTCTTCCCGGTAACTGGCTTACCAGGTGCGGCAACATCCTTTCTGTCCTTCTTGAAGTTCTTCTTGCCCTTGCCCTTCTTGAACTTAGTGGTCTTATTGACCATCAACACTTGATGTTCTTTCTTGATTTCAGCCTCTGCTGACTTCAGCATCGAGAACACTTCAGGAATGGTCTTTTCCATCCCCTGCATGTTGTAGTTCATCACAAAGCTCTTGTAGCTTGGTGGGAGCGACTAGAGGATTCTGTCAATGACCGCCTCATCTGGGAGGTTAATATTCAGCTGGGTCATACGGTTGTGCAACCCAGACATCTTGAGTATGTGCTCACTGACAGAACTGTTTTCCTCCATCTTACAACTATAGAACTTGTCGGAGACATCATATCTCTCGACCCGGGCATGAGCTTGGAAAACAAGTTTCAGCTCTTCGAACATCTCATATGCTCCGTGATGCTCAAAACGCTTTTGGAGCCCCGGTTCTAAGCTGTAAAGCATGCCGCACTGAACGAGGGAGTAATCATCAGCACGAGTTTGCCAAGCATTCATAATGCCTTGGTTCTCTGGGACGGGAGCGTCACCTAGCGGTCCTTCTAGGACATATTGTTTCTTGGTAGCTATGAGGATGATCCTCAGGTTCCGGACCCAGTCCGTATAGTTGCTACCGTCATCTTTCAGCTTGGTTTTCTCTAGGAACGCGTTGAAGTTCATGTTGACATGAGCGTTGGCCATTTGATCTACAAGACATATTTGCAAAGGTTTTAGACTAAGTTCATGATAATTAAGTTCTAATCAAATTATGAACTCCCACTCAGATTAGACATCCCTTTGGTCATCTAAGTGTTACACGATCCGAGTCGACTAGCCCGTGTCCGATCATCACGTGAGACGGACTAGTCATCATCGGTGAACATCTTCATGTTGATCGTATCTTCCATACGACTTGTGTTCGACCTTTCGGTCTCCGTGTTCCGAGGCCATGTCTGCACATGCTAGGCTCGTCAAGTTAACCCTAAGTGTTTTGCTGTGTAAATCTGTCTTACACCCGTTGTATGTGAACGTAAGGATCCATCACACCAAATCATCACGTGGTGCTTAGAAACGACGAACTGTAGCAACGGTGCACAGTTAGGGGAGAACACTTCTTGAAATTTTTGTAAGGGATCATCTTATTTATTACCGTCGTCCTAAGTAAACAAGATGCATAAACATAATAAACATCACATGCAATTATATAGTAGTGACATGATATGGCCAATATCACATAGCTCCATTGATCTCCATCTTCGGGGCTCCATGATCATCTTGTCACCGGCTTGACACCATGATCTCCATCATCATGATCTCCATCATCGTGTCTTCATGAAGTTGTCACGCCAATGACTACTTCTACTTGTTTAGCTAACGCGTTTAGCAATAAAGTAAAGTAAGTTACATGGCGTTCTTCAATGACACGCAGGTCATACAAAAAATAAAGACAACTCCTATGGCTCCTGCCGGTTGTCATACTCATCGACATGCAAGTCGTGAATCCTATTACAAGAACATGATCTCATACATCACAATTCATCATTCATAACAACTTCTGGCCATATCACATCACATGATCAATCCCTGCAAAAACAAGTTAGACGTCCGCTAATTGTTGTTGCATCTTTTACGTGGCTGCAATTGGGTTCTAGCAAGAACGTTTTCTTACCTACGAATAACCACAACGTGATTTTGTCAACTTCTATTTACCCTTCATAAGGGCCCTTTTCATCGAATCCGCTCCAACTAAAGTGGGAGAGACAGACATCCGCCAGCCACCTTATGCAACTAGTGCATGTCAGTCGGTGGAACCGGTCTCACGTAAGCATACGTGTAAGGTTGGTCCGGGCCGCTTCGTCCCACAATACCGTTGAAGCAAGAAAAGACTATTAGAGGCAAGTAAGTTGACAAGATCCACGCCCACAACAAAATTGTGTTCTACTCGTGCAAAGAGAACTACACATAAACCTGGCTCTGATACCACTGTTGCGGAACGTTGCAGAAAATTAAAATTTTTCCTACGGTTTCACCAAGATCCATCTATGAGTTCATCTAAGCAACGAGTCAATGGAGTGAGTTTGCATCTACATACCACTTGTAGATCGCGTGCGGAAGCTTGCAAGGGGATGGTGATGATGGAGTCGTACTCGATGTGATTCGGATCACCGATGACCAAGTACTGAACGGACAGCACCTCCGCGTTCAACACACGTACGGGACGGGAGACGTCTCCTCCTTCTTGATCCAGCAAGGGGGGAGGAGAGGTTGTGGAAGATCGCTCCAACGGCAGCATGACGGCGTGGTGTAGTTGGTGCAGCAGTACTCCGACAGGGCTTCGCCAAGCACGTATGGAGGAGGAGAGGTGTTGGGGAGGGGAGGGGCTGCGCCTTGGCTTGTGTGTTGCAGCCCTC
The DNA here is from genome assembly GCA_963921465.1 of Triticum timopheevii. Lineage (NCBI taxonomy): Eukaryota > Viridiplantae > Streptophyta > Magnoliopsida > Poales > Poaceae > Triticum > Triticum timopheevii. The sequence goes on from OY997268.1 coordinate 204,837,830, forward strand.
CCCTCACCCCTCTATATATAGGGGAAGGGGGCAAGGGGGGCCGGCCCTCTAGGGAAAACCCTAGGGGGGCGGCGGCCAAAGGGAGAGGGGAAGAGGGGTGGCTTGGCCCCCAAGCCAGGGGGCGCCCCCTTTAGGGTTTCCCCTCCCCTTGCCCTAGCCACATGGGCCTAGGTGGGGAGGCGCGCCCAGCCCACCAGGGGCTGGCTCCCTGCCCCACGCAGCCCATGTGGTCCCCCGGGAGGGGTGTCCCCACCCGGTGGACCTCCGGAACCCTTCCGGTGGCCCCGGTACAATACCGGTATGACCCCGAAACTTTCCGGTGTCCGTTTGACAACTTCCCATATATAAATCTTTACCTCCGGACCCTTCCGGAACTCCTCGTGACGTCCGGGATCTCATCCGGGACTCCGAACAACATTCGGTAGTCACATACAAGTCTTCCTTATAACCCTAGCATCACCGAACCTTAAGTGTGTAGACCCTACGGGTTCGGGAGACATGCAGACATGACCGAGACGCTCTCAGGTCAATAACCAACAGCGGGATCTGGAAATCCATGTTGGCTCCCACATGCTCCTCGATGTTGTCATCGGATGAACCACGATGTCGGGGATTCGATCAAACCCTGTATACAATTCCCTTTGTCAATCGGTACGTTACTTGCCCGAGACTTGATCGTCGGTATCCCAATACCTTGTTCAGTCTTATTACTGGAAAGTCACTTTACTCGTACCATAATGCATGATCCCGTGGCCAACACCTTGGTCACCTTGAGCTCATTATGATGATGCATTACCGAGTGGGCCCAGAGATACCTCTCCGTCATACGGAGTGACAAATCCCAGTCTCGATCCGTGTGAACCCAACAGACACTTTCGGAGATACCTGTAGTGCACCTTTATAGTCACCCAGTTACGTTGTGACGTTTGGTACACCCAAAGCACTCTTACGATATCCGGGAGTTAGACGATCTCATGGTCTAAGGAAGAGATACTTGACATTGGCAAAGCTCTAGCAAACGAACTAAACGACCTTTGTGCTATGCTTAGGATTGGGTCTTGTCCATCACATCATTCTCCTAATGATGTGATCCCATTATCAACGACATCCAATGTCCATAGCCATGAAACCATGACTATCTGTTGATCACAACGAGCTAGTCAACTAGAGGCTCACTAGGGACATATTGAGGTCTATGTATTCACACGTGTATTATGATTTCCGGATAATACAGTTATAGCATGAATAAAAGACAATTATCAAGAACAAAGAAATATAATAATACTTTTATTATTGCCTCTAGGGCATATTTCCAACATATACATCAATGCAGCCCACATATCTACAACAATGCAGCCCACATATAAAAATAACAATGCAGCCCACTTCTCTACATCAATGCAGCCCACACTTATATAAAACAATGCAGCCCACATATAAAAATAACAATGCAGCCCACTTCTCTACATCAATGCAGCCCACACTTGTATAAAACAATGCAGCCCACATATAAATAACAATGCAGCCCACTTCTCTACATCAATGCAGCCCACACTTGTATAAAACAATGCAGCCCACATATAAATAACAATGCAGCCCACTTCTCTACATCAATGCAACCCACATATAAAAATAACAATGCAGCCCACTTCTCTACAGCAATGCAGCCCGCACTTGTATACAGCAATGCAGCCCGCACTTGTATACAGCAATGCAGCCCACATATAAAAATAACAATGCAGCCCACTTTTCTATAGCAATGCAGCCCGCACTTGTATACAGCAATGCAGCCCACATATAAAAATAACAATGCAACCCACTTCTCTACAGCAATGCAGCCCGCACTTGTATACAGCAATGCAGCCCACATATAAAAATAACAATGCAGCCCACTTGCCCATAAAGAAGCGGAACCAAGCAGTAGTAAAAAATAAAATAAAGCGAGGATGAAGAAGTTCAATAAAACAACCTTTATCTGCAAAAATTAGAAGTGATGTTAAATCAAGGCAACACTTCCTCGATGTTAGCCAGCTATAGAGCATGGCCTTTCTGATGTAGCCAATGTGCTCCACCCCAAACTTAGCAACTCGAACACCATCCCATGTCTGCAAGAATTGAAACATATAGAATCCACAATCATGCCTGCAATAAAAAGAATAAAAAACATCAGTTTCACAAAAATTAAGTGAAAAAAAAACTTGAACGGTATGACACAGAAGGGCTGTAAAGAACGCACCCATTTGGCTGCAATGGGACAATGACATGTTTCAACACAAATCCATCAAGTGTGGGAGCATTTAGCGGCTCATCAGAACTCAAGCTACCTTCTTTCCATGCACGCTTGATATATTTAACCATCCTCCTACAAACCCTGACCGCATCAGGGCTGCCAGGTTTGTTGAGCAAGTCAAGGAATTCATACCGCCTTTCTTTCACATTTAACGCAACTATACAATACTGACCAACACCATCCCTCGTATCTGGCGGATCAAAAGTTGCAAAAAGGACCTGTTGGAAGCATGAATAAATAAATAAAATTATTATAACAAGAAAAAACAGAACGATATAAAAATAAAATAGGCAAAATACACATAAAAAAGTCTCTCACCATATCCTTTTTATCAACACGCTCCTCGGCTTTTGAAGAGAACATCATTTTAACACTCTTGCCTATAGTACCACCATTTCAAATATTTGTCTGCCAAATCAAAACCAAAAATCAAATAAGCAAAACAAGTCGTCACACGAAATCAGAAAAGAAAATGAAAAAATAAAACAAAAATTTCTGCATTCTTACACAAATATGGTACGGGACAACCATTGTCGGAGATCTCTTAAACTTATCTACCAGCAAAGAAACCCCAAGATCTACAAGCCTTGTAGTGAGCATCCCTTTATCCCAAAAGGATTGACCAACTTCGCCAATGCTAATATCACCCATCTCAGTTTTAAAAGCAATCATGTCCCTGAATTTTTCATGAAAAACTCAAACATAAGATACTAAAAAAATAACAACAAATAAAAACGGGTAAATACAAAAATGAGATAATACATATGAACAAAACAATTTCTAAAAAACCATACTTCTTGTCCTTCCGAGCCCTTGTAACAGCAGCGTACAACTTATTGTATCTTTTTAGAAGAGCTGGATCAATGCTCGACGGTGTCACAACAGGGAGTTCATCATCTGCAATAAAAAAGATGAAGTTCACTTATCCAAACAATGAAGTTTAAATATTAAGATAAGGGAATTCTGCTAGCTATTTTGAAAATCATAGACAAAAGATCAAAAGTTTCACTTATCATTTAACATCTAATACAGATACCATAGTAATTAAACAACATGATGAGAAAAACATCAAATTGCACCGTTAAAAAAATATCTTGCCTTCAGTGTCAGAGTCTTCAGGCTGCTGTTCTTCAGAACTGAGCAAAATATTTTCTTGCATAGGTTGCGACGAATCCACCACAACCTCACTGGACTTTCCTTCTGCAGCAACATCAGCATTCTCTCGATTTACAACAGTCTGGTCAACAGCAGCTTCCTTATATACTTCAACTACATGAGGCTCCACTATCAATACTTCCGGAACATCATTGCACACCAGAGACACAGGGGAAGAAACAACACTAGCAGCAGGGGCAACATTCTCCAGTGGCTTTTCAATGCCAACATCAGAATCTTCATGCCGACTGGTGGGAACATCATCATGGGATCCTTGAGCTACATAAGGATCTGCACACTCAACGGCAACCGATACAGAAGCATCAACACTGGCACGGTCATCAACAGCATAACTGCCCTGATTCAGATCAACGTGGACTTCCACGTTTGGTTCTGCAACCTGTGGAAAGTTTAAAAAACACCCAGTAACACAAAAATAAGCATGGGGATAACTAACACAACAACACACAACACACTTATGTCAAAAGACTGCTGGCAACATACACATAACAACTACAGTCCACATATACAAAACAACACCAACACACGTGTGTCAAACACAACTACAACTGCAACCCACGTATACATAAAAAAAAGAAATGCAGTTCGATTTGACAAACACTGCAGTTCAATTATGTTAAATACTGAAGGTCACTTATGTAAATAAGTATGGATCACGCATACCAAAAAGAACTGCAGTTCACTTATGTCAAACAGTGAAGATCACACATGTAAAACTATTGCAGCTAACATACGCAAATGAAAATGCATATGGATGAACATAACAGCGTACATCAAATTTATAACAGACAACAAAAAATTAGATTACAACCCACTAACAGAACAAGTAATACAACTATACCTTATCAGCTACAACATCAAGAGGGGACGCTGCATCACCCAAGACCTCATCCTTCCCAGAGCCATCGTAAGTCTCTTTGTGCTCATCATGAGCAGCGACACCAGTCTACGGGCATAGAACAAACCAAAAAAGAGAAATAAGATGGTACCAACTGAAAAAGAAAAAACTCCAACCATGCACAAGCAGTACACACTTCACAACAGAGAAGTACACAAGAAAAATATGGGAACCAAACAAATGTAAGTTCAAAGAAAAAGGGAAGCATGGTAGAATAGACATGGCAGGAGTATTTATACCTGACCAACTCCATCGTCTCTAATTCCATCGACACCAGAAGATTCCACTCCAGCCTATAACCAAAAAAAAAATAGTGAGGAGCAGTCAACATAATACACAAAAAGAGGTCCAAAGCCACAAAAACATAGAACATACATTATCAACACCAACGCCAGCGTCCTGACGGATCATTTCATCCACAATATGCCCAGCATCCTTCTCATACCGACCGCATTTTTCTTCTTGTGAATGTCTCAATTGAGCATACGAAGAACGAACATTTGTCACTGCAATCTTTAGGCTTTCAATCACACCACAATCAAAATTGTGAGCAGCAACAATATCTTCATCTCGCGGGCCATGGCCAACAGGGAAAAATCAGCAACTATCCTCAACCTGTCACCAGAGGTTGGCAAATCTTCAGTTAGCTTCAAAACCTTCAGAAGAAGCTCGTCAATCTCCTCATGCTTTTTGCCGCCAACAAATGTCTGTTTATAAGAGCTTGTATTATCAAACATCTGTCGAGGCATGAAACCACGAGTATGCGGCACCTCATCATCACAACCAGGAAGCTGACTACAGATAGGCTCATAAAACCTATCATGAGTGCTAGGCCCCGCATCAGAGCTACCGTGTACAACTGCAATAGGACGGTTGTACACAATATCACCTGACGCCTTCCACTGCAAAAAAAGAGAACACGCAAAGAGAAGTACACATGTGAGTACTAGAATAGTTCACATTTATAATGACTGCACATTTTTTTTAAATCTGATATTAAAAAATCAGGTGCACTAACCGGCAGCTTGCCAAATTTGTAACTTTCCAAGTAAATCTTTCCCTTCACAAGCACATCTTCATTGTACAACTTCATTAGGTCCTTGGTCATCAGGTATGACGCACGTGGCGTCAATGTGTGCATGACTGAAAATTTGCGAAGCTTCAGGCAGTCAAGATACATAATCAGGGGGACAATGGCACAACCCTCTGCACAATTCTGCTTGCTGCCTTCTGATTGCCACCTAACCACAACTGCTTGCAACTCATCAACAACAAGCTGACAAAAGTCCATCTGAGCCATAGCCGCATAATCCATGTTCTCTACCATCGCAGCAACTCTACCCAAACGAACTGCAGGCTCCGGGCATAGCAAATTCTGGTAAAGTATAAGGAAGAACACCTTCACAGCAAGGTTAACACTCACATAATCATCTTCCTCCACCAACACCTTCAACTTCTCAAGCAAGTCCTTGACACCTATACTTTTTGAACGGTCAAAGCCAAGCTCATCCTTGAGGGCAGTCAACGATTCATCATGACTGCTGGAAGCAGGCATGGGTGAAGTGTGACTTCCCATAGGTAAATCAAAAATGTGATGAACTGCATCACGATTGATTCGAAGAACCCTGCCATTCCCAAAGTCCATTAACATAGTGGCAGGGTCAATCACTCCCATCAAATAGCACATAAGAATGCGCGACACATTTTTCTTTACTGTCAGATCAAAGACAACACCAAATCCAGCATCCCTAACACGGCTGCAATGCGCCTCTTTCAACAAAGAAGTAGCCTTGCAAACAGTGGGAAGCGACAAACGCACGGTCTTGTTAAATCGAGAATCATCTTCCTCACCATCATCTTCAGTTGCATTGCTCTTACTAGACTTCTTCCTTTGTGTAAAGGGAAATGCAGTCCACATTAGAAGATTAGGCATAAAAAAAAGAAAATACAGAAAGAATAACAAAATGAAGGAAACAAATGCAGTGCACTTCAACAAACCTTTGGAGCAGCATCCACCTCCTCGCCAGAATCACCACCAACATCTTCGTCGACATCATCATGGGCACGCTTGGGTACAGTCTTAGATGAACCACAGTCTTTGCGTCTAGAAGGATGAACACCCTTCACATAATCAGCAAGCACAAAGTCATCGTCATCAGAATTGGGACCTTCAGTGACATGTAGTCGTTTGCGCTGAGGATCATCACTTCCACCAACTTCAGTGATTCTCGTGCCAAGATTCTTCTTCATTCCAGCAACACGTGGACTCCGCCGAGGTGTACCACCTTCCTCAGCAACAGTACTCAACCTCTTCTTCACCTTGCCAAATTTACCACCCTTGGCACCATCTGCAGATCTCCTCTGCTTCTCCTTTTCAGCAAACTCTTTTGACTCAATTTCAAACCTCAACTTCTTCTTGCTTTGCTTCAACTCATATTGACGAAGCTATTCCGGGACCATCCAATCCTGTGTAACTTCCTCTGTACCATCAACAAACTGCGACTGTGTTTCAGACAAGACAGGACGTCTCTGATCAAAGCTCACACCAACATTACCCTCTGCAAAATAATGGTCAATCAATTGAGTAACCTCCTCAAACCTAGGTTCCCCAGCATGGAAAACAGACACTGCATCAAAATAAAGTTTGTCCATGCTCGTTAAAAATTGCACAAAAAGAACAAATGCAGTACAGTTAGACATATAAATGTAGTGCTCAACCATAAACTCAAATAAAAAAATAATGCATTGTACAAAAAACTTGAATAAAACAACAATGCAGTTCACAAGTACATACACTGGAGTTCACATACAAAAATAAAATGCAGTGCTGGGTATACTAAAATCACGGATATTCGCAACGAACTAGATAAAACAAAGCATACACAAAAATAAACAAATTAATCACATACCAGAAGGAGGGGCCACACTTATAGGAGAAGATTCAATCGGCGAATTCACTTGATGTCCTCCCTCGACACCATGATCCTTACCACCAGGACAAGGAGAGACAATTGGTGTATCATTATGAGCACTGCAATCACCTGCTGGATTAAAAAACAAGAAAAAAGAAATTACAAAAACATCACATGACAAAATAATGCAAAACGCTGACAACTAACAGAGCATAACCCAATATGCAGGATGAATTAGGAAACTAGATAAACACCAAACAAAATAAACAAAGCCTAAGGAATAAGCACTCCACATACCCTGAACTCCTTCTCCCTGCCTTCTCTGCGAAGACATAGCGTTTCCCTGCAACACAAAGGATGAAGTGACAGACATAAGCAACAAAATCGGCGAAAATCTCACGAAACCCTAGATCCGCATTCCTACACACAACTATCGACTTCAAAACGAGATAAAGTCGACTGCCTATGAAAAATTACACAAGCAAAAAGAGCTACAACAACTACAAGAATCACAAAAACAAGGCGAGGGGACAATCAACACCGAGCCAAGCGGAACGTACCGAAGAAAAGTGTGCGGCGACGGCGGCGGGAAGGGGGGGGGGGCGGGGACGGGAAAGGGCTGCGGGAGCGCAGCGGCAAAGGCTCACGGAGCGGACAACGACGCCGAATGCAGGAATAAGGACCTCTTGGGGGCGGCGGTTCTCCAGGCGACGACGGTTGCTGCGCGCGACGGCGGTTTTGCTCGAGGGAGAGATGCCTCGGGAGAAACTGCAAGAGAGGAGAAGGGATTGTTCTTGGTCTCTTTCTCTGACAGCGGAGTGGTGGAATAGAGTGGAAACGACACGTAGGAGGCCCGCGTTTCGCAAAAAGGGTAACAAATAACGGGCCGGCCCAAAAACAGCCCGGACAAAATAAGCCAGTCTACATCAAAACGCACATATTACTAAAAAACAACAAAAAAAAACACATGATACAGTTCTCTGTGAAGAATCATGAAATTTAAAAACGGTAAAACAACAAACAAAATACATACAGTTCATAAAAAAAAGTTAAAATCAAAAACAAAACGCATGTTAAAATAACACATCCAGAAAAAAAAGTCTACCTTCAATTAAGTGCCAGACAAAAAAATGTGCCCCCCCTCCGCTCTCCCCTTAAACCTCCCGTACAGTGAAGTAAGCACAGGCAAAAAAACAAATGCAGTACGCACTGCTGGAAAAATGCAGTGCATTTTTGTACGGGATGCAGTACGCCATTATGCATTTCTTTTCGGGATGAAGAAAAACGCAAACGCGGAATAAGTTAACGCAGTGCGGAAGTACACGAACTTGCAGTACAGTATCATAAACAATGTAGTACAGTCGTAATTTGCTAAGCAGTGCAGTCCCATACATTCAAAAAAAAAGATTACAAAAAAAGTAAAAACACGGGATCGAAAATGAGAACTGTACATGCAGTAAGGAATGAAGTTCACATCTAGTACATAACCATGATCAATGCACTGCACCCATGATTTACCAAAAAGCAGTGCACTCCACGTCATTAAAACGCATACAAAGAATAAAAACTGATCACCTAAATGATACCGGCACCAGCCACCCAAAAATTGACAACGTACATGCATCTCTAAAATACCCAAACACAGGCCCAACAAAACCGACCAAGAAAAAACAATAAGTTCGAAAAAAAAGTGGGGGGGGGGGGGGGAGGGGGCCCACCCCCCCTCCCATTTCCTATCCGTCCCGTGCCAGGGACTACAATAAGTATCGGCAAAAACAAGATGCAGTACGGGTCGGTAGAAGTATGCAGTGCATTCCGGTGCGCAATGCAGACCGCCGAAGCATATAGCAAAGACACGCAAAAAACGATGAAGTACACACATGTATACAATGTTGCAGTTCTGATTTGTACGCGACGCAGTGCGTAATTGTAAGCAATGCAGTTATGTTGTCACCCCGTATACATCTATAAAACATGACAAAATGCCCGTTCGAATAGAAAAAGGTGATGGTTAAAAAATGTGCTGATAAAAAAACCCACCTTAAAAAAACCCACGTTCGCATACATACACCCGATCGGAGCAGTTCCATCGCCACAAGCCCACGATCACAGATGCAAAACCAACCCACGATCCGCACAACCGCATCATCAGCGCGATTGTGCAGTTCATCCGACAAAGCCATCCCACCCCGCGCCCTCCCCTTAAATTCAGACCCCTGCCAAAGGCCTTCTCATCCATAACAACACAAGTGTCCATTGCGCTCCCACCACTGGCGATGACGTTCACCGACGAGTACAAGGGCGACAACGCCGTGGAGGCGCACGGCAACACCAAGTTGCACGTCATCCACACCAACGACAAGAAGCAGATGGCGATCACCCTCGCGCAGTACGAGCGTCACCTTAGCCTCCAGCGCCACAAGATCGTCGACATTGATCTCGAGTACGACAACGACCCTGAAGCGACGCAGAAACCCGCCCTCTGCCAGCTCTCCATCGGCAAGAATCACCCGGTGCTGCTCTTCCAAATGAGCGACACTGAAAGGTGCACCGTCTTCGACAACTTCCTCGCCGACCCCAGGTACACCTTTGCAGGCTTCTCCATCGACTGCGACAAAACCAGGCTGGAGCGCGTCAAACTGGAGGTCGCCAACTTCGTCGACATCCAGAAGGAGTGGAGGGTGCCCGACGCAACCAAGCCGTTGGACTCCCTCAGAGACTTCTCCGGCGTGCTCATCGACGACTACTACAACAACATGAAGAAGAAGATCACCGACGCCGAGCACCAGTGCTGGGCCATCCTGCCTCTGTCCAGAAGGCACATCGGGTACGCGGGAAAGGACGCCTACGAAGCGTACGAGATATGGAACCGCATCACCCTCACCCAGGACGGCCTTCGCCGTGCAAAGCTGGAGAAGGAGGAGCCACCCAACAAGCGCGCAAGGAGCAGCTGGGGATGGGGAGAGCCTGAGTGGTGAAGAAGAAGATGGTGCCGGCCAGGAGCCAAGAATGTCAGCGTTCTTTTAGAATTATCATCAAATTTGCTTTGTGTAATTTGCTTATGTATCGTTAGTTTGCTTGTGTGCTGAACCTAGTTTGCTTGCCATGCACAATCGCTTTGTAATGATGAACTCTGATTATGTTAGTTTGCTTTCTGTTCAACTTAGTTTGCTGGTGATGAAATTGTCGTACAGAATATCTTTGATAATTTGTTTTCTGTTGTCTGCTAATGTATCACTAGATTCGAGTAGTGCAGAAAACGAAAAATGAGTTGCAGTCTGCAAACAGGACGCATGCAGTGCAAGTTGTGTACGAACGCAGTACAGAATGCAGTATAGAATCTGTCCAACGAAGCATTAACATACCCAACAAAGCGGTGCACGAACCTAAATTTGAAAAAAGAATACATAAGAGCAAAACCAGAAAATGAAAAACGCAAACACGTAAATAATCAATGAAGTACAGAAATATATGAACGTGCAGTACAGAACCATAATCAACGCATTACGCGTATGATTTACTAAGCAGTGCACTCCCATACATTGGGAAAAAGATTAAATGATAGCAAAAAGATGGAAACAAAAAAATGACAACTGTACATCCAGTACGCAGTGCGTATACAATGCAGTACAGAACACTGATCAATGCAGTGCACACTCCAACATTGAAAAAAAACACACAGGGCAGAAATATAAAAAGAAAAAAAATTGACCACCCAGGTGGCACCGGCCCCAGCCAGTCTCGTAATAGGTCTACGCCCACAGAAGGCGAGTCATTCTGAGTCACAGTGCATGGGGCCGGTTGCACATGGGCCCACAGGTCATAGAGCATATAGCTACGAGCGCCGTGTATAAGCGCCCAGATAAGTATACGGAGGAGTTCGACCAGTATGCCTCGCCAGCGCTTATAAACAGGTCGGGCGCGCCTTCCGCGGGCGAGGTGGGACTAAACATTAGACCGCACACAGCGCACCGGGAACCAGCCGTGTGCTCACAGGCCGACCTGGGCCCAATTGCATCTTCACTACCAGAACACAGGGCCAACAAAAAAAAGAGAGGCCACTGAAAATTAAAAAAAATGCTACATACCATACACAAACACAGGCCCAACCACGCGTTCGCAGTTCGTCGTGATATGACAATGCAGTTCGCTATTTTCAAGTAAGCAGTACTGTTCCTTGTTGAATGCATTCGTGTTCACTGAATCAGACCCAATCCACCACCTAACGCCAACCACAACATTTATTACTTCCATTGCTCGATTGGTTGCATAAAAACTTATCCATTCGTGCTACAGACTAACACAACTCCTCCCCCCGTTCCTCATTTTCCTCAAAACGTAGATCTAGGGTTCATCACATCCACAACTCTTCCCTGGAATTCCACTGAACCCGCCATGGACTGCAAGTGCGGGTGCTTGGCAAGGATGGCGCCGGTAGCGGACACATGCGTCTTCGCAGAAGGCCTACAGCTCACCAACACCGAGTGGCGCAGCATGCTCGGCTGCCTGATGATACCCAACAGGGGGTTTCGTGCGCCATTTCTTCATCGCCTCACAACCACAGATCTACAGGAAAGTTGGGCATGTTTTCCACTCACAATTTTTGGACATAATCTAGACTGCAAATACACATCTGAATATATAGTTCAATCAATTTGTTCAGTAATATCAACAAAAATACAAAACAGAATTTGTATTCTTGTTAAGATCTGTTAGCTATTAAGACTAGATGCTTCCACCTATCTTTCTTCAGTACCACACCATGTATCGACATATGTACAAAAAAAGGGTCAGTATATAAGCGTTGCAGTTATATTAATATGCTAGAGAAGTACACTGTTACTGACATTACAGTGCACACATGTTGCAGTATAATATATATCCCAGTAAAACTAGGAGTCAATTGCGTATATAAGTTTGTTCATACATTGCAACTACTTTGCAAAATACAATCATATGTATGTAACTATTTAAGTAAACATAAACAAATTATACTAAGTATAAAACAAAAACATTTGCTGTTTACTTATAAATTCTTTATCCACCCATTACAATATGCAGAAACTGCCATCCGCAATAAAAATTCATGCTCCGAGTTCAGGGAAGCTTACTTTGGAGACAGAACACAAAAATGGCTATGGAGACATGGAAGCTGACTACAACATCGACTCTGAAGACTGCATCAACATAACTACTGGTTGGAAAGATTTTGTCTCCCACAATGACTTTGAGGCCGGAGAAGTGGCCATGGTCTTTTTCTACAAAGAAGAAGACTCCATCAAGTTTACAATATTTGCACTCTAGGCTGTCTAATATGAAGCAACCAATATTTCTAATGCTTTGCTTATGCTGTATGCTTTTAAAATTATGTCCATCAGACAATTTGAACAATGCCTATTTAAAGTATGCAACCTCAACTACGTCATTTTATCATCCCTTTTAGACAAAGTTGCTGTTGGCAGTAATGTAGTTCTCTCGAAAACATAGTGTGGTACTAATAATAACGAAAGACAGCCCTCCGAACAGTAACAAGGAAATGAAAATGGTCGAAACTTTGCAGTTAACATATGATGTTCAAAAACAATTCTCATAGTATGCTGTTCAAAAAAATTCTTATAATAACTATTCAGCTTACACAAGCGTATCATGGACCATCCCTTCTAATAGCAGAATAGAACATTAACAACACTGCTAATGCAGTACAGAAATGCATATTATGCAGTCATCTAGAACACAGAATGTAGTAAACACAGAATGTAGTTTATGAAAAGGAGAAATCTCATAAACAGCCATAACCACTGTAATAAAGCTACAACGAAGTCGCTACCAAAGAATATGCAGTGCACTACAATGTATGCCGCGACTACAACAAATAAAATTAAAGCAGTAAAACTACAGACAATGTGATAAACTGATAGAGGTATCAATTTCACTCGCACTTCCATAACTCGCCTAAAAATTCTACAGCCACTAAACCATCAAAAAATACACCCGCAAAAATTTACATGGAAGATATGGCAACTTGACGAACAGCATAACCTTTCATTTAAAAAACGCGATTCAAAAAATGACAATTATACCCGCAATACAATGAATTCAAACCTACAACAACAGTAATTACAATATTCAAACACGCGTGGACGGGCAAAAATCAAAAAAATCAACAAGAACAGAGGAGCGGACGAAGCTCACCCGCCTGCACAACCAACATACCAAGAATTGAAAACTAACTCCTAAAAATTAACAAATTATAGAGTGAACGGACCGATTAAAATGAACGCAATCAAAGAATTCCTACTAAATAACAACATCCGAGCACAAAAAAAATCGCATCTGACGCGAACACGAACGAACAGAGAAAGCTCGTCCGCCAAATCCGTCAATTTGCAAGCACTCTAGTATATTTTCCTGTAAATCAGAAAGAATAAAGCTAAAATGAGATGCAGACACAAATTGAATCATCCCGCGACACCCGATTCCACATAGAACGCGCGGGCGGAACACCGGAAAATGAAGCAGTTCTCCCGTGAAGCATTGCAGTGCCCAACGTAAAGAAGATGCAGTGCACTTGCGCTCAGCGTGCAGCGCGGAACTGGTGTGCAGAATAGTTATTCACTTATGGCTGTTTCTTCAAGTTGCATTTTCTGTTAAGTGAATGTGATCGGACCCTTCCCCCTCTATGCTATACTCAACCCAATCTATTCACAAATTCTTCATGTGCGTTCTATTTGAAACTCGTTCAAAATCTTCACTGTGTTCTGTCAGCTGAAGAAATTGCGAACGGAACTTTAAAACTAATCTTATCCAAATTTTCAGTTTTGCCGCTCAAACCGTCCCGTATCCCACGAAAGACTTATCTATTCACCCATGATCTAACACGATCTCCACTTTTCAGTATGTGGGTGACACATGTCAAGCGAATGAGAAGGGCCAGGGGCACATTCGTCCTAAATCTTCGGGCGAACAGTTTTTCACTATGACTATAAATACCCCCCTCACCCTTCCTCACTTCCTTTACTCTGCTCGACCGCTCTCTCTCTCTCTCGCTCGAGCTTCTCAAACCCTAGCACCGCCACTACTCCATCGTCGCTGGTGAGGAAGAGCTTCACTGCCTCGACCTCGTCGCCGTCGTACTCGCGCCGGCCGCGGAAATCTTCACTCCGCCGCCGCCGCCGTAGCCGTCTTCCTCCGCCAAGTTAGGGCGTGGAAGATCTGAACTGACGAGCTTAAAATCTACTCTTCTCAGTTCATCGTGTTCTTCAACCAGGGTAATTAAAAGTTACTTTTACTGCCCTCTTTGATTCAAATTTTCACTACAAAATCTTCAAAGGTGTTTTATTCTTCAAATCCTCACACACAAAACACCTCACAAGTCATCTGTTCTTGATTCGTTTCCCTAAGCATCATTTTCTTCAAGATTCCTCAATTGTGTGGATCGTCGATCTATACAACTCTGGATCGTCGATCTATACAACTCTAGAACCTAAGACTCATCTGGTCAAATTCCTCAAACTTGTTCATTTTGAAAACCTTCTGAGAACGCATATGACCTCTTCAAATTCCTCGCAACTATACTCTGTTCACAGTACTCATGTCCGCTGCTGAATCACTAGGTTCTCATCAACTTAACTCATTTGCAGCGTTCCTTGAAGAAAAGTTGCATACTTCTTCAGAGAATTCGATTGTTCAAATTCCTCATCTGAAGAATATGGCAGAAGGTAAGAAACCACAGAAAGGAGGAAAGAAGCCTGAGGTCATGACTGCTTTTGAGATCCCTGATGACATTTATAAGGACTACTGTACACCTAATGAGGCCAAGTTCGAAAAGGAGAACAAAAATCAGTGCAAGGTGCGCATACAGAGGATTGAAAGTAGATGGGCAAGAGAATGGAGGGAGTACAGATATGTAACTCCAAAGTATATGAAGAAATTCGCTCTAAATCCTCCATGCCCAAGAGCTCCATTGGCACCTGGTCAAGAAGCTGATCCCACCAGCCTCAAGCGCGGTGAGGATTTTCCCGAAGAATGGGCCAATCGCCAAGCCAAGTTGGCTAGACAAGCCAAAGAAGAAGTGAGGAAATTTAATGAAGACTCTGCTGCTGCTGCTGCCACAAAGGCCTCTGACAAGCCTAGAAAATCAGTGTCAAAGAAGCCCGCTCACAAGCCAAGTGCTTCATCAACTGTGCCCTCACGGCCAAGTTCCTCAGCAATGCCCTCACGGCCAGAATCTTCAAAGCCCTCACGGCCAATTTCTTTAAAGCCCTCACAGCAAATTCCTCACGCTGCTCCTGCTCCTCCAAAGTCCTCAGTTGCTTCGGCAAAGTCCTCAACACCTATACATCTGGCCACATGCCAAAGGACTGCAGGCATCTCTATTGCCTCTGGTGTCTCAGCAAGTTCCTCAGTTGCACCAAATTCTACATCATGTCCCACTCTGCTGAAGACAAAGGCCACTGCTGGACGAGGTCCTCGGCCTAGTCCGAAGAAGAAACAAGTTGCCTTCCATGTGCCATCTGACGATGAAGCTGATGATGATGAACTTGCAAAAATCATCAGAGACAGGCAAGAAAGGGCCGCTAGAGCCAAAGGCACAAATGTGCCACTGCTTTTGGATCCAAAGGTGATCCTCGACTACATTGATCTCTGGCACAAGGACCCAAACACTCCTATGCCTGATTTTCATTTGACTCCTTGCCAAAGTCACGTGCTGACCCATTTCATCAATGAAGAAAAATGGAAATTTGAGAAGGCCAGGCAAATCAAGAAGGCTCAGTTCAGGAAAGAGAAGTTCCTGAGGAACAACGTTGTCAAAATGACAACTGATGAACTCCTCAAGATCCAGTCTGAAATCAAAACCCTCAGCGATAATTTCAATTCTTATTATGCTGATTGGCAAGGAGCCAAAGTCAGGTTCGTTAAACTGACTAAGAAGTTCACCAACATTGCAGCCCCATCGCAACAAGAAATTCCTCAAGCTGAAGCCTCTGTCCAGCAAACTGAAGAACATGCCAGCACCGCTGATGATTTTCAGCCTGCTGAAGAAAATGTTAGTTCCAGGGCTGATGACTCCATTCCAGCCGCTGAAGAAACTGCTAGGGCATCCACTAGTGGTGCGCCTGAAGAAAATGAAGAAGTCAGGGTAACTGCATCAGTTGCGCCTGAGGAAATAACAACAGATTCCTCAGCTCCTCCTGCGCCTACCCCAACTCCTACCCTTCCATCTGCATCAGATGTGAGGAAGACCAAGGCTGCAGAGAAAGCTGCCGTGAAGAAAAGGAAAGCATCATCTGCTTCAGATTCTTCAGCTCCGAAGAAAATGAAGACTATGACCACCTCACTTGAGAATCCAATTGATGCTGTTCCGATTTCCACCATGCCATCAAAGGAGCTTGTTCCTTATGGTGAAGAATATGTGATCCCTAGCGGATCTGATGAAGAAAATCATTCTGCTGCTTCATCAGAGCAGATTGTGTTGGGGAACATAGTAATTTCAAAAAATTTCCTATGCACACGCAAGATCATGGTGATGGCATAGCAACGAGAGGGGAGAGTGTTGTCTACGTACCCTCGTAGACCGTTAAGCGGAAGCATTATGACAACACGGTTGATGTAGTCGTACGTCTTCACGAATCGACCGATCGAAGCATCGAACGTACGGCACCTCCGCGTTCAGCACACGTCCAGCTCGATGACGTCCTCCGGGCTCCAATCCAGCGAAGCGTCGGGGATGAGTTCTGTCAGCACGACGGCGTGGTGACGATGATGATGTTCTACCGGCGCAGGGCTTCACCTAAACTCCGCGACGATATGACCGAGGTGGATTATGGTGGAGGGGGCACCGCACACGGCTAAGGAATGATCCGTAGATCAACTTGTGTGTCTATGGGGTGCCCCCCTCCTCCGTATATAAAGGGGGAGAGGAGGAGGGGGCCGGCCAAGGGGGAGGCGCGCCCTAGGAGGGGGAAACCTTCTCCAAGTAGGTTTGCCCCCTCCCTTTCCTATTAGGAGTTGGAGAGGGAAGGAAGAGAGGGGAGGGAAGAAGGAAAGGGGGGGCCCTCCCAATTCGGATTGGGCTTGGGGGGGGGGGGGGGCGCCCCCTCCTTTGCTCCTTCTCCCTCCCTTCCACTAAGGCCCAATAAGGCCCATATACTTACCGGGGGGTTCCGGTAAACTCCCGGAACTCCGCTATAGTCCCAATCTCATCCGGAACCTTTCCGGTGTCCAAATATATCCATCCAATATATAAATTTTTATGTCTCGACCATTTTGAGACTCCTCGTCATGTCCGTGATCACATCCGGGACTCCGAACAACCTTCGGTACATCAAAACTTATAAACTCATAATAAAGATGTCATCGTAACGTTAAGCGTGCGGACCCTACGGGTTCGAGAACTATGTAGACATGACCTAGAACTATTCTCGGTCAATAACCAATAGAGGAACCTGGATGTTCATAATGGTTCCTACATATTCTATGAAGATCTTTATCAGTCAAACCGCATAACAACATACGTTGTTCCCTTTGTCATCGGTATGTTACTTGCCCGAGATTCGATCGTCGGTATCCAATACCTAGTTCAATCTCGTTACCGGCAAGTCTCTTTACTCGTTCCGTATTACATCATTTCATAACTAAATCATTAGTTACAATGCTTGCAAGGCTTAGGTGATGAGTATTACCGAGAGGGCCCAGAGATACCTCTCCGACAATCGGAGTGACAAAACCTAATCTCGAATTATGCCAACTCAACATGTACCTTTGGAGACACCTGTAGAGCACCTTTATAATCACCCAGTTACGTTGTGACGTTTGGTAGCACACAAAGTGTTCCTCCGGTACACGGGAGTTGCATAATGTTATAGTTGCAGGAACTTTGTATAAGTCATGAAAAAAGCAATAGCAACATACTAAACGATCAAGTGCTAAGCTAACGGAATGGGTCAAGTCAATCACATCATTCTACTAATGATGTGATCTCATTAATCAAATGACAACACATGCATATGGTTAGGAAACATAACCATCTTTGATCAATGACCTAGTTCAAGTAGAGGCATACTAGTGACACTATGTTTGTCTATGTATTCACACATGTATCATGTTTCCGGTTAATACAATTCTAGCATGAATAATAAACATTTATCATGATATGAGGAAATAAATAATAACTTTATTATTGCCTCTAGGGCATATTTCCTTCAGATTGATGAAGAAATTGAAGTGGATCCGATCCCTTCAACACCTGCTGCTTCCTCGCCCATGCCTCAGTTCACAGCTGAAGAGGCTGGCGTTGAAGAACTTGACGATGAAGACGTGGATATTAGATGCACCACGCCTGTGATGAATGATGACTTTTGGGAAAGTCAGCATCCCAATTCTCCACACTTCACCCCACTACAGCAAATACCTCAGTCCCCTGCACCAACTGTTCGAATGGGCTCTGAAGAAACTCATCCCACCTCGTCTGTGCATGAAGAAATTCCAGCCACTAGTGATGAAGAAACTGCTGCTGCTGATACCATGAACATGCAGACTGCCACTGAAGAGGAACCAGAAATTCCTCAGCCCGAAGAACCAGAGATTGTGATTCCTGAGGTTGTGATGCAACTCACTGACACTCCTGTGCCCAAGCCAAAGGATCCATTCTCAAAGAAACAAAAGTTCAAGGCTGCTGATTTCTTCAACGAGCATGTGTTCTTCACTGACTATAATCCCTATGATTCTGCTCGCATAAGGAAGAGGCATTTCTGGACTGCTAGTCAAGCCAATTTCTATTCCCTAAGTGCTATTCGACAAAGACAAAGTCTTCGATCATGCACACATTCCTCACGTGGACATGGAATCTCTGTTGTGCTTAGAGCCAGTCCTCAGTGTTCTTCACGATGCTGGTTTGCTGAATTTCTGCACTGACATCTGTGATTGGAATGAAGAACTCATTCTTCAATTCTATGCGACGCTGCACATCACAGGAAATTCTGAAGATGTGAACACATGGGTGCTGGACTGGATGTCAGAAAATACTCACTACAAGGCACCAGCAACTGAATTGCTTCGTGTCCTCCCACTCAGTCCTCCCCTTGATGGTGCACGTTGCATCTACAATGAACTTGAGCTTACAGATCATTACATGCAAGTGCTGATGAAGCCTTTGAAGGTAGGGCAGGCCCCATGAACCAAATTCCTCGTCAAGGAATTACTGTATGTGCCTCGGACTGTCTATCGCATTCTGACGAAGACAATGAGTCCTATCAAAGGCCACAACTCAAATGATGAAGAAGTCATTGGCATCATGAAGAATATGCTTTTCAATATCATTCATGGCGTTCCCGTCAACTTCCATGATTTCTTCATGAGGACTCTGGCAAATATTGCTATGTCACCATTTGAGCTGAAGCCTTATGCACCATGGATTATGAAATTCATTAGGACAAGGTCTTCACTCAACTACAAGGCTGATACTCTGAACCATGGCAGTTTCTTGCCTCCAATTGAAGTCCTCAAACGGACATTTTCGTCAACTGATGACAAAGGCAAGGAAACTGCTGTGATAGATGAAGGCATTCATCCATTGGATGGTCAATTTTGCAAGGCTGCATCTTACTCCACCAATGATGTCTCTGCCACACATGATTCTGCCGCCAACACCTTTGCCAAGCAAATTCCTCAAGCCACAGCACCCAGGGTGATGACTGATCGTGAGTTACTCCTCAGTCTTCATCAGAAAGTTGATCGCAATCATAAATGGGTCAAGCGTCAGTTTGGTTCCATTCTTTACAACATGACCTCAACCCACAATGCTGTGAAGAAAAACCTATACTACCTCAATGAAACCTTCGACCATACCTGGGCTGTTCTATCTCATATCTATAGCGCCGAAGATCTGAAGAGCATGGGTCTCAAGGAAGAATTTGACTGGTCTGCACCTCCACCGAAGAAATTCAAGAAGGTCAAGGTTCCTTCCTTGGTGGCCAGCTCCTATTCTTCATCGCGCGACACTGATGAAAATGAAGACTTGGACGACACTGCGGCAGGCCCTACAATGACAAACGACCCCGACAACGCTGGCGCTCCTCCATCAACTTGATATTCTTCAGGGGCGTTAGTCCTCAGTTTTGATCCTTTTGGTCATTCGATGACAAAGGGGGAGAAATCTGAGTTAGTCTTCAAGTAGGTCTATTATATGGGCTTTTTTTGCTAAGTTACAACTCCCGCTCTTCTGAAACTTTTATTGGATCGAGTTGTAGTCTTAAACCCGATGGTGCTCTGATACTTCTGATGCACTGTGCTCTGATTCTGCATGATTGTTCCTCGTTAATATTATTTCACGCATGCTGAATCTCTTCAGGCACCATATTTCATCATGCATTTCAAATTCTTCATATTATATGTCAAATGCATGTATGAATTACAAGATATAGGGGGAGATCTCCATGATTCAACTCTTCAAGTGTGCATTGCTTCAAAAGCAAATTCCTCACTATGCACATCTTCAGGGGGAGTTCTTCTATATCTTGCAATCAAATTCCTCAATATCGATACTTACACTTTATATGTTTATCCCCGTTGAAAACTTAACCTATATTGTCATCAATCACCAAAAAGGGGGAGATTGTAAGTGAATCTAGTGCCCCTTAGTGATTTTGGTGTATTGAAGACTTATAGGTTAAGGGACTAATGTATTTGTGAGTGTACACAGGTCCATAAGTCTATGAGGAGTTTGATATTTACAGTGAAAGTCGACCCCTAAAAATGAATATCTTCAACTGAAGATTTTGGTATTCCTGAAGACTTTCATGAAGACTTTGGAAGTGAAGAAATTGGTGTGTCCGTGAAGACTTGATATTCATGCAAGGAATATGAAGCTTGAAGACTTTCGTTTTCATAGTTTTGTTTTTCTCTTTCTTGAGTCATAGGAAACACCGTACTGTTAAAGGGGGTCGAGGAAATACTAAGGAAAAATTTCCATGTGATGCTCAACTCAAAATCCTACACCTACCAATCCCTTCGAGTGAAGCCATTGGAAATCTCATACAGTTCAGTCAATTTCTTTAGTGACAGAGACGAAGTTCTTCTGGTCGCTGAGGAATTTGTTCTGACTGAGGAACTAGGAATTCGCCAGTGCGGATTGCCTAAACAGTGAGGAACATGATAGCCCTGAGGAATTTGAGAGTCAAATTTCCGACCGTTGCTGTGCTACGCGCCAGCTGTCCCAAAATATCTTATCCACATAACGGTCATATCATTGAAGGGCATTTATGTCTTATCATGTCGGGCTGCTCCCTAGGCTATAAATAGCCGCCTCCTACAACCACTAGCTGGTTGGCTGCTCTGAGAGAAACTGAAACTTGTCATTTGAGAGCAACCCATCCTCCGAGGATTTTGAGCGAAAATCATCGAGTGAGGAAAATCCAAAGCCAAACACCCACAAACCCAAAGTGATTGAGCATCACTGAAGAGATTGATCCTGTGTGGATCCGACACTTGTTACCTTTGAAGACTGTGCTTCTTCCAGACGGTTAGGCGTCATGGTCTAGAGCATCCAAGAGGAATTGTGGATCGCCGAGTGACCAAAGTCTGTGAAGGTTTGGAAGTCGCCTAAAGACTTACCACGAGTGATTGGACAAGGTCTGTGTGACCTTAGTTCAAGGAGAATACGGTGAGGACTTGGTGTCCTGAGCTGCGTGCTAAGCGACTGGGTGTCCGGGACTGTGTGTCCTCGAGTTTAAATACTCAGCCGCTCCAACCAGACATACAACTGAGACAGCAGTTGGAACTGGTCTACCAAATCATTGTCTTCACCAACCTTACTGGTTCTGTTTCCTCAACTCTTTAATTTCCTCATTATTGTGTTGAGTGATTGTTCATATCTGTGTTCGAAAACTTCGAATGAAGACTTTCTCAATTTCCTCGGTTCAATTTCTTCAGTCTGTTTGTCTTCATCTTGTGTTATCCTGTGTTTACGCTTTCTGTACTCTGTGTTTGTCTTCATTTCATCATGATGACTATGTGTGTATGCTGTTATGCTTGCTTCTGAGTACTTATTCCGCTGCAAGTAGTTCTTCACTAAGGAATTTCTGTTGGAAATATGCCCTAGAGGCAATAATAAAAGTATTATTATATTTCCTTGTTCATGATAATTGTCTTTTATTCATGCTATAACTGTACTATCTGGAAATCGTAATACATGTGTGAATACATAGACCACAATGTGTCCCTAGTGAGCCTCTAGTTGACTAGCTCGTTGATCAACAGATAGTCATGGTTTCCTGGCTATGGACATTGGATGTCGTTGATAACGGGATCACATCATTAGGAGAATGATGTGATGGACAAGACCCAGTCCTAAGCATAGCACAAGATCGTGTAGTTCGTTTGCTAGAGCTTTTCCAATGTCAAGTATCTCTTCCTTAGACCATGAGATCGTGTAACTCCCGGATACCGTAGGAGTGCTTTGGGTGTATCAAACGTCACAATGTAACTGGGTGACTATAAAGGTGCACTACAGGTATCTCCGAAAGTGTTTGTTGGGTTGACACGGATCGAGACTGGGATTTGTCACTCCGTATGACGGAGAGGTATCTCTGGGCCCACTCGGTAATGCATCATCATAATGAGCTCAAAGTGACCAAGTGGTTGGTCACGGGATCATGCATTACGGTACGAGTAAAGTGACTTGCCGGTAACGAGACTGAACAAGGTATTGGGATACCGACGATCGAGTCTCGGGCAAGTAGCGTATCGATTGACAAAGGGAATTGTATACGGGGTTTGATCGAATCCTCGACATCGTGGTTCAACCGATGCAATCATCATGGAACATGTGGGAGCCAACATGGGTATCCAGATCCCGCTGTTGGTTATTGACCGGAGAGTCGTCTCGGTCATGTCTGCATGTCTCCCGAACCCGTAGGGTCTACACACTTAAGGTTCGGTGACGCTAGGGTTGTATGAATATGAGTACGCAGCATACCGAATGTTGTTCAGAGTCCCGGATGAGATCCTGGACGTCACGAGGAGTTTCGGAATGGTCCGGAGGTAAATAATAACATATAGGAAGTGGTATTTCGGCCATCGGGAAAGTTTCGGGGTCACCCGGTATTGTACCGGGACCACCGGAAGGGTCCCGGGGGTCCATCGGGTGGGGCCACCCATCCCGGAGGGCCCCATGGGCTGACGTGGGTGGGGAGCCAGCCCATAGTGGGCTGGTGCGCCCCCCTAGTCCCACCCCCTGCGCCTAGGGTTGAAACCCTAGGGTGGGGAGGGCGCACCACATGCCTTGGGGGGCACTCCACCCCCCCTGGCCGCCGCCCCCTTGGGAGATTGGATCTCCCAGGGCCGGCGCCCCCCCTGGGGGCCTATATAAAGGAGGGCATGGGGGAGGGCAGCCGCACCCTGTGCATTGGCGCCTCCCTCCCCCTGATACACCTCGTCCTCCTCCCGAAGCAGCTTGGCGAAGCCCTGCCGGAGTTCTGCTGCATCCACCACCACGCCGTCGTGCTGCTGGATCATCATCAACCTCTCCTTCCCCCTTGCTGGATCAAGAAGGAGGAGACGTCTCCCGTCCCATACGTGTGTTGAACGTGGAGGTGCTGTCCCTTCAGCACTTGGTCATCGGTGATCTGAATCACGGCGAGTACGACTCCATCATCACCATCCCCTTGAACGCTTCCGCACTCGATCTACAAGTGGTATGTAGATGCAATCTCTCTCCCATGACTCGTTGCTTAGATGAACTCATAGATGGATCTTGGTGAAACCGTAGGAAATTTTTTAATTTTTCTGCAACGTTCCCCAACAGTGGCATCATGAGCTAGGTCTATGCTAGTCCTCTATTGCACGAGTAGAACACAATTTTGTTGTGGGCGTGGATCTTGTCAACTTGCTTGCCACTACTAGTCTTTTCTTGCTTTAGCGGTATTGTGGGATGAAGTGGCCCGGACCAACCTTACACGTACGCTTACGTGAGACCGGTTCCATTGACTGACATGCACTAGTTGCATAAGGTGGCTGGCGGGTGTCTGTCTCTCCCACTTTAGTTGGAGCGGATTCGATGAAAAGGGTCCTTATGAAGGGTAAATAGAAGTTGACAAAATCACGTTGTGGTTATTCGTAGGTAAGAAAACGTTCTTGCTAGAACCCAATTGCAGCCACGTAAAAGATGCAACAACAATTAGAGGACGTCTAACTTGTTTTTGCAGCAATTGTCATGTGATGTGATATGGCCAGAAGTTGTGATGAATGATGAATGATATATTGTGATGTATGAGATCATGTTCTTGTAATAGGAATCACGACTTGCATGTCGATGAGTATGACAACCGGCAGGAGCCATAGGAGTTGTCTTTATTTTTTGTATGACCTGCGTGTCATTGAAGAACGCCATGTAAATTACTTTACTTTATTGCTAAACGCGTTAGCCATAGAAGTAGAAGTAGTCGTTGGCATGACAACTTGATGAAGACACGATGATGGAGATCATGGTGTCATGTCGGTGACAAGATGATCATGGAGCCCCGAAGATGGAGATCAATGGAGCTAGATGATATTGGCCATATCATGTCACTACTATATAATTGCATGTGATGTTTATTATGTTTATGCATCTTGTTTACTTAGAACAACGGTAGTAAATAAGATGATCCCTTACAACAATTTCAAGAAGTGTTCTCCCCTAACTGTGCACCGTTGCTAAAGTTCGTCGTTTCGAAGCACCACGTGATGATCGGGTGTGATAGATCCTTACGTTCACATACAACGGGTGTAAGACAGTTTTACACATGCAAAACACTTAGGGTTAACTTGACGAGCCTAGCATGTACAGACATGGCCTCGGGACACAGAGACCGAAAGGTCGAACACGAGTCGTATGGAAGATACGATCAACATTAAGATGTTCACCGACGATGACTAGTCCGTCTCACGTGATGATCGGACACGGCCTAGTCGACTCGGATCGTGTAACACTTAGATGACTAGAGGGATGTCTAATCTGAGTGGGAGTTCATTGAATAATTTGATTAGATGAACTTAATTATCATGAACTTAGCCTAAAACCTTTGCAAATATGTCTTGTAGATCAAATGGCCAACGCTCATGTCAACATGAACTTCAACGCGTTCCTAGAGAAAACCAAGCTGAAAGATGATGGCAGCAACTATACGGACTGGGTCCGGAACCTGAGGATCATCCTCATAGCTGCCAGGAAACAATATGTCCTAGAAGGACCGCTAGGTGACGCTCCCGTCCCAGAGAACCAAGACGTTATGAACGCTTGGCAGTCTCGTGCTGATGATTACTCCCTCGTTCAGTGCGGCATGCTTTACAGCTTAGAACCGGAGCTCCAAAAGCGTTTTGAGCATCACGGAGCATATGAGATGTTCGAAGGGCTGAAACTAGTTTTCCAAGCTCATGCCCGGGTCGAGAGATATGATGTCTCCGACAAGATCTATAGTTGTAAGATGGAGGAAAACAGTTCTGTCAGTGAGCACATACTCAAAATGTCTGGGTTGCACAACCGCCTAACTTAGCTGAACATTAACCTCCCTGATGAGGCGGTCATTGACAGAATCCTCCAATCGCTCCCACCAAGCTACAAGAGCTTTGTGATGAACCACAATATGCAGGGGATGGTGATGACCATTCCTGAAGTATTTTCAATGCTGAAGACAGCAGAGGTTGAGATCAAGAAAGAACATCAAGTGTTGATGGTCAATAAGACCACTAAGTTCAAGAAGGGTAAGGGCAAGAAGAACTTCAAGAAGGACGGCAAGGATGTTGCCGCGCCCGGTAAGCCAGTTACCGGAAAGAAGTCAAAGAATGGACCCAAGCCTGAGAGTGAGTGCTTTTATTGCAAGGGGAAGGGTCACTGGAAGCGGAACTGCCCCAAATACTTAGCGGATAAGAAGGCCGGCAACACCAAAGGTATATTTGATATACATGTAATTGATGTGTACCTTACCAGTACTCGTAGTAACTCCTGGGTATTTGATACCGGTGCCGTTGCTCATATTTGTAACTCACAGCAGGAGCTGCGGAATAAACGGAGACTGGCGAAGGACGAGGTGACGATGGGCGTCGGGAATGGTTCCAGAGTCGATGTGATCGCCGTCGGCACGCTGCCTCTACATTTACCTACGGGATTAGTTTTGAACCTTAATAATTGTTATTTAGTGCCAAGTTTGAGCATGAACATTGTATCAGGATCTCGTTTAATACAAGATGCTACTCACTTAAATCCGAGAATAATGGTTGTTCTATTTATATGAGAGATATGTTTTATGGTCATGCTCCGATGGTCAATGGTTTATTCTTAATGAATCTCGAGCGTAATATTACACATATTCATAGTGTGAATGCCAAAAGATGTAAAGTTGATAACGATAGTCCCACATACTTGTGGCACTGCCGCCTTGGTCACATTGGTGTCAAGCGCATGAAGAAGCTCCATGCTGATGGACTTTTAGAATCTCTCGATTATGAATCATTTGACACATGCGAACCATGCCTCATGGGCAAAATGACCAAGACTCCGTTCTCCGGAACAATGGAGCAAGCAACCAACTTGTTGGAAATCATACATACCGATGTGTGCGGTCCAATGAGCGTTGAGGCTCACGGAGGATATCGTTATGTTCTCACTCTCACTGATGACTTGAGTAGATATGGGTATGTCTACTTAATGAAACACAAGTCTGAGACCTTTGAAAAGTTCAAGGAATTTCAGAATGAGGTAGAGAATCAACGTGACCGAAAGATAAAGTTCCTACGATCAGATCATGGAGGAGAATACTTAAGTCACGAATTTGGTACACACTTAAGGAAATGTGGAATCGTTTCACAACTCATGCCGCCTGGAACACCTCAGCGTAATGGTGTGTCCGAACGTCGTAATCGCACTCTATTGGATATGGTGCGGTCTATGATGTCTCTTGCCTATTTACCGCTATTATTTTGGGGATACGCTCTAGAGACAGCTACATTCACTTTAAATAGGGCACCGTCTAAATCCGTTGAGACGACACCGTATGAATTATGGTTTGGGAAGAAACCTAAGCTGTCATTTCTAAAAGTTTGGGGATGCGATGCTTATGTCAAGAAACTTCAACCTGAAAAGCTCGAACCCAAGTTGGAAAATGCGTCTTCATAGGATACCCTAAGGAAACTGTTGGGTATACCTTCTACTTAAGATCCGAGGGCAAGATCTTTGTTGCCAAGAACGGATGCTTTCTGGAAAAAGAGTTTCTCTCGAAAGAAGTAAGTGGGAGGAAAGTAGAACTAGATGAAGTACTACCTCTCGAACGGGAAAGTAGTGCAGCTCAGGAAAATGTTCCTGTGATGCCTACACCAACTGAAGAGGAAAATAATGATGATGATCAAGGTACTTCGGATCAAGTTGCTACTGAACTTCGTAGGTCCACAAGGACACGTTCCGCACCAGAGTGGTACGGCAACCCTGTCCTGGAAATCATGTTGTTAGACAACGGTGAACCTTCGAACTATAAAGAAGCGATGGTGGGCCCAGATTCCAACAAATGGCTTGAAGCCATGAAATCCGAGATAGAATCCATGTATGAAAACAAATTATGGACTTTGACAGACTTGCCCGATGATCGGCGAGCGATAGAAAACAAATGGATCTTTAAGAAGAAGACGGACGCGGATGGAAATGTTACCATCTATAAAGCTCGACTTGTCGCTAAGGGTTATCGACAAGTTCAAGGGATTGACTACGACGAGACATTTTCTCCCGTAGCGAAGCTGAAGTCCATCCGAATCATGTTAGAAATTGCCGCATACTATGATTATGAGATATGGCAGATGGACGTCAAAACGACATTCCTTAACGGACATCTTAAGGAAGAGCTGTATATGATGCAGCCGGAAGGTTTTGTCGATCCTAAGAACGCTAACAAAGTATGCAAGCTCCAGTGATCCATTTATGGACTGGTGCAAGCATCTCGGAGTTGGAACATTCGCTTTGATGAGATGATCAAAGCGTTTGGGTTTATGCAGACTTATGGAGAAGCCTGCGTTTACAAGAAAGTGAGTGGGAGCTCTGTAGCATTTCTCATATTATATGTAGATGACATACTCTTGATGGGAAATGATATAGAACTTCTGGACCGCATTAAGGCCTACTTGAATAAGTGTTTTTCAATGAATGACCTTGGAGAAGCTGCTTATATATTAGGCATCAAGATCTATAGAGATAGATCGAGATGCCTCATAGGTCTTTCACAAAGCACATACCTTGATAAGATTTTGAAGAAGTTCAAAATGGATCAGTCCAAGAAGGGGTTCTTGCCTGTGTTGCAATGTGTGAGATTGAGCTCGGCTCAGTCCCCGACCATGGCAAAAGATAAAGAAGAGATGAGTGTCATCCCCTATGCTTCAGCCATAGGATCTATTATGTATGCCATGCTGTGTACCAGACTTGATGTAAACCTTGCCGTAAGTTTGGTAGGAAGGTACCAAAGTAATCCCGGCAAGGAACACTGGACAGCGGTCAAGAATATCCTGAAGTACCTGAAAAGGACAAAGGACATGTTTCTCGTTTATGGAGGTGACGAAGAGCTCGTCGTAAAGGGTTACGTCGATGCTAGCTTCGACACAGATCTAGATGACTCTAAGTCACAAACCGGATACGTGTATATGTTGAATGGTGGAGCAGTAAGCTGGTGCAGCTGCAAGCAGAGCATCGTGGCGGGATCTACATGTGAAGCGGAGTACATGGCAGCCTCAGAGGCAGCGCATGAAGCATTTTGGGTGAAGGAGTTCATCACCGACCTAGGAGTCATACCCAATGCGTCAGGGCCGATCAAACTCTTCTGTGACAACACTGGAGCTATTGCCCTTGCCAAGGAGCCCAGGTTTCACAAGAAGACCAGGCACATCAAGCATCGCTTCAACTCCATCCGTGAAAATGTTCAAGATGGAGACATAGATATTTGCAAAGTACATACGGATCTGAATGTCGCAGATCCATTGACTAAACCTCTCTCGCGAGCAAAACATGATCAACACCAGAACTCTATGGGTGTTCGATTCATCACAATGTAACTAGATTATTGACTCTAGTGCAAGTGGGAGACTGTTGGAAATATGCCCTAGAGGCAATAATAAAAGTATTATTATATTTCCTTGTTCATGATAATTGTCTTTTATTCATGCTATAACTGTATTATCCGGAAATCGTAATACACGTGTGAATACATAGACCACAATGTGTCCCTAGTGAGCCTCTAGTTGACTAGCTCGTTGATCAACAGATAGTCATGGTTTCTTGGCTATGGACATTGGATGTCGTTGATAACGGGATCACATCATTAGGAGAATGATGTCATGGACAAGACCCAATCCTAAGCATAGCACAAGATCGTGTAGTTAGTTTGCTAGAGCTTTTCCAATGTCAAGTATCTCTTCCTTAGACCATGAGATCTTGTAACTCCCGGATACCGTAGGAGTGCTTTGGGTGTATCAAACGTCACAACGTAACTGGGTGACTATAAAGGTGCACTACAGGTATCTCCGAAAGTGTCTGTTGGGTTGACGCGGTCGAGACTGGGATTTGTCACTCCCTATGACGGAGAGGTATCTCTGGGCCCACTCGGTAATGCATCATCATAACGAGCTCAAAGTGACCAAGTGGTTGGTCACGGGATCATGCATTACGGTACGAGTAAAGTGACTTGCCGGTAACGAGACTGAACAAGGTATTGGGATACCGACGATCGAGTCTCGGGCAAGCAACGTACCGATTGACAAAGGGAATTATATACGGGGTTTGATCGAATCCTCGACATCGTGGTTCAACCGATGAAATCATCGTGGAACATGTGGGAGCCAACATGGGTATCCAGATCCCGCTGTTGGTTATTGACCGGAGAGTCGTCTCGGTCATGTCTGCATGTCTCCCGAACCCGTAGGGTCTACATGATGGAGTCATATACCTAGGGTAGGGTCATAGACCTGATATAGATACCCTACCCAAGGACACCCTTAGAAAAGATCACCTTCCAGTCGACCTACGAGGAATCCACTCGACTGACTTGAAGGACTCGACCATGAAGACTCACTCGACCACCAGAAGGTCAAGAAGCACTCTGTACTGCAATGGTCTGTAATTAAATAGACTTTATGGTAGTTAAGACGCTTTATGTGGGGCGTTACCAGTAACGCCCCAGACTTAATGTACTTTAAACCCTTCATTACGTGGGCTGGCAGGGGTCCTGGCGCACTCTATATAAGCCACCCCCCTCCACAGGCAGAAGGGTTCGCACACCTGTACTTCGTATACACATAATCCACTCGACGGCCCCCGGGCTCCGAGACGTAGGGCTTTAATTCCTCCGAGAAGGGCCTCAACTCGTACATCTCTTGTGTTTACAACCTCTCCATAGCTAGGACCTTGCCTCTCCATACCTACCCCCCACTTTACTGTCAGACTTAGAACCACGACAGTTGGCGCCCACCGTGGGGCCGGTGTTTTAGCGATTTTCTGGAGAAGTTGCGATTCTTCCGAGTACTTTCATCATGGTTGCTACTGGAGTTTTGGTCGAGGGCCGCGAGATCCGTCTTGGCGGTCTCATCTTCATCGCCGATGACTCCGCATGGCTCCAGGAGGCTCCACTCGACGTTAATGCGCTCCCCGTCCGCGGTGCGACGCACTTTCGCGCATGTGTCCGCGGCGTTCTGCTGCGACAACCATCGACCCCGTATCGGTCGACTCCCCTATCGGCTACCCACCCGGTCTCCCACCAGCGCAAGCGCTCTGGTCGGTCGAGGCTTCAGCGGTGGATGAAGCACGCGGTGGCTCGCCAGACGACCACCACTCAAGTTGCGGCAGTCGAGCCCGACGAATCCCTTTACGGCATGTTCGATCTGTCGACTGGCTCCGTAGAGACTACATCCGAGTGCGATAGCAGTGATCCGGTGGCGGAAATCTTGATGGTCAACGGGCCTCGCAGTCCTCCTGGCTTCGCCCTTGAGGGCGGGGCAGGCGGTGGAGGCGACCCAGTACGGGACCACGAAGAGTATCAGCCCGAACCACTCGACTCTCTGCAGAGGGAAGAGCTCCGCCGCAGGAACATGGATGCCCTGCATACTCCCATCGCGGGAGAAACCCCTGAGGCTCGCGCTTTGGAGGATGCGCGTTTGGCCAACTTGGCTGAACGCGCTCGCTTGGAAAATCTTCAGCGAGCACTCGACGAGCGCGCGCGGCAATGAGCACCCGACGCCAATCGACGTCAGCTCTTCCCGCCGACTCAGGTATATCGAACCCCAATTCAGAATTTAGCAGCTGCAACCCGTATAGCAGAGTCCATCCAGCCCTCTCAGTCGGAAGCTGGCAGAGGCTTGATGCAGATCAGGGATTTGCTCCGGGCAGCAGGAGACCAGAATTCAGCCGTGTCGCAGTCGCGTAACAGAATTCACAGTCGATCCGTCGCTGCGAATACGGTTCAGTCGGCTCATAGTCCCAGATCGCCTCCGCGGCGTGAAGGACGCGAGAATCGGCGAGACCAGTACATAGACCGACACGATCGTGATGACAGGCGTCGAGTGCCCACTTCCCCCCCCCCCCCCCCCCGAGGGGTGGGTCTTATGCTCCTCGGCAGCAAGATGACAGGCGTCAACTCAGTGTGGGGCGAAGAGCTCCAGTCGACCCCCGAGAACCAGGCTTTGACGCGCGATCCATTTTCGTGCAAGGCTTGGTCGACAAAAACAGAGCCCATCGGGGCGGGCCCGACAGAGATGCGCCCACAAGCAGTCGAGTGCATGTTTCTGGTCCAGAATGTTTCAGCAGGGCTATCAGAGCCGCAGTGATTCCCCCCAATTTCAGGTTGGCAACAGGAGTCAGCAAGTTCACTGGTGAGTCTAAGCCTGAAACTTGGCTCGAGGACTACCGAGTGGCCGTTCAGATTGGTGGTGGGATTGACGAGGTGGCCATGAAGCATTTGCCCCTCATGTTGGAAGGTTCTGCTAGAGCGTGGTTGAATCAGTTACCTCCTAGCAGCATTTACACTTGGGAAGATCTGTCCCGAGTGTCCGTCAGAACATTTGAAGGGACTTGCAAGCGACCAGCTGGATTGACAGAGCTGCAAGCCTGCGTGCAGAAGACGAATGAGACTCTCAGAGAGTATATTCAGAGATGGATCACTTTGCACCATACCGTGGAGAACGTGTCTGACCATCAGGCAGTTTGCGCCTTCAAGGATGGTGTCAAGAACAGAGAATTCAGTTTGAAATTTGGTCGAACCGAAGACATGACCCTGAGTCGGATGATGGAGATTGCTACCAAGTATGCCAACGGCGAAGAGGAAGACCAACTCCGAAGCGGCAAGTACAAGCCAAGTCAGTCGAAGAAGGGAAACACCAGTCGGAAACAGAAGCGGAAGGCTGAACCAGCAGCTCCTGGAGAGGCTCTGGCCGTGACTCAGGGAAAGTTTAAAGGGAAACCAAAAGGATCCTGGAACCCTAAGAAGGTGAAGGATAAAGAAGGGAACGACGTGATGGATATGCTGTGTCACATCCACACGAAGAAAGATGAAGAGGGAAATATCATTTACCCAAAGCATACCACTCGTCAATGTCGACTCCTGATCCAGCAGTTTCAAGGAAAACAGTCTAAGGACAAGGAAAAGGAGTCGGACAAGGCCGAAGACAAGGAGGACAGTGAGGGAGGATATCTGCATGTCAACTCCACTCTGATGATCTTCGCGGATGTGGAGAGCAAGAGTCGACTGATGGTCATTAACCATGAGGTGAACATGGTTGCCCCAGCAAAACCAAGTTATCTGAGATGGTCCCAAACACTCATCACATTCGACCAGTCTGATCACCCGACTCATATCGCCACCCCCGGGAGGCAAGCGTTGGTGGTCGACCCAATTGTCGAAGGCACTCGACTAACGAAAGTGCTGATGGACGGTGGTAGTGGACTGAACTTGTTGTATGCAGACACACTGAAAGGAATGGGCATTCCGATGTCCCGACTGAGCACCAGTAACATGAGCTTTCATGGAGTTATACCAGGAAAGAAGGCCGAGTCACTCGGCCAAATAGCTCTGGAGGTGGTGTTTGGTGATTCAAAACATTTTCGCAAGGAAAAGTTGACGTTTGAAGTCGTGGATTTTCAGAGCGCGTATCACGCCATTCTGGGGAGACCAGCTTACGCACGGTTCATGGCTCGACCATGTTACGTGTACCTCAAACTGAAGATGCCCGGCCCCAAAGGAGTGATCACTATCACCGGTGATCAGAAGAAGGCAGAAGAGTGTTTTCAGAAGGGCTCAAAGATTGTCGATTCCCAGGTGACATCGGTCGAGTTTGAAGAATACAAGCAAAACGCAGATCCGAGTGATTTGCTGCGATCCAAGAAGCCCGCCACAGAATTTGCATTTCAGTCGTCCGATGAGACGAAGCCTGTCCACATTCACCCGACCGACCCCAATGCAGCCCCGACCCACATCTCCACAACACTCGACCCAAAATAGGAAGAAGCGCTCATCCAGTTCCTCCGTGAGAATTGGGACATTTTTGCATGGAAGCCAGCTGACATGCCAGGTGTTCCCAGGCGACTGGCTGAGCATCGCCTTAGGGTCGACTCATCAGCAAAACCAGTTAAAGAGCATCTTCGGCGGTCCGCCGTCCAGAAGAGAAAGGCTATTGGTGAGGAAGTGGCTCGACTATTGGCGGCAGGATTTATCTGAGAGATATACCACTCCGAGTGGCTCGCTAATGTCGTCATGGTTCCTAAGAAGGACAAATCACTCCGAATGTGCATTGATTTCAAGCACATAAATCGGGCCTGCCCGAAAGATCATTTTCCTCTCCCTCGCATTGATCAAATTGTTGACTCGACCGCGGGATGCGAGAGATTATCTTTTCTAGACGCCTATTGCGGGTACCATCAGATCCGTCTGTACGGACCCGATGAGATAAAAACAGCTTTCATCACTCCATTCGGGTGCTTCTGCTATATCACCATGCCATTCGGTCTCAAGAATGCCGGAGCCATATTTATGCGAATGATTCAGAAGTGTTTACTCACTCAAATCAGTCAGAATGTGGAAGCGTATATGGATGATATCGTGGTCAAGTCACGAAAAGGTTCCGACCTGCTCGCTGACCTCGCCGAAACATTTGCCAACCTTAGAAGGTATGATATCAAGCTCAATCCATCAAAGTGCACATTCGGAGTTCCTGGTGGCAAGTTACTCGGTTTTCTCGTTTCTGAGCGAGGGATCGACGCTAATCCAGAGAAGATCGGCACCATTCTCCGAATCAAACGCCCTGTGCGAGTGCACGATGTCCAGAAGCTTACTGGATGCTTGGCCGCATTAAGTCGATTCATCTCACGACTCGGTGAAAAGGCATTGCCTCTTTACCGACTGATGAAGAAGGCAGACAAGTTCGAAGGCAGACAAGTTTGCCGAGCTAAAAGCTCTGCTCTCCACCCAGCCGGTGCTTGCCGCTCCAATCAGCAAAGAGCCTCTGTTGCTTTATATCGCAACCACAGGAGTCGTCAGTACAGTACTTACGGTCGAGCGGAAAGAAGAAGGGAAAGCCTTCAAAGTTCAGCGCCCAGTGTATTATTTGTCTGAAGTTTTGACCCCGTCCAAGCAGAGATACCCTCATTATCAGAAGCTTGTGTATGGGATATACATGACCACGAAGAAGGTTGCTCATTATTTCTCTGATCATTCCATCACAGTCGTTAGCGACGCTCCACTTTCAGAGATTCTGCACAATAGAGATGCAACTGGTCGAGTGGCGAAATGGGCGATTGACCTTCTTCCCCTTGATATCAAGTTTGAGGCAAAGAAAGCCATTAAGTCCCAGGCAATAGCGGATTTCCTCGCCGAGTGGATTGAACAACAGCAGCCGACTAAAGTTCACTCGGAGCATTGGACCATGTTTTTTGATGGCTCTAAGATGCTGAATGGTTCTGGTGCTGGGGTGGTCTTGGTTTCCCCCAGAGGAGATAAGCTCAGATATGTGCTCCAGATTCACTTTGATTCCTCCAACAACGAGGCAGAGTACGAGGCCCTTCTATATGGGTTGCGCATGGCCATTTCACTCGCGTCCATCGCCTTATGGTTTATGGCGACTCAGATCTAGTGGTCAACCAAGTGATGAAGGAGTGGGACGTAAGAAGCCTAGCCATGACTGGATACTGCAATGCAGTGAGGAAGCTGGAAAAGAAGTTTGAGGGGTTAGAGCTCCATCACATACCCCGACTGAAAAATCAAGCAGCTGATGATCTGGCAAAGATAGGTTCCAAGAGAGAAGCCATTCCGAGTGGTGTGTTCTTGGAGCATATACACACTCCTTCAGTCAAAGAAGATCCTTTCACCGAAGAAGCTCCACAGCCCAAGAGTGCCATAGATCCGACTGAGGTTGAGGTCCCAGCAGTGGTCGACTTGGTCATGGAGGTCTTAGTGGTCATTCCCGACTGGACAGTTCCATATATCGCATATATCCTGAGAAAAGAGCTCCCAGAGGATGAGGAAGAGGCTCGACAGATCATCCGTCGATCCAAAGCCTTTACCGTAATCAAAGGACAGTTATACAGGGAGAGCGCGACTGGAGTTGGTCAGAAATGCATAATGCCAGAAGAAGGTCGAATCATCCTTGATGATATCCACTCGGGGACCTGTGGTCATCATGCGTCCTCTCGGACCATCATGGCCAAAGCATACCGAGCCGGATTTTACTGGCCAAAGGCGAATGAGATGGCAAAGGAAATAGTGGACAAGTGCGAAGGATGTCAGTTCTACTCAAATATGTCACACAAGCCTGCGTCAGCTCTGAAGACCATTCCACTCGTCTGGGCTTTCACAGTATGGGGGTTGGACATGGTCGGTCCCTTGAGAACAGGTCGAAGTGGTTTCACGCATGTACTGGTGGCAGTCGACAAGTTCACCAAGTGGATTGAAGCTAAGCCTATCAAGAACCTTGACGCCTGTACTGCTGTTAGCTTCATCAGGGAACTGATATTCAGATATGGAGTCCCGCACAGCATCATTACAGATAATGGGTCGAACTTTGACTCGGAGGAATTCAGGGATTTCTGCAACTCTCAAGGCACATGAGTCGACTACGCTTCAGTCGCCCATCCGCAGTCGAATGGACAAGCAGAGCGAGCCAATGGCCTGATCCTCAAAGGGTTGAAACCCCGACTGATGTGTGATCTCAAGCATGCGGCTGGAGCATGGGTCGACGAACTATGCTTTGGGGACTGCGGACCACGCCTAATCGGTCGACCGGAAGAACTCCATTCTTCTTGGTCTATGGAGCTGAAGCAGTCTTGCCGAGTGATCTTCTTCACAATGCTCCTCGAGTTGAACTCTACAACGAAACAGAAGCTGAACAAGCGCGGCAGGACGCAATCGACCTTTTAGAGGAAGAAAGGGAGATGGCTCTGATCCGATCGACTATCTACCAACAAGATTTGCGTCACTTCCACGCCAGAAATGTGAGAGGTCGAGCCTTCCAAGAAGGAGATCTGGTTCTCCGAGTGGATCAGCAGAAACAACACAAGCTTGCTCCTTCTTGGGAAGGACCCTTCATCGTCACCAAAGTTCTGCCCAACGGGGCATACCGTCTCTACAATGTCAAGCACAATATCGACGAGCCCCGAGCTTGGAACGCGGAACTACTCCGCCCATTTTACACTTAAAGTTTTCACTCGGATGAGTTGTAATAAAATACTTCTGTAGTTCATGGATTACAAAAAATAGTGTCATAATTTCTCCATAATTTTTGTCACTTTTTATTTGTCCAATAAAATTTTCCCCTCAGTGGGTGACTTAGCCGCGAATCCGTTTCGCCTAAGTTTGTAAAAAATCCTTACCGAGTGGTGAGCCAGCCTCCCACTCGGGGGCTTAGCTGCGAATCCGTTTCGCCTAAGTTTCAACAAAATCCTATCGAGTGGTGAACCAGACTCCCACTCGAAGGCTTAGCTGCAGTCCAAGTACTCGCCTAAGTTCAAATAAAATCCTACCGAGTGGTGAGCCAGACTCCCACTCGGAGGCTTAGCTACAGTCCAAGTACTCGCCTAAGTTCAAATAAAATCCTACCGAGTGGTGAACCAGACTCCCACTCGGAGGCTTAGCTGCAGTCCAAGTACTCGCCTAAGTTCCAATAAAATCCTACTGAGTGGTGAGCCAGACTCCCACTCGGAGGCTTAGCTGCAGTCTAAACACTCTCCTAACAACAAATACAGCGTGCGCTCGTAAGGAGGACGAGGTGCAGGTCGACTGCGACCCTCTCCTCTGAGCTACGCCACAAATACAACGTGCGCTCGCAAGGAGGACGTGGTACAGGTCGACTGCGACCCTCTCCTCTGAGCTACGCCACAAGTACAACGTGCGGTCGCAAGGAGGACGAGGTACAGGTCGACTGCGACCCTCTCCTCTGAGCTACGCCACAAGTACAACATGCGGTCATAAGGAGGACGAGGTACAGGTCGACTGCGACCCTCTCCTCTGAGCTCCGCCACAGGTACAATGTGAAAATCCTACCGAGTGAAGAGCGAACCTCTCACTCGGGGGCTTAGCTGCAGCCCAGTGCTCGCCTAAGGTATAAAAACCATACCGAGTGAAGAGCAAACCTCTCACTCGGGGGCTTAGCAGCAGCCCCGTGCTCGCCTAAGGTATAAAAATCCTACCGAGTGAAGAGCAAACCTCTCACTCGGGGGCTTAGCTGCAGCCCAGTGCTCGCCTAAGGTATAAAAACCCTACCAAGTGAAGAGCAAACCTCTCACTCGGGGGCTTAGCTGCAGCCCCGTGCTCGCCTAAGGTATAAAAATCCTACCGAGTGAAGAGCAAACCTCTCACTCGGGGGCTTAGCTGCAGCCCAGTGCTCGCCTAAGGTATAAAAACCCTACCGAGTGAAGAGCAAACCTCTCACTCGGGGGCTTAGCTGCAGCCCCGTGCTCGCCTAAGGTATAAAAATTTTACCGAGTGAAGAGCAAACCTCTCACTCGGGGGGCTTACCTGCAGCCCAGTGCTCGCCTAAGTGAATTAAGGAATAAGTCGACTGCAATAAGCGTCTTGCTTTAAACCTGCAAAAGACATTTCAGGATAAAAACAAGCGTATTCAAACGACGAATCCAAGTTCAGATCGATACCTAAAGGAACCGAAAGTGCTCAGGCACTAAGCTTGTTAAGGTTTATCGGTTACAAAATCACTCAGCATACCGAGGCGTATTTAAAGTGTTGAGCTCAAAGAAGTTTTTTACCCCTCCTGTGGAGGAATGGAAGGCGCAACAAACTCGTCAAGATCAATTCCGTCCGCAATCTGAGTGGCGGTAGCGATGAAGGTCTCCATGAAGGACCTGAAGTTGTACTTCTTGGTGTTGGCCACCCGAAGAGCCGCCAACTTATCTTCTAGCGCATCTTTGCAGTGGACTCGAGCCAGACACAGAGCAACATCTGCGCCACACCTTGCAGAGGACTTTTTCCACTCCTGCACTCGACCAGGAACTGTGTTTAGTCGAGCCATCAGCGACTCGAGGTCATTCTGGAGTGTCTCCCTAGGCCAGAGCATGGTGTCGATGCGAGAAGTGGCGACCTTCAGCCTTGCAAGATAGTCAACGACAGCTGCGACACGAGACTCGAGTCGGAACACATTCATGGCAACTTCATCGTTCACCGGAGAGTTGACGGGATCAAGGTTTGGTTCCAGCCGACTAGTTTCCTCTTCGAAGTTTTGGCAAAATTCTGCAAGGACAATCACCGAGTCAAGGCAATGGTCGAATGAAAAGATCACTGTTGAAAATGATTGTCGAGCGTAAAGGATTACCTTCGAGCATAAGGAACAGCTTCTTGGCAAGTTCACTCAGGAAGGCCTCCAGATCATTTTTCTTCCCAGTCAACTGACTGACCTTGTTGGTCAAGGCAGCTTTGTCAGTTTTCAGTCGACTGACTTCCTTGTTGGCAATCCCAAGAGCAACTTTCAGATTAGTATTTTCTTCTTCGAGCTTGGTGACTGAAGCTAACTTCTCATCAGCAAGCTTGATCTTCTTAGCTAGCTCAAGGTCTTTCTTCTTCTGGGCCTCCTTCACCTTACCTGCAAGTTACAGCAAGATCAGATTTTGAAACAAATGAAGGGAAAAAGCAGTTGTCGAGGTCTCACCAAACATACCTTTGGTCTCCTCTTTTGCCTTCGTCAGATTCTCTTGAACCAGCTTCAGATCCAGCTCGAGCTGAATGTGCTTGTTCTCCAGCTCGGTGTAACGAGCTGCAAGGTCACAGGATTTCTGCGAAGAACCAATCGACAAAATGTCAAGGATAATTCACTTCCGAGTGGATAAGAGAAAATCATGCGTTTCTAAGACTACAGAAGAATGCAAACATTCAACCGTAGTCTCGGGGACTACACCCAGTGGGTGCACTCAGCGTGCCCCAACTAGTTCTATTAAAGACAGAGTGGTCTAGTCGACCCGAAAAAAAAACAAGACGTATTCTTTAGACTGTAATCGACTGCAAGCAGTCGACCACAGTCTCGGGGACTACACCCAGTGGGTGCACTCAGCATGCCCCCGCCGGTTTGGGAAATCCGTTTCGCCTCAGTTGAACGACGGAAGGACTTTATTTATAAAGCCTAAGGCCGACTGCCAGCAGTCGACCTTATCCTTGGACACCCAGTGGGTGCACTCAGCGTGCCCCCACCGGTTTGGGAAATCCGTTTCGCCTCAGTCGAACGACGGAAAGACTTTACTTATAAAGCCTAAGGCCGACTGCCAACAGTCGACCTTAGCCTTGGGGACTACACCCAGCGGGTGCACTCAGCGTGCCCCCGCTAACACGGAGTTTCAATCGACGCACCCAGTGGGTGACTGCTATGGATTCCGGAAAGAAAAGTTTTTTGATAGCATATCCTAACAGAACAAGCGATGGTCGACTGACCTGGACATTGCTTTGAAGGGCAGAGCTAGCGTCGTAAGCTGCTTGACTTGCTTCCCGGATGGCCTTCACCTCGTCGGTGTACTAAAGTAGGGGTACCTTAGTATCCCGAACTTGTGCATGGGCAGTCGCAGCACCCAGCGGCAAGGCTTGCCGGGCGTCCGCCAAGATCCTCTCTAGACCCTATTGATGACATTCAAGAACAAAGTGTTTTAACTAAGAAGACAAGACTCCGGCAAGAGTAGCTCACCGGGAAGGACAAGGCCCCGGCAAGAGGAGCTTGCCGGGAAGGCCAGTCAAGGCACTGCGAAGAACTTGCCACGACGCGCCGCGCGTCCCGACAGGGCCCGATGAGCGGCAAGCTCTCGGGTGCGGCAAGACAACGACCGCGGCAAGGCACTTGCCGCGGCGAAGCCACCACTCTGCGCCCACGCTCCAGCGCATCCGACGACGTGTCGCGCCAAGATCGTTCCTGGCGCACGTGGCGGGCGGCTGTGCAGCCAAGCGGTGCGAGGTGGCAAGTGGAGATGACGAGAAGGCCATCGTGGCGATCGGTGGCGCCCCTAACGGTCGTTTCCTGCACTATTTGGGTGACCAGACGGGCATTAAATGCCCTTGTCCCCTGCCATCAGAGTTAGGTAGGGGGCACTGTAGATAGCGGTTGTACCAACCCCTCTTTTTACTTTTATACCCCTGTCTGCGTTGCCACCTGTCGGTGACCCCTTTAGCCTATAAAAGGAGGCCCATGCGCAACGTAGGGGAGGTTCGACTCATTCGAAACTACAGAACACTCACGCTCTTGAGCAAGAACATAATACCACCACAAAGCAGCAGTAGGAGTTTTATCTCTCCGGAGAGCTCCGAAGCTGGGTAAAATCCCTCGCGTGTTCCGCCTCGATCTGCTCTTCGTGCGCTCTCCACTCCCTTGCCGGACCGAAAGGGGCCCTGCTCCTTAGGTGCTCGTTCCCCACGACATCTTTGGTGCGCCAGGTAGGGGAGCGTCGAGGTTGTGCGAACCTGATCCGGTGTTCGTGCGTGCTACATCAACATCTTCATCGACATGCCATCGAAGAAGAAGACTTCGGAGATGGTTGGTCCGTCCGCGTCGATCCCACCGCCACCGGAGCAAGCGGGCGGTGGGGTGGACGCCGGCGGAGGAACGGGCGCCGACGGGGGAACTCACATCGTCACCAGGTCCAAAGACAAGGCCCCGCAAGCTTCGGCGTCCATACATACACCGCACCCCTCCCAGGAGGTGCGGGATCGACAACGCAATGGTGCTCCTGGCACCGTACTCGCGTTGGAACAAGGCCAAGCTGGTGGATCGCGAGACACTCAAGGCCAACATGCGCGTCAACATGTTGGCACAAGCGCGGTACGGTCGCCTGGACGAGATGTTGCTCCTTCTAACACTGTTAGAAGTGTGAGCATATCCCGCTCCTCGCGTTGTTCGCCACCACCGCCCAAGACTCCAGAGGAAGCGCTGGCCCGATCCCAACAGCTTCTAGATTACCCTCCAGCGCCAGACAAGATCGACGATTGGAGGGCCACCATTCAGAGCCTCATCGGCTTCACCAACGGCGACAAACCCCGGCAACCGAGCACGTCGAAGCCCCGGCAAGACGCCCAGGCGCAAGCCGACGGCGACAAGACCGGTGGGGGTGCCACCACCGTGCACTCCCCGCCCCGAAGGCCAAGATCGCCGACTCGCCGGTCTAACCTCGACACCGACTCCACCGCATCGTCGGACCCGCGAGCTCGTCGCGACCAGCGCCAAGTTCTCCAAGAACGACGACAAGAAGACGCTCGTACTCGGATCGAGCATCGAAGAGAAGCGCGGTGTCAGTCAGACCAGCGCGCTGGGCCCGCTGTCGATATGCATGCGCCAGGGGAACCAGGCGACTTGCCATACGCGGTAGGTTGCCCTGCGTTCACTCGTGAGCTGTGGCAGGTCCAGTGGCCCAGTACCAAGAATTTCAAGCCAGATGTACCCGAGAAGTACGATGGCAGGATACATCCGTCAGAGTTCCTTAGCGTCTACACCATCGCGGTGCAGGCTGCCGGGGGGCGCGACGAGAAGATCCTCGCCAACTACATCCCGCTGGTGCTCAAGCCCAACGTCAGATCTTGGCTCATGCACTTGCCGGACAACTCCATCTCTTCATGGGCGGATCTGTGCCATCAGTTCGTCGGTGCCTTCACAGGCGGCCACAAGCCCCATGGCCAGGAGAGCGATCTTCATCTGCTCGCCCAGAAAGAAGGAGAACCCCTGCGTAAGTACATTCAAAGATTCAGCCAAGTGCAGCGCAACATCCCAGACGTCCACCCTGCCGCGGTTATCAGCGCATTCCATCAGAACGTGCGTAACCGCAGGATGAGGGAGGAGATGGCGATGTGCAAAATCAGAGATGTCAGCGAGCTATATGCTCTGGCCAACAAATGTGCACGTGCTGAGGAGGGGAGGAAACTCCCTGGAGAGAACACAGGAGCAGAAGGATCTGACAGTTAGGATGCCACCCCAGCAAAGAAGAACCGGAGGCGAAATAACAGAAAGAGGAAAGCTAAGGATGTGCTAGTTGTCGAGCAGTCCGGCAACGGAGGTGGCGCCGAGAAGGCCAAAGCTGGCGACTCCGGCGAGGCTGTGGTGGCCGCCGACAAGCAGGACGGCTCCGGCAAGCAGTACTGCAAGATCCACCGCACCAAGGGCCATGATCTCCAGGCTTGCAAGAAGGTTGAGCAGCTTGTTGAGCTACAGAAAGTTGAATATGAGCGCCGCGACAAGGAGAAGGCCCAGGAAGGTGGCGGAGGATCCGGCAAGAAGCGCCCCGGCCGGGGAGGACGCCGTGGCAAGGCCAAGCAGCGGCAAGGAGACAGGCCTCCCCGCGGCCGCGACAAGGACGAAGATGAAGACGAAGATGAAGAGATGGATGAGGATGAGACCGACGAGCAGGAGTTTCAGAAAGCAACAGAGGTTTTGTGCGTCGACGGCGGTGCTTCTCTGCATACTTCACACCGCCAACTCAAACAGTGGGTGCGGGAAGTTAATGCAGCAGAACCATCAGTTGAGTCGCGCAAACCTCTGAAGTGGTCCAGCACGCCCATCATCTTTGATGTTGAGGATCACCCTGATCGCATAACTGCGGTCGGGTGCTTGCCGATGTTGGTTTCGCCAACTATCCGCAACCTCAAGGTCACAAAGATGCTGGTTGACGGTGGGGCCGGCTTGAATCTGATCTCTTCCGCGGTGCTCAAGAAGCTCCAGATCCCCGACAGCGAGCTCGAAGAGACTGGTACCTTCCAAGGAATCAACCCAGGAAGGAGCAAGCCGAAGGGGAAGATCACACTGCCAGTGACATTTGGCAGCGAGCTGAACTTCAGGACAGAGAGAGTCACCTTTGATGTTGCTGATTTCCCATTACCCTATAATGGGATACTCGGCCGTCCAGCGCTTGCCAAGTTCATGGCAGCCTCTCACTACGCCTACAACGTGCTCAAGATGCCCGGTCCGATAAGTGTCATTTCTGTCCCTGGCGACAAGAAAGATGCCCTTATCTGTACCGACAAGATCTACCGGGAAGTAGCAGCCACAGCAGATCGCAAGACACTTGCCGCTGAAGCTCCCGAGGGGAAGAAGAAGACCAAGTCCGGCAAGAGCTCTGATGCCCACTCCGGCAAGCGCACCTCTTTGGAGTGCTGCGCCACCGTCGAGGACGCACCATCGAGCTCCACCGGCAAGTGCAAGAAGGCAAAGACAGCTTCACCAGAGACCAAGAAAGTGGCCGCCAAGGAGGACGGCACCGGTGGTACCTTCACCATCAGTGCCACGCTTGACCCTAAATAGGAAAGCGCGCTTGTTGCTTTCCTGCGGGCGAATGTCGATGTGTTTGTATGGCAACCATCTGACATCCCCGGTGTTCCCAGGAAAGTGATTGAGCACCACCTTGCCGTCTGCCCTCACGCGCGGCCCGTCAAGCAAAGAGTAAGGAAACAAGCAGTGGAGCGACAAGAATTCATCGCAGAAGAGATCAAGAAGTTGGAAGCAGCAGGCCTGGTCAGAGGAGTGCTCCATCCAACGTGGCTGGCCAATCCTGTAGTCATGCGCAAAGCGAATGGGAAATGGAGGCTTTGTATTGACTTCACTGATGTTAATAAAGCTTGTCCCAAGAATCCATTTCCCTTGCCGCGCATAGACCAGATTGTTGACTCCACAGCAGGATGTGATTTGCTTTCATTTCTTGATGCATACTCAGGATATCATCAGATCTTCATGGCAGAAGAGGATGAAGATAAAACCGCATTCATTACTCCATGTGGCACGTACTGTTTTGTACGGATGCCCTTCGGATTGAAGAATGCTGGTTCTACGTTTGC
Organism: Triticum timopheevii; assembly: GCA_963921465.1. Lineage (NCBI taxonomy): Eukaryota > Viridiplantae > Streptophyta > Magnoliopsida > Poales > Poaceae > Triticum > Triticum timopheevii. Next base: position 204,882,389 of record OY997268.1, read on the forward strand.
AAGGGTAGTTCACGAAGCTTTTGAGCCACAGTTGCACAGAAATGTAGAAGCTTACATGGATGACATAGTGGTCAAGAGCAAAGACAGAGCAACTCTGATTCAAGATTTGGACGAGACCTTTGCGAATTTGCGCAAAATCAATCTCAAGTTGAACCCCGAGAAGTGCGTGTTTGGAGTTCCTTCCGGCAAGCTTCTCGGGTTCTTTGTATCCCAGAGGGGGATCGAAGCCAATCCCGACAAGATCAAGGCCATTGAGCAGATCGAAGCACCGAAGCGCGTCAAGGATGTGCGAAGGCTTGCCGGCTGCGTTGCTGCTCTCAGTAGGTTCATCTAAGTCGGCTGAGCGCGCCCTGCCATTTTTCAAAATTTTGAAAAAGGCAGGTCAATGAAATGGACTCCGGAAGCGGAGGCTGCGCTGCAGGACTTGAAGAGATATCTGTCCTCCACTCCAATACTTGTCGCACCTAGGCCACAAGAGAAGTTGCTGCTGTATCTAGCAGCAACCAATCAAGTGGTTAGTGCTGCGTTAGTAGCGAAAAGAGAGGCAGATGATGAGCCAGCGGCCGCGGCAAGCACATCCAGCGACAAGCAGGGGGCTTCCCCGACAAGCTCTGGTCCGACAAGCTCTGGTCCTGACAAGGATGGATCAGTACAGCCACAAGAAGAGAAACAGAAGAAGATGGTGCAGCGCCCAGTTTACTTTGTCAGTTCCCTCCTGCAGGGGGCTAGATCAAGGTACTCTGGTGTGCAAAAATTGCTTTTCGGCCTTCTCATGGCCTCAAGAAAGCTGCGCCATTACTTTCAAGCACATGAGATCATAGTTGTCACTCGCTTTCCATTGAAGAGGATACTGCATAATCCAGAAGCAACAGGCAGGATTGTCGAGTGGGCACTGGAATTGTCAAGCTTTGGCCTCAAGTTTGAGAGTACTTCAACTATCCAGAGCCGAGCATTGGCAGAATTCATAGCGGAATGGACGCCAACACCTGATGAAGAAACTCCAGAGACGAGCATCCCCGTCAAGGAAGCAAACAAGGAATGGGTCATGTACTTTTATGGTGCCTTCTCGCTGCAAGGCGCCGATGCGGGCGTACTACTTGTCGCACCCACCGGAGAGCACCTCAAGTACGTGGTCCAGATGCACTTTCCCAAGGAGCAAGCGACAAACAATACTGCAGAGTATGAAGGCTTGCTTGCCGGACTCAGGATCGCGGCAGACCTTGGGATCAAGAAGCTTATTGTCAGAGGTGACTCGCAGCTTGTCGTCCGCCAAGTTAACAAAGATTATCAGAGTCCGTTGAAGGAAGCCTACATTGATGAAGTGAGAAAACTAGAAGAGCATTTTGACGGCCTACAGATGGAACATGTTCCAAGAGCTCAGAACGACATTGCAGATGGCCTGTCAAAATGCGCCACACTCAAGTTGCCTATGGAACCAGGGATCTTTGTGCTCAAGTTGACTCAACCATCTGTAACACCATCAACTAGACAGAACAAGAAGAGGAAGTTGATTTCTGGTGACTACTTTCCGGCTGAGCTCCCCGAAGCCGCCGCCAAGAAGGTCCCCAAAATCAACACAAAGAGTGCTGAGGAGCAGTCTGCTCCGACAAGCCTTAAGGTTTGTTCCGTTGAAGCAGACGCTCTCGACAAGTTTTGCTCCGGCGAGCTTGCCGGGGAACATCAAGCTCCAGCTGAACCGCGAGTTCTTGCCGTAGAAGCTGATGTTCCCGCAGCAGCATTTGTGCCTTTAGTCCTTGTCGTTGAGCCACAGGCTCCGGCATGGGCGCAGCAGATTGTCCGTTTCCTTCAAACAGGAGAACTTCCCGAAGAGCAAGAAGAAGCGGAGAGAGTAGCCCGGCAATCAAGTATGTACCAGTTTGTCGATGACATACTGTACAGAAGGAGATTCAACGGAGTGAAATTGAAGTGCATTCCCCGGGAAGAAGGATAGGAGCTGTTGGCAGAGATACATGGAGGCATATGTGGTCACCACATTGGCGCAAGAGCACTTACCGTTAAAGCTTTCCGGCAAGGTTTCTTCTGGCCAACAGCCCTCCAGGATGCGACTGCACAAGTAACCAAGTGTGAAGCGTGCCAGTTCCACTCCAAATAGATACATCAACCAGCTCAAGCTCTCCAAACGATCCCTTTATCCTGGCCATTTTCGGTCTGGGGCCTCGACATTCTCGGCCCCTTTCCCCGAGCTGTCGGGGGCTTCGAGTACTTGTACGTGGCGATCGCCAAGCTCACGAAGTGGCCGGAAGTGGAGGCAGTGAGGAAGGTGACAGCACAGTCAGCAGTCAAGTTCTTCAGGTCAATTGTTTGTTGTTTCGGGATCCCTAATAGGATCATCACCGACAATGGCACACAATTCACGAGCCGCACCTTCATGCAGTATGTCCAAGGTCTTGGCGCCAAGATCTGCTTCGCTTCTGTTGCTCACCCGAGAAGCAACGGTGAAGCGGAGAGGGCAAATGTTGAAGTGCTGCGCGGACTCAAGACCAGAACTTTCGACAGGCTGCACAAGTGCGCAAGAAATTGGATCAAAGAGCTGCCGGTGGTTCTTTGGTCGATCAGGACGACGCCAAATCGAGCCACTAGCCAGACACCTTTTGCTCTAGTCTATGGAGCAGAGGCAGTTCTCCCCACAGAACTCGTATACGGATCGCCTCGAGTGCTTGCTTATGATGAGCTTGAGCAAGAGCAGCTGCGGCAAGACGACGCGCTGCTCCTTGAGGAAGATCGTCTTCAGGCTGCTGTACGAGTTGCTCGCTACCAGCAAACTTTGCGCCGCTACCATAGCCGCAAAGTTAATGCCAGAAGTTTCGAGGAAGGCGACCTTGTTCTTCGGTGCGTTCAACCCGCCAAGAATTCCAAAAAGTTGACACCAAAGTGGGAAGGCCCTTATCGGGTGAAACGAGTCACTAGGCCTGGCGCTGTCCGCCTTGAGACCGAAGATGGCTTTCCGGTGAGCAACTCCTGGAACATAGAGCATCTTCGTAAGTTTTACCCCTAAGGCGCGGTTGCCGGAACCTGCTGTTCCGACAACCTCCTTTTGTACAAGCCTTGCCGCTGTTGCATGTAACCCTTTGTACAAAGCCGGGGGCAGATCCCGCGCATAAATAAAAATTTTATGCTCTGCAAAAGTTCATGTGCTTCGCACATCTTGTCAAATTTCATGCATTCTTTCTTTTTTGCATGCTTTATCTGACACTTTGTGCAGCACTTGCCCCGGTAAGCAATAACGAGCCTTAAGGCACCATACCGTTATTTTCTCTTCTTCCTTTTTCTCAAAGAGAAGGTCCCTTCACCCACAAGTTCACCGGGGGGGAGAAGATAAGAAGATAATGGTATGGACTAGGCGTCGTTCAAAGAAGTATGGCCTTGCCGGGACACAGACAACGAAGAGAAAAAGCTAAGTCGCCAAAGTCTGAGCATGATCAGTTTTTAAATTTTAAGTTATCTTCCTTGAATGACCGAGCTTTGTATGGAAAACCTGTGCGCGAAGGAACCTCCTCGTAGCTAGTTGCGCCCTTACTTTGTTTCGAGTCCGCTCAACAACTTAAGTGTGCTGCAACTAGTTGCGGCAAGGTTTCTTGTCGGAGCCGGCACCGCCAGCGAGCTGCTGATGTTCCGCACTCAACACTTGCGGCAAGCGTGCCCGCGCTGGCAAGTTCCCTAAAAAGCGTAGGGTAAAAAAACATACAAAGAAAGGAATCAAGTAAAGGAAATAGCGTAGCAAGCATTGCCCAGAATAAAGTTATATTACAAAGGTAACTTGTTGCGGCACTGACTAAATTGTTTTTCATAACATAAATGGCAGCGGCAAGGAAAGGAGAGAAAGAGCAGCCTAATCCATGCGCTCGTCGTCAATCCTCCTGACCTCATTCACCTTGTCCACAATGGGTGCGACAATGGCTTTGAGCTCTTCAAGATCAGCACCCGCCGGCAGCTTCTTGAGGACGCGGGTGAGGTCGAGGCCCGGATTGCGGAAGAGTATCTTCACCAACACCTTCTCCAAGACCGTGGCACAGATTGCGCGCAACTCGTCAGCCAGCTTCTTTGGGATCCTTTCCCGGAGTTGCAGGAGGGCCGTCGCCACACCCTTGAAGAAAAGAGTAAGCTTGGTGCTGGGCTGGAGGTTCTCGTCGGAGGAGTACCCGAAGCCCGCCAAGTCTAGTTGCGCCAGCTCGTCGTCGATGACTGCAGCAATGTTGACGAGGCCCTCCGTCCAGAGCTCCACCGTAGCCCTGAAGGTGTTTTGAGTCTCGGCGGCCCTCGTTAACAACTCCTCGTTGGCCTTGATCTCTTTCTTCAAATCCTCCTCTCGCTTCTTGGCGCCGCCCAACGTCTCCGACAGCGTGGCCAGCTTCAGCTCCAGATCAGCATTTGAGTCCTTGGCGGCGTTCAGTTCCTTGCCCTTGTCAGCGAGTTGGACTTGTAGATCGCCATGAGCAAGGGCATCCTTCTCGCGTTCGCGCTGGAGTGCGGCAAGCTCCTCATCCTTCCCTTTAGATCAGCCTCCAGCTGCGTCATCTTCACTTCTAATTCCTTCTTCGCGGCCTCGGCAGCTGCGGCAGCGTCCTTCGCTTCCTTGAGCGCCCCGCCAAGTGATTCCTCGCATGCGACAAGCTCCTCCTCGTGGCTGTCCAGATTAACTTTCCGCTATGTCAATTCACCTTCCCTGGTGGACAGCGCTTCAGCGGCAAGCCTCTGTTGCTCCTCAGCTTCTGCCTTCTCGAGGAGGAAAGCCTTCCGCGCCTCGACAAGTTGCGCCCTCTCCTCCGCAATGGACCAGAGGGCCTCTTGGTTGCAGCTCTGGAGCTCCTCCGCATGCTTCTCTATGTCAGCTCCCGCTTGCGCGACAAGCGCTTCCCGGGACTCCAGCTTCGCTTGCCGGGCACGGTAGAGCGACACCAACTTCTGGAGCAGCTGCTCCTCTTCGGATTCGCCACTGCTGCTGCTTGGCGCGTCAACCACCGCCAGCCCAGCGGAGGCGAGTACTTCTCCGTCAAAGGCCTCTCCCTCGACCGGCGCCCTAGAGCTTGACGTCCAGGGGAGCCTGATGAAGATACCTTCGCCGGCCTTCAAGTAGGCGCCGGGCAGGGGCTCTTCGGGGCCTGGCGCTGTGTCAGCGGCAGAGGGCTCAGCGGCCGGAGTAGCGCCTTGCGCTCCTGCGGCCCCCGGGCCGTCAGTACGCTCGCCAGACCCCTCGCCAGCTCCAGCGCCGGCAGCCTTGGCGGCCTCTTCGTCGGCGGGGTCATCAGCGCCGGCCTCCTCTTCAGTAGCATCAGCGTCACCAGTATCGCCGCGCACATCCTCCTCGCTGGTGGCCTCGGTTTCCATTGGCTCCACGGAGGGAGGATCTGAAGGCAGGAAAAGGGGGGAGAAAAATCAAGCAAATATCCAAAAAAAATGACCAGAAGAAGAAGAACCCGAGGGGAAATTTCCGACAAGGAGGGTTACCTGTGCTGGGCTCTGTGACCATGGGCTCCACCACCGAAGGCTCGCTGGTTCCGTCCCTTGCCGGGGACCTCCCCCTTGCCGGAGAGCGCTCCCTTGTCGGAGAATCGCCCCTTGGCGGCGTAGTTGAAGCAGATTGCTCCTCCGGGGCGGCTTCCGGTTGCTCCTGATGGGCCTGTTCTGCTCCTACACAAGCAAGTCAACAATCAAGATATCAACAAGGAAAGGCACCCATGCGCACCCCGCAACAGGAAGTGAACAAGTACTTACGCTGGGGGCTGCGTTGGGGGCTGCTTCGGGGAGAGGTTGCCGGGTCCGTCAGGGTAGTCGCAGATGCATCCTCTGTTGCCATGGTAGGATCGTCCTCGATGACGACCACGGGGACCTTGGCCCTCTTTGCCGCTCTCTCGGCCAGAGTCCTGAGAAGGAACGAGGTTCAGAGGGAAGCAGATCAGATACAAGACAAGAAACAGCAAGAATCGAAGAAACATAAGTACAACAAGAAGAAAGTCTTACTCCTCCTCTTCTTCTTCCTCCTCGTCGGAGCTCAGAGTGGAGAGGTCGAAGTCCGGCACCCTCTCAGCGCGATGAGGCGGAGGAGTAGGCTCCCTTGGACGCTTGGCGCGAGCCGCGGCAGGATCAGGAGTAGCGGCTCGAGAAGATCCCGCTCCAGTTGCCGGTGCGGCATGAGACGCTCCCGCGGCAACGGTGCTTGTCGCGGTAGAGCGTGTCCCGCGGTGCTGCGGCTGTTGACCTGCCCGCTACCCTGCTGTGTCTCCAGTCTTGCGGAGGCGCCTTCTTGGTTGAGCTGGGGGCTGCACTGAGGGCCCCGTCTGCGGCAAGTTGCTCGAAGATGGCTGGCCACTTGCGCCCCCGGCAGGCTCGCTCACTTCGGCTTCGGGCTCCCCCTCGCCAATGACCTCCCCGCCAAGATCCTCCCGGTCGGCAAGGCTTGCCGCCTCGGCCGCCTCCGCCTCCTCCAGCGTAAAACCAAACTCACCCGCAGCGGCTGCTGCTGCCGCCTCTTCCGCCCTGGTGGCGATGTACCGCATCTCGTCATCAGTGGTGTCACGGGTGAGGAGCTTCTGATCGTCGGCACGGACCGCCACCTCCACCAAGTTGTCGAAGAAGTTCTGCACGACGTCGTCGGCGGGCTCCTTCCACGTTGGGATAATCCCATGCGAGTCGCACGCCGGCATCATTGCGCGGATGCGATCAAGCTGGGAGTTATTGCACAACGGCACGACGCCCTGCGGCAGCCTGAACCACTCCGGATGGTTGGAGTCGTCCTTGAACAACTCCTTGAGCATCCCGTCCAACTCCAGAACTGTGAAATTAAAATTGAGGCCTGGATGCAGCCTCATGATATCTGCCGGGCCCCCGAACAGCCAGGCGGGCCTCCTCCTCTCCTGCAGAGGGGCGATGCGGCGGCGAAGGAAGTCCGCGCCAACGGCCCCTACAGTAAGCCCGGCAAGCCTGAGCCGCAGAATCCGCGTAGTGGCGATCTTCAATCTGGCGTCATCCGCCGCCAGGGCGCTCCAGTCGCCGCTGCGCACTACTCGGGCTTGACGCAAGCTGGTGAATGGCTGCGGATCCGTGTCAACAATCCAGCACCACTCCGCCCTCCACTCATCCCACTTGCTGCGGAGCTCGCCCTCCAGATAAACCTCCTTCATGCCGACCCTCGAGATCCAGGCGATCCCGCCAGCTAAGGGCTCTCCCTTCTCGGCCCGGGGCATGAAGTAGTGGCGAAAGAGGGCGACATTTGGGTGGATCCCAACGAAGTTCTCGCAAAGGTGTGCGAAAACCGCCATTGTCAGAACGGCGTTGGGGGTGAAGTCAAGAAGATGAAACCCGTAGGTATTCATGATGTCACAGAAGAAATCGGAAAAAGGTGGGCAAAGCCCGCAATAGAAGAACAGGGGGAAGAAATAGTATCCTCTGGGACACTTTTTCAAAGTAGAAGCTTCGGCGGAGAGTACCTGCGTGCGCGGAAGCGCCCGCGTCTCCGTCGACCAGAAGAGATAGAACTCCTCCCGCAGCGCCTTCGGGGTGAGCTCGGGGGGGGGGGGGGGAGTGCTCGCTCCTTGCGCAGCGCCTCGAGCCGCAGCCCCTCGGCCGATTTCACACTCTTTCCGGTCTTCGGAGCCATGGCGGAAGCGGTGGAAGAGGTTGGCGGCGACGGCGGCGACGGCGGCGGCGAGGCCGGAGCGCTGCTCTCTTTCGGCTTGGGAAGCGGAGGGGAGCGGCGGAGCTTTCTGAGGAAGGAACTGCAAGTGGCGAAGGTGGGGGAACGGCCCCTGTTTCCCCTGCTTATAAAGAGGAGAGGCGAACGTTATGCCTTTCTTGATTAAAGAATTGCCCACGATCTCTCCCACGACGCCGCGTTTGACGCGTGCCGTTACGGGAGGGCGCGGTGGATACGGAGTTAGATTTGGTATGGACCCAGGCCCCGTGTGCCCGTGCCCTGTTTCGGGCCTGGCCCAACAGCGCTCGGCATCGTGTATGGCCCAGGCCCGGGGGCTCCTGTCGGTGTACTAAAGTAGGGGTACCTTAGTATCCCGAACTTGTGCACGGGTAGTCGCAGCACCCAACGACAAGGCTTGCTGGGCGTCCGCCAAGATCCTCCGTAGACCCTATTGATGCCATTCAAGAACAAAGTGTTTTAACTAAGAAGACAAGACTCCGGCAAGAGTAGCTCGCCGGGAAGGACAAGGCCCCGGCAAGAGGAGCTTGCCGGGGAGGCCAGCCAAGGCACTGCGAAGAACTTGCCGCGACGCGCCGCGCGTCCCGGCAGGGCCCGACGAGCGGCAAGCTCTCGGGTGCGGCAAGACAACGACCGCGGCAAGGCGCTTGCCGCGACGAAGCCACCACTCTGCGCCCACGCTCCAGCGCATCCGACGATGTGTCGCCCCAAGATCGTTCCTGGCGCACGTGGCGGGCGGCTGTGCAGCCAAGCGGTGCGAGGTGGCAAGTGGAGATGACGAGAAGGCCATCGTGGCGATCGGTGGCGCCCCTAACGGTCGTTTCCTGCACTGTTTGGGCGACCAGACGGGCATTAAATGCCCTTGTCCCCTGTCGTCAGAGTTAGGTAGGAGGCACTGTAGATAGCGGTTGTACCAACCCCTCTTTTTACTTTTATACCCCTGTCTGCATTGCCACCTGTCGGTGACCCCTTTAGCCTATAAAAGGAGGCCCATGCGCAACGTAGGGAGGTTCGACTCATTCGAAACTACAGAACACTCACGCTCTTGAGCAAGAACATAATACCACCACAAAGCAGCAGTAGGAGTTTTATCTCTCCGGAGAGCTCCGAAGCTGGGTAAAATCCCTCGCGTGCTCCGCATAGATCTGCTCTTCGTGCGCTCTCCGCTCCCTTGCCGGACCGAAAGGGGCCCTGCCCCATAGGTGCTCGTTCCCCACGACACACCTGCTCCATCATGACCCCTGCTTGGCGTATCGCTTCCTTCGCAGCACTGGCTTGGTCCTCTGGGACGTGGTGTGTCGTGAAGAGAGAAGGTTGTGCGGCACTCGACGAAGCGGGATGAGCACTCGTCAACGGCACCGTGAAAGACACGGTGTGTCGAGTGGTGTTCTCCTCCTCCGCGACCATAGTCTCGGGCGCCGTCACATCCTGTGCCACCCTGCCGGCAGACGCTTTCCTGCTCCTCCTGTGCTTCAGTGGTTCTTCATCGTCATCATCATCAGGGAGAGTGATAACGACATTGGATGAGACTGCAGAAAAGAATCAGAATTAGGGATGAAGAGTCAATCGACTAAAAACGGAATTAGGAGTATAGTACCAGGGTTTGAGGTTGCTGCGTCCTCCATCTCGTGGTCATCAGCCCTGGCTGAGGTCTCAGAAGTAGCAGCACAGCAATTCCAAAGAATCAGTCGGCTAACTCAAGTGTCAATCAGAGATAAAGCTCGCACAAAACAAGAAGACTTAAGCAGCATGTTTACCCTGATATGGTGCGGATGGACACCTTCATCTTCGGCAGGAGCTTGGCCGGCTTTGACGGGGCTACCTTGGACTGCTTCGGCGCCTTTTCAGTCGTCACCAGAGAAGTGGTTCGAGGGCGCTTGGTCGACTGCGCGACAGTCACAACCCCCTTGCCACGTTCAGTCACAGGGTCATGGGCAAGCTTCGACCACCTTTCCGAGCGCGGTGGTGCGACCTCCTCCTCCTCCTCTTCTTCGTCCTCCTCATCGTCATCATCATCATCATCATCATCCTCAGCGGCATCCGAGTCCCACTCCTCCTGGCTCTCGCCCCCGCTCGCTTCTCCCTCTTCAGTCGGAGCCTGTGCTCCATTGGGCATCGAGTACAGCTCGGTGAGGGCCTGATAGACATCAAGACAAAGATCAATTGACCAATTTGCGGAGAAAACAGAAATAAATAGGACAAGAATACAATGGAAGGTAGAGCGGACATACCTTGTCTGGAACGCTGTGATGGTCGAGTGGAGGAATCCTTCTGGCTCCACGGGGGTTATCCTTGTTCCCAGTGACCGCGGCCATCCACCTTTCCACCGTGGCATCGTAGACTGCTTCTGGGTGGATCCGAGTCTCGTCTTCAGTTCTGCAGTACAACCACATGCAATGGCTTCGGAACTGAAGAGGCTGGATACGCCGCCTAAGAAAAACCTCCAAGAGGTCCATACCAGTTACTCCATCTCGAACCAACTGAACTACGCGCTCCATCAGCATCTTCACGTCGGCTTTCTCCTCCCGAATCACCTTCAGAGAGGAGGGTTTGTTCACTCGGTCCATGGTAAACTGAGGGAGTCCACTCGACTGCCCCAGCGTCGGCTCGTTCTGGCAATAGAACCAGGTCGACTGCCAGCCTCTGACTGACTCGGGGAACGTCATGGCTGGGAAGGTGCTCTTGTTCCTCATCTGGATCCCCAGACCTCCACACATCTGGACAACTTTGGTTTTATCGTTGCCTGGGCTCGCCTTCTTCACGGTCTGAGAGCGACACGTGAATATGTGCTTGAACAAGCCCCAGTGCGGTCGGCAACCCAGAAAATTCTCACACATGGACACAAACGCGGCAAGATAGGCGATTGAATTCGGGGTGAAGTGGTGGAGTTGCGCTCCAAAGAAGTTCAAGAAACCATGGAAGAAAACACTCGGTGGAAAAGAAAATCTGCGGTCGACGTGGGTAGCCAGAAGCACGCACTCACCCTCTTCCGGCTAGGGCTGCCACTCTTTCCCCGGAAGCCTTGCGGCTCCGTGGGGGATCAGACCGTCGTTGGCCATGTCGAGGAGATCCTTCTCCGTGATGGTCGACCGGATCCGATCTCCCTGGACCCAGCCGTTCGGCAGACGAGATCTAGACGAAGACCCGCCGTGGCTGGTGGTTCTCCCCTTCGCCTTCTCCGTCGCCGACGCCTTCTTCGCGCGTTCCAGCGCCGCCGTCTTCTCCTTCACCATGGCTGCCGGCGAGACGTGCGAGGAAAGGTTGTGCGGAGGCGAGAGCGGGCGCGTTGGGCGGAGACGAGGAGAGCAGAGAGGGAATGCGGAGGCACTGTTCAAAAACCCTCACCGGACGCATTTATAAGATCCCTTCCGAGTGGATGACAGGTGGGCCCGGTCGATCTAATCACATCCCGAAACAGTCGCGCAGACGCGATACGTGGCAAAAAAGGCAGCGCGAGAATTGAGGCGTCTATGCCCTATCCCATCCGAGCGCCGCGGTCCGCCCCGCTTCGCGCGCTTCCCCAAATTTCATATCCCGCAGAATCCGCAAACGGCAGATCGGTCTGTCAGACGCGGGATTTCCTGCGATCCGTCGCTCGGAAATTGTCAAAGTCCAAAAGATCACTCGACAAAAGAAAAGAATGGATTGAGTCGACTAAAGAAAAGTTGCTAAGCTATCGACGAAGAGGTTATTGGTCCAAGACAGCACAGGACCAGCACACAAAAGCCAGTTGGAAAGAATGTCAACTCCTTCCTCACACAAGCCTCAATCCATTCGGGGGCTAATGATGGAGTCATATACCTAGGGTAGGGTCATAGACCTGATCTAGATACCCTACCCAAGGACACCCTTAGAAGAGATCACCTTCCAGTCGACCTACGAGGAATCCACTCGACTGACTTGAAGGACTCGACCATGAAGACTCACTCGACCACCAGAAGGTCAAGAAGCACTCGGTACTGCAACGGTCTGTAATTAAATAGACTTTATGGTAGTTAAGACGCTTTATGTGGGGCGTTACCAGTAACACCCCAGACTTAATGTACTTTAAACCCTTCATTACGTGGGCTGGCAGGGGTCCTGGAGCACTCTATATAAGCCACCCCCCTCCACAGGCAGAAGGGTTCGCACCCCTGTACTTCGTATACACATAATCCACTCGACCGCCCCCGGGCTCCAAGACGTAGGGCTTTTACTTCCTCCGAGAAAGGCCTGAACTCGTACATCTCTTGTGTTTACAACCTCTCCATAGCTAGGACCTTGCCTCTCCATACCTACCCCCCACTCTACTGTCAGACTTAGAACCACAACACTACACACTTAAGGTTCGGTGATGCTAGGGTTGTATGAATATGAGTATGCAGCATACCGAATGTTGTTCGGAGTCCTGGATGAGATCCCGGACATCACGAGGAGTCCCCACTCTACTGCGCCTAGGGTTGAAACCCTAGGGTGGGGAGGGCGCACCACATGCCTTGGGGCACTCCACCCCCTGGCCGCCGCCCCCTTGGGAGATTGGATCTCCCAGGGCCGGCGCCCCCCTAGGGGCCTATATAAAGGAGGGCGGGGGGGAGGGCAGCCGCACCCTGTGCATTGGCGCCTCCCTCCCCCTGCTACACCTTGTCCTCCTCCCGCAGCAGCTTGGCGAAGCCCTGCCGGAGTTCTGCTGCATCCACCACCACGCCGTCGTGCTGCTGGATCATCATCAACCTCTCCTTCCCCCTTGCTGGATCAAGAAGTCGGAGACGTCTCCCGTCCCGTACGTGTGTTGAACGCGGAGGTGTTGTCCGTTCAGCACTTGGTCATCGGTGATCTGAATCACGGCGAGTACGACTCCAACATCACCATCACCTTGAATGCTTCCGCACTCGATCTACAAGTGGTATGTAGATGCAATCTCTCTCCCATGACTCGTTTCTTAGATGAACTCATAGATGGATCTTGGTGAAACCGTAGGAAAATTTTTAATTTTTCTGCAATGTTCCCCAACAATTTCCTCCCCGGCAAATTCCTCAGTGTAGAATTCATAAAAATCGCCTATTCACCCCCCTCTAGTCGATATAACGCACTTTCAATTTCCTTCCCCACCGATTGTTATCCCCCCTTTTTAGGGATCTTGATCTTATCCCTTCGGGATATGATCTTATTCCTTCTAAGGGGGGATCTTGGTGCGCCTTGACCATGGGTGTGGTGCCTTGCCCCCACTACCCACGTTCATGTGGGTCCCCCCATGCAGGTGGGCCCCACTCCGGAACCTTCTAGAACCTTCCTGGTACAATACCGAAAAATCCCGAACATTTTCCGGTGGCCAAAATAGGACTTCCCATATATAAATCTTTACCTCCGGACCATTCCGGAACTCCTAGTGACGTTCGGGATCTCATCCAGGACTCCGAACAACATTTGGTAACTGCACACTAATTCCCATAACAACTCTAGCGTCACCGAACCTTAAGTGTGTTGACCCTACGGGTTCGGGAATCATGCAGACATGACCGAGACAGCTCTCTGGCCAATTACCAACAGCGGGATCTAGATACCCATTTTGGCTCCCACATGTTCCACGATGATCTCATCGGATGAACCACGATGTCAAGGATTCAAGCAATCCCGTATACAATTCCCTTCGTCAATCGGTACGTTACTTGCCCGAGATTCGATCGTCGGTATCCCAATACCTCATTCAATATTGTTACCGGCAAGTCACTTTACTCGTTCCGTAATGCATGATCCCATGACTAACTACTTAGTCACATTGAGCTCATTATGATGATGCATTACCGAGTGGGCCCAGAGATACTTCTCCGTCACATGGAGTGACAAATCCCAGTCTTGATTCATGCCAACCCAACAGACACTTTTGGAGATATCCGTAGTGCACCTTTATAGCCACCCAGTTACGTTGTGACGTTTGGCACACCCAAAGCATTCCTACGGTATCCGGGAGTTGCACAATCTCATGGTCTAAGGAAATGATACTTGACATTAGAAAGGCTTTTAGCAAACGAACTACACGATCTTGTGCTATGCTTAGGATTGGGTCTTGTCCATCACATCATTCTCCTAATGATGTGATCCTGTTATCAATGACATCCAATGTCCATGGTCAGGAAACCATAACCATCTATTGATCAACGAGCTAGTCAACTAGAGGCTCACTAGGGACATGTTGTGGTCTAGGTATTCACACATGTATTATGGTTTCCAGTTAATACAATTATAGCATGAACAATCGACAATTATCATGAACAAGGAAATATAATAATAACCATTTTATTATTGCCTCTAGGGCATATTTCCAACAGTCTCCCACTTGCACTAGAGTCAATAATCTAGTTCACATCACTATGTGATCGTAATGAATCCAACACCCATGGGCTTTGATCATATCTCGCTTGTGAGAGAGGTTATTAGTCAATGGGTCTGAACCTTTCAGATCCATGTGTGCTTTACAAATCTCTACGTCATCTTGTAGATGTAGCTACCACTCACTATTTGGAACTATTCCAAATAACTGTTCTACTATATGAATCCGGTTTACTATTCAGAGTCATCCAGATTAGTGTCAAAGTTTGCATCGACGTAACCCTTTATGACGAACTATTTTACGACCTCCATAATCGAGAAAAATTCCTTAGTCCACTAGTGACTAAGGATAACTTTGACCGCTGTCCTGTGATCCATTTCTGGATCACTCTTGTACCCCTTCACTGATTCATGGCAAGGCACACTTCAGGTGCAGTACACAACATAGCATACTGTAGAGCCTACGTCTAAAGCATAGGGGACGACCTTCGTCCTTTCTCTCTCTTCAGCCGTGGTTAGGTCTTGACTCAATACTCACACCTTATAACACAGCCAAGAACTCCTTCTTTGCCAATCTATTTTGAACTCCTTCAAAATCTTGTCACGGTGCATATTCATTTGAAAGTACTATCAAGCGATTTTTGATCTATCCTTATAGATCTTGATGCTCAATGTTCAAGTATCTTAATCCAGGTTTTCCATTGAAAAACAATTTTCAAATAACCCTATATGCTTTCCAGAAATTCTACATCATTTTTGATAAACAATATGTCAACAACATATACTCATCAGAAATGCTATAGTGCTCCCACTCACTTTGGAAATACAAGTTTCCAATAAACTTCGTATAAACCCAAAATCTTTGATCATCTCATCAAAGCATATATTCCAACTCCGAGATGCTTACTCTAGTCCTTAGAAGGATTGCTGGAGCTCTGCATACTTGTTAGCATCTTTTAGGATTGACAAAACCTTCTGGTTGTATCACATACAACCTTTCCTTAAGAAAATCGTTGAGGAAACAATGTTTGACATCCTATCTGCAAGATTTCATAAATAATACAGGAACTGCTAATATAATTTCAACAGACTCTTAGCATCGCTACGAGTGATAAAGTCTTATCATAGTCAACTCCTTGAACTTGTCCGAAAACATCTTAATGACAAGTCGAGCTTTCTTAATGGTGATACTTACCATCATTGTCCGTCTTCCTTTTAAAATCCATCTATACCCAACAGCCTTACGACCATCAAGTAGTTCTTCCAAAGTCTATACTTTGGTTTCATACATGGATCCTCTCTCGGAATTTATGGCCTCGAGCCATTCGTCGGAATCCGGGCCCACCATCGCTTCTCCATAGCTCGTAGGTTCATTGTTGTCTAGAAACATGACCTTCAAGACAGGATTACCGCACCACTCTGAAGCAGTACGCGTCCTTGTCGACCTACGAGGTTTGGTAGTGACTTGATCCGAAGTTTCATGATCACTATCATCAGCTTCCACTTCAACTGGTGTAGGCGCCACAAGAACAACTTCCTGTGCCCTGTTACACACTAGCTGAAGTGACGGTTCAATAACCTCATCAAGTCTTCACCATCCTCCCACTCAATTCTTTCGAGAGAAACTTTTCCTCGAGAAAGGACCCGATTCTAGAAACAATCCCTTTTGCTTCTAGATCTGAGACAGGAGGTATACCCAACTATTTTTGGATGTCCTATGAAGATGCATTTATCCGCTTTGGGTTCAAGCTTATCAGCCTGAAACTTTTTCACATAAGCGTCGCAGCCCCAAACTTTATAAGAAATGACAGCTTAGGTTTCTCTAAACCATAGTTCATACGGTGTCATCTTAATGGAATTGTGTGGTGCCCTATTAAAGTGAATGCGGTTGTGTCTAATGCCTAACCCATAAACGATAGTGCTAATTCGATAAGAGACATCATGGTATGCACCATATCCAATAGGGTGCAGTTACGATGTTCGGACACACCATCACACTATGGTGTTCCAGGCGGTATTAGTTGTGAAACAATTTCCACAATGTCTTAATTGTGTGCCAAACTCGTAACTCAGATATTTATCTCTATGATCATATCATAGACATTTTATCCTCTTGTCACGACGATCTTCAACTTCACTCTGAAATTACTTGAACCTTTCAACAATTCAGACTTGTGTTTCATCAAGTAAATATACTAAGAATCTACTCAAATCATCTGTGAAGTAAGAGCATAACGATATTCACTGTGTGCCTCAGCACTCATTGGATTGCACACATCAAATGTATTACGTCCAACAAGTTGCTCTCTTGTTCCATCTCACTGAAAATGAGGCCTTTCAGTCATCTTGCCCATGTGGTATGATTTGCATGTCTCAAGTGATTCAAAAACAAGTGAGTCCAAACGATCCATCTGCATGGAGTTTCTTCATGCGTATATACCAATAGACGTGGTTCGCATGTCTCAATCTTTTCGAAAATGAGTGAGTCCAAAGATCCATCAATATGGAGCTTCTTCATGCGTTTTATACCAATATGACTTAAGTGGCAGTTCCACAAGTATGTGGTACTATCATTACTATCTTATATCTTTTGGCACGAACATGTATATCACTACGATCGAGATTCAATAAACCATTCATTTTAGGTGCAAGACCGTTGAAGGTATTATTCAAATAAACAGAGTAACCATTATTCTCCTTAAATGGATAACTATATTGCGATAAACATAATCCAATCATGTTTATGCTCAACGCAAACACCAAATAACAATTATTTAGGTTTAACACCAATCTCGATGGTAGAGGGAGCAGGCGGTGCTTGATCACATCAACCTTGGAAACACTTCCAACACACATCGTCATCTCACCTTTAGCTAGTTTCCGTTTATTCTGTAGCTCTTTTATTTCGAGTTACTAACACTTAGCAACCGAACCGGTATCTTAATACCCTGGTGCTACTAGGAGTACTAGTAAAGTACACATTTAATACAATGTATATCCAAGATACTTCTGTCAACCTTGCCAGCCTTCTCATCTACCAAGTATCAAGGGTAGTTCTGCTTCACTGACCGTTCCCTCATTACAGAAGCACTTAGTCTCGGGTTTGGGGTTCAACCCTGGGTTTCTTCACTAGAGCAGCAACTGATTTGTCATCTCATGAAGTATCCCTTCTTGCCCTTGCCCTTCTTGAAACTAGTGGTTTTACTAACCATCAACAATTGATGCTCCTACTCGATTTCTACTTTCGCGGTGTCAAACATCGCGAATTGCTCAAGGATCATCATGTCTATCCCTGATATGTTATAGTTCATCACGAAGCTCTAATAGCTTGGTGGCAGTGACTATGGAGAACCATCACTATCTCATCTGGAAGATTAACTCCCACTCGATTCAAGTGATTGTAGTACTTAGACAATCTGAGCACATGCTCAATGATTGAGCTTTTCTCCCTTAGTTTGCAGGTTAAGAAACTTGTCGGAGGTCTCATACCTCTTGACGTGGGCACAAGCCTGAAATCCTAATTTCAGCTCTTGGAACATCTCATATGTTCTGCGACGTTTCAAAAAATGTCTTCGCTGCCTCAATTCTAAACCGTTTAACATTACGCATTGAACTATCACGTAGTCATCAAAACGTGTATGTCAGATGTTCGCAACATCCACAAACGATGCTCGAGGTTCAGCACACCGAGCGGTGCATTAAGGACATAAGCCTTCTGTGCAGCAATGAGGACAATCCTCAGTATATGGACCCAGTCCGCATAATTGCTACTATCAACTTTCAACTAAAATTTTCTCTAGGAACATATCTTAAACTGTAGAACTAAAGTGCAAGCTACGACATAATTTGCAAAGTCCTTTTGACTATGTTCGTGATAATTAAGTTCATCTAATGAACTCCCACTCAGATAGACATCCCTCTAGTCATCTAAGTGATACATGATCCGAGTCAACTAGGCCGTGTCCAATCATCACGTGAGACGGACTAGTCATCATCGGTGAACATCTCCATGTTGATCGTATCTACTATACGACTCATGTTCGACCTTTCGGTCTCTTGTGTTCCGAGGCCATGTCTGTACATGCTAGGCTCGTCAAGTCAACCTAAGTGTTTTGCGTGTGTAAATCTGGCTTACACCCATTGTATGTGAACGTTAGAATCTATCACACCCGATCATCACGTGGTGCTTCGAAACAACGAACTTTCGCAACGGTGCACAGTTGGGGGGAACACTTTCTTGAAATTTTAATGAGGGATCATCTTATTTATGCTACCGTCGTTCTAAGCAAATAAGATGTAAACATGACAAACATCACATGCAAATCATAATGTGACATGATATGGCCAATATCATCTTGCGCCTTTGATCTCCATCTTGAGGCACGACATGATCACCTTCATCACCGGCATGACACCATGATCTCCATCATCGTGTCTTCATGAAGTTGTCTCACCAACTATTACTTATACTACTATGGCTATCGGTTTAGCAATAAAGTAAAGTAATTACATGGTGTTTTCAATGACACGCAGGTCATACAATAAATAAGACAACTCGTATGGCTCCTGTCGGTTGTCATACTCATCGACATGCAAGTCGTGATTCCTATTACAAGAACATGATCAATCTCATACATCACATATATCATTCATCACATTCTTTTGGCCATATCACATCACATAGCATACCCTGCAAAAACAAGTTAGACGTCCTCTAATTGTTGTTGCATGTTTTACGTGGCTGCTATGGGTTTCTAGCAAGAACTTTTCTTACCTACGCAAAAGCCACAACGATGATATACCAATTGCTATTTACCCTTCATAAGGACCCTTTTCATCGAATCCGATCCGACTAAAGTGGGAGAGACTGGCACCCGCTAGCCACCTTTATGCAACAAGTGCATGTCAGTCGGTGGAACCTGTCTCACGTAAGCGTATGTGTAAGGTCTGTCTGGGCCGCTTCATCCCACAAACCGTCGAAACAAGATAGGACTAGTAACGGTAAGCATATTGAACAAAATCAACGCCCACAACAACTTGTGTTCTACTCGTGCATAGAAACTACGCAATAGACCTAGCTCATGATGCCACTGTTGGGGAACGTAGCAGAAATTCAAAATTTTCTACGCATCACCAAGATCAATCTATGGAGTAACTAGCAACGAGAGAGAGGGGAGTGCATCTTCATACCCTTGAAGATCGCGACGGTGGAGTCGTTCACTAAGCAATTCACTAAGCGATTCAGATCGCGGCCGAATCCGATCTAAGCACCGAACAACGGTGCCTCCGCGTTCAACACACGTATAGCCCGGGGACGTCTCCTCCTTCTTGATCCAGTAAGGGGAGAGGAGAAGTTGAGGGAGAGCTCCGGCAGCACGACGGCTTGGTGGTGGAGCTTGCAGTTCTCCGGCCGAGCTTCGCCAAGCACTACTACTACGGAGGAGGTGTTGGGGAGGGAGAGGGCTGCGCCAGGGGAAGGGTGAAGCTCCCATGCGTAGGGATGGCAATGGGTCGGGTTTGGGGTGGATGGAGCTGTTCCAAATCCAACCCATGACCCATCTTCCTACCCTCTGCCCATCCACCAAATTATCCATGGGCACAACTTGTGCCCATGCCCAAACCCGCTGGATACCCACATACCCATGGAGCTCCATGGGCATAGAAAAGTCAGCATGAAGCCTTCCCAAAGATCAAATTAACTCATCAGCATTCACTAAAAAATGTCAACATAAGGTACATGCATAAGTAGGCAACAAGTAATATGATGAGTGCTTAAGTGTGACATACCAGAGGTTGATCTGCAGCATATAGATTATGGCACCAATTGCATATTGCATGCCATTTCCCATTGATTCGTTCTTTCTATTAACACTGGCATATGGCCCCACATGTCATACGGGTATCAATTGGATATCCATGGAGCACAAACTACAACCGTGCCCAACCTGGCTGTTCGTGGGTATCCATATGCATGGACCCATGGGCAAAAATGTGCTCCATACCCTTGCCCAACCGGGTCGGGTATCCATGGGTATCCAGATCCATGGATAAAATTGCCATCCCTACCCATGCACCTCCCCACTATATATAGGGGTGTAGGGGGCTGGTTTCTTGCCCTCCAAATCCATTGGGGCGTTGGCAAAGGTGGGAGGAAAGAAATCCCATCATTTCCTTCCCCACCGATTGTTATCCCCCTTTTTAGGAATCTTGATCTTATCCCTTCGGGATATGATCTTATTCCTTCTAAGGGGGGATCTTGGTGCGCCTTGACCAGGGGTGTGGGGCCTTGCCCCCACTACCCACGTTCATGTGGGTCCCCACATGCAGGTGGGCAACACTCCGGAACCTTCTAGAACCTTCCCGGTACAATACCGAAAAATCCCGAACATTTTTCGGTGGCCAAAATAGGACTTCACATATATAAATCTTTACCTCCGGACCATTCCGGAACTCCTCGTGACATCCGGGATCTCACCCGGGACTCCGAACAACATTCGGTAACTGCACACTAATTCCCATAACAACTCTAGCGTCACTGAACCTTAAGTGTGTAGACCCTACGGATTCGGGAATCATGCAGACATGACCGAGACAGCTCTCTGGCCAATAACGAACAGCGGGATCTGGATACCCATGTTGGCTCCCACATGTTCCACGATGATCTCATCGGATGAACCACGATGTCAAGGATTCAAGCAATCCCGTATACAATTCCCTTTGTCAATCGGTACGTTACTTGCCCGAGATTCGATCGTCGGTATCCCAATACCTCATTCAATCTCGTTACCGGCAAGTCACTTTACTCGTTCCGTAATGCATGATCCCATGACTAACTACTTAGTCACATTGAGCTCATTATGATGATGCATTACCGAGTGGGCCCAGAGATACCTCTCCGTCACATGGAGTGACAAATCCCAGTCTCGATTCATGCCAACCCAACAGACACTTTCGGAGATACTCGTAGTGCACCTTTATAGCCACCCAGTTACGTTGTGACGTTTGGCACACCCAAAGCATTCCTACGGCATCCGGGAGTTGCACAATCTCATGGTCTAAGGAAATTATACTTGACATTAGAAAAGCTTTTAGCAAACAAACTACACAATCTTGTGCTATGCTTAGGATTGGGTCTTGTCCATCACATCATTCTCCTAATGATGTGATCCCGTTATCAATGACATCAAATGTCCATGGTCAGGAAACCATAACCATCTATTGATCAACGAGCTAGTCAACTAGAGGCTGACTAGAGACATGTTGTGGTCTATGTATTCACACATGTATTACGGTTTCTAGTTAATACAATTATAGAATGAACAATAGAAAATTATCATGAACAAGGAAATATAATAATAACCATTTTATTATTGCCTCTAGGGCATATTTCCAACATGTAGATGACATATTGTTAATTGAAATGATATAGAATTTCTGGATAGCATAAAGGGATACTTGAATAAAAGTTTTTCGATGAAAGACCTCGGTGAAGCTGCTTACATATTGGGCATCAAGATCTATAGAGATAGATCAAGACGCTTAATTGGGCTTTCACAAAGCACATACCTTGATAAAGTTTTGAAAAAGTTCAAAATGGATCAGGCAAAGAAAGGGTTCTTGCCTGTATTACAAGGTGAAGTTGAGTCAAACTCAATGCCCGACCACAGGAGAAGATAGAGAGAAAATGAAAGATGTTCCCTATGCTTCAGCCATAGGCTCTATCATGTATGCAGTGATGTGTACCAGACTTGACGTATGCTTAGCAATAAGTTTAGCAGGGAGGTACCAAAGTAATCCAGGAGTGCATCACTGGACGGCGGTCAAGATTATCCTGAAATGCCTGAAAAGGACTAAGGATATGTTTCTCGTTTATGGAGGTGACAAAGAGCTAGTCGTAAATGGTTACGTCGATGCAAGCTTTGACGCTGATCCAGACGATTCTAAATCGCAAACCGGAAACATGTTTATATTGAACGGTGGAGCTGTCAGTTGGTGCAGTTCTAAACAAAGCGTCGTGGCGGGATATACATGGGAAGCGGAGTACATAGCTGCTTTGGATGAAGGAGTTCATTTCCGATTTAGGTGTCATACCTAGTGCATCGGGACCAATGAAGATCTTCTGTGACAATACTTGTGCAATTGCCTTGGCAAAGTAATCTAGATTTCACAAGAGGACCAAGCACATCAAGAGACGCTTCAATTCCATCCGGGACCAAGTCCAGGTGGGAGACAGAGATTTACAAGATACATATGGATCTGAATGTTGCAAACCCGTTGACTAAGCCTCTTCCACGAGCAAAACATGATCAACACCAAGGCTCCATGGGTGTTAGAATCATTACTGTGTAATCTAGATTATTTTTTACTCTAGTGCAAGTGGGAGACTGAAGGAAATATGCCCTAGAGGCAATAATAAAGTTATTATTTATTTCCTTATATCATGATAAATGTTTATTATTCATGCTAGAATTTTATTAACCGGAAACATGATACATGTGTGAATACATAGACAAACTTAATGTCACCAGTATGCCTCTACTTGACTAGCTCTTAATCAAAGATGGTTATGTTTCCTAACCATATACATGAGTTGTCATTTGATTAACTGGAT
Source organism: Triticum timopheevii (assembly GCA_963921465.1). Taxonomy (NCBI): domain Eukaryota; kingdom Viridiplantae; phylum Streptophyta; class Magnoliopsida; order Poales; family Poaceae; genus Triticum; species Triticum timopheevii. Next base: position 204,904,975 of record OY997268.1, read on the forward strand.
CACATCATTAGGACAATGATGTGATTGACTTGACCCATTCCATTAGCTTAGCACTTGATCGTTTAGTATGTTTCTATTGCTTTCTTCATGGCTTATACATGTTCCTACAACTATGAGATTATGCAACTCCCGTTTACCGGAGGAACACTTTGTGCTACCAAACGTCACAACGTAACTGGGTGATTATAAAGGAGCTCTACAGGTGTCTCCAAAGGTACATGTTGAGTTGGCGTATTTCGAGATTAGGTTTTGTCACTCCGATTGTCGAAGAGGTATCTTTGGGCCCTCTCGGTAATGCACATCACTATAAGCCTTGCAAGCAATGTAACTAATGATTTAGTTACGGAATGATGCATTATATAACGAGTAAAGAGACTTGCCGGTAACGGGATTGAACTAGGTATTGAGATACCGACGATCGAATCTCGGGCAAGTAACATACCGATAACAAAGGGAACAACATATGTTGTTATGCGGTTTGACCGATAAAGATCTTCGTAGAATATGTAGGAGTCAATACGAGCATCCAGGTTCCGCTATTGGTTATTGACCGGAAACATGTCTCGGTCATATCTACATAGTTCTCGAACCCGTAGGGTCCGCACGCTTAAGGTTTTGATGATAGTTATATGATGAGTTTATGAGTTTTGATGTACCAAAGGCTGTTTGGAGTCCCAGCTGTGATTACGGACATGACGAGGAGTCTCGAAATGGTCGAGACATGAAGATTGATATATGGGAAGCCTATATTTGGATGTCGGAAGTGTTCCGGGTGAAATCGGGATTTTACCGGAGTACCGGGGGGTTACCGGAACCCCCCGGGGGCTTAATGGGCCATAGTGGGCCTTAGTGGATAAGAGGAGAGGAGGCCAGGGTAGGGCCACCCGCCCCTCCCCCCCTTGTCCGAATAGGACAAGGAGAGGGGGGCGGCGCCCCCCCTTTCCTACCTCTCTCTCCCTCCTCTTTCCCCCCTTCTCCTAATCCAACAAGGAAGGAAGGAGTCCTACCCCCGGTGGGAGTAGGACTCCCCTTGGCGCGCCTCCTCCCTGGTCGGCCGCCCCCTCCCCCCTTGCTCCTTTATATACGGGGGCATGGGGGCACCTCTAGACACAACAATTGATCTCTTGATCTCTTAGGCGTGTGCAGTGCCCCCCTCCACCATAGTCCTCCTCGATAATATTGTAGCGGTGCTTAGTCGAAGCCCTGCGACGGTAGAACATCAAGATCGTCACCACGTTGTCGTGCTGACGAAAATCTCCCTCAACACTTGGCTGTTTTGGGCTTCCAAGGACGTCATCGAGCTGAACGTGTGCTAGAACTCGGAGGTGCCGTAGTTTCGGTGCTTGATCAGTCGGGCCGTTGATGTCTACTACACAACCTTCTTCTTGTATACGTTGTTGGGCCTGCAAGTGCACAGGTTTGTAGGACAGTAGCAAATTTCCCTCAAGTGGATGACCTAAGGTTTATCAATCCATAGGAGGCGTAGGATGAAGATGGTCTCTCTCAAACAACCCTGCAACCAAATAACAAAGAGTCTCTTGTGTCCCCAAGACACCCAATACAAATGTAAATTGTACAGGTGCACTAGTTCGGCGAAGATATGGTGATACAAGTGCAATATGGATGATAGATAAAGGTTTTTGTAATCTGAAATAATAAAAACAACAAGGTAACTAATGGTAAAAGTGAGCGTAAACGGTATTGCAATGATAGGAAACAAGGCCTAGGGTTCATACTTTCACTAGTGCAAGTTCTCTCAACAATAATAACATAGATAGATCATATAACAAGCCCTCAACATGCAACAAAGAGTCACTCCGAAGACTCTAATAGCGGAGAACAAACATAGAGATTATGGTAGGGTACGAAACCACCTCAAAGTTATTCTTTCGGATCAATCTATAAAAGAGTCTGTACTAGAATAACACCTTAAGACACAAATCAACCAAAACCCTAATGTCACCTAGATACTCCATTGTCACCTCAAGTATCCGTGGGCATGATTATACGATATGCATCACACAATCTCAGATTCATCCAACCAACACAAAGTACTTCAAATAGTGCCCCAAAGTTTCTATCGGAGAGTCAAGAACGTGTGCCAACCCCTATGCATAGGTTCCCAATGTCACGAAACCCGCAAGTTGATCACCAAAACATACATCAAGTGGCACATGATATCCCATTGTCACCATAGATAATCACGACAAGACATACATCAAGTGTTCTCATAAAAGACTCAATACGATAAGATAACTTCAAAGGGGAAACTCAATTCATCACAAGAGAGTAGAGGGGGAGAAACATCATAAAATCCAACTACAATAGCAAAGCTCGGGATACATCAAGATCGTGCCGTAGAGGGAACACGAGAGATAACACGAGAGAGAGAGAGATCAAACACATAGCTACTGGTACATACCCTCAGCCCCGAGGGTGAACTACTCCCTCCTCGTCATGGATAGCGTCGGGATGATGAAGATGGCCACCGGTGATGGGTTCCCCCTCCGGCAGGCTGCCGGAACAGGCACCCAAGAGGTTTTTGGTGGCTACAGAGGCTTGCGGCGGCGGAACTCCCGATCTATCTTCTGTTCTGGAAGTTTTAGGATACGTGGGTATATATGGGTGCAGGGAGGACGTCGGTGGAGCTACGGGGGCCCCACAAGGCAGGGGGGCGCGCCCTAGGGGGTGGGCGCGTCCCCCACCCTCGTGAGCACCTCTCGTATCTTTTGACGTGGAGTCCAAGTCCATCAGGTGGGTTTCCTTCCAAAAATAACTTCTCCAGTTGATTTCGTTCCGTTTTGACTCCGTCTGATATTCCTTTTCCTCGAAACACTGAAATAGGCATAAAAAAGGAAATCTAGGCTGGGCCTCCGGTTAATAGGTTAGTCCAAAAAATAATATAGAAGTGGATAATAAAGCCCAATATAGTCCAAAACAGTAGATAAAGTAGCATGGAGCAACCAAAAATTATAGATACATTGGAGACGTATCAGGCATCCCCAAGCTTAATTCCTGCTCGTCCTCGAGTAGGTAAATGATAAAAAGAGAATTTTTGATGCGGAGTGATACTTTGGCATAATTTCAATGTAATTCTTCTGACTTGTGATATGAATATTCAGATCCGAAAGATTCAAGACAAAAGTTCATATTGACATAAAAAATAATAATACTTCAAGCATACTAATCAAAGCAATCATGTCTTCTCAAAATAGCATGGCAAAAGAAAGTTCATGCCTACAAAATCATATAGTTAGGCTATGCTTCATTTTAGTCACACAAAGATGTTCCCAACTTCTATACCCCCGATGACAAGCCAAGCAATTGTTTCATACTTAAATAATCTCAAACTTTTTCAACCTTCATGCAATACATGAGCGTGAGCCATGGATATAGCAGTATGGGTGGAATAGAATATGATGATGGGGATTGTGTGGAGAAGACATAACGGGAGAAAGTCTCATATTGACGAGGATAATCAACGGGCTATGGAGATGCCCATCAATTGATGTCAACATGAGGAGTAGGGATTGCCATGCAACGGATGCACTAGAGCTATGAATGCTCAACAAAAGAAAACTAGTGGGTGTGCATCCAACTTGCTTGCTCATGAAGACCTAGGGCATTTGAGGAAGCCCATCGTAGGCATATACAAGCCAAGTTCTATAATGATAAATTCCCACTAGTATAAAAAGACAACTTATGAGACTCACTACATGAAGAACAAGGTGCTACTTTGAAGCACAAGTGTGGAAAAAGAGATAGTAGCATTGCCCCTTTTTATTTATTTTCTCTTTTTTTGGGCCTTTTTTTGGCCTCTTTTTTTGGGCAATGCTCTAATAATGGTGATCATCACACTTCTATTGATTACAACATAAGGATTACAACTCAAAACTTAGAACAAGATATGACTCTATATGAATGCCTCCGGCGGTGTACCGGGATGGTGCAATGAATCAAGAGTGACATGTATGAAAAATAATGCATGGTGGCTTTGCCACAAATACGATGTCAACTACATGATCATGCAATGGCAATATGACAAAAGTAATGTATGTCATGAATATGATGATGGAAGTTGCATGGCAATATATCTCGGAATGGCTATGGAAATGCCATGATAGGTAGGTATGGTGGCTGTTTTGAGGAAGATATAAGGAGGTTTATGTGTGATAGAGTGTATCGTATCACGGGGTTTGGATGCACCGGCGAAGTTTGCACCAACTCTCAAGGTGAGAAAGGGCAATGCACGGTACCGAAGAGGCTAGCAATGGCGGAAAGGTAAAAGTGTGTATAATCCATGGACTCAACATTAGTCAAAAGAACTCATATACTTATTGCAAAAATTTAGAAGTCATCAAAAACCAAGTACTACACGCATGCTCCTAGGGGGATAGATTGGTAGGAAAAGACCATCGCTCGTCCCCGACCGCCACTCATAAGGACGCACAAGCCAGGTACACTTCATGTTTCAAATTTGTTACACAACTTTAACCATACGTGCATGCTACGGGACTTGCTAACTTAAACACAAGCATTCTTTGAATTCATAATCACCCAACTAGCATGACTTTAATATCACTACCTCCATATCTCAAAACAATTATCAAGTATCAAACTTTTCTTAGTATTCAACACACTCATAAGAAAGTTTCACATATCTTGAATACCAAGTAAATTACCATGCTATTTAAGACTCTCAAAATAATCTAAGTGAAGCATGAGAGTTCATCTATTTCTTCAAAATAAAACCACTATTGTGCTCTAAAAGATATAAGTGAAGCACTAGAGCAAATAACAAACTACTCCGAAAGATATAAGTGAAGGTCAATGAGTAGCTAAATAATTATGCAATTATGCGAAGACTCTCTCTCTCATTTAATAATTTTAGATCTTGATATTTTATTCAGACAGCAAGCAAAGCTAAAGAAAACTACATTGCAAGGATAGCACAACTCATGTGAAGAAGCAAAAACTTAGGCTCAATTGATACTAACCGATAGTTGTTGAAGAAGAAAGGTGGGATGCCTACCGGGGCATCCCCAAGCATAGATGCTTGAGACTTCTTGAAATATTATCTTGGGGTGCCTTGGGCATCCCCAAGCTTGAGCTTTTGTGCCTCCTTAATTCCTCTCATATCATGGTGTCTCTTTTTATCAAAAGCTTCATTCACAACAAACTCAACAAGAACTTGTGAGATAGGTTAGTATAAACCAATGCAAAACCTTATCATTTTCTACAGTAACAAATCACTAAGATTATTATTCAACATTGCATACTAAATGCCTCTGCATATTGAATACTCCTATCCTCAAATAGAATCATTAATCAAGCAAACATATGCAAACAATGCAACCATAACAGCAATCTGCTAAAACAGTACAGTCTGTAAAGAATGCAAGAGTATCAATACTTCCCTGACTCCAAAAATTATGAACTAAAATTCTCACTGTAATAAATTTATCGTAACTCAATATGCAAAAAGATTCAACATTATACCACTCTCTGACTTTTCTAGGGAATTTTTGCAACAGTGGTAAACTTTCTGTTTTTCAAACAGCAACATGTATACTAGCAAAATAAGCATGGCAAAGGCTATCCTTGACTTATTTATTGAAACTAAAGATGCAAAACATTATTATAAATAACAGCAAGCTAATACTAACAAAAGAAAATGATGCTCCAAGCAAAACACATATCATGTGGTGAATAAAAATATAGCTCCAAGTAAAGTTACCGATGAACGAAGACGAAAGAGGGGATGCCATCCGGGGCATCCCCAAGCTTAGGCTTTTGGCTATTCTTGAATATCTTGGGGTGCCTTGGGCATACCCAAGCTTAGGCTCTTGCCACTCCTTATTCCATAGTCCATCGAATCTTTACCAAAAACTTGAAAACTTCAGAACACAAAACTTAACAAAAAACTCGTGAGCTCCGTTAGCGAAAGAAAACAAAACACTACTTCAAGGTACTGTAATGAAATCATTCTTTATTTGTACTGGTGTTAAACCTACTGTATTCCAACTTCTCTATGGTTTATAAACTATTTTACTAGCCATAGAGTCATCAAAATAAGCATACAACACAATCAAAACAGAATCTGTCAAAAACAGAACAGTTTGTAGTAATATGTAACTAACGCAAACTTATGGAACTCCAAAGATCCTACCAAATTAGGAAGTCCTAAGCAATTCGTGTACTAATCCAGAGCAAAAAGAATCAGATCAGAATCTCGTTTTTGTGAATTAACAAAACTAATTTACTGGGTGCAAAAGTTTCTGATTTTCAGCAGGATCAACACAACTATCACCGTAAGCTATCCTAAAGGTCTTACTTGGCACTTTATTGAAACAAAAGCTATAAAACACGATTACTACAGTAGCATAATCATGTGAACACACAAAAACAGTAAGGATAAGTATTGGGTTGTCTCCCAACAAGCGCTTTTCTTTAATGCCTTTCTAGCTAGGCATGATGATGACAATGATGCTCACATAAAAGATAAGAATTGAAACATAACGGGAGCATCATGAAGCATATGACTAGCACTTTTAAGTCTAACCCACTTTCTATGCATAGGGATTTTGTGAGCAAACAACTTATGGGAACGATGATCGACTAGCATAGGAAGGTAAAACATGTTGGGGAACGTTGCAGAAAATTAAAAATTTTCCTACAGTTTCACCAAGATCCAGCTATGAGTTCATCTAAGCAACGAGTCATGGGAGAGAGATTGCATCTACATACCACTTGTAGATCGTGTGCAGAAGCGTTCAAGAGAACGGTGATGATGGAGTCGTACTCGCCGTGATTCAAATCACCGATGACCAAGTGCTGAACGGACAGCACCTCCGCGTTCAACTCACGTACGGTCTGCGTGACGTCTCCTCCGTCTTGATCCAGCAAGGGGGAAGGAGAGGTTGATGATGATCCAGCAGCACGACGGCGTGGTGGTGGATGCAGCAGAACTCCGGCAGGGCTTCGCCAAGCTGCTGCGGGAGGAGTAAGAGGTGTAGCAGGGGGAGGGAGGCGCCAAGACTTCAGGGTGCGGCTGCCCCTCCCTCCCCTCCCTTTATATAGGCCCCCAGGGGGGTGCCGGCCCCTGGAGATCTGATCTCCCAGGGGGGCGGCGGCCAGGGGGGTGGAGTGCCCCCCAAGGCAAGTGGGGCGCCCCCCCCCCCCCCACCCTAGGGTTTCAACCCTAGGCACAGGGGGTGGGCCTAGGGGGGGCGCACCAGCCCACTATGGGCTGGTTCCCCTCCCCACTTCAGCCCATGGGGCCCTCCGGGATAGGTGGCCCCACCCGGTGGACCCCCGGGACCCTTCCGGTGGTCCCGGTACAATATCGGGTGACCCCGAAACTTTCCCGATGACCGAAACAACACTTCCTATATATAATTCTTTACCTCCGGACCATTCCGAAACTCCTCGTGACGTCCGGGATCTCATCCGGGACTCCGAACAACATTCGGTTTGCTGCATACTCATATTCATACAACCCTAGCGTCACGAACCTTAAGTGTGTAGACCCTACGGGTTCGGGAGACACGTAGACATGACCGAGACGGCTCTCGGGCAATAACCAACAGCGGGATCTGGATACCCATGTTGGCTCCCACATGCTCCTCGATGATCTCATCGGATGAACCACGATGTCGAGGATTCAAACAACCCCGTATACAATTCCCTTTGTCAATCGGTACGTTACTTGCCCGAGACTCGATCGTCGGTATCCCAATACCTCGTTTAGTCTCGTTACCGGCAAGTCACTTTACTCGTATCGTAATGCATGATCCCGTGACCAAACACTTGGTCACTTTGAGCTCATTATGATGATGCATTACCGAGTGGGCCCAGAGATACCTCTCCGTCATAGGGAGTGACAAATCCCACTCTCGATCCGTGTCAACCCAACAGACACTTTCGGAGATACTTGTAGTGCACCTTTATAGTCACCCAGTTACGTTGTGACGTTTGGTACACCCAAAGCACTCCTACGGTATCTGGGAGTTACATGATCTCATGGTCTAAGGAAAAGATACTTGGCATTGGAAAAGCTCTAGCAAACGAACTACACGATCTTGTGTTATGCTTAGGATTGGGTCTTGTCCATCACATCATTCTCCTAATGATGTGATCCTATTATCAACGACATCCAATGTCCATAGCCAGGAAACCATGACTATCTGTTGATCAACGAGCTAGTCAACTAGAGGCTTACCAGGGACATATTATGGTCTATGTATTCACGCGTGTATTACGATTTCTGGATAATACAGTTATAGCATGAATAAAGGCAATTATCATGAACAAGGAAATATAATAATAATCCTTTTTATTATTGCCTCTAGGGCATATTTCCAACAGTCTCCCACTTGCACTAGAGTCAATAATCTAGTTACATTGTGATGAATCGCACACCCATAGAGTTCTGGTGTTGATCATGTTTTGCTCGCGAGAGAGGTTTAGTCAACGGATATGCGACATTCAGATCCGTATGTACTTTGCAAATATCTATGTCTCCATCTTAAACATTTTCACGGATGGAGTTGAAACGACGCTTGATGTGCCTGGTCTTCTTGTGAAACCTGGGCTCCTTGGCAAGGGCAATAGCTCCAGTGTTGTCACAGAAGAGTTTGATCAGCCCCGACGCATTGGGTATGACTCCTAGGTCGGTGATGAACTCCTTCACCCAAATTGCTTCATGCGCTGCCTCCGAGGCTGCCATGTACTCTGCTTCACATGTAGATCCCGCCACGATGCTCTGCTTGCAGCTGCCCCAGCTTACTGCTCCACCATTCAACTTATACATGTATCCGGTTTGTGACTTAGAGTCATCCAGATCTGTGTCGAAGCTAGCGTCGACGTAACCCTTTACGACGAGCTCTTCATCACCTCCATAAACGAGAAACATGTCCTTTGTCCTTTTCAGGTACTTCAGGATATTCTTGACCGTTGTCCAGTGTTCCTTGCCGGGATTACTTTGGTACCTTCCTACCAAACTTACGGCAAGGTGTACATCAGGTCTGGTACATAGCATGGCATACATAATAGATCCTATGGCTGAAGCATAGGGGATGACACTCATCTCTTCTTTATCTTTTGCCGTGGTCGGGCATTGGGCCAAGCTCAATCTCACACCTTGCAATACAGGCAAGAACCCCATCTTGGACTGATCCATTTTGAACTTCTTCAAAATCTTATCAAGGTATGTGCTTTGTGAAAGACCTATGAGGCGTCTCGATCTATCTCTATAGATCTTGATGCCTAATATATAATCAGCTTCTCCAAGGTCCTTCATTGAAAAACACTTATTCAAGTAGGCCTTAATGCTATCCAAAAGTTCTATATCATTTCCCATCAAGAGTATGTCATCAACATATAATATGAGAAATGCTACAGAGCTCCCACTCACTTTCTTGTAAACGCAGGCTTCTCCATAAGTCTGCATAAACCCAAACGCTTTGATCATCTCATCACAGCGAATGTTCCAACTCCGAGATGCTTGCACCAGCCCATAAATGGATCGCTGGAGCTTGCATACTTTGTTAGCATTCTTAGGGTCGACAAAACCTTCCGACTGCATCATATACAGCTCTTCCTTAAGATGTCCGTTAAGGAATGCCGTTTTGACGTCCATCTGCCATATCTCATAATCATAGTATGCGGCAATTGCTAACATGATTCGGACGGACTTCAGCTTCGCTACGGGAGAGAAAGTCTCATCATAGTCAATCCCTTGAACTTGTCGATAACACTTAGCGACAAGTCGAGCTTTATAGATGGTAACATTACCATCCGCGTCCGTCTTCTTCTTAAAGATCCATTTGTTTTCTATCGTTCGCCGATCATCGGGCAAGTCTGTCAAAGTCCATACTTTGTTTTCATACATGGATTCTATCTCGGATTTCATGGCTTCAAGCCATTTGTTGGAATCTGGGCCCGCCATCGCTTCTTCATAGTTCGAAGGTTCACTGTTGTCTAACAACATGATTTCCAGGACAGGGTTCCCGTACCACTCTGGTGCGGAACGTGTCCTTGTGGACCTACGAAGTTCAGTAGCAACTTGATCCGAAGTACCTTGATCATCATCATTATTTTCCTCTTCAGTTGGTGTAGGCATCACAGGAACATTTTCCCGAGCTGCACTACTTTCCTGTTCAAGAGGTAGTACTTCATCGAGTTCTACTTTCCTCCCACTTACTTCTTTCGAGAGAAACTCTTTTTCCAGAAAGGATCCGTTCTTGGCAACAAAGATCTTGCCCTCGGATCTTAAGTAGAAGGTATACCCAATGGTTTCCTTAGGGTATCCTATGAAGACGCATTTTTTCGACTTGGGTTCGAGCTTTTCAGGTTGAAGTTTCTTGACATAAGCATCGCATCCCCAAACTTTTAGAAACGACAGCTTAGGTTTCTTCCCAAACCATAATTCATACGGTGTCGTCTCAACGGATTTAGACAGTGCCCTATTTAAAGTGAATGTAGCTGTCTCTAGAGCGTATCCCCAAAATGATAGCGGAAAATCGATAAGAGACATCATAGACCGCACCATATCCAATAGAGTGCGATTACGATGTTTGGACACACCGTTACGCTGAGGTGTTCCAGGCGGCATGAGTTGTGAAACGATTCCACATTTCCTTAAGTGTGTACCAAATTCGTTACTTAAATATTCTCCTCCACGATCTGATCGTAGAAACTTTATCTTTCGGTCACGTTGATTCTCTACCCCATTCTGAAATTCCTTGAACTTTTCAAAGGTCTCAAACTTGTGTTTCATTAAGTAGACATACCCATATCTACTCAAGTCATCAGTGAGAGTGAGAACATAACGATATCCTCCATGAGCCTCAACGCTCATTGGACCGCACACATCGGTATGTATGATTTCCAATAAGTTGGTTGCTCGCTCCATTGTTTCGGAGAACGGAGTCTTAGTCATTTTGCCCATGAGGCATGGTTCGCATGTGTCAAATGATTCATAATCGAGAGACTCTAAAAGTCCATCAGCATGGAGCTTCTTCATGCGCTTGACACCAATGTGACCAAGGCGGCAGTGCCACAAGTATGTGGGACTATCGTTATCAACTTTACATCTTTTGGTATTCACACTATGAATATGTGTAACATTACGCTCGAGATTCATTAAGAATAAACCATTGACCATCGGGGCATGACCATAAAACATATCTCTCATATAAATAGAACAACCATTATTCTCGGATTTAAATGAGTAGCCATCTCGTATCAAACGAGATCCAGATACAATGTTCATGCTCAAACTTGGCACCAAATAACAATTATTAAGGTTTAAAACTAATCCCGTAGGTAAATGTAGAGGTAGCGTGCCGACGGCGATCACATCGACCTTGGAACCATTCCCGACGCGCATCGTCACCTCGTCCTTCGCCAGTCTCCGCTTATTCCGCAGCTCCTGCTATGAGTTACAAATATGAGCAACGGCACCGGTATCAGATACCCAGGAGTTACTACGAGTACTGGTAAGGTACACATCAATTACATGTATATAAAATATACCTTTGGTGTTGCCGGCCTTCTTGTCCGCTAAGTATTTGGGGCAGTTCTGCTTCCAGTGACCCTTCCCTTTGCAATAAAAGCACTCAGTCTCAGGCTTGGGTCCATTCTTTGACTTCTTCCCAGCAACTGGCTTACCGGGCGCGGCAACATCCTTGCCATCTTTCTTGAAGTTCTTCTTGCCCTTGCCCTTCTTGAACTTAGTGGTTTTATTGACCATCAACACTTGATGTTCCTTCTTGATTTTTACCTCTGCTGACTTCAGCATTGAAAATACTTCAGGAATGGTCTTCACCATCCCCTGCATATTGTAGTTCATCACAAAGCTCTTGTAGCTTGGTGGGAGCGACTGAAGGATTCTGTCAATGACCGCCTCATCTGGGAGGTTAATGTCCAGCTGGGACAGGCGGTTGTGCAACCCAGACATTTTGAGTATGTGCTCACTGACAGAACTATTTTCCTCCATCTTACAACTATAGAACTTGTCGGAGTCTTCATACTCTCGACCCGGGCATGAGCTTGGAAAACTAGTTTCAGCTCCTCGGACATCTCATATGCTCCGTGTTGCTCAAAACGCTTTTGGAGCCCCGGTTCTAAGCTGTAAAGCATGCCGCACTGAACGAGGGAGTAATCATCAGCACGAGACTGCCAAGCGTTCATAATGTCTTGGTTCTCTAGAACGGGTGCATCACCTAGCGGTCCTTCTAGGACATATTGTTTCCTAGCAGCTATGAGGATGATCCTCAGGTTCCGGACCCAGTCCGTATAGTTTCTGCCATCATCTTTCATCTTGGTTTTCTCTAGGAACGCGTTGAAGTTCATGTTGACATGAGCGTTGGCCATTTGATCTACAAGACATATTTGCAAAGGTTTTAGACTAAGTTCATGATAATTAAGTTCATCTAATCAAATTATTACAATGAACTCCCACTCAGATTAGACATCCCTCTAGTCATCTAAGTGTTACACGATCCGAGTCGACTAGGTCGTGTCCGATCATCACGTGAGACGGACTAGTCATCATCGGTGAACATCTCCATGTTGATCGTATCTTCCATACGACTCGTGTTTGACCTTTCGGTCTCTGTGTTCCGAGGCCATGTCTGTACATGCTAGGCTCGTCAAGTTAACCCTAAGTGTTTTTCATGTGTAAAACTGTCTTACACCCGTTGTATGTGAAAGTAAGAATCTATCACACCCGATCATCACGTGGTGCTTCGAAACGATGAACTTTAGCAACGGTGCACAGTTAGGGGAGAACACTTCTTGAAATTGTTGTAAGGGATCATCTTATTTACTACCGTTGTTCTAAGTAAACAAGATGCATAAACATAATAAACATCACATGCAATTATATAGTAGTGACATGATATGGCCAATATCATATAGCTCCATTGATCTCCATCTTCGGGGCTCCATGATCATCTTGTCACCGGCATGACACCATGATCTCCATCATCATGATCTCCATCATCATGTCTTCATGAAGTTGTCACGCCAACGACTACTTCTACTTCTATGGCTAACGCGTTTAGCAATAAAGTAAAGTAATTTACATGGCGTTCTTCAATGACACGCAGGTCATACAAAAATAAAGACAACCCCTATGGCTCCTGCCGGTTGTCATACTCATCGACATGCAAGTCGTGATTCCTATTACAAGAACATGATCTCATACATCACAATATATCATTCATCATTCATCACAACTTTGGCCATATCACATCACAAGACACTTGCTGCAAAAACAAGTTAGACGTCCACTAATTGTTGTTGCAAGTTTTACGTGGCTTCTATAGGTGATCTAGCAAGAACATTTTCTTACCTACGTTAAAGCCACAACGTCATTTTGTCAACTTCTATTTACCCTTCATAAGGACCCTTTTCATCGAATCCGCTCCAACTAAAGTAGGAGAGACAGACACCCGCCAGCCACCTTATGCAACTAGTGCATGTCAGTCGGTGGAACCGATCTCACGTAAGCGTACGTGTAAGGTTGGTCTGGGCCGCTTCATCCCACAATACCTCTGAAGCAAGATAAGACTAGTAGCGGCAAGCAAGTTGACAAGAACTACGCCCACAACAAAATTGTGTTCTACTCGTGCAATAGAGAACTACACATAGACCTAGCTCATGATGCCAATGTTGGGGAACGTTGCAGAAAATTAAAAATTTTCCTACGGTTTCACCAAGATCCATCTATGAGTTCATCTAAGCAACGAGTCATGGGAGAGAGATTGCATCTACATACTACTTGTAGATCGCGTGCGAAAGCGTTCAAGAGAACGGTGATGATGGAGTCGTACTCGCCGTGATTCAAATCACCGATGACCATGTGCCGAACGGACAGCACCTCCGCGTTCAACACACATACGGTCAGCGTGACGTCTCCTCCGTCTTGATCCAGCAAGGGGGAAGGAGAGGTTGATGATGATCCAGCAGCACGACGGCGTGGTGGTGGATGCAGCAGAACTCCGGCAGGGCTTCGCCAAGCTGCTGCGGGAGGAGGAAGAGGTATAGCAGGGGGAGGGAGGCGCCAAGACTTCAGGGTGCGGCTGCCCCTCCCTCCCCTTCCTTTATATAGGCCCCCAGGGGGGCGCCGACCCCTGGAGATCTGATCTCCCAGGGGGGGCGGCGGCCAGGGGGGTGGAGTGCCCCCCAAGGCAAGTGGGGCGCCCCCCCCCCCCCCACCCTAGGGTTTCAACCCTAGGCGCAGGAGGTGGGCCTAGGGGGGCGCACCAGCCCACTATGGGCTGGTTCCCCTCCCCACTTCAGCCATGGGGCCCTCCAGGATAGGTGGCCCCACCTGGTGGACACCCGGGACCCTTTCGGTGGTCCCGGTACAATACTGGGTGACCCCGAAACTTTCCCGATGACCGAAACAGCACTTCCTATATATAATTATTTACCTCCGGACCATTCCGAAACTCCTCGTGACGTACGGGATCTCATCCGGGACTCCGAACAACATTCGGCTTGCTGCATACTCATATTAATACAACCCTAGCGTCACTGAACCTTAAGTGTGTAGACCCTACGGGTTCGGGAGACACGTAGACATGACCGAGACGGCTCCCGGGCAATAACCAACAGCGAGATCTGGATACCCATGTTGGCTCCCACATGCTCCTCGATGATCTCATCGGATGAACCACGATGTCGAGGATTCAAACAACCCCGTATACAATTCCCTTTGTCAATCGGTACGTTACTTGCCCGAGACTCGATCGTCGGTATCCCAATACCTTGTTCAGTCTCGTTACCGGCAAGTCACTTTACTCGTACCGTAATGCATGATCCCGTGACCAAACACTTGGTCACTTTGAGCTCATTATGATGATGCATTACCGAGTGGGCCCAGAGATACCTCTCCGTCATACGGAGTGACAAATCCCACTCTCGATCCGTGTCAACCCAACAGACACTTTCGGAGATACCTATAGTGCACCTTTATAGTCACCCAGTTATGTTGTGACATTTGGTACACCCAAAGCACTCCTACGGTATCCGGGAGTTACACGATCTCATGGTCTAAGGAAAAGATACTTGACATTGGAAAAGCTCTAGCAAATGAACTACACGATCTTGTGCTATGCTTAGGATTGGGTCTTGTCCATCACATCATTCTCCTAATGATGTGATCCCGTTATCAACGACATCCAATGTCCATAGCCAGGAAACCATGACTATCGGTTGATCAACGAGCTAGTCAACTAGAGGCTTACCAGGGACATATTATGGTCTATGTATTCACACGTGTATTACGATTTCCGGATAATACAGTTATAGCATGAATAAAGACAATTAGCATGAACAAGGAAATATAATAATAATCCTTTTTATTATTGCCTCTAGGGCATATTTCCAACAAAACAAGCATAGCTTTAAAACTTGAAGCACATAGAGAGGAAACTTGATATTATTGCAATTCCTACAAGCATATGTTCCTCCCTCATAATAATTTTCAGTAACATCATGAATGAATTCAACAATGTAACCAGCACCTAAAGCATTCTTTTCATGATCTACTAGCATAGAAAATTTACTACTCTCCTCATAAGCAAAATTCTTCTCATGAATAGTAGTGGGAGCAAACTCAACAAAATAACTATCATATGATTTAAAATTAGGATCAAGATGACAAGTTTCATGGTTATCATTATTCTTTAAAGCATACATGTCATCACAATAATCATCGTAGATAGGAGGCATGCTTTCATCATAGTAAATTTGCTCATCAAAGCTTGGGGGACAAAAAATATCATCTTCATCAAACATAGCTTCCCCAAGCTTGTAGCTTTGCATATCATTAGCATCATGGATATTCAAGGAATTCATACTAACAACATTGCAATCATGCTCATCATTCACATATTTTATGCCAAGCATTCTATGTAATTCTTCTTCTAGTACTACAGCACAATTTTCTTTTCCATCATACTCACGAAAGATATTAAAAAGATGAATTATATGAGGCATCCTTAATTCCATTTTTTTAGTTTCCTTTCATAAACTAAACTAGTGATAAAACAAGAAACAAAAAGATTCGATTGCAAGATCTAAAGATATACCTTCAAGCACTAACCTCCCCGGCAACGGCGCCAGAAACGATCTTGATGTCTACTACACAACCATCTTCTTCTAGACGTTGTTGGGCCTGCAAGTGCACAGGTTTGTAGGACAGTAGCAAATTTCCCTCAAGTGGATGACCTAAGGTTTATCAATCCGTAGGAGGCGTAGGATGAAGATGGTCTCTCTCAAACAACCATGCAACCAAATAACAAAGAGTCTCTTGTGTCCCCAACACACCCAATACAATGGTAAGTTGTATAGGTGCACTAGTTCAGCGAAGAGATGGTGATACAAGTGCAATATGGATGATAGATAAAGGTTTTTGTAATCTGAAATAATAAAAACAGCAAGGTAACTAATGGTAAAAGTGAGCGTAAACGGTATTGCAATGATAGGAAACAAGGCCTATGGTTCATACTTTCACTAGTGCAAGTTCTCTCAACAATAATAACATAGATAGATCATATAACAAGCCCTCAACATGCAACAAAGAGTCACTCCGAAGCCACTAATAGCGGAGAACAAACATAGAGATTATGGTAGGGTACGAAACCACCTCAAATTTATTCTTTCGGATCAATCTATAAAAGAGTTCGTATTAGAATAACACATTAAGACACAAATCAACCAAAACCCTAATGTCACCTAGATACTCCATTGTCACCTCAAGTATCCGTGGGCACGATTATACGATATGCATCACACAATCTCAGATTCATCCAACCAACACAAAGTACTTCAAATAGTGCCCCAAAGTTTCTATCGGAGAGTCAAGAACGTGTGCCAACCCCTATGCATAGGTTCCCAATGTCATGAAACCCGCAAGTTGATCACCAAAACATACATCAAGTGGCACATGATATCCCATTGTCACCACAGATAATCACGACAAGACATACATCAAGTGTTCTCATAAAAGACTCAATCCGATAAGATAACTTCAAAGGGGAAACTCAATTCATCACAAGAGAGTAGAGGGGGAGAAACATCATAAGATCCAACTACAATAGCAAATCTCAGGATACATCAAGATCGTGCCATAGAGGGAACACGAGAGATAACATGAGAGAGAGAGAGAGAGAGAGATCAAACACATAGCTACTGGTACATACCCTCAGCCCCGAGGGTGAACTACTCCCTCCTCGTCATGGATAGCGCCGGGATGATGAAGATGGCCACCGGTGATGGGTTCCCCCTCCGGCAGGGTGCCGGAACAGGCTCCCAAGAGGTTTTTGGTGGCTACAGAGGCTTGCGGCGCAGAAACTCCCGATCTATCTTCTGTTCTGGAAGTTTTAGGATACGTGGGTATATATGGGTGCAGGGAGGACGTCGGTGGAGCTACGGGGGCCCCACGAGGCAGGGGGCGTGCCCTAGGGGGTGGGCGCGCCCCCCACCCTCGTGAGCACCTCCCGTATCTTCTGACATGGAGTCCAAGTCCATCAGGTGGGTTTCCTTCCAAAAATAACTTCTCTAGTTGATTTCGTTCCATTTTGACTCCGTCTGATATTCCTTTTCCTCGAAACACTGAAATAGGCATAAAACAGCAAATCTGGGCTGGGCCTCCGGTTAATAGGTTAGTCCCAAAAATAATATAAAAGTGGATAATAAATCCCAATATAGTCCAAAACAGTAGATAAAGTAGCATGGAGCAATCAAAAATTATAGATACGTTGGAGACGTATCAGCCGTGAAGACGTACGACTACATCAACCGCGTTGTTCTAACGCTTCCGCTTTTGGTCTACGAGGGTACGTGGACAACACTCTCCCCTCTCGTTGCTATGCATCACCATGATCTTGCGTGTGCGTAGGAATTTTTTTGAAATTACTATGTTCCCCAACACTTTCTCCCTAGATGGGAGAAGGGTTTCCCCTCTGGTCCATGGCTCCCATGGCGTGGGAGGGGCGAGAGCCCCTCCTAGATTGGATCTGTTTCTCTGTCTCTCTCTGTTTCTGCGTTCCCAGATTCTGCCCTTTCATCGTTTCTTTTATATCCGGAGATCCGTAACTCCGATTGGATTGAAACTTTCGCCCAGATTTTTGACCAAAAAATAGCTTTCTTGCGGCAAAAGAAGAGCCTCAACCGCCTGACGGGGTGCCCATGAGGGTCAGGGGCGCGCCTGCCCCCCTGGGGCGCGCCCCCTGCCTCGTGGCCCCCTCAGGCACCGTATCGCGTTGATTCTTCCTCCCAAAAATCACAAATATTCCAAAAATATTCTCCGTCCATTTTTATCCCGTTTGGACTCTGTTTGATATGGTGTTTCTGCAAAACATAAAACATGCAACAAACAGGAACTGGCACTGGGCACTAGATCAATATGTTAGTCCCAAAAATAGTATAAAAAGTTGCCAAAAGTATATGAAAGTTGAATAATATTGGCATGGAACAATCAAAAATTATAGATACGACGAAGACGTATCAATAACCTTCTCGCATTAAACAAGATCCAGATATAATGTTCATGCTCAACGCTGGCACCAAATAAAAATTATTCAGGTCTAATATTAATCTCAAAGGTAGATGTAGAGGTAGTGTGCCGACCGCGATTACATCGACTTTGGAACCATTTCCCACGCGCATCGTCACTTCGTCCTTAGACAATCTTCGCTTAATCCGTAGCCCCTATTTCGAGTTGCAAATATGAGCAATAGAACCAGTATCAAATACCCAGAAGCTATTGCGCGCATTAGTTAAGTACACATCAATAACATGTATATCAAATATACCTTTCACTTTGCCATCCTTCTTATCCGCCAAATACTTGGGGCAGTTCTGCTTCCAGTGACCAGTCCCTTTGTAGTAGAAGCACCCAGTTTTAGGCTTAGGTCCAGACTTGGGTTTCTTGTCTTGAGCAGCAACCTTTTTGCCGTTCCTTTTGAAGTTCCCCTTCTTCCCTTTGCCCTTTTTCTTGAAACTAGTGGTCTTATTGACCATCAACACTTGATGCTCCTTTTTGGTTTCTACCTCCGCGGCCTTTAGCATCGCGGAGACCTCGGGAATAGTCTTGTTCATCTCTTGCATATTATAGTTCATCATGAAGCTTTTGTAGCTTGGTGGCAGTGATTGAAGAACTCTGTCAGTGACACTATCATCAGGAAGATTAACTCCCAGTTGAGTCAAGTGGTTGTGGTACCCTGTGAGGGAATCCTGGATTAGGGGGTATCCGGACAGCCGGACTTTGTACAACGTCCGGACTATTGAAGCGTAAAGATACAAGACTCAAGACTTCGGCCCGTATCCGGATGGGACTCTCCTTGGCGTGGAAGGCAAGCTTGGCGATCCAGATATTGTGTTTCATTCATTGTAACCGACTCCATGTAAACCCTAGCCCTCTCCGATGTCTATATAAATCGGAGAGGTTGGTCCTTAGAAGGCCGATCACAATTACAATCATACCATCATAGGCTAGCTCTTAGGGTTTAGCCTCTATGATCTCGTGGTAGATCTACTCTTGTACTACCCATATCTTCAATATTAATCAAGCAGGAAGTAGGGTTTTACCTCCATCGAGAGGGCCCGAACCTGGGTAAACATCTGTGTCCCTTGCTTCCTGTTACCATCAGCCTTGACGCACAGATCGAGACCCCCTACCCGAGATCCGCCGGTTTTGACACCGACATTGGTGCTTTCATTGAGAATTCCTCTGTGTCGTTGCTACAGGGCTTGATGGCGCCTCCAATCGTCAATAACACGGTCCAGGGTGATACTTTTCTCCCCCAATAGATCTTCGTATTCGGCGGCTTCACACTGCGGGCCGATTCGCTTGGCCATCTGGAGCAGATCTATAGCTATGCCCCCGACCACCAGGTCAGGTTCGGAAACTTGAACTACACGGCAGACATTCATGGAGACTTGATCTTCGACGGATTCGGGCCTGTGCCAGGAGCACCGAACAGTCACGATGAGCACGGCTTGGACCTGATGTCAGACGATGCGCGGGATATCACCCCGGCAGAAGCCTCGGATCTAAATCCGGAGCAGGTTGCATTGCCTAAGGACGGAGGGCTGGACCTCGCCCCGCAAGCCGCACACTCATCGGCGGTGGAGCCGAACACAGGTCTCACCTCTGTGGAAGCCTGTAACCCCGGGGCCCCGGACTCTAATCCGGTTGTTGGTTCCGGTCCGCACACCCTTGAGCCAGCCGAGCCAGGCTGGGCTTCAGTAATGTAGTTTACTGCTGTGGACATCCTTCAGCACTTGCCCTTTGGCGACATGTTGAACTCATTGAAGTCTCTCTCTTTGTTAGGAGGCTCTGGGCCGAACTATGTCCGGCTTGAGTGGGAAGCAGGCGACGACGGAATTCATTGCCCACCCACCACCCACTTCATCGCCACGATCGATGATTTCACCGATGTGCTTGACTTCGACTCTGAAGACATCGACGGTATGGACGACGATGCTGGAGAATTACAGGAGCCACCGCTCATAGGGCGGTGGATGGCCACCTCCTCATACGATATATACACGGTGGACACTCTGAAGGAAACCAATGGCGACGAGGCAACGGAGGATAACACCTCAGGAAGAAAAGCAAGGCATGGGTGTCTTCGACGCCGCTCCAAGCCCCGCCACATCAACACCGGCCCCGTAGATGAAAGCAATCCGGATGGTGCCGAAGAGGAATACAACCCCGATCAGCCTACCTTCAAGTAGGCCGGACCGGCCACGGTGGGATACCTGGAGAGGGACAACTGCACACCCCCCTCCGAAGACGAGGAAAGCCTCGGCAATGATGAGTTCGGCGTGCCTGAAGATCCAGTGGAACAAGTTCGCTTCAAGTGACGGCTTATGGCCACGGCAAGGAGCCTGCAAAGGAAGCAAGAGCAGCTCAAAGCTGACCAATATCTGCTAGTGGACAGATGGCCCAAGATCCTGGCCACCGAAAAGTACGGACTCGACCACCCTAACAAAGGGCATACCCGGCACAACTGGCTACCTCAACCCAAGCAGGAGAACCACAGGCACACACCCAGACGCCCACACACCACTACGGTCCAAGACAGTAAGAAGCCTACACAAAGAGGCACCCTCAAGCCTCAGTGCAATGGTCATAAACGTCAAGACAGGGAAACTGGTGCCAAGTCCAGCAACTCTCAGGCTGGTAAACGGACAAAGAACAGCTCAAGCCTACTCGGCCCAAGCCACACACTCGATCAACCGTGTGAAATTCACGGTACTCCTAGAAGGACGGCAAAGCATACCAATAGAGAATGCCGGATCCTCAAAACAAAGCGGATGGTCGTGCACCGGAAGTAATAAGGGGAGGCGTCTCGTCAAGAAGCCCCCCCCCCCCCCAGGGCATAAAAGTACGGCCGACCGCCATGGATAACATCAACCACAGCAAGTCAATTGCAGTACCTCTAGACCTAGTAGTCTGGGGGCTCCATCACACATAAAAGCCCTCACGGGTAAGAAGCCACAAATAACATCCTCTAAAGGATGCCAGGTGCAAAAGGCCAAGTTCATTGGCCCACCACCCTAATGATTGTCTTTCGAACCACCAAAAAACAAAAAACACCACACCCAAGAGTAATCCTTCGGCAACTTCCCCCCATACGGTAATTCACCGTATGCTAACGGTATGAATCACGTTGACTAAGATCCCACGTGATAAACCATTAGGCCAACACCGTGTGATGGCATCATGCCTACGGGCTGGGTCGCAATCCGCACTTAGAGCGGAAACCACACATCTGCCGGAATAGCGAGTCGCACATGCCTATCAAAACTTTGATATGACAGCCAACTATTCGGACACCAATTGAGAAGTCTGCGCTATTTCACGGTATAACGGCTGGGTTTACGAGGGTCCGATCAGGAACCCTTAGACCAACCACAAGAGGACGCTCAGTTGCCTCATAAGCATTTGCCTTTACAAACAAACTTTGACGCAGAACAGGATTGGCTGCGTGGAATCAGCCTGGACACACAATGGCAGGAACATGCATGTGGAAGACAGTTCGGATTCACTCTTGATCCACTCACAACCCCCTCCAATCCGGCCATCACAGGTTCCGCCAAAAACACCTCTTTTCATACATCGTACTCATGTGCATAGACATATCATCCTACTACAATGAGTAGATTTAAATAACACTTACCGGCCGGCGTCTATCGCCGACGCCTCTTTGCCAATAACGGCAGCCACGTTCGTGTTACGCCCGGTTATGCCATGGGCTGCACTGTACGGCAATAAAGTCCGAACACCTTTTCGATCGCTCGGCACCCCAAACTTATAGCACTATATGCATTAGCTTTGAATCATGTCTTGGGTCATTGGTTGGGTTTGCCCGGCTCCCATGTTTTGTTACCTTACGTTCCTTTCTATCGGCTAAGGTAGCGCTGGGAGAAATACTGTGATTGTGTCTCGGTTCTGCCGGATGAGCACCTCAGTAGAGAAAGCCGAAAAGTGACTGTCATGATACAGCGAGAGCTGGTCAGCTGTTCGAGAGGTTGTAAAATCCTTAAAGATTTATTCCGCACAACGCCATTATAAATGCAGAGTGCGACGGATCGGTCCTCCGATCAGGCGCCAATAGAGCCCCTAGTTTGGCCTTCCGAACACTAGGGGCTGCGCCGACCATACTCGAATTCCTATGGCTAAGTGAGAGTAATAAAGCCGTATAGTCTGATTACCTGGTTTGTGGTGAGAAACACCTCCTTAAAAGGACCCAACTATGGGATAAAGAGTGTTCAGATATACCCCGAACACCCTCGTATTCTTTTTTACGTGGGGACAGAGGCCGACGGCTGGCCAACTCTTAGGATGTACATACAATAAACAGCCGCACATGAAGAACATATGTTCAAACATATATAATAAAAATGCCATTATCCCATATTACAAAAAGAGGCACGAATGCCCTTAGGGAAATATAATGTCTTTGGCACACTTATCCTCCGCAAGGCAGGCCCCTTTCAGTACACCTTCATAGTACAGTTCGGGCTTGCGGTGCTCCTTACCCTCCGGCGGCCCCTCAGTCATCAGCTTCTCCGCGTCAAACTTCCCCCAGTGTATTTTTGCATGGGAAAACGCCATGCGTGCACCTTCTATACAGACTGATTGCTTGATAGCATCTAGCCGAGGACAGGCGCCCACAATCCGCTTCACGAGCCCGAAGTAACTGCTTGGAATCGGCTCCACAGGCCATAGCCAGACAACTAAGTCCTTCATGGCTAGTTCGGCCGCCTGGTGCAGTTCAACCAGCTGCTTCAGCTGATCGATAAAAGGCACCGGATAGTTCAGCGCCAAATATTGCGACCAGAATTTCCTCTCCGCAGACTTCTTCTCCTCGGTTTGGTAGAATTGGACGGCATCTGATATGTTGCGAAGAAGATCCGCAAAAGCCCCTGGAAAAATAAGAATTCAGCTTGCTGCTTAGGATTCCTCCCATTATCATATACAAAGGGCTAAGAATACAGAAGGCCTTACCAGCCGCAACTTTCCGGGCCTCCTGAATGTCCCGCACAGCACCTCGGGCTTCTTCCCAAGCACCTTCCGCACCCTCGAGAGCTTGGACGAGCTCGGATTCTTTCCCTACTAGACTCTGCTCCAAGCCATCGCTTTTCTTCACAGCTTCCTAGAGCTCTCACTCAACTGCAATGACCCTGGCCTCGTGTTTTTCACGAAGTGCCTGTCCGGTGGCAGCCTTCTTGTTGGCATCGGCCACAGCCTTCTTTACTGCCTTGTATTCGGCACTCGCTCCTAGAGCATACAATACAAATACTTTTCACTAAGCACAACTATTCATTTGTGCCAACTTCAAGACAAATGTTTTCAACATACCTTGCTTGTCTTCCAATTGCTTCTTCACATGGCCGAGTTCTTCCTCGGCCCGTGCAAGGCTCTGCTTCAGTTCGGACAATTCCGCATTATAAGCGGCCGTCCTCTCTGCAGATGCCTGTTTTCACATAAAGAGGTATACGTCATCCACATAGGCTCCTGTGGAAGCAGAGGGTTTGATCCCCTGCCCGGCTCCGTCTCCTCCGCCGGACAGTGTATCAGGGGCTACTACTCATATTGTGACAATTCCTCAAAGGTTTCTTAGGAAACATACCTCAAAGGCCTTTATAAGGCAAAAGCAGGACTCATTCAGCCCGCTCTCGGCGGACTGAATCTTCTCAACCACTGCGCCCATGAGGGTACGATGCTCATCGACGATAGACGCGTTCTTCAATGTTGTCGATAGACTACCGGGCAGCTCTGCTTGAACAGAGGATGCTGGCAGGGTAGGCAGGCCTCCCACCATCGAACGTGGCTGTTCGCTCGATTCTGGAGACTTAGAGTTCCCGGGAGCCGTATCCGTCCCGGCGTGTCCGGCTCCAGGGATATGTCCTCCCTGGTCCGGGTCCTGTCGAGACGACACCTCAGTGTCGTGCCCATACTTTGGGGAAGGGGCCTGCGGAGGCATCTCGCTTGCCAAGGCGTCTGAGCCCAGCGAATCCTCCGATGAGGACCGGCCGGCGCGAGACCTTGCCGGACTGTGAAAAATGTGGCAATAGTTAAAACTACTATACCCAAAAACAATCCTGGACGCATATACGTGTTCGGATACTTACGACTTCTCCAAGGGCTGGGCCCTGGGATCCCATTCCGGGCTGCTATCGGCAGCCGTGGTGGATACCTCTGGGAGGGAACCTTTCCCCCTCTTGGGCGATCCGGCCTCCAGAGATATGGAGGCCGTCCTTTTCCTCCCGCCATCAGAATGAGGCTCATCCTCCTCTACGTCCTCCTCTTCCTCCTCAGAAGAAGGATCGTCGCTGGAGTCTTCGGATTTGGCGTCCGTAGCCTCATGACGGCGGAGGCCACTCCGGGTCCTTTTGACCTACTTGGAGGCCTCTTTCTTTGGCGCCTCGTAAGGCGCGGGGACCAGCATCTTCGTCAGAAGCGGTCCGGCCGGTTCCTCCAGCAGGGGGCTGGACAATGTATCCGCTCCACCTTCTTCATCCACCCCTAAGGTCACGATGAAACACGATTAAGATGTCTCCCTCATGACATGCCAGCTGAAGCATGATTGGACAGACCATGGCTGTAACTTACCGAGCTCGCAGAATGGGATAATTGATACCCACGGTCCTCGGCGGGGCCCGGCCAAGATGTCGGACTTGAAGAGCACCTTCCAGATATCCTTGTGGGAGGAGTCATAAAGTTCCTGAAGGGTTTGGTGCTCGGTTGGGTCGAACTCCCACAGAGTGCAAGCTCGGCACTGACAGGGGAGAATCAGGCGAACTAGCACCACCTGGACTACGTCGACGAGTTTGACGTCCCTGTCAACCACACTCTAAATGCGCGTCTGGAGCAGTGATAGCTCATCGGACGAGGACCAGTTCGGGCCCTTCTTGGGCCAGGACATGAGCCGCAGTGGAGCTCCGGATCTGAACTCTAGAGCTGCCGCCCACTTTTTGCCGCGTGGTTCGGTGATACAGAACCACTGCTGCTGCCACTCCTTGACGGAGTCGTTGAAAGCGCCCTTCGGCCAAGTGGCCTTGGGCATCTTGTTTACCATGGCGCCGCCGCACTCGGCGTGTTCGCCACTCACCACCTTGGGTTTCACATTGAAAATCTTCAGCCACAGGCCGAAGTGAGGTGGGATCCGGAGAAAAGCCTCGCACACGACGACGAATGTCGAGATATTGAGGAAGGAGTTGGGGGAAAGATCATGAAAATCGATCCCGTAGTAATACATGACTCCACGAACAAATGGGTGAAGGGGAAACCCAAGCCCGCGGATAAAATGGGGAAGGAACACGACTCTCTCATGGGGTTCTGGAGTGGGGATGATCTGTGCCGCCGGCGGGAGACGGTGGCCGATCTTCTGGGCCAGATACCCGGCTCCCCGGAGCTTCTTGATGTCTTTCTCCTGGACTGTCGAGGCTATCCATCTGCATGCTGCTCCGGATCCAGACATCTTTTGGAGAACCTCTCTTCGATGAAGAAGAGTGCTTGGGCGTTAGGGCTCTAACAATGGGGAATGGACTAGCGATGGGAGGAGGCGTGGGTAAAGAGGAAGAGACCTTATCTCTTTATAGAGACGGTGAAAGCTTTTTTGCACCTCCCCACTTACCTAGTGGAGCCCGCTCGTCCCCTACTCGCCGCGATTAGCGGAGTGGTTAGACTACCCCTGCCCGTATTGGTGAGAATCCCATGATAAGGGGACACGATCTCTGCTTCGACAAGACGTGTCAAGGAAACCGCCTCGCAATACGCGTTGTGGCTGGTTGTAGGAAAACGGTTCGAATAATGACCCGACCATAATGACACATCGCATTGTCTAAAAATTTGCCAGCAGACTGCATTTGTGAAATATTATTCTCTCTACGGTGGCATGTGAAGATTATTTTGTGGATCCGGACACGACTCAAGTGTTCGATGATTACTTTGGAGTATTCGGAGAAGGAACCCGCCTTCCAATGTCGAAGACAATACTGCGCGTCGGACTCATTGTCATTGAAGCCTGGTTCAGGGGCTACTGAGGGAGTCCTAGATTAGAGGGTATCCGGACAACCGAACTGTGTACAACATCCGGACTATTGAAGCGTAAAGATACAAGACTCAAGACTTCGGCCCGTGTCCGGATGGGACTCTCCTTGGCGTGGAAGGCAAGCTTGGCGATCCGGATATTGTGTTTCCTTCCTTGTAACCGACTCCATGTAAACCCTAGCCCTCTCTGGTGTCTATATAAACCGGAGAGGTTGGTCCTTAGAAGGCCGATCACAATTACAATCATACCGTCATAGGCTAGCTCTTAGGGTTTAGCCTCTACGATCTCGTGGTAGATCTACTCTTGTACTACCCATATCTTCAATATTAATCGAGCGGGAAGTAGGGTTTTACCTTCATCGAGAGGGCCCGAACCTGGGTAAACATCTGTGTCCCTTGCTTCCTGTTACCATCAGCCTTGACGCACAGATCGGGACCCCCTACCCGAGATCTGCCGGTTTTGACACCGACACCCAGACATTCTGAGTATATATTCACTGATAGAACTATTCCCCTCCATTTTACAGTTGTAAAACTTATTGGAGACTTCATATCTCTCAATGCAGGCATTTGCTTGAAATATTAACTTCAACTCCTAGAATATCTCATATGCTCCATGACGTTCAAAACGTCGTTGAAGCCAGCATGTCACATTGAACTATCGAGTAGTCATCAACACGCGTCTGACAGGCATTCACAATGTCTGCAGTTGCGAGCACGGGTGGTACACCTAACGGTGCTTCCAGGACGTAATTCTTCTGTGCACCAATGAGGATAATCCTCAAGTTAGGGACCTAGTCCGTGTAGTTTCTGCCATCATCTTTCAACTTAGCTTTCTCTTGGAATGCATTAAAATTCAAAGGAACGGTAGCACGGGCCATTGATCTACAACAACATAGACATGCAAAATACTATCAGGTACTAAGTTCATGATAAATTAAAGTCCAATTAATCATATTACTTAAGAACTCCCACTTAGTTAGACATCCCACTAATCATCTAAGTAATCACATGATCCAAATCAACTAAACCATGTCGGATCATCACGTGTGATGGTGTAGTTTTCAATGGTGAACATCACTATGTTGATCATATCTACTATATGATTCACGCTCGACCTTTCGGTCTCAGTGTTACAAGGCCATAAATGCATATGCTAGGCTCATCAAGTTTAACCCGAGTATTTTGTGTGTCCAAAACTGGCTTGCACCCATTGTATGTGAACATAGAGCTTATCACACCCGATCATCATGTGGTGTCTCGGCACGACGAACTGTAGCAACGGTGCATACTCAGGGAGAACGCTTATACCTTGAAATTTAGTAAGGGATCATCTTATAATGCTACCGACGTTCTAAGCAAAATAAGATGCATAAAGGATAAACATCACATGCAATCAAAATATGTGACATGATATGGCCATCATCATCTTGTGCTCATGATCTCCATCACCGAAGCATCGTCATGATCTCCATCATCACCGGCGCGACACCTTGATCTCCATCATATCATCGTTGTCATCTCGCCAACTATTGTTACTACGACTATCGCTACTGCTTAGTGATAAAGTAAAACAATTACATGGAGATTGCATTGCACACAATAAAGCGACAACCATATGGCTCCTGCCAGTTGCCGATAACTTTGTTACAAAACATGATCATCTCATACAACAATTTATATCACATCATACCTTGACCATATCACATCACAGCAAGCCCTACAAAAACAAGTTAGACGTCCTCTACTTTGTTGTTGCAAGTTTTACGTGGCTGCTACGGGCTTCTAGCAAGAACCGTTCTTACCTACGCATCAAATCCATAACGATTTTCCATCAAGTGTGCTGTTTTAACCTTCAACAAGGACCGGGCGTAGCCACACTCGATTCAACTAAAGTTGGAGAAACAGACACTCACCAACCACCTATGTGCGAAGCACGATGGTAGAACCAGTCTCGCGTAAGCGTACGCGTAATGTCGGTCTGAGCCGCTTCATCCAACAATACCGCTGAATCAAAGTATGACATGCTGGTAAGCAGTATGACTATTATCGCCCATAACTCTTTGTGTTCTACTAGTGCATATAACATCTACGGATAGACCTGGTTCGGATGACACTATTGGGGAACGCAATAATTTCAAAAAAAAATCCTACGATCATGCAAGATCTATCTCTAGGTGATGCATAGCAACGAGAGCGGAGAGTGTTGTCTACGTACCCTCGTAGACCGAAAGTGGAAGCATTATGACAACGCGGTTGATGTAGTTGTATGTCTTCACGATCCGACCGATCCTAGCACCGAAGGTACGACACCTCCGCGATTTACACACATTCAGCTCGGTGACGTCCCATGAACTCTAGATCCAGCTAAGGTCAAGGGAGAGTTTCTTAGCACGACAGCGTGGTGATGGTGATGATGAAGTTACTGGCGCAGGGCTTCGCCTAAGCACTACGATGATATGACCGAGGTGGAAATCTGTGGAGGGGGGCACTGCACACGGCTAAACAATCAACTTGTGTGTTCTAGGGTGCCCCCTGCCCTCGTATATAAAGGAGCAAGGGGGAGGCCGGCCGGCCCCTGTAGGCGTGCCCCAAGAGGGGAGTCCTACTAGGACTACTAGTCCCAGTAGGATTCCACCAAGAGGGGAAGAGGGGGGAGGAAGGAGAGGGAGAGGGGGAAGGAAAGGGGGCCGCCACCCCCTCCTTGTCCTATTCTAACTCAAGGGGAGGGGGTGCGTAGCCTGCCCTGTCTGCCCCTCTCTCTCTCCACTAAGGCCCATCAAGGCACATTAGTTCCCCCGGGGGTTTCGATAACCCTTCGACACTCCGGTTTTATCCGAAACTTATCCGGAACACTTCCGGTGTCCGAATATAGTCATCCAATATATCAATCTTTATGTCTCGACCATTTCGAGACTCCTCATCATGTCCGTGATGATATCCGGGACTCCAAATAACCTTCGGTACATCATATCACATAAACTCATAATACCAATCGTCATCGAACGTTAAGTGTGCGGACCCTATGGGTTCGAGAACTATGTAGACATGACTGAGACACGTCTCTGGTCAATAACCAATAGCGGAACCTGGATGCTCATATTGGTTCGTACATATTCTACGAAGATCTTTATCGGTCAAACCGCATAACAACATACATTGTTCCCTTTGTCATTGGTACGTTACTTGCCCGAGATTCGACCATCGGTATCATCATACCTAGTTCAATCTCGTTACCAGTAAGTCTCTTTACTCATTCCGTAATACTTCATCCCGCAACTAACTCATTAGTCACAATGCTTGCAAGGCTTATAGTGATGAGTATTACTGAGAGGGCCCAGAGATACCTCTCCGGAACACGGAGTGACAAATCCTATGCCAACCCAAAAAACACCTTCGGAGACACCTGTAGAGCACCTTTATAATCACCCTTTTACATTGTAACATTTGGTAGGCACACAAAGTGTTCCTCTAGTATTCGGGTGTTGCATAATCTCATAGTCTGAGGAACTTGTATAAGTCATGAAGAAAGCAGTAGCAATGAAACTGACATGATAATAATGCTAAGCTAACGGATGGGTCATGTCCATCACATCATTCTCCTAATGATGTGATCCCATTAATCAAATGACAACACATGTCTATGGTTAGGAAACATAACCATCTTTGATTAACGAGCTAGTCAAGTAGAGGCATACTAGGGACTATATGTTTTGTCAATGTATTCACACATGTACTAAGTTTCCGATTAATACAGTTATAGAATGAATAATAAACATTTATCATGATTTAAGGAAATAAATAATAACTTTATTATTTCCTCTAGGGCATATTTACTTCAATGAGATGCAAAGCCACAAGCTTGGGGATGCTATGTTTGATGCTATATTTTTACTCCCCCAAGTTCTGATGAGCAAATTTATTATGATGAAAGCATGCCTCCTATCTATGATGATTATATTGATGAAAGTGGGTTTGGAAGAGTGTCAACTTTAGGAAGTAATGATCCCACTATTTTGGAGGGTGTTGAATCTTATTGTGATAATTATGAAAGTGGATTTGGAGAGGTCATGTCTTTATTTAGTGATGAATCCACTATTTCGAAAGAGGTTCCAATTGATTATAAGAACAAAGTTTCTATCTATGATGATTATTGTGATGACATGTATGCTATAAAGAACAATGATAACCATAAAACTTGTCATCATGATTTTAATTTTCAATTGGGTTATGCCTCACATGATAGTTAATTTGTTGAGTTTGCTCCCACTACTATTCATGAGAAGAAATTTGCTTACGTGGAGAGTAATAAATTTTTTTTATGCTTGTAGATCATGAAAAGAATGATTTATGTCATGGTTATATTGTTGAATTCATTCATGATGCTACTGAAAATTATTATGAGGGAGGAACATATGCTTGTAGAAATTGCAATAATATCAAGTTTCCTCTCTGTGTGTTGAAAATCTTGAAGCTATGCTTGTTTTGCTTTCCTATACTAGTTGATTCTTGTTCCCATAAGTTGTTTGCTCACAAAATTCGTAGGCATAGGAAGTGGGTTAGACTTCAATGCTCTAGTCATATTCTTCATGATGCTCCCATTATGTTTCAATTCTTATCTTTTATGTGAGCATCATTGTCATCATCATGCCTAGCTAAAAAGGCATTAAAGAAAAGTGCTTGTTGGGAAACAACCCAATATTTACCCCTACTGTTTTTGTGTGCCCACATGATTAAACTACTGTAGTAATCATGTTCTATAGCTTTTGTTTCAATAAAGTGCCAAGTAAAGCCTTTAGGATAGCTTGCGGTGATAGTTGTGTTGATCCTGCTGAAAATCAGAAACTTTTGCACTCAGTAAATAATTTCCAGAATCTTATTGAAACGTGATTTTGACCTGATTCCTTTTGCTATGGATTGGTGCACAAATTTCTCAGCTGTAAGTAATTGTTTCGGAATTTTTGGAGTTACAGAAGTATTCGAGAGTTACAGATTACTACAGACTGTTCTGTTTTTGACAGATTCTTTTTTCTATGTGTTATTTGCTTATTTTGATGAATCTATGAGTAGTATCGGAGGGTATGAACCATAGAAAAGTTGGAATACAGTATATATTACACCAATATGAATAAAGAATGAGTTCACAACAGTACCAAAAGTGGTGATTTATTTTTTTATACTAACGGAGCTTATGAGTTTTCTGTTGAGTTTTGTGTTGTGAAGTTTTCAAGTTTTGGGTAAAGATTTGATGGACTATGGAATAAGGAGTGGCAAGAGCCTAAGCTTGGGTATGCCCAAGGCACCCCAAGGTAATATTCAAGGACAACCATGAGCCTAAGCTTGGGTATGCCTCGGATGGGATCCCCTCTTTCGTCTTTGATCATCGGTAACTTTACTTGGAGCTATATTTTTATTCACCACATGATATGTGTTTTGCTTGGAGCGTCATTTTACTTTATTTTGTTTTGCTTGATGTTTGAATAAAATATTAAGATCTTAAATTCTTAATTGTTAGAGAGCCTTCACATAGCTACATAATTATTCAACTACTCATTGATCTTCACTTATATCTTTTTGGAGTAGTTTGTCATTTGCTCTAGTGCTCCACTTATATCTTTTTAGAGCATGATGGTAGTTTTATTTCTATTGAAATTGATGAACTCTCATGCTTCACTTATATTATTTTGAGAGTCTTTTAGAACAGCATGGTAATTTTCGATGGTTATAAAATTAGTTCTAATATGAAGTGCATCCTAGAGGGATATAATAAAAACTTTCATATAAAGTGCATTGAGTACTATGAGAAGTTTGATTCTTTATGATTTTTTTGAGATATGAAGATGGTGATATTAGAGTCATGCTAGTGGAGTAATTGTGAATTTGAGAGATACTTGTGTTAAAGTTTGTGATTCCCGTAGCATGCACGTATGGTGAACCGTTATGTGATGAAGTTCGAGCATGATTTTTTTTAATTGTCATCCTTTGTGTGGAGGTCGGGATCGCACGATGGTTAACTCCTACCAACCCTTCCCTAAGAGCATGCGCGTAGTGCTTGGTTTTGATGACTTGTAGATTTTTGCAATAAGTATGTGAGTTCTTTATGACTAAAGTTGAGTCCATGGATTATACGCACTCTCACCCTTCCACCATTGCTAGCCTCTCTAGTATAGCGCAACTTTCGCCGGTATCATACACCCACCATTACCTTCCTCAAAACAGCCACCATACCTACCTATTATGGCATTTCCATAGCCATTGAGATATATTGCCATGCAACTTTCCACTATTCCGTTTATTATGACACGCTTCATCATTGTCATATTGATTTGCGTGATCATGTAGTTGACATCGTATTTGTGGCAAAGCCACCTTTCATAATTCTTTCATACATGTCAATCTTGATTCATTGCCCATCCCGGTACACCGCCGGAGGCATTCATATAGAGTCATATTGTGTTTTAAGTATCGAATTGTAATTCTTGAGTTCTAAGTAAATAAAAGTGTGATGATCTTCATTATTAGAGCATTGTCCCATGTGAGGAAAGGATGATGGAGACTATGATTCCCCCACAAGTCGGGATGAGGTTCCGGGCGTAAAATAAAAAAAAGAAAAAGAGAAGGCCCAAAAAAACAAAAAATGAGAGAAAAAGAGAGAAGAGGCAATGCTACTATCCTTTTACCACACTTGTGCTCCAAAGTAGCACCATGATCTTCATGATAGCGAGTCTCCTATTTTGTCACTTTTATATACTAGTGGGAATTTTTCATTATAGAACTTGGCTTGTATATTCCAACGATGGGCTTCCTCAAAGTTCCCTAGGTCTTCATGAGCAAGCGAGTTGGATGCACACCCACTTAGTTTCTTTTTGAGCTTTCATACACTTATAGCTCTAGTGCATCCGTTGCATGGCAATCCCTACTCACTCACATTGATATCTATTGATGGGCATATCCATAGCCCGTTGATACGCCTAGTTGTTGTGAGACTATCTTCCTCTTTTTGTCTTCTCCACAACCACCATTCTATTCCACCTATAGTGCTATGTCCATGGCTCACGCTCATGTATTGCGTGAAGATTGAAAAAGTTTGAGAATACTAAAGTATGAAACAATTGCTTGGCTGAAACCGGGGTTGTGCATGATTTAAATATTTTGTGTGATGAAGATAGAGCATAGCCAGACTATATGATTTTGTAGGGATAACTTTGTTTGGCCATGTTATTTTGAGAAGACGTGATTGCTTTGTTAGTATGCTTGAAGTATTATTATTTTTATGTCAATATTAAACATTTGTTTTGAATCTTATGGATCTGAATATTCTTGCCACAATAGAGAAGATTTCATTGATAAATATGTTAGG
Organism: Triticum timopheevii; assembly: GCA_963921465.1. Lineage (NCBI taxonomy): Eukaryota > Viridiplantae > Streptophyta > Magnoliopsida > Poales > Poaceae > Triticum > Triticum timopheevii. The sequence continues at coordinate 204,938,922 of OY997268.1, forward strand.
TAGCATTCCACATCAAAAATTCTGTTTTTATCATTTACCTACTCGAGGACAACCAGGGATTAAGCTTGGGGATGCTTGATACATATCCAATGTATCTATAATTTTTGATGTATTCATGCCATGTTTACAATATTTTTACATGATTTTGGTATGGTTTGATTAGAACTAACCCAGACTAACGCTGTTTTCAGCAGAACTACCATGTTTTTTTTTGTGCAGAAATAAAAGCTCTCGGAATGCGCTGAAAATCAATGGAGATTTTTTTGGAAAATATAAAAAATAGTGGAACGAAAAGCTACCAGAGGGGAGTCCCGTGGGCCCCATGAGGGCACTACTAGGGAAAACCCTAGCAGTAGCGCTGGTTTTGTGCTCACTAGTAGCGCGGGTAGGTGCGCTACTAATAAGGCGCTACAGCTATTGCTTAGCAGTAACGCGTGCCCGCACGCGGTACTGCTAGGACAAATAGCTGCAGCGTTTGTTCACTCCCACGCTACTGCTAATGTAACTACTGGCAGCCTGTTTTCTCTCCATCGCTACTAGTATTCTTTTTTTATGTTTTTTTATTTTTAGTGTATTTATGCGCCATCGTACAAATATTGGTACAATACCAGTTATGAGGTTTACATCATTATATCCATAACATTGTGTCAAATGAAGGTGGATTAGGTTCAAGTGGAGGCAATATGTGGTGCATGTAAAAAGTATACTACTAATCCAAACTTGATCTAGTTTGGACTAGTAGTACTTTCGATGTGTGCACCACATGTTGCCTCCACTTGAATCTAATCCGCCAGCACAAGCTATTTAATCATCATCATAGTCATTACCACCAATAGTATTTATTTAATCACCACTAACACTAGCTAATAATAATCATCATAGTCATTACCACCAACACTAGCTATTTTATAATCATAGTAATAGTGTAGCACATCATCATCCTCAAACTCATTTCTAGCTAGCTAATCACTCATGCTGCTCTCTCTTAGGTAAAATAACATAAAACATGTATAGCTCTCCTCCTTGATCAAGTTGGAGCATGCAGATGAACCTGTCTCCTAATCGTGGGTAGCGCATCTGTTTGCTGCCCCCTAGTACTTCTCTACGCTCCCCCATCACATATTTGGTCCAGTCTTGCACTATTAAGCATCTGTCGCTAATCTTGAATGCACTAAAGTAATCTCTAGGATATCTTGGCCATAAGCTGATAATACTCATGGTACCTTTAGTCTCGATCCCATAAGGCACAACATTCATCGGGAGTCCCTGTTGAAGAACGTGGTATGGTAACATACTTAGCAATGAAGTTTAGCTTCAAAAATAATGTATGGAAAAGATGCACCGAGGACAAATAATAAAAATCTTACCATCCTTCCTAAATAGATGTGACCGTAGTTCATTACGAACACTATTGGTCGCACGTTTTCAGTACTAACATTTCTAAATGCAGGAAGAAAATTTGTCTTGACAGTATCAAGATCCTCAAGCCATGAAACATAATGACTAAGCTCCTCGCAGTTGAGTTCAGCCCCGGCACAGTATACGGTCCTGTCTATCAAGCGTTGGACATGTTTGCTTGCACCGAAATAAGCTGACAATACAAATTAGTTGTCAACTATTTTTGAATAAACAATATCAAAGACATAAATATGGTTGAGAAACTTACATAATGGTATAACTGGAGGCGTCTGCACACCGACCCAGATGTCGGTATTACCTTCAATATCATCTTCCGGATGAATATCAAAGGTGATAACCATATCAGGCTCAAATGCATAAGTCTTGCATAGTGCTCGCCATGTTTTGCATCCAAAATAGGTGTAGTCGTCTGAATTGTATAATTTTACGTTGAAAATATAACCATGCTCGTTCTTCAAGTAAAATTTCTTTTCCTCCATAGTACGACTGAAACCTATCTTATCCAATACAAAAACTCTTGCATGGCAGGGGATACGCTAGTAGAATAGTAAAAAAAGACTTGTCATGCTTAATGTCATGCTTAAATTATAAGTTGAAGCAAATGAAGCAAATGTCATGCTTAATTATGAAAAAAGACTTGTCGTTGTGACTTACTGTATCCACTTCGAAGTTCTCGTCCAGCTTGATGCTGAAGCGCCTATCATCATCTAGGAAGATTCCGTCGCATAGGCCGTGCTCGTCTTCGCAGTATTTGCAAATACCGAAATCCTTTTCGTCGTCAGACATTTCCTATGTTCATAATTAAAACATTAATTGAAAATCGATCGAAGACAACTACCAGGATAATCAACACACAAATCCGGGGCACTCGATATTTCCTACATATTCTGGCACAAGTCATGGCAAAATTCACGGAAAAATCCGGCATGACCTTTGCTAAAACAGGACATATCGAGCGCCTGAAATTTGCCGGAACGAAAATGAATCAACACTCCGGCAAAACATAGGCCACTCGGAGGTGTAACCTGCAAACATGACCGGCCACTTGGATATTGAGAAACACAAGATATACATTTCAAAATATCTTATAGGACTCAAATTAGCATGCATTCAATAACCAAAAGTAAATCATCTCATGCGTCCGTACATCATCGAATATTATCACTAATACATCACGAATAGTGTCATACATATAACATCACTAATACAACTAAAACCCTAGCACACGACGGGTATCCGCGCGGGCGGTGGACACCCACAGAGAAGGAACCATCATGGGATCATAGCTCCAGTGAGATCCCTGGAGAACCTGCCAGGTATTGGAGAACCTGTGCTCCAACGCAAACAAGTAGCGACGGACGTGCGCGTCCTCCTCACTGACACGGTGACGCACCACCTCCGCGGAGTCCTCGAGCCTCTGGACCGTCACTGGCCCACGCGACTACCACCAAATAAGGTTCGGGTCAACGACAGGCTGGCTCCTCACCAACCTGCGCTCCCCGGTAGGTAGCGCCTCCCAGTACCACCCCGGCGGAGCCCAGTCCCGGACATGGCCCACCTGGTCAAGCAGGTGTCGTCCTCCGCCGACTCGACGACGAGGATGTGGGATAGGCATCGTCCACGTCGAGGCGGGAAAAATTGCTTTAACTAAAAAATAGCAACAAGTTCTTACTAACTAGTTCTTACTAAAAATAAACTTACTATAAATAAAAATATTCTAGTACCTAATTAGTACCTAGTTCTTACTAACTAATTAGTACCTAGGAACTACTGCCCTAATTACCATCTAATTTGATGAACCTATAGGGGTGGAAAGTGGTAGCGGATATTCCAATTATCCAACTATAAAGTGAAATAAGTGGTCAAATTTTACTCGTTTTATGATTCATCTTAGAAATTTGATTCGTTTCCACCCTTATATGAACCCTAACTCATTTGAGCCGCATCCGCATCTGATTTGTTTCCACTCTTACATGAACCCTAACTAATTTGATGCAACTAAAATATAAAGAAACCCTAGGCAGAGGTAGGGGAGAGGGAGGAGCAGGCGTGCTCACCTCGGGTGCCTGCGACGAGGGAGGGGCAGGGCGGCGTCGAGGTCAGGGTCAGGGTTCAGGCGCGCGGTGGATGGCGGCGTCGAGGTCGGGGTTGGGGGCGGCGTCCGGCGCGGCGTTGAGGTCGGGGGCGGGGGCGGCGTTGAATCTGGGGTCGGGCGGCGTAGAGGGTATGCGGAGAGCGCGCGGCGGCCAACGGGCGACGGCGGCGGGGAGAGTGGAGAGTTGGATTTGGGGGAAGTGGCTGTGGGGAAGGACGAACCCCGTGGTGAAGTCAGAAGTAGCAGTAGCGCGTTCCAGGAAGAACGCTACTGCTACGTTAGCTACAGCGCGTTCTGGGATACACGCTACTACTACTCCTTTCTCTTTTTTTCCCCTTTTTCATTTAGTTTTCTTCACATTTTATTTTTTTTCTTTCACCTTATTCTATTTCTTTCATTTTCAATTACCTTTCTATTTTATTTCCATTTAATTTTATATCCTTTAGCAGTAGCGTGTTTAGATTAAAATGCGCTGCTACAAATAAAGTAGCGGTACCGCGGTTCGTTATAGGTCGCTACTACTATGTGTAGCCTATCGGCTAAGCTGTGGGAATTTTAGTAGTAACGTGTTTAGAGCAAGACGCGCTACTGCTAGAACTTTATCTGCAGCGCGGTTTTCTCAGGCGCGCTACTGCTACTTAGCACCAGCGTGCTTTTTTGACCCTCGCTACTGCTAAAGTTCTGTGTATAAGGTTTTCCCTAGTAGTGGGGTGGAGGCCCCCCTAGGGTGCGCCCCCTACCTCATGGACTCTCCGTGGGGCCCCCTGACTTGTTCTCGATGCCAACATCTCCTATAAATCCCCAAACTTCCAGAACATAACCTAGATCGGGAGTTCCGCTGCCGCAAGCCTCTGTAGCCACCAAAAACCAATTGAAGCCCTGTTCTGACACCCTGCCGGAGGGGGGATCCATCACCGGTAGCCATCTTCATCATCCCGGTGCTCTCCATGACGAGGAGGGAGTAGTTCACCCTCGGGGCTGAGGGTATGTACCATTAGCTATGTGTTTGATCTCTCTCTCTCTCTCTCTCTCTCTCTCTCTCTCTCTCTCGTGTTCTTGATTTGCCACGATCTTGATGTACCCCGAGCTTTGCTATCATAGTTTGATCTTATGATGTTTCTCCCCCTCTACTCTCTTGTAATGGATTGAGTTTTTCCTTTGAAGTTATCTTATCAGATTGAGTCTTTAAGGATTTGAGAACACTTGATGTATGTCTTGCATGGGATACCTGTGGTGACAATGGGGTATTCTATTGATTCACTTGATGTATGTTTTGGTGATCAACTTGCGGGTTCCGTAACCTTGTGAACTTATGCATAGGGGTTGGCACACGTTTTCGTCTTGACTCTCCGGTAGAAACTTTGGGGCACTTTATGAAGTTCTTTGTGTTGGTTGAATAGATGAATCTGAGATTGTGTGATGCATATCGTATAATCATACCAGCGGATACTTGAGGTGTAGAGTATCTAGGTGACATTACGGTTTTGGTTGATGTGTGTCTTAAGGTGTTATTTTACTACGAACTCTAGGGCTGTTTGTGGCACTTATAGGAATATCCCAATGAATTGATCAGAAAGAATAACTTTGAGGTGGTTTCATACCCTACAATAATCTCTTCGTTTGTTCTACGCTATTAGTGACTTTGGAGTGACTCTTTGTTGCATGTTGAGGGATTGTTATATGATCCAATTATGTTATTATTGTTGAGAGAACTTGCACTAGTGAAAGTATGAACCCTAGGCCTTGTTTCAAAGCATTGGAATACCATTTTCGCTCACTTCTGTTACTTGCTACCTTGCTGTTTTTATATTTTCATATTACAAAAACCTATATCTACCATCCGTATTGCACTTGTATCACCATCTCTTCGTTGAACTAGTGCACCTATACAATTTACCATTGTATTGGGTGTGTTGGGGACACAAGAGACTCTTTGTTATTTGGTTGCAGGGTTGTTTGGGAGAGACCATCTTCATCCTACGCCTCCCACGGACTTATAAATCTTAGGTCATCCACTTGAGGGAAATTTGCTATTGTCCTACAAACCTCTGCACTCGGAGGCCCAACAACGTCTACAAGAAGAAGGTTGCGTAGTAAACATCACACGCGCGCACGAGGTCGCTATGGCTACCATGCGTGCTGACCGCCAGATCTTGGAGGAGCGCCTCGTCTTCGAAGCCACCGTCGACACCGCCACGCGGTTGTCTACTTTAAAATACAGTTCGTGTTGTTTTCTCGAGGCCACCGCCAATGCCTTCTAGTGATTTGTCCTATGTAATGTTAATATGCAATCTAATGTTCAGTTTACAGTTTGGTCCTCTTAAATGTAATGTTCAGTTAACACTTTGGTCCTCTGAAATGTAATGTTCAGTTAACAGTTTGGTCCAACAATTACTAAATTTCGTAGTAGTGTTCTCAAGCATTCTTTGTTTTGTTAACTATCTTATCTTCTAGTACATGTTTCTATTCTGCAATGTCGTGCTCAGTTAACTATTTTGGTTCATTTGGTCTGTTGTCCCTTTAACTGTTTCGTTCAGTTCTATAATTTGATTTTCATTTGCTGTGGGTACAATTTTGTATTGTTACGCATGTGAATAAAATCAAATTTGGCTGTACTCAATATGTATTCTACTCGTAGATGACAACTCTCAGTTAACCTGAACAAGATCTTCCCTATGTGTGTTGCAGGGAAACAATGGGAGACACTGTGGTTTACCATCGAGGTTTGTTCAAGCATGCTCCTTTGTCTAATAGCACATTATTGTGCAGTTGCAGGAACCATTCTAATATTTAGGTTTCTTACAACTTGGTCTTGCACATGCAGGTCCTGCTATCAAAGGCTTAGACCCACTGTTCGACTCATTTTGCATATGGGGAAATGAGATGTCCATGAATATCAGCCAATTTAAGACTCTCAGAAAGATTGTTAGGATGAAGAAACTTGCGATGAATAACAGCAAGATCTTTGTTTGCACAATGAAGAAGACATCAGTCAAATATGGGGTGGTACTAACTCTTTTCCCTTGTTTTTACCCCTTGCACCATCAGTCAACTATAGGATGGTACTAACTCTTTTACCTTGTTTCCGTATCTTTGTTTTCAGTACTTTTCAAAGTAGTTCACCGATGATTACCTCCCAAACCACCTGCATGGTCAAGAGGCGAGGAAGGTATTCATTCAACACCCATGGTACAATATTGAAGTCTTGCTGAAGAGGACGAAGGTTGGGCGGGCAATTATACATAGCCACTAGCCTAAAGTTGCAAGGACATTCAACATCACTGAAGGCTCAATATTTGCCTTCCACTTCTGTAGTTTCCAAGATGAGACTCATCTGTCTATTTACCGTGTATGATGCTACTTTCCAAAGGTTTTTGATGTTGCATGTGAAACTTGGTGCAGTTGTGTAATGGCAGAACTGAGTACCGAAGCTATCTGATGTAATTCGATTATGAAATCCTGGTTGCTGTTATACGGATATGAAATATCTGGTGTGTTTTTATAAGAAATATTAATTTGATTAGTTCATGGATTATCAATAATAGGCTAATTACCCTACTTATTGGGGTTTTCTATTGCAGATGGTTACTCAGACAGCACCGTGGGCGATGAACTCAACAACCCGCACGGTTTCTAGAAAGTAGTCGTGTTCGATCAACTAACAATCACACACGGCTTCCGGCAAAGAACTATTTGCGTTAGACCACCTTGCACAAACGTTTCCACACAAAAAACTGTGTGTGATATACATACGAATGGAAATGTTTATTTGGGATTCACCATGTGGGATGTACATATGAACGGAAACAATTGGGTTTCGATGCCCTGCCAGATCGCACACGAACTCATTTTGCCCCAGCATGTGTGCCAGGAGGGCATATCCCCGATGGTTTCTAGGTCGTGTGGGAAGGACCCCCCTATCGCCCACACTCACTTGGCGACGGTTCCAAACGCCTCGCGGGAAGGGGTTAAAAACCGTTTGTATAGCAGGTCTCTGCACTAGTGTCACTTATGTATGCTCATTCATGTTTGCCTTGGTGATGAGTGCATATTTTTTATATTCTATCATTTTGAGCGCTCCACCAAGATGTATGTGACATGGAAGAGTAACCCATGATCCTAATCGATTGTGCATTTGCATACAAAGCAAATTTTAAATAATGCATAAATTTAGGGGGAGCTCTTGCTTCTCACATACTTCTCAAAGCGACGATGTAATTCCTTGATATAATCATTTGTCGAAGCTTTGATCTATATGTTGTCATCAATTACCAAAAAGGGGGAGATTGAAAGCGCAACTAATCCCTTGGTGGTTTTGGTAATTCATAACAACATATAGCTCATTGAACTAATAGCCATTCAAGTTAAATGTTTCAGAAAGTTCAATGATTGGCATGGCATGGACTAGAGATGTGGACCCCTCAAAATTCGAAGGACAAAGATTGGCAAAGGCTAAAGACTCTTATTTTTCATTTTAGTGATCCAAAATCACATTGAGTCCATAGGAAAAGCCAATACTATTAGAAGGGGATGAGGTGCTGCTTAATGGTCTACTTGCTTAAAGTGCTTAGTGATATGCTTCAAAGCCCTCAACCATTTTCTCATTTCAACATTTGTCCTAAACCAAAAGTCAAACTCGACCCCATCAATTTGATTCATCCGGTGCCACCGAGTTCACTTGACATAGCCATAGCCAGAAACCCTAATCAGTTCGGTCTCACCGATAGGAATCTCGGTCTCACCGAGATGGGATTGCAAACTCTCTGTTTCCATTCGTAACGTTTTGGTCATACCGAGATGAGCGATCGGTCCCACCGAGTTCGCAATGCAAACTCTCTGTTTCCTTTTCGTAACGTTTTGGTCTCATCGAAACGAGCGATCGGTCCCATCGAGTTTTCTTCACCAAGTCTCTGTTTGCTTATTGCTGAACTCCGTCTCACTGAGTTTATGCGACCGGTCTTACCAATACGAGGTTTTGCCCTAACCCTAGCGCATCGGTCCCACCAAGTTGATATCGTCGGTCCCACCGAAAACCCTAACGTTCACATTTTGAACTAGATCGGTTCCACCGAGTTTCAGAACGTGCCTACACTTCCACTACTTATTTTTTGAGAGAGAACCACCTACTCATGTGTTGAGACCAAGACATTCCAATCCTACCACAAGAAACTTGATCTCTAGCCTTCGCCAAGTTGCTCTCCACTCAAATCATCTTTCCACCATATCCAAATATGTGTGAGAGAGTTGAGTGTTAGGGAGACTATCATTTGAAGCACAAGAGCAAGAAGTTCATCATCAACACACTATCTATTACATTTTGGAGAGTGGTGTCTCTTAGATTGGTTAGGTGTCACTTGGGAGCCTCCGTCAAGATTGTGGAGTTGAACCAAGGAGTTTGTAAGGGCAAGGAGATCGCCTACTTCGTGAAGATCTACCGAAGTGAGGCAAGTCCTTCGTGGGTGATGGCCATGGTGATATAGACAAGGTTGCTTCTTCGTGGACCCTTCATGGGTGGAGCCCTCCGTGGACTCATGCAGCCGTTACCCTTCGTGGGTTGAAGTATCCAACAACGTGGATGTACGATAGCACCACCTATCGGAACCACGCCAAAATCTCTATGTCTACATTGTGTTTGCCCTCTCCAAACCCTTCCCTTTTACCTTCAAATGCAATGTTTTACATTCTGATGCTTCACTCTTAGAATTGCATGTGTAGATTGATTGCTTGACTTGTGTTAGATTGCTAAAATCTGCCAAGACTTAAAATTGAGAAAAGGCTGGATTTTTATTTGGTCAAGTAGTCTAATCATCCCCCCCCCCCTCTAGACATACTTTCAATCCTACACATGGTGGGCCTCCATGCGCGGCGGCGGTGATCGGTGGTGGTCCCGTGCACACGATGCTGGATGGAGGGTCCTCGAGCAGATCCGGGTGAAAATCCTACTCTTGGCACGTTGCCAAGGTCGGCGATGGCGGTGTTTTTCTGCGTCGTCCCCTTCTTGAAGGCATCGTCGTGGGGAAGCTCTAGACACCTATCTGCTACCTCCGGGGGAAACCCTAGGTCAATCAATCGATGACGGCGGCGCTCATGTGTCGTACCCCTCTTGAGGGTGTCATTCTTGGAGGTGTGCACAGGCTCGAGGGACCAGTGGATGGCATCTATGGTGGAGCGGCGTCCCTGTGACGCATCGATGTCCTGGAGTCTCGACGGTGAGGTGCAGCAAAGTCTCAGCGACGGATGCGTGATGATGAACGCGTGTAGGGAGGAGGCGCTGTCTGGCACCGTGGGGGGGGGGGGGCGTTGATGGCAAGCCTGGCAAGTTCGATGCATCAGTACCTGCTCTGAAGATGGATTGATGGAAGACGGCGGTGACGAACTATGAGAGTGCGTCAGACCGGTTTGTGCACCAGACCCGGTATGTGGCTTGGTTTGGGCCTCTGACATTAGATGTTAGGCTAGGTGAGAGGTTTGGATATTCGGCTCAAACTTTCTGCACCCCTTCATCAATGGGTAGGAGTAGCGACAGAGGTTGCCAAGATGGTGGCTTTAGAGATATTGATGTATTACTTTGTAAGGTCTTTGTGAATAATCAATAAAGTGGCTGCATGCATCTCCTAGATGCGGAATATTTCTGATAGCCTCCATGTCCCCCAGCAGAAAGTTTGCTGCTAATAATTCTTCGTTAGAAGCAAATGTGGTTCGATTAGTATTGTTTGCTAACGGGCGACGGGATCATGATTTAATTTAATTTTGATGAAATGCTGACGGAACAGCTTTTCATGATATAAATTTTGTAATCCATTATATACATATTTTAAGTTACACTACCCGGTTACTACATTTGGCACAGCCGAACAGCCATTAACAGTGTCACGCATATTTGCATAGCCAAGTGAAGAGAGACCATACCAGCGTGTAAGTGTAGCCCGACAATCACCATGTGAAGATTCTCCTTAGCACTTTCTTAAAAAAAACTTGTGCTTTGTTCATTAGAAATAAGAAAATAACTATTACATCGTTTATGAGGTTGGTACAATTTTAATATTTAGCTCCTCAAACCAATTAGAAATGAAAGAAAATCTAGCCAATCTAGCAAGTTCGTAAGCAACTTTATTTGCTTTTCTATTACAATGCTCCAATCTAGAAATACTCCCTCCATCCCAAAATAAGTGTCTCAACTTTGTACGAGCTCTAGTGCAAAGTTGTAGTAAGCTTGAGACACTTATTTTGGGACAGAGGGAGTAGTAAAATCACAAGCTAAATAAAAACAATCACAAAAAATTTGTCGTTGTTGCCTCGACGATCTTCCTCCTTCCTTCATGGTATCAATCACCTCCATGTTACCCGAGTTAATAATAATGTGATTACATCCCGTCTTTGCACCAATGACAGACCGAAATTTAGGGCCAGAGCTTCAACAATTAGTACATCCGCCCACCAGTCAATCTTACAATTGCCCCCAGCAATAAATCTACCTTTGTCGTCTCTTGAGACCGCTCCCATTGTACTCCCTAAGTAAGTCATGGTCAAAAGAAGTATCAACGTTAAGTTCAACAAACCCTACCAGATGGCAAGACCATCCTCCTTTTTTCAGTAAGACATTTGGAGAGGAAGCAGTAATAAAATAGGTCGTAAGAGCCCGGATTCCCGTGGAAATGTGATGTGCATTTTGAATTGTCTCCTTGTGAACCAATTTACGCATTTCCTGTTGGAGATATGCCCTAGAGGCAATCATGTATGATTATATTTCCTGTGTGTTTATGAATAAAGATAGTCCTTGGATGTAATCAATGATACTTGTTGGCAAGTACGTGACTTGTCTCTGAGATCTTGTGTTGTATGATACATCCTAAATTGTCCCTAGTCGCAAGTGACGTGTGGGCACACGTCAGACTAGACTAGCATATGACACAGTGGATGGCTCGGTCTCACTAGCCATGGAGCATTGGATGCTAACCGGATAATGTGGACTCGAAAGGATCTAGTCGGATTCGACGTAGTCGAATCCGAGTCGAGATAAGGTCTGAGTCGGACAGACCCAACTATGAGATGCAGCGATATGTCATCTGTGAGTCTCTAGTACAACATACGTTCTATGTCCTAAGACCTGAGCTGACGCATGTACTCGGGATGGTGACACACTTGCTTTGGGCCGACCAAACGCTACTCCGTGACTGGGTAGTTACAAAGGTAGGTTTCGGGTTTGTCCAGTCCCATGCTGTGAGACATGGTCGAGCAAGATGGGATTTGCCCCTCCGATTAGGAGAGATATACTCTGGGCCCCTCGTGTGATCCGACCAGGATAAGCATGGCCATGCGACAAGGATTATGAGATAATCCGGACAGTGTTCGACATCACTGGAACGAGAAAGAGGTCGGGCTAGCACAAGGATGACAATCTCGCCTTGAGCCCGACAACATATACCGTGAGGCAAAGGGAACAGAAGTGTGACACGTTGTACAGGCTCGCCTAACCAGCTTCATAATCAGCTTGGTGGTCGGCACGCCTTGCTAGAGGCCGCTACCAACCATGCAGGTCGGGGGTGATCCGAACTGTGACCAAGCCGACTTGAACCTAAGGGGTCGCGCACTTAAGGGAAGGAACCTACGAGGTCAGTTTGGAGGACACTAGTCGGATATGATTCGAGCTGGACTTGGAACGCGACCGAGTAGACTTTGGGCTTTAGGATCCGTGCAAGGCACAAGTGTTGAGCCCGCGACGGATGCCTATAAATAGTGGAGGTGCGGCACACTTATTCAGATTGATTGCTTCGGCGCTGTCACTAGGGTTTGCATGTGTTGCGAATAGCCACCTCCACTCACCACCAACTGTGTGATCGGACCTAGCAGTCCGCCGCACAGTGTTCCTCCTACACGCGCGGATATCGTTAGAGGCGGTGCACTTGCACCGCTCCGGCGAACTTGTACGTGGGATCGGACGACCGGCTGTTCGAGGGGGATCAAACGAGGAGGAGACGATCCACGCGGACACGCTTCCCCAACTCTTCTTCCGCTGCACGGCACTGCACGTCTAGTGGTAACGAACTGCGATCCATCTCCCGTAGCATGTTACAGGTTGTTCTGCGCGTAGGAAAATTTTAATTTGCAGTCGACGCACCCTACCGTAGAACCCAACAGTGGTATCAGAGCCTCTGCTATAGGATTTGGATTTAGATCATATGCATATTAGATATGTGGAGGCAGCAGATGAGATCTGTTGTCCTTGATGAGATCGCCTATGTGCATGGTTGATGAGATCAATTGCACATGGGGATTGAAGAGGCTATGTTTTCTGACGATCGGAGTCGATGAGGTCGTGACACAACCTACCCCTACAATTCGGTATCAGCCATCGGGGTTAAAAGTGAAACGTAAACCCGAATCGGACTCGCGATGATCGATAAGATCAGTCAGATCAGAAAATTCAGCGTGATCGAACTTGCGATGATCGATAATAGCGGGACCGTCGTGTGCATAGCGCCGTGTATTTCGTACCCGACACACAAACCTGTAGAATACGATTCTATTCATAACTTTGTTTTGCATGTTTGATGTGAATAGTATGGCTCATGTGTATGTGATGCATGTGTGTAGTTTATATGTGGCCTGCGTGTCATGTTTGTCAACCGGCAGGAGCCAAAGTGCTGTCATTATATTGTATAATGACCTGCGTGTTGACTTGTGACTATGTAAAATTCATTACTAGTTGTAGTAGTTGGATAAAAGAGATCAGGTTGGTGGCTTGGCGTCCCGGCATGACAAACAAGATGGAGTTCGTAGATGGTCATCGGAGTCGGAGCCGACCCGGAAGAACATCCATGAAGGACCCACACTATTTCACAAAATGTGTTTATTTGTGATTGTTATGCTTATTTGTTTCTATGCATGTTAGAATGGTAGAATGATCCCTCATGAATATCAAGGGAATTGCCATCCCCGATGTTGCACCTTCGCACGTCAAGTACGTCTAGTAGTGGGCTCATAAAATTGGGGTGCTGGTGGGTGTCCTTGAACTGAAGGGTTCGTGTCAGACACGGACATGCATTGCATCAAGTTAACTTGACAAGGCTATCAAAACAGTTTTGGGCCTTGTGGCAAAGAAGGTTGGGAGCCGGGGTATAAGATACCTTCCCGACCGACAGGAGTCATATAGAGATACGATTAGCAAGGAGTTGCTTACCGGATAGGTATGTTGGCTAGCAGTGATGCTAAAGCTCACTAGCCGCATGCGCTAGTCGGATCCTGAATCACTGAGAGTTTGCAGAGGGATGCTGACTTCAATGGGAGTATTTCTGTTTAGGCTTGAATTACTCTACATAAACACATTTCTTAGTGATTGCATATTTTCTGTTGTAGATCAATGGCACCACCTACTCAACCCAACTTTGCATTGAAATCAATTCTGGAAAAGGATAAACTGAATGGAACAAACTTAACCACCTGGTATAGAAATCTGAGAATTGTTCTCAAGCATGATAAAAAGGAACATGTTCTAGAGGATCCACTTCCAGAGGAACCTGCCGATAATGCTAATGCCACAACTAAGAATGCCTACCAGAAACTCGTTGATGAATCAACGGAGATCAGCTGTCTGATGCTGGCATGTATGGAGCTCGATTTGCAACAGCATTTCAAAAATGTTGAGGCTTACGATATGATCGAGAGTCTCAAGAACATGTTTCAGACACAGGCTAGGACCGAAAGGTTCAACGTCTGGCGATCCTTGATGGATTGCAAGCTAAAGGAAGGTGATCCACTGAGCCCACATGTGATCAAGATGATCGGATATGTGCAAGCTTTGGATCAGTTGGGCTTCCCGCTCTTGGATGAGCTCGCTACGGATGCAATTCTGGGTTCTCTTCCACCCAGCTATGAGACGTTCATCTCGAACTATCATATGCATGCTATGGATAAGAAGCTCACTGAATTACATGGGATTTTCAAAGTAGCAGAGCAGGATATTAAGAAAGGCACGCATCAAGTGTTGATGGTGCAGAAATGGGCTAAGTTCAAGAAGCATTGGTCCAAAAAAAGGCTAAGGCAAAGGGCACGGAGACGGTAACCTCCGCCGCTGCGCCGAAGTCTGGACCAGACTCGAAGACCATTTGCTATCACTGCAAGGAGACCAGTCACTGGAAGAGGAACTATAGAAAGTGGCTTGCAGAGCATGGCAAGAAGGCCGGAAATGCTTCTTCGGGCAAATGTACACTTGTTGCATATGTTATAGACATTTACCTTGCTGAAATACCTAGTATCTCTTGGGTATTTGATATCAGATCGGTTGTTCATATTTGCAACTCGATGCAGGGGCTGGTAAGAACTAGGAGTGTGGCACAAGGGGAGATTGACATCAGTGTTAGCAACACAGCAAGAGTTGCTGCGTTGGAGGTCGGCACGATGCAGCTCCAGCTCCTTCCGGATTCATTATGGAATTGAATAATTGTTATTACATTCCTGCACTTAGTCGGCACATTATTTCTGCCTCATGTTTGATGAGTCAAGGTTATGAATTCAATTTAAAGGACAATGGTTGTTCGATATTTTTGAATGGTATGTTCCACGGCTATGCACCCATTGTTGATGGGCTATTTATATTGAATCTAGAACAGGAACCGGTCTATAACGTGAATGTCAAGAGGCATAAGCCTAATGAGATAAATCTGACATACTTCTGGCATTGCCAGCTTGGACACATTAGTATGAAATGCATGAAGAAGCTCCATGATGATGGGCTCCTAACTTCGTCCGACTTTGAGTCATTCGAGACATGTGAATCATGCTTGCTCGGCAAGATGACTAAGTCTCCTTTCGCAAAGAGTTGCGAGAGGGCGTCCCAGCTGTGGAACTTATACATAGTGATGTGTGTGGTCTAATTAGCACAACTGCCAGATGTGGCTATCAGTACTTCGTGACTTTTACCGACGACTTGAGTAGATATGGATATATCTATTTGATGAGGCACAAGTCGGAGACTTTTGAAAAGTTCAAAGAGTTTCAGAACGAGGTTGAGAATCATCTCGGCAAGACTATAAAACTTCTACGATCTGATCGTGGAGGTGAGTACATAAGCTGGGAGTTTGATGATCATCTGAAAATCCAAGGTATAGTATCTCAGCTCACACCTCCAGGTATGCCACAGAGAAACGGCGTGTCAGAACGGAGGAATAGAACCTTATTGGACATGGTCCGGCCTATGATGAGCAAATCGGATTTACCCTTATCATTCTGGGAATACGCTCTAGAAACTGCAGCTTTCAAAGTTAACAGGGTACCATCAAAATCTGTAGACAAGACACCACATGAGATGTGGACCGGGAAGAGTCCCAGTTTCTCTTTTCTAAAGATTTGGGGTTGTGAAGCATTTATCAAGTGACTTACATCAAACAAGCTTACACCCAAGTCAGATAAATGCATATTCGTGGGGTATCCGAGGGAAACCTTGGGATATAGCTTCTACAACCGGGAAGAAAACAAAGTGTTTCTTGCTCGGAACGGGGTTTTCCTTGAGAAAGAGTTTCTCAGTCGGGAGGTGATGTCTACTACACAACCTTCTTCTTGTAGACGTTGTTGGGCCTGCAAGTGCACAGGTTTGTAGGACAGTAGCAAATTTCCCTCAAGTGGATGACCTAAGGTTTATCAATCCGTGGGAGGCATAGGATGAAGATGGTCACCGGTGATGGGTTCCCCCTCCGGCAGGGTGCCGGAACGGACTCCCGAGAGGTTTTTGGTGGCTACAGAGGCTTGCGGCAGCGGAACTCCCGATCTATCTTTATTTGTGATGTTTTAGGGTACGTAGCATTATATACGCTAAAGAAGTCGGTCGGGGGAGCCTCGAGGGGCCCACGAGAGGGTAGGGCACGCCCAGGGGGGTGGGCGCGCCCCCCTATCTCGTGGCCTCCTCGATGATCTTCTGACGTGAACTCCAAGTCTCCCGTATTCTTCCTAAAAATCACGCTCCTGAAGGTTTCATTCCGTTTGGACTCCGTTTGATATTCCTTTTCTTCGAAATACTGAAACAGGCAACAAAACAACAATATGGGCTGGGCCTCCGGTCAATAGGTTAGTCCCAAAAGTAATATAAAAGTGTATAATAAAGCCCGTAATCATTCAAAACAGATAATAAAATAGCATGAATGCTTCATAAATTATAGATACGTTGGGGACGTATCAGCATCCCTAAGCTTAATTCCTACTCGTCCTCAAGCAGGTAAATGATAAAAGAAAGAATTTATGAAGTGTGAATGCTAGAAGGTGCACAAGTTTGATCAATGATAATTTCAATCACCTTTCCTAGCATGATTATATGTGTCATAACAGTAGTTCATCTCATAAAACTTTTCACGAACAAGTAACAAGCAATTCACATATCAAAGCATAGACCATGAACTTTCTTTAAAACTAGCAAACTTCATTCTCAGTCAACAAACAATTGCAATTCATCTTATTTTTAGGAATAGCAAACTCCACATACTCAACTATCATATAGTCTTCTACAATTGCTAACACTCACGCAATACTAATGGTTATGGAGTTTCAATCGGACACTGAGAAAGATAGGGGCTTATAGTGTTGCCTCCCAACGTATTCACCTTTGGGTGATGTCAATAATAATAGTTCATGCTAACTTACATCCAATTGGATATATATATCAGGATCTTCCCAACACGAGGTGCTTGCCAAAGGATAAAATGAAAAAAGGGGAAAGGTGAAGATCACCTTGACTCTTGCATAAAAGTAAAAGACATAAAGTAAAAGATAGGCCCTTCGCAGAGGGAAGCAGAGGTTGTCATGCGCTTTTAGGGTTGGATGCACAAAATCTTAATGCGAATGAACGTCACTTTATATTGCCACTTGTATATGGACCTTTATTATGCAGTCCGTCGCTTTTATTGCTTCCATAGCAAGATCGTATAAAGCTATTTTCTTCACACCAAAAGATCATACATATTTAGAGAGCAATTTGTATTGCTTGCACCGATGACAACTTACTTGAAGGATCTTACTCATTCCATAGGTAGGTATGGTGGACTCTCATGGCAAAACTGGGTTTAAGGATATTTGGAAGCACAAGTAGTATCTCTACTTGGTAAAAGGAATTTTGGCTAGCATGAGGGGGGAAAGGCAAGCTCAACATGTTTGAATGATCCATGACAATATACTTTAACTGAGATGTCGGAAAACATAACCCATTACATTGTCTTCCTTGTCCAACATCAACTCTTTAGCATGTCATACTTAATGAGTGCTCCCAATTATAAAAGATGTCTAGGATAGTTTATTTATATGTGGAATCTCTCTTCCTTCAATATTCTTTCATGAATTGTTCAAATGACCAATACAATGCTTGCTAACCTTCAATAAATTTACAACCTCTACTTCTTAGATGTGAAGTCATAACTACCCATGGGATAAGCAAATGAGACATATATGATTTCAGATTTATGACAATCAACTCATTCAACCATTTACTCATAGGATAAAAGTGAAGCACACGAGTAGATGACAAACTGCTCCAAAAAGATATAAGTGAAGATCAATGAGTAGCTAAATAATTATGTAACTATGCGAAGACTCCCTCTCATTTAAGAATTTCAGATCTTGGTATTGTATTCAAACAGCAAGCAAAACAAAATAAAATGACATTGCAAGGATAGCACAACTCATGTGAAGAAGCAAAAACTTAGGTTCAACCGATACTAAGTGATAGTTGTTGAAGAAGAAAGGTGGGATGCCTACCGGGGCATCCCCAAGCTTAGATGCTTGAGACTTCTTGAAATATTAACTTGGGGTGCCTTGGGCATCCACAAGCTTGAGCTTTTATGTCTCCTTAATTCCTCTCATATCACGGTTTCTCTTCCTTTTATCAAAAGCTTCATTCACAACAAACTCAACAAGAACTCGTGAGATAGGTTAGTATAAACCAATGCAAAACCTTATCATTTTATACTGTAACAAATCACTAAAATTATTATTCAACATTTCATACTAAATGCCTCTGCATATTTAATACTCCTATCCTCAAATAGAATCATTAAACAAGCAAACATATGCAAACAATGCAAACATAACAGCAATCTGTCAAAACAGTACAGTCTATAAAGAACGCAAGATTCATCATACTTCACTAAATCCAAAAATTATGAAATAAAATTCCCACTGTAATAAATTTATCAGAGCTCATTATGCAAAAGGTTTCATCATTATATCATTCTCTGACCTTTCTAGGCAATTTTTGCAACAGCGGTAAACTTTCTGTTTTCAAACAGCAACATGTATACTAGCAAAATAAGCATGGTAAAGGCTATCATTAACATTTTTATTGAAAATAAAGATTCAAAACATTATTTTAAATAACATCAAGCAAAAACTAATGAAAAAAAATGATGCTCCAAGCAAAACACATATCATGTGGTGAATAAAAATATAGCTTCAAGTAAAGTTACCGATGAACGAAGGGGAAAGAGGGGATGCCTTCCGGGGCATCCCCAAGCTTAGGCTCTTGGTTGTACTTGAATATTACCTTGGTGTGCCTTGGGCATCCTCAATCTTAGGCTCTTTCCACCCTTTATTCCATAGTCCATCGAATCTTTACCCAAAACTTGAAAACTTCACAACACAAAACTCAACAGAAAACTCGTAAGCTCCGTTAGTATAAGAAAATAAAATCACCGCTTAGGTACTGTAATGAACTCATTCTAAATTCATGTTGGTGTAATATCTACTTTATTTAAACTTATCTATGGTTCATACCCTCCGATACTACTCATAGATACATCAAAATAAGCAAACAACACATAGAAAACAGAATCTGTCAAAAACAGAACAGTCTGTAGTAATCTGTATCAAACGTATACTTATGTAACTCCAAAACTTCTACCAAATTAGGAAGTACTAAGAAATTTGTGTACCAATCCAGAGCAAAAATAATCAGATCAGAAGCACGTTTCTGTGAATTAACAAAACTAATTTACTGAGTGCAAAAGTTTCTGATTTTCAGCAGGATCAACACAACTATCACCGTAAGCTATCCTAAAGGTCTTACTTGGCACTTTATTAAACAAAAGCTATAAAACAAGATTACTACAGTAGCATAATCATGTGGACACACAAAAACCGTAAGGATAAATATTGGGTTGTCTCCCAACAAGCGCTTTTCTTTAATGCCTTTCTAGCTAGGCATGATGATGACAATGATGCTCACATAAAAGATAAGAATTGAAACATAATGGGAGCATCGTGAAGCATATGACTAGCACATTTAAGTCTAACCCACTTCCTATGCATAGGGATTTTGTGAGCAAACAACTTATGGGAACAATAATCAACTAGCATAGGAAGGTAAAACAAGCATAGCTTCAAAACTTGAAGCACATAGAGAGGAAACTTGACATTATTGCAATTCCTACAAGCATATGTTCCTCCCTCATAATAATTTTCAGTAGCATCATGAATGAATTCAACAATATAACCAGCACCTAAAGCATTCTTTTCATGATCTACAAGCATAGAAAATTTACTACTCTCCACATAAACAAATTTCTTCTCATAAATAGTAGGAGTATCATAAGAGACTTGAACACTAAAAATTATTTCCACATTAAAAGAGTAATGTTCAGAAAAAGGGTAATCATAATCATGACAAGTTTTATAAATATAATCATCACTACTTTTTATAGCATAAGTTTCATCACAATAATTATCATAAGTAGCAACTTCATTCTCATCATAATCGATTGAAACCTCTCCCAAGATAGTGGAATCACTAAATAAAGTTGACACTCTTCCAAATACACTTTCGTATTCATCACAATAAAATTCAACATCCTCCAAAATAGTGGGATCACTACTTCCTAAAGTTGACACTCTTCCAAACCCACTTTCATCAATATAATCATCATACGTAAGAGGCATGCTATCATCATAACAACTTTGCATATCAAAACTTAGGATGCTAAAAATATCATCTTCATTAAACATAGCATCCCCAAGCTTGGGACAAACATTAATTTCAGCAAATAAATTCTCAAATATTTCATCCTCATCAAACATAGCTTCCCCAAGCTTGGGCTCTTTCATATCATAAGCATAATCACTCTCATCATTAAAAATATGGATAGCACCAATAGTATAGCAATTATCATCATCACAATGAGTAGTAGGAGCAACATCATTTGGGAGGGATACCTTTCTAACTTTTTTTCTCCTTCTTTTCTTTTTCTTCTTCACATTATGTGTGGGTTCAACCTTCTTATTTGAGCTCCGTATTGATGGGATTGGTTGAATAGAAAGCTCCTCCTCGTTACCTGATTCATCATAATAAATAATAGGAGGAGATTGGGAAGTCTCTTCCCTTTCATTAGTATTCTCCTCATCTTCTATTTGCTTCCTTTTCTTTAGGTAATTGTCAATATAAGGATTTTCAATGCAATTCACCGCACAAAACATATAAATATCCTCTAGATCAAAATCAAGAAATCTATCAAAGATTAAATTTTGGAATACCCTCAGTTATACGTTTCATTTCTTCATACCCCAAAAGAAGACTAAGCTCTTTATGATGCCCAAGGGTAATCAAGTTATCACAATTTTTGGACACGATTCGATCATGAAACAATTTGCATTGGAGATTTAAATGACCACGTTCATTGCAAAGTTCACAAGGGGCACGAAAAAATTGAATCTTTCAGCACAATCATCAAGCCTTTCTTGTAAACCTTTAATTTTTAAATACGTATGCCTCTTGCAATATCTATTTTCTCTATTTGGTGTGTCCATGCAAACCCATTCTGCTCCACAAAGATCAACATGCTCATAAGAGACATTTTTATCATAACTAGTGCAATCATCATTAGTACTATGGATATTCAAAGAGTTCATACTAACAACATTGCAATCATGCTCATCATTCAAAGATTTAGTACCAAGCATTTTAATGCATTCTTCTTCTAGCACTTGAGCACAATTTTCCTTTCCATCATACTCACGAAAGATATTAAAAAGATGAGATGTATGAGACAAACTCAACTCCATTTTTTTGTAGTTTTCTTTTATAAACTAAACTAGTGATAAAACAAGAAACAAAAAGATTCGATTGCAAGATCTAAAGATATACCTTCAAGAACTCACCTCCCCGGCAACGGCGCCAGAAAAGAGCTTGATGTCTACTACACAACCTTCTTGTAGACGTTGTTGAGCCTGCAAGTGCACAGGTTTGTAGGACAGTAGCAAATTTCCCTCAAGTGGATGACCTAAGGTTTATCAATCCGTGGGAGGCGTAGGATGAAGATGGTCACCGGTGATGGGTTCCCCCTCCGGCAGGGTGCCGGAATGGACTCCCAAGAGGTTTTTGGTGGATACAGAGGCTTGCAGCGGCGGAACTCCCGATCTATCTTGATTTTCGATGTTTTTAGGGTACGTAGGCTTATATAGGCAAAAGAAGTCGGTCGGGGGAGCCTAGAGGGGCCCACGAGAGGGTAGGGCGCGCCCAGGGGGTGGGTGCGCCCCCCTATCTCGTGGCTTCCTCGATGATCTTCTGACATGAACTCCAAGTCTCCCGGGGCATATTCTTCCTAAAAATCACGCTCCCGAAGGTTTCATTCCGTTTGGTCTCCGTTTGATATTCCTTTTCTTCGAAATACTGAAACAGGCAATAAAACAGCAATATGGGTTGGGCCTCCGGTTAATAGGTTAGTCCCAAAAGTAATATAAAAGTGTATAATAAAGCCCGTAATCATTCAAAACAGATAATAAAATAGCATGAATGCTTCATAAGTTATAGATACGTTGGAGACGTATCAGGAGGCTAGTGGGAGGACGGTCCGACTTGAAGAAATTCGAGGACCACTCGGGGACGGCTCGGCTAGTGATGAGATCATACCGGAGTCAGTCAAGGAACCCATAGTGGAAGCGGCACCGGAACCACGGAGGTCGGAAAGATTGCGCAGGGTGCGTGATGTATTGTTGCTAGAAAGCGACGAACCGGCCACATATGCGGAAGCGATGGTGAGCCCAGATTCCGAGGCATGGCTGGAGGCCATGAGATCCGAGTTAAAGTCCATGAATGAGAATCAAGTCTGGCACTTGGTTGATCCGCCGCCTGGCGTAACAGCCATTGGTTGCAAATGGGTCTTTAAGAAGAAAACCGATATGGATGGAAATGTTCAGATCCACAAAGCACGGCTTGTCGCTAAGGGTTATGGACAAGTTCAAGGAATTGACTACGACAAGACTTACTTGCCGGTAGCGATGCTGAAGTCGGTGAGGATCGTACTAGCTATAGCTGCATATTTTGATTACGAGATATGGCAAATGGATGTCAAGCCAGCTTTCCTTCATGGAAATTTAACCGAGGACGTGTATATGATACAACCCGAGGGTTTTATCGATCCGACTAGCACTAGTAAGGTATGCAAGCTCAATAGATCCATTTATGGGTTGAGGCAAGCATCTCGGAGCTAGAAATTCGTTTTGATGAGGTCGTCACTAGTCTCGGTTTCATCAAAAGCGAAGAGGACGCTTGTTTATACAAGAAGTTAAGTGGGAGCTCGACAATATTTTTGATCTTGTATGTGGATGACATACTACTGATTGGAAATGATGTTTCGATGCTAAACTCGGTCAAGGAGTCACTGAATGGCAAGTTTACGATGAAGGACCTTGGTGAGGCAGTCTATATTTTAGGCATTAAGATCTATAGAGATAGATCGAGGAGGCTGCTCGGCTTGAGCCAGAGCACGTACATAGATAAAGTGTTGAAGCGGTTCAACATGAGTGAGGCAAAGAAAGGGTTCTTGCCACTCTCACATGGTATAAGGCTAAGCGAGACTCAGAGTCCTTCGACATCTGATGAGCGAAGCAGGATGAGTAGGATTCTGTATGCCTCGGCAATCGGATCCATCATGTATGCCATGATATGTACAAGGCCTAATGTTGCTTTTGCAATAAGCCTAACAAGTAGATACCAGGCCAACCCAGGTGAGAGTCACTGGGCAGCGGTAAAGAATATTTTGAAGTACCTGAAAAGGACTAAAGAGATGTTCCTAGTTTATGGAGGTGAGGAAGAGCTCGTCGTAAGGGGTTACGCCGATGCTAGTTTCCAAACCGACAAAGATGATTGTCGATCAGTCTGGATTCGTGTACGTCATGAACGGAGGGGCAGTGAGTTGGATGAGTTCCAAGCAAGATACGGTGGCCGATTCTACCACAAAAGCCGAATACATCGCGGCTTGTGAAGCTGCAAAGGAAGGTGTTTGGATCCGACATTTCCTGGATGATCTTGGTATTTTCCCAGCCTCGGTAAAACCATTGGACCTTTATTGTGATAATTCTGGTGCAATCGCACAAGCCAAGGAGCCGAGGAATCACCACAAGGTCAGACACATAGATCGGAAATATCACCTGATACGGAAAATCGTAAAGAATGGTGATATAGACTTATGGAAAATTCACACGGATGCAAATGTTGCAGATCCATTGACTAAGCCGCTTCCACAACCCAAGCATTAGGGGAACGTTAGAGCTATGGGCATTCGATGTCTATTTGATTGACTCTACTGCAAGTGGGAGACTATTGGAGATATGCCCTAGAGGCAATCCTGTATGATGATATTTCCTGTGTGTTCATGAATAAAGATAGTCCTTGGATGTAATCAATGATACTTGTTGGCAAGTACGTGACTTGTCTCTGAGATCTTGTGTTGTATGATACATCCTAAATTGTCCCTAGTCGCAAGTGACGTGTGGGCACACGCCAGACTAGACTATCATATGACACGGTGGATGGCTCAGTCTCACTAGTCATGGAGCATTGGATGCTAACCGGATAATATGGACTCGAAAGGATCTGGTCGGATTCGACGTAGTCGAATCCGAGTCGAGATAAGGTCTGAGTCGGACAGACCCAACTATGAGACGCAGTGATATGTCATCTGTGAGTCTCTAGTACAACATACGTTCTATGTCCTAAGACCTGAGCTGACGCATGTACTCGGGATGGTGACAGACTTGCTTTGGGCCGACCAAACGCTACTCTGTGACTGGGTAGTTACAAAGGTAGCTTTCGGGTTTGTCCAATCCCATGTTGCGAGACATGGTCGAGCGAGATGGGATTTGCCCCTCCGATTAGGAGGGATATACTCGGGGCCCCTCGTGTGATCCAGCCAGGATAAGCATGGCCATGCGACAAGGATTATGAGATAATCCGGACACTGGTCGGCATCACTGGAACGAGAAAGAGGTCGGGTTAGCACAAGTATGACAATCTCGCCTTGAGCCCGACAACATATATCGTGAGGCAAAGGGAGCAGAAGTGTGACACGTTGTACAGGTTCGCCTAACCAGCTTCATAATTTGCTTGGTGGTCGGCACGACTTGCTAGAGGTTGCTACCAACCGTGCAGGTCGGAGGTGATCCGAACTGTGACCAAGTCGACTTGAACCTAAGGGGTCACGCGCTCAAGGAAAGGAACCTACGAGGTCGGTTCAGAGGACAGTGGTCGGATGTGATCCGAGCTGGACTTGGAACGCGACCGAGTATACTTTGGGCTTTAAGATCCATGCAAGGCCCAAGTGTTGAGCCCGCGACGGATGCCTATAAATAGTGGAGGTGCGGCACACTTAGTCAGATTGATCGCTTCGGCGCTGTCACTAAAGTTTGCATGTGTTGCGAATAGCCACCTCCACTCGCTATCGACTGTGTGATCGGACCTAGCAATCAGCCGCACGGTGTTCCTCTTGCACGCGCGGATACCGTTAGAGGTGGTGCACTTGCACCGCTCCGGCGAACTTGTACGTGGGATCATACGACCGGCTGTTCGAGGGAGACCAGACGAGGAGGAGATGATCCACGCGGACGCGCCGCCCCAACTCTTCTTCCGGTGCACGGCATTGCGCGTCTAGTGGTTACGAACTATGATCCATCTCCCGTAGCATGTTCCAGGTTGTTCTGCACGTAGGAAAATTTTAATTTGCAGTCGACGCACCCTACCATAGAGCCCAACATTTCCTGCCACAAGTACTAAGCTGATATGACAATCATTTAATGTACATTCTCGTTACCCATGATACACAGTTCATGATCTGGCATTGAAAGTAAATATTCCAAAACCGCTTCACCCACATGATCTACTTCACAAGCTCTATCGGTATTATCATCCATCGTCAGGATTCTCCACACATCCTTTGCTCTGTTGCATAAAAATAGCAAATTCTTTGTGTCTTCTGGTCCAGCCGAGCAGACAGGGCAACTCGGCTAGACTTTCACATGCATATTGGCGAACGCAACACGGCATGGAAGAGTGTCATGTAGCGTACGACCAAATAGATATTTTAACCTCTGTCGGGCAAGAACATTTACATGGCCTATGCCAAATGGGATTAACTGTGGTACGTCCCATTCCAACAACTTATTTCTATATTGATGGTCCCACTCCATAAAATAAGCAGACTGAACTGAAAACATATCATTTTGTGTGAAACTCCAAGTGATGAAATCTAACACACCATGTTGCGAGATAGGAATCACGAGTACTCTTTGAACATCTATGGGCCATGGCGTTTGCCAAAGTAGAACTTCAGCCCAAGTATTAAGAATAGGGTCAATTAAGTCGAAAGTGTTGTCCTGATCTCGAGCTCACATGAGCTTTGGATCAGAACAACCATGTCCCAATCAAGTCTGCTGCCTTGGATAACAACTGACCTCCTTAGAGCATCTATGGCCGCACTTAGCAAACCAGACCCCTCAAATGCCCATGGACGTGCCCGGGTGCGCCCGTGGACAATGATCGGTCACGCCTCAGATATTTGATTCTACCACCGGATACCTCAAATTAGAAACAACAATTCATATTATTATATGCAACGTGAAGCATAATCTAAGTGGAGCTCGCTAGGTTCCACCGTGCCCATGTCCGGCGGCCGGCTAAGACACGAGCCGACTGAAGGAAATATGCCCTAGAGGCAATAATAAAGTTATTATTTATTTCCTCATATCATGATAAATGTTTATTATTCATGCTAGAATTGTATTAACCGGAAACATGATACATGTGTGAATACATAGACAAACATAGTGTCACTAGTATGCCTCTACTTGAACTAGCTCATTGATCAAAGATGGTTATGTTTCCTAACCATAGGCATGTGTTGTCATTTGATTAATGAGATCACATCATTAGGAGAATGATGTGATTGACTTGACCCATTCCGTTAGCTTAGCACTTGATCGTTTAGTATGTTGCTATTGCTTTCTTCATGACTTATACAAAGTTCCTGCAACTATGAGATTATGCAACTCCCGTTTACCGGAGGAACACTTTGTGTGCTACCAAACGTCACAACGTAACTGGGTGATTATAAAGGTGCTCTACGGGTGTCTCCAAAGGTACGTGTTGAGTTGGCATAATTCGAGATTAGGTTTTGTCACTCCAATTGTCGGAGAGGTATCTCTGGGCCCTCTCGGTAATACTCATCAGCTAAGCCTTGCAAGCATTGTAACTAATGAGTTAGTTATGAGATGATGTATTACGGAACGAGTAAAGAGACTTGCCGGTAATGAGATTGAACTAGGTATTGGATACCGACGATCGAATCTCGGGCAAGTAACATACCGATGACAAAGGGAACAACGTATGTTGTTATGCGGTTTGACCGGTAAAGATCTTCGTAGAATATGTAGGAACCAATATGAACATCCAGGTGCCGCTATTGGTTATTGACCGAGAATAGTTCTAGGTCATGTCTACATAGTTCTCGAACCCGTAGGGTCCGCACGCTTAATGTTACGATGACAGTTTTATTATGAGTTTATAAGTTTTGATGTACCGATGGTTGTTCGGAGTCCCGGATGTGATCACGGACATGACGAGGAGTCTCAAAATGGTCGAGACATAAAGATTGATATATTGGACGGATATATTTGGACACCGGAAAGGTTCCGGATGAGTTTGGGACTATACCGGAGTTCCGGGAGGTTACCGGAACCCCCCGGTAAGTATATGGGCCTTATTAGGCCTTAGTGGAAGGGAGGGAGAAGGATCAAAGGAGGGCCCCCCCCCAAGCCCAATCAAAATTGGGAGGGGGGCCGGCCCCCCCTTTCCTTCTTCCCTCCCCTCTCTTCCTTCCCTCTCCTACTCCTAATAGGAAAGGAAGGGGGCAAACCTACTTGGAGTAGGTTTCCCCCTCCTAGGGCGCGCCTCCCCCTTGACCAGCCCCCTCCTTCTCTCCCCCTTTATATACGGAGGAGGGGGGCACCCCATAGACACACAAGTTGATCTACGGATCGTTCCTTAGCCGTGTGCGGTGCCCCCCTCCACCATAATCCACCTGGGTCATATCGTCGCGGAGTTTGGGCGAAGCCCTGCGCCGGTAGAACATCATCATCGTCACCACGCCGTCGTGCTGACAGAACTCATCCCCGACGCTTCGCTGGATTGGAGCCCGGAGGACGTCATCGAGCTGGACGTGTGCTGAACGCGGAGGTGCCGTACGTTCGGTGCTCGGATCGGTCGATTCGTGAAGACGTACGACTACATCAACCGCGTTGTCATAACGCTTCCGCTTAACGGTCTACGAGGGTACGTAGACAACACTCTCCCCTCTCGTTGCTATGCCATCACCATGATCTTGCGTGTGCGTAGGAAATTTTTTGTAATTACTACGTTCCCCAATAGTGGCATCTGAGCCTAGGTTTTATGCGTTGATGTTATATGCACGAGTAGAACACAAGTGAGTTGTGGGCGATACAAGTCATACTGCTTACCAGCATGTCATACTTTGGTTCGGCGGTATTGTTGGATGAAGCGGCCCGGACCGACATTACGCGTACGCTTACGCGAGACTGGTTTTACCGCCGTGCTTTGCACACAGGTGACTAGCGGGTGTTAGTTTCTCCAGCTTTAGTTGAACCTAGTGTGGCTACGCCCGGTCCTTGCGAAGGTTAAAACAGCACCAACTTGACAAACTATCGTTGTGGTTTTGATGCGTAGGTAAGAACGGTTCTTGCTCAGCCCGTAGCAGCCACGTAAAACTTGCAACAACAAAGTAGAGGACGTCTAACTTGTTTTTGCAGGGCATGTTGTGATGTGATATGGTCAAGACGTGATGCTATATTTTATTGTATGAGATGATCATGTTTTGTAACCGAAGTCATCGGCAACTGGCAGGAGCCATATGGTTGTCGCTTTATTGTATGAAATGCAAACACCCTGTAATTGCTTTACTTTATCACTAAGCGGTAGCGATAGTCGTAGAAGCAATAGATGGCGTAAACGACAACGATGCTACGATGGAGATCAAGGTGTCGCGCCGGTGATGACGGTGATCACGACGGTGCTTCGGAGATGGAGATCACAAGCACAAGATGATGATGGCCATATCATATCACTTATATTGATTGCATGTGATGTTTATCCTTTATGCATCTTATCTTGCTTTGATTGACGGTAGCATTTTAAGATGATCTCTCACTAAAAATTATCAAGAAGTGTTCTCCCTGAGTATGCACCGTTGCCAAAGTTCGTCATGCCCAGACACCACGTGATGATCGGGTGTGATAAGCTCTATGTCCATCTACAACGGGTGCAAGCCAGTTTTGCACACGCAGAATACTCAGGTTAAACTTGACGAGCCTAGCATATGCAGATATGGCCTCGGAACACGGAGACCGAAAGGTCGAGCGTGAATCATATAGTAGATATGATCAACATAAAGATGTTCACCATTGAAAACTACTCCATCTCACGTGATGATCGGTTATGGTTTACTTGATTTGGATCACGTGATCACTTAGATGACTAGAGAGATGTCTGTCTAAGTGGGAGTTCTTAAGTAATATGATTAATTGAACTTAAATTTATCATGAACTTAGTACCTGATAGTATTTTGCTTGTCTATGTTTGTTGTAGATAGATGGCTCGTGCTATTGTTCCGTTGAATTTTAATGCGTTCCTTGAGAAAGCAAAGTTGAAAGATGATGGTAGCAATTACACGGACTGGGTCCGTAACTTGAGGATTATCCTCATTGCTGCACAGAAGAATTACGTCCTGGAAGCACCGCTGGGTGCCAGGCCTGCTGCAGGAGCAACACCAGATGTTGTGAACGTCTGGCAGAGCAAAGCTGATGACTACTCTATAGTTCAGTGTGCCATGCTTTACGGCTTAGAACCAGGTCTTCAACGACGTTTTGAACGTCATGGAGCATATGAGATGTTCCAGGAGTTGAAGTTAATATTTCAAGCAAATGCCCGGATTGAGAGATATGAAGTCTCCAATAAGTTCTACAGCTGCAAGATGGAGGAGAATAGTTTTGTTAGTGAGCATATACTCAAAATGTCTGGGTATAATAATCACTTGATTCAACTGGGAGTTAATCTTCCGGATGAGAGCGTCATTGACAGAATTCTCCAATCACTGCCACCAAGCTACAAGAGCTTTGTGATGAACTATAATATGCAAGGGATGAACAAGACAATTCCCGAGCTCTTCGCGATGCTAAAGGCTGCGGAGGTAGAAATCAAGAAGGAGCATTAAGTGTTGATGGTCAACAAGACCACTAGTTTCAAGAAAAAGGGCAAAGGGAAGAAGAAGGGGAACTTCAAGAAGAACAGCAAGCAAGTTGCTGCTCAAGAGAAGAAACCCAAGTCTGGACCTAAGCCTGAAACTGAGTGCTTCTACTGCAAGCAGACTGGTAACTGGAAGCGGAACTGCCCCAAGTATTTGGCGGATAAGAAGGATGGCAAAGTGAACAGAGGTATATGTGATATACATGTTATTGATGTGTACCTAACTAGAGCTCGTAGTAGCACCTGGATATTTGATACTGGTTCTGTTGCTAATATTTGCAACTCGAAACAGGGACTACGGAATAAGCGAGCACTGGCCAAGGACGAGGTGACGATGCGCGTGGGAAACGGTTCCAAAGTCGATGTGATCGTGGTCGGCACGCTACCTCTACATCTACCTTCGGGATTAGTTTTAGACCTGAATAATTGTTATTTGGTGCCAGCGTTGAGCATGAACATTATATCTGGATCTTGTTTGATGTGAGATGGTTATTCATTTAAATCAGAGAATAATGGTTGTTCTATTTATATGAGTAATATCTTTTATGGTCATGCACCCTTGAAGAGTGGTCTATTTTTATTGAATCTCGATAGTAGTGATACACATATTCATAATGTTGAAGCCAAAAGATGCAGAGTTGATAATGATAGTGCAACTTATTTGTGGCACTGCTGTTTAGGTCATATCGGTGTAAAGCGCATGAAGAAACTCCATACTGATGGACTTTTGGAATCACTTGATTATGAATCACTTGGTACTTGTGAACCGTGCCTCATGGGCAAGATGACTAAAACACCGTTCTCCGGTACTATGGAGAGAGCAACAGATTTGTTGGAAATCATACATACAGATGTATGTGGTCCGATGAATGTTGAAGCTCGTGGCGGATATCGTTATTTTCTCACCTTCACAGATGATTTAAGCAGATATGGGTATATCTACTTAATGAAGCACAAGTCTGAAACATTTGAAAAGTTCAAAGAATTTCAGAGTGAAGTGGACAATCATCGTAACAAGAAAATAAAGTTTCTACGATCTGATCGTGGAGGAGAATATTTTAGTTACGAGTTTGGTTTACATTTGAAACAATGCGGAATAGTTTCGCAACTCACGCCACCTGGAACACCACAAAGAAATGGTGTGTCCGAACGTCGTAATCATACTTTACTAGATATGGTGCGATCTATGATGTCTCTTACTGATTTACCGCTACCGTTTTGGGGTTATGCTTTAGAGACGGCTGCATTCACATTAAATAGGGCACCATCCAAATCCGTTGAGACGACGCCTTATGAACTGTGGTTTGGCAAGAAACCAAAGTTGTCGTTTCTTAAAGTTTGGGGCTGCGATGCTTATGTGAAGAAACTTCAACAAGATAAGCTCAAACCCAAATCGGAGAAATGTGTCTTCATAGGATACCCAAAAGAGACTGTTGGGTACACCTTCTATCACAGATCCGAAGGCAAGACATTCGTTGCTAAGAATGGATCCTTTCTAGAGAAGGAGTTTCTCTCGAAAGAAGTGAGTGGGAGGAAAGTAGAACTTGATGAGGTAACAGTACCTGCTCCCTTATTGGAAAGTAGTTCATCACAGAAATCAGTTCCTGTGACAAATACACCAATTAGTGAGGAAGCTAATGATATTGATCATGAAACTTCAGATCAAGTGTCTACTGAACCTCGTAGGTCTACCAGAGTAAGATCCGCATCAGAGTGGTGCGGTAATCCTGTTCTGGAAGTCATGTTACTTGACCATGATGAACCTACGAACTATGAGGAAGCGATGATGAGCCCAGATTCCGCAAAATGGCTAGAGGCCATGAAATCTGAGATGGGATCCATGTATGAGAACAAATTATGGACTTTGGTTGACTTGCCCGATGATCGGCAAGCCATTGAGAATAAATGGATCTTTAAGAAGAAGACTGACGCTGATGGTAATGTAACTGTCTATAAAGCTCGACTTGTTGCGAAAGGTTTTCGACAAGTTCAAGGGGTTGACTACGATGAGACTTTCTCACCCGTAGCGATGCTTAAGTCTGTCCGAATCATGTTAGCGATTACCGCATTTTATGATTATGAAATTTGGCAGATGGATGTCAAAACTGTATTCCTGAATGGATTTCTCGAAGAAGAGTTGTATATGATGCAACCAGAAGGTTTTGTCGATCCTAAAGGAGCTAACAAAGTGTGCAAGCTCCAGCGATCAATCTATGGTCTGGTGCAAGCCTCTCGGAGTTGGAATAAACGCTTTGATAGTGTGATCAAAGCATATGGTTTTATACAGACTTTTGGAGAAGCCTGTATTTACAAGAAAGTGAGTGGGAGCTCTGTAGCATTTCTAATATTATATGTGGATGACATATTGTTGATTGGAAATGATATAGAATTTCTGGATAGCATAAAAGGATACTTGAATAAAAGTTTTTCAATGAAAGACCTCGGTGAAGCTGCTTACATATTGGGCATTAAGATCTATAGAGATAGATCAAGACGCTTGATTGGACTTTCACAAAGCACGTACCTTGATAAAGTGTTGAAAAGGTTCAATATGGATCAGGCGAAGAAAGGGTTCTTGCCTGTATTACAAGGTATAAAGTTGAGTCAGACTCAATGCCCAACCACTGCAGAAGATAGAGAGAAAATGAAAGGAGTTCCCTATGCTTCAGCCATAGGCTCTATCATGTATGCAATGCTGTGTACCAGACCTGATGTGTGCCTTACTATTAGTTTGGCAGGGAGGTACCAAAGTAATCCAGGAGTGGGTCACTGGACAGCGGTCAAGAACATCCTGAAATACCTGAAAAGGACTAAGGATATGTTTCTCGTATATGGAGGTGACAAAGAGCTAGTCGTAAATGGTTACGTCGATGCAAGCTTTGACACTGATCCGGATGATTCTAAATCGCAAACCAGATACATATTTTTATTAAACAGTGGAGCTGTAAGTTGGTGCAGTTCTAAACAAAGCGTCGTGGCGGGATCTACATGTGAAGCGGAGTACATAGCTGCTTCGGAAGCAGCAAATGAAGGAGTCTGGATGAAGGAGTTCATTTCCGATCTAGGTGTTATACCTAGTGCATCGGGACCAATGAAGATCCTCTGTGACAATACTGGTGCAATTGCCTTGGCAAAGGAATCCAGATTTCACAAGAGGACCGAGCACATCAAGAGACGCTTCAATTCCATTCGGGACCAAGTCCAAGTGGGAGACATAGAGATTTGCAAGATACATACGGATCTGAATGTTGCAGACCCGTTGACTAAGCCTCTCTCACGAGCAAAACATGATCAACACCAAGACTCCATGGGTGTTAGAATCATTACTATGTAATCTAGATTATTGACTCTAGTGCAAGTAGGAGACTGAAGGAAATATGCCCTAGAGGCAATAATAAAGTTATTATTTATTTCCTCATATCATGATAAATGTTTATTATTCATGCTAGAATTGTATTAACCGGAAACATGATACATGTGTGAATACATAGACAAACATAGTGTCACTAGTATGCCTCTACTTGAACTAGCTCATTGATCAAAGATGGTTATGTTTCCTAACCATAGGCATGTGTTGTCATTTGATTAATGAGATCACATCATTAGGAGAATGATGTGATTGACTTGACCCATTCCGTTAGCTTAGCACTTGATCGTTTAGTATGTTGCTATTGCTTTCTTCATGACTTATACAAAGTTCCTGCAACTATGAGATTATGCAACTCCCGTTTACTGGCGGAACACTTTGTGTGCTACCAAATGTCACAACGTAACTGGGTGATTATAAAGGTGCTCTACATGTGTCTCCAAAGGTACATGTTGAGTTGGCATAATTCGAGATTAGGTTTTGTCACTCCGATTGTCGGAGAGGTATCTCCGGGCCCTCTCGGTAATACTCATCACCTAAGCCTTGCAAGCATTGTAACTAATGAGTTAGTTATGAAATGATGTATTACGGAACGAGTAAAGAGACTTGCCGGTAACGAGATTGAACTAGGTATTCGATACCGACGATTGAATCTCGGGCAAGTAACATACCGATGACAAAGGGAACAACGTATGTTGTTATGCGGTTTGACCGATAAAGATCTTCGTAGAATATGTAGGAACCAATATGAACATCCAGGTGCCGCTATTGGTTATTGACCGAGAATAGTTCTAGGTCATGTCTACATAGTTCTCGAACCCGTAGGGTCCGCACGCTTAATGTTACGATGACAGTTTTATTATGAGTTTATAAGTTATGATGTACCGAAGGTTGTTCGGAGTCCCGGATGTGATCACGGACATGACGAGGAGTCTCAAAATGGTCGAGACATAAAGATTGATATATTGGACGGATATATTTGGACACCGAAAAGGTTCCGGATGAGATTGGGACTATACCGGAGTTCCGGGAGGTTACCGGAACCCCCCGGTAAGAGTATATGGGCCTTATTGGGCCTTAGTGGAAGGGAGGGAGAAGGAGCAAAGGAGGGGGCGCCCCCCCCCCCCCCCAAGCCCAATCCGAATTGGGAGGGGGGCCGGGCCCCCCTTTCCTTCTTCCCTCCCCTCTCTTCCTTCCCTCTCCTACTCCTAATAGGAAAGGGAGGGGGCAAACCTACTTGGAGTAGGTTTCCCCCTCCTAGGGCGCGCCTCCCCCTTGACCGGCCCCCTCCTCCTCTCCCCCTTTATATACGGAGGGGGGGCACCCCATAGACACACAAGTTGATCTACGGATCGTTCCTTAGCCGTGTGCGGTGCCCCCTCCACCATAATCCACCTCGGTCATATCGTCGCGGAGTTTAGGCGAAGCCCTGCGCCGGTAGAACATCATCATCGTCACCATTGCCGTCGTGCTGACAGAACTCATCCCCAACGCTTCGCTAGATTGGAGCCCGGAGGACGTCATCGAGTTGGACGTGTGCTGAACGCGGAGGTGCCGTACGTTTGGTGCTTGGATCGGTCGATTCGTGAAGACGTACGACTACATCAACCGCGTTGTCATAACGCTTCCACTTAACGGTCTACGAGGGTACGTAGACAACACTCTCCCCTCTCGTTGCTATGCCATCACCATGATCTTGCGTGTGCGTAGGAAAATTTTTGTAATTACTATGTTCCCCAACACCGGCTCATGGGACTCAAGGCGTCTCCGCCTCCCATCTCCTACTCTTCCTGGCCGGAGCCGGAACCGGGATCGTGCCGGTGGACTTCAGATCGATGATGGATCTGTCCTGGTATGAGTCGGCGACATCCACCACGACGTGATTGTGACGCCCAAACTGGTGCACCATACAGGGCGCCGGGGTATGCGACTCCGCCTCGCCCACGTCCACCGCCACGAGGGCAGCCGCCGCCTCCTGTGCCCGCTGCCTCGCATGGCGGGCACACCGCACCATGTTTGCGTCGGACGACGCCCATGGTGCATTATGGCCTCGGCGCGTCAATGGAGGGGTTGCGCGTCCGCCATTGCATTCGGACGCCAGACAGACCGCACACGTCTCCGGTGAGGCAGCGACGACACACCTTGCGCCGGATCCATGTGCCATTTGGACGGACCCAACGGATTCCCGACAGAAGGAATCCGATCGCTGCCTCACACGAGCCTCCTCCCGGGAGCGGCGAAGCGCAAGCCGAACGGCCGTCTCCTCCTCGGGGCCGCGTGGGATAAGCTCAGGGTTGACAAATCTGCAGGTGAAGGACTCGGATCCGCTGTCTGCCATGCCGGAGAAGGCTGGATGGGAGCTTGGGTGATGGAGGGGATTGGCACTGAGTGGAATGAAGTGGCTAGAGTTTGCTCCGGTGAGCGAATGGGGAGGAAAATATGTGGGGTCG
Source organism: Triticum timopheevii (assembly GCA_963921465.1). Lineage (NCBI taxonomy): Eukaryota > Viridiplantae > Streptophyta > Magnoliopsida > Poales > Poaceae > Triticum > Triticum timopheevii. The sequence goes on from OY997268.1 coordinate 204,974,810, forward strand.
GATGAGCAGGTCCGACGAGGCGAACGCGCCCGGACGCCCCATATTCGTCCCATATTTGGGCTGAATATGAGAGGTGTCGGTCAGCCTCGACATTTAAGGCCCATTTGAGACGCCAGCCTGGATCGAATTTTTATGATCGGTTAGTGACCGCTGTCCTCACAAGCGTTTGAGGTGGATTTAAGGCGTTTCTTAGCACTTGTTGGACTGGACCTACCTACTAGCGTATGAACTAGTATCCAGGACAGTCGGTGGCTTTCAGCTATTTCCTCTTCTCTCCTTCTCCCGCGCTTGTGGTTTTTTGTGCTGAAATTGAGAAGTTGCAGTAGGAAACGGGGAGAAAGCTAGACCTGATTGGACAGGTCCACTCCAAGTCCAAAGGCGTGGTCCCAAAGCTGCTCTTGCTTGGTGGGCTCTGAGCTGTTATGCACTAGTAGCTGCCATCGCCCATCGGTGAATAAACATCTTGGTCACGACGTGCTCACTGGAGACGACGCAACGAATACAATGGGGAATTGGCCGTCCCTCAAACAAAATACTGGTAAAATGCGAGGCAAGCAGTGACTGACGTACGGAGTATGCTTGAGAGGCAGCCAGCGACTTGACGACAGACAGCCGGCCAAGCAGTGCAGGGTTTGCATTGTCATTTCCATTGCCTAGATGAAGGATAGATAGATCGGCTCTTCATTTGATGGATGGTCAAAAAGGTGCGTCATACTAAAACTAAGAGCCCTATAATAATACTCCCTCAGTTCACTTTTGTAAATCATTTCAGACAGCTTAAAATGAGCTGTTTTGTACATTGTCTGAAATGTCTTCAAGGTTTTATAAAAGCGAAGAGGGGTATCAAAACTTTCTTATGGTTGGCTGATGGGAACAGGCTTAGTTTAGTGAAGACAGGCCGCTCTCATTCTTTGGGTGTAGGAGTAGACAGATTAAAAGAAGAAAGATACTCCTACAGCTGTAGCAGCACGAGGGAGGAACAAGTACGTACACGAGGAAGGGGACACATAGGCAACTTTCATTATGCACTAGAGTCTAGAGTTACAGTTAGTCTCCAGGGTGTGGCCAATCCATATCAACCTCTTACGCTCTGTCTGCTCTGTCTGTCTGTATAATTCCAAGCAGAGTCAGGTTAGATCAGGAGATAAAACATCAGACCTTCTCACACATCACTTGCTATGTAGACTAATCGGTATGCAGTACTCCCACGATATAAGACGTAGCTTGCAAAAACGTCTTATATTATATTACGAGACAGAGGGACTACTTGTGGACTGGTTCAAGTACAACAAGAAAAAAAAAGGTTAAAAATTTTAAACGAAGGCATGTCTGAACCACATGACACATACTGGGCACTGAAATTGCCGGAACACATGAAATGAAAGCATCGTTGTTTCCCTCTTTGATAGAGAAACAAGGGAGTTTCTCCGGCACTACAAATACACAAGAATTTTATAGTAGCTCAAGTGCATATAAAGTTTTAAATTACAGCTAGACCTAGCTAGAGATGACAGGATTAGATCAACTGGACCCGCCATACATGGTTTGAAAAGGAGACACCAGAGGACAACACAAGTAGCATCACTCCATCATCACACTGCACAACTGAAACTAACAACTACAGACAACTTGTGGACAAGACACCACAAAAATACGAATACTTTTGAAATAAGTCTCATGCTTATAAAACTGATGTGAGAGGATCCACAACAGACATCATACTGATGAGGATCAAAGTCAAACACATCAACAGCCATAGGCCATGAGACCGTTGGAATCCATTACATAATTTCTTGCCTATCAAAGACTAGCGTTGGCACTTGCCATTCTGCTCCTACTACCTAAAGCACACTAGATAGAACTTCCTTCGTCTTTCGTCGCTTAAATGGTTACCAAGCAAAGAAGGATACCCAAAATGAAACAAGCCCCAACGAGAAGAGGGCCAAAGCAGATAGACCTTAACCTAATTCGGCTTCTGGGCTGTCCTGTGGGCATCTGATCAACTCCAATATGTTCACCACCTCACTCATGTCTGGCCTATTGGAGGGAACCTGAGAAGTACAGACTAAGCCAAGTTTCATGATCGGAACAGCCTCTTCCAGTGGGAATTTTCCGCAGAGCTTCTCATCGACACACTCTTCCACTTTGCCTTCATCCAAAGCAGCCCTCACCACATCACACAGCACAATAACATCATCTTCCATGTACTCCACTGGTGCCCTCCCTGTCATGACCTCCAACACAAGAACTCCAAATCCATACACATCACATTTCTCGGTTATCTTCACAGTCCTGCATGTAAATTCTGGTGCCATGTAACCAAGTGCACTCTGTACCTTGCTGCTTAGAACATACCGATCCAACATCGGCAGTAGCTTTGCCAATCCGTAGTCCCCCACCTTGGCCTCACCAGAACCATCAAGCATAATGTTGCTTGACTTCAGGTTGTAGTGGATAATGTCATGCCTGTGGAGGTGAGCCAGGCTTCTTGCCATACCAAGAACTATGTCAAATCTTTCCTTCCATGAAAGGTAATTTGCATTGGACGATTCATGAAGTTGTTTATGCAAGTTACCCCCAGAGACAAACTCGTAGATAAGAAGCTGAAGTGATGGCGTCCAGTAATAGCCCTTGAGTGCAACAAGGTTACGGTGGCGTAACTTGCCCAGCATCTTCACTTCCCTCTCAAATTCATCTTGAGATTTGACCAAGCTTGACACTGTCAGTTTCTTGATGGCAACAGGTTGGCCATCTCGGAGAGTGGTCTTGTAAACAGTGCCAAAACCACCACGGCCGAGCTCACAGTCCTTGTTCAGAAGAGCATGGGTACTGGCACTGAATTCTGGATTGCCTCCTCCAAACATTACAAGCTTGCCTGCATTCACGTCAGTTGTTGGAGACTGACTGAGATATCCATCTGAGAGTTCCAGCGCAGCAGCAGCAGCAGCAGAATGAGAACCTGGGGCGCGAACTTGAAGGTTAAGAACAGTAATGGTTATGATACCAACAGCAATGAGAACAGCAGCACTGATTGCAACAAGGGCTGAGATGCTCAGTATGGTTTTCTTGTGATGAAGCCCCCCAGGCACAGGCTCTTTCTGTGCTAGCGGATTGGAAGAAGAGTCTGGATTCAGAACAATTGGTTTTGGTAGTACACCAGGACAAGATGAGTTGAGCTTTGCACCGCAAAGGCCAGGATTGTCAGACACAGATGAGAGGGAAATTGTGTCAAAAAAGCTACCAGGAGGGAGATCCCCGGAGAGCTGGTTATGTGAAATGTTGAAGCGAACGAGGTGGGCAAGGTTGGAGAGCTGTTTTGGCAGACCACCGGTGAGCTTGTTCCGAGAAAGATCAGCAGTCTGAAGGTTGGTGAGATTGGCTATTGTTGCTGGAATAGCTCCGGTTAAACCGTTGTGTGATAGATCCCTGCACATAGTAACCAAGCATACAAATACAATTAAAGGCAGAATTGCATGAACAACTCCAAATATATCAGCCTAGCGAATCGAGTCGAATAAGAAAGAGGTGCGCTTAAACTTACAGTGACGTGAGGGCAGAGCAATCCCCAATCTGGGGTGGGATTTCTCCAGTGAGGGAGTTCTTGGCAAGGCTCAGCACTTTGAACGACCTCCCTCCAATGGTAGATGTAATGCTCCCATTGAGCCTATTGGCACTCAAATCAAGCAGCTCCAGTGACTTCATCTCCACAATGCTGGCTGGAACACTCCCAGACAGCGAGTTCCAAGACATGTTCAGCGACTGCAAGGTGAGCAGTTGCGAGAGTTCGGACGGGATCCGTCCTGAAAACGAATTGCTTGACAGGTCCACGCCTTGAATCACAGAGGATGCATTCACAGGCACCATCACCTCACCACTGAATGTGTTGTAGGACACCGATACCCATTGCACACCGGATGCAAATACCCAGGTAGGCAGGCTGCCAGTGAGGGAATTCCAGCTCACGTCAACGTGCACTAGGCTTGTACATCCACCGATTGACTCAGGCAAGCCACCGGTGAACCCATTTCCGGACAGCCTCAGCTCCCTCAGTGACATGAGCCCACCAATTGACCCCGGAATCTCCCCGGAGAACTTGTTCCCCGACAAATCTAGCGTCTCCAGGCTCACCATTTCTCCAACCCAAGTTGGAACATTTCCGGTGAGCTCATTTGAGCTCAAGTCAAGGTCTGTGCAAGTGGAGAGCCTCCGCAGGGACTCTGGCAAGTTGCCGGAGAGCGAGTTAGAGCTCAGGTCCAGTGACCGCAGCAGCGGACAGTCCCCAATGTCATCCGGGAGGCTGCCTGTGAGGCGGTTCCTGCGCAGGTTCAGCGCCCGCAGGTTGAACATCTTGCTGATGCCCACAGGCAACTCGCCCGTGATGGCATTGCCGGAGAGGTCCAGAGTTCGCAGCGCATTCAGGGACCAGATGCCGCTGGGTAGCATGCCGGCCAGGCGGTTGGAAGACAGGTTGAGAGACGCGAGCGTGCCGCACGCGCCCACGTCCGGGGTATCACCGGTGAAGGCGTTGTTGGCCAGGGAGACGTCGCGGAGGGCGTGGCACTTGCCGAAGAATCCCTCCGGGATGGCGCCCGAGAAGGCGTTGGAGCTGAGGTCGAGCGACTGGAGGTCCGGGAGGCGGGCGAGGTCGGGTGGGATGTCGCCGGAGAAGTTGTTGGCGGAGAGGGAGAGCGACTGGAGCGACTCGAGGCGCAGGAGGCCGCGTCCGAGCTTGCCGGAGAGGCCGAAGCCGGCGAGGTTGAGCCCCGAGACGCGGCCGGTGCGCGGATCGCAGGTGATGCCGGCCCACGCGCAGGCCCGCTCGTCGTCCTCGCTCCACGTCGCGAGGCGCCCCTCCGGGTCCACCACGTCGGCCTTGAACACAATCAGCCCCAGGACGTCGTCGTTCAGCGCCGCCGCCAGGCCCGCGCGGCCGCCGCCCTTGGCCTCCGCCAAGAAGACGAGGTGGACGAGAAGCAGCAGCACAAGGGACCGCATTGCTGCGACTTGGATCCCAGATGGCAAGGCCCAGACAGCACGGCAGCAAGAAGTGAGGGCTTTTATGGGCTCGGAACAAGGAGGAGACGCCCCCAAAATGCCGCAAGAAGGCGATTCCGGGGAAGCGGATGAGCTAGGACCTAGGAGAGATGGGATTCAGTCAAATCTGCAGCAGAGGACCTCCAGGCTTGGGACGCCGCCCTCCCCTCCCCTCCCCTACAAATTCAAACAGGAGAAGAAACCAAGTGTAAGTAATTGAGCTGCAGGAATTCGGGGTCTAAGGAGTAGCCGAGGTGGGTAAGGACGTACCGGCACGGGAACCTCCGCCGTCTACTTGTAGGGCGCAGCCGCCTCACCGGAGAACGCCATTGTTGCAGGTCGGAGAGGAGCGAAGGCTTGGGGGGAGCGGCGTGGAGTGTCGAGTGAACAACCGTGGTGGTATATGTTCGTGACAAAAGGAAAAAAGGGGCGAGGGGGAAAAAGCTGCTGCGACGCAGGAGTGATCGGACGGCCATGAGCTGCTGTAGCACGCCATCGAGGGTTCCGATGGGCCGGGCGCGCGGGCTAAAAAGTTTGTGCGCTGCGCTTGGGCCGTGAGTATGGACCGAGAGCGGTTGCCCGAGCCCGACCAAGAAAAAAATATAGGCTCGGAGTACGTGTGCGGGGCGGTGCACGGTTCGAGGCTTGGTGGACCGCGCCCGCGCGAGTAGAAAGAATCTCGGGACTTTTTCGGTGCTTTTGAGGTGGACTGAGCTGCATTGGATTCTTTCCTACACGCGTCAATGCCCGTTTTCATTTTGCTTGAAGATAAAAAATGACGTCTCCAATCGCGACCCGCAAACTTTGTTCCGCATCCGTTCCCGGACAGCGGATCATTGCATGCACACGGATGCAGAAGGCCGCCATCTAACGCTAGCCGCATATATTGCAAACTCTTTTTCAACAAACCAGATGAAATTCATGCAAACACGGCCGGATTTCAGACAAACATGACGGATTTCATACGGACCGAACGAAAACGGTTACATTTTAGATAAAACTATGCGCGGTCGCGCGGAGCTTCACTCCCACGACACGGATACACTACACTAGTCTACGGCCTGCAGCAGTGGATCCCTTTGTCTTCCCCATGTCCAGCAGCCCGCTAACCGGACTGGCCGGAGTCCCGGAGGCATATTCTTCCTCCGTATCTTTCCTATGTCCGGTTGCGCCGCTCATCGGAGTGGCAAAGAGGGTGCTTCAGCCGAAGAGGAAGGGTGCTTCCGTGGAGCCCAGACAGGTGTGCCCAGGATGGTCTGAGATAAAGACCGGACAGGTCACCGGCTGTACAAGCTGACGACGCGCCGGCGGTGGCCCCTCCATGGGATAGAAGCAGTGGCAGCCTCACGTGTTCTACCTCTCTTCGATGATGGCGGCGGACGCGGACGTGCTGGCCACCACCTCGTTCACAACTGCACAGCCGGCTTCTTTTTCTGTCTGTATGGTGCGGCTATGTGCGCGTTGACGGCGGATGGCACTGGAGGCGCAGTACGACGCGCCGTCATCAACAATGCCCGTGACGCCGTGCTGGCCTGGAGCAACTCGCCACTCCTCGGTGAGTTGATGAACCATGCGTCGGCTTGGGGCGACAACTTGCTCCGTCGGGCTTGGAAGTGGAGTAGCGAGCTGCCTCGCTCGTATCTGGCGAGCTCGATGGGCCACCCAGACGGCTCTTATGCCGAAGAACTGCCTTTCCGGTTCGTCGGATGCCATCAAAATAGTGGAGAAAATGGTGGAAGGAGGTGATGGGGAGCGGGCAGAGTGGTGCAATTCTTGCCCGACGGCTGACGCCGTTTAAATAGAGGGTGGACGGGAGAAGCTTGCCCGGAGTTGCATTTAGTGTCAGCGCACTCGTGATCGGCCGTGTGGCCAGAGTAGGTTTTTCGGCTTCCATGCGGGTTTAATGGAGGCGTGTTTAGCCGGGCGTGTAGCGGGTGTCGCCCTCGGCCGGCGCGCCGCTTCAGTGGCGGAGGCATTGAGAGGTCACATCTGCCATAAGCCGCCTTCAGTGTGGAGTGGCACGCTCTACAGCGGCATGAATGCGGGCAGCTGGGCGATGAGCGGGAAGCGCGTGTGTGCGGGGGGGGGGGGGGGGGGGGGTTTGGTGCGTCAGGGCAGTCAGAAGCGGGCGTGACAGCAGTCCGAACTCCCACAAACCTCCCCCATGTTTGTCTCCGGGTTGCGGGAGGATACGCGTCTGGACCGCCGCAGACAGATATAGGACCGCGTCGGATGGCTTCCGCGGTTCGAACTGATGAGGGGGGTTTGCGGGTCGTTGTTGGAGATGCCCTAACACCCTGGCCACTCTAAGGGCAACTCCAAGGTCGTCAACGTATTTCGTCCGCGCATGTTGTTTGGGTCGAAACTGGCAGAAACTACGGCTCAACACGCTGACGCAAATGGATGTTGTCCATCCTTTGTCCGCCCGCGACCATTTTCTACCCAAATTTGGGTCGGCTTTGCATTGGCGCGGAAGAGCTGACGCACGCGACGCCCGTCCTTCTCCTCCTGGCCCGCCCGTAGGGAGCACATCAACCCATTTTCCCCCACTATCACAAAATTCCTCTGCCATATATCGCCCTCCTGCCCACTCAACATGCCGACGCCCCCTCCCCCCCCCCCCCCCCCCCCGCACGTCGTCGACGTGGTCGTCTAGCCCGTGCATAAGAAGCAACACAAAAAGGAGTCGACACCGGAGCAGAAGCCCATCCAGTCAGCGAAGAGGGTTTGCCGGAGGAAGGTCGAGGCCGAGAAAAAAATGAGAAGGTTGCCGCAGCCGCCCTGGTCACCGCCGCTCAACAGAATGCCACCATTAAGGGGAAAGGGTTGGTTCAAGAAGAAGCAAAAAGGATATGCTCGAGCTAGAAGGTTGATCTATGGCCGAGAGCATCATCTTTTTTGTATGTCGGCATGAACCACGACCCAGATGTGTGGCATGGTTGAACTATGTCTGTCTTTTTGTGCTCTGGCAAGTGTGCCGACATGAACTATGGCTGGCATGTATGCCAACTACTGGCATGTCCGCCAACATGAACTACGACCGCTGGTCCATTTTTTTATTAAATTTGCTTGCCAAAAAATTCGGACGCGCTTACGAAAATTTGTTGGCCAGTTCGGTGCACCAGTCAGGTTTGGGTGGACGCAGTCAGACAACGCGCCTCCAGCTGACCCAAACAAATGAAAAGCAAACAAAAACCACGTATGTTTGCGTCGGCACGTTGGAGTTGCCCAAACAGACTTTTGAATTTATTTTAAATTTAAGGAAGTTTTATAGGATTCTAATCTAGAATTCTTTTGAGACGATTGAAGGATTAAATCCTCCAAAATTATATGAATTTCCTTTTCTAAAAGAAGGTTAAATTCGTTGACCTCTACATCGTTGTGATGCACACAAACATTATTATTAACTAGATAACCCATTGTGCCTTTGGGTAAAACCCAACTTAAGCCAAGAAGCGAAGTAAACTATGAACAACATATTGCACGAACGATCCCTAAAGGGTCAAAAAACAAACGCAAGCGAGGACTTAGGCGATCTATTTGAAGGATATTCTTCATGCACTAGCTGCATGTGATTATTCGTATTGTGTTTGAATTTGTGAAAAGTTCTGCTATTAATTTTGAGTATGGTAGGAATGAAGTTCCCTTAGAGATGAATGGTCAAGTGTTTACTATGTGTTTGAAAAAAAGATTTCTCTATAAAGATCTTCATGTGTGTGTGACAATTAATATGGGTGTCCATATCCCACTATTAATTTGACCGAAAAGAGTTTTGGGTCATGTCCACATATTACCAAACCTACAGGGTCACATGCTTAATGGTCGGTCATTTGATAAAGTTCTGGGAGGTTCCGAGAATATCCCAGTGATACCAAGAGTGGCCCAAAGTTGCCTAGAAAGCCTTTAGAAAGTTCTGGAAGGTTATATAACACTCAAGCGGGTTGTCCCCTTGGCTTTCCCGATGGGGCGACATCCACATGGGCCAAGTCTACCAAGTGGTGGGACCCACACCCAAACTTGTTGGGGAAGAAAGCGGTGCATTCATGAGTAAGCACCTTGGGGGCTTATTTGGGGGGGGGGTAGGGGTTGCCTCCCTTCCCTGTTGGAAATATGCCCTAGAGGAAATAATATTGTATTATTATATTTCCATATTCATAATTAAGTATTTATATTTCATGCTATAACTGCTATGATCCTGGAATACGCGATTTAGTGGAAAACTCATATGCATGTGTGAAATGATAAATAGATAAAATAAAAGTTCCTAGTCTCGTATCTAAGACTAGCTCAAGTGTTGTTGGTGATCACATTCCAGATCTTAGGATATCGTTAAGTGTAACAATAGTCCTAAAACAATGTTGAGATTATGACGTTCTAAGAACGATCATATTGAATTGACCCAAACTTGTTTGTTATGACTTGAGATAATATCGCATGTAATCAATTGTAATAACACAGAGTGTTAACATGTGGTTTTGCTCCATAGACCATGAGAGTATCGCACTCACTTCTTATTATACAGTGAGCTTTGGGGTTGCTCAAACATTACCTCTAACACGATGATCACAAGGGCAACTTACAGGTTTATGTGAAAGTTTGACAAGAAACAAATAACTCGAGAGTGGGATTTGCTTCTCCAATGATGGAGAGATATTCTTAGGTCCCTCTTGGTGTGACTGCATCCATCAGTCTGGCCTGACACGGGTGACTACATCACGAGGATGCCAGAACACGACAATGAGAAAAAAAACGGTAACAAGGATTTCGGTATAGTGAGCATGTGATGACTTGGGAGGAAAGCGGGCATCCTAGGTTTTGTAAAGTATCACGAAGCAAAGGGAACATCACATGATAACCAAAGGTTCACTCGAATATTATTGGTGTGCTCATAGGGATCGATATGGACGTCCACAGTTCCGCTGTCGGTCGTTGAACGAAGGGGTTTTGTTCATGTCTATGAGTTACTGAACCTACTGGGTCACAAGCTTAAGGCAATCACGATCTGCTGAGTGTTAGGAGGACGGGAGTGATGAGAATATATTTTTGGATTTGTTTCATTAATATTCAAAATAGTTCCGAGAGGATCCGAAAGCGTTTCAGGGTCACCGAAAGGGTTTACGAAGTTTATGGGGAAATATTGGCTATTTCCGATAATTAATATATAGGTGGAAAATGTTTTTGGTGATGTTAAATTATGTATAAAAAGGTCTAATAATAGTTAGAAGGCTATTATATTAATTTAAATACCAACAAGCCTTAAATGGCCAAGAGGTGGAAGGCAACTTGGGGCACAAGGGCCCAAGTGGGGAGGCGCCTCCCTTCCCTAAGGAAGGAGGCCGAATTGGGGTAGGGGAGGTGTTGGACTCCCCCCTTGACCAGAGCACCAAGGAGGAATCCTTCCTCCTGAGCGGCAGCCCTCCCTCTCCCCTCCAACCTATATATACTTGAGGATTTGTGCTCTTTTGAATATACAAGTTTTGGAGCCTCCTCTAGTTCTTCTATTTCCAGTTCTAGTTGGTCCAAGTTGACTAATTAGTGCTACACTAATCCTCTAATACTCATAACTGGAAGTCCTGTGTGGTTCTAATCTCGTCCCTCTAATTCTCTCGCGACAATTAGCTCTAGACGGCAAAGCGCTGCTGGATCATGAAGGATGTTGCTTGCAACCAAGTAGAGAGGTCGTGCTTTCTGTAGTCGGTTCGAGGGACTGTTTGTGGGCTATTCATAGGATCGTTCATCGATGTTTGAGGGACTCTAATTATGATCTAGACTGACACGTTCTTCTTCCGCTGCAACTCGGTGATGGTAATGATCGTGATCCAAACTCATTATGCATCTTCATATTGATCTTGGGTGTGCGTAGGCACAATTTTCTTTTCTTTTCTACTGCGTTTCCCAACATTGTTAGGTTCGAGCCCTTGGCACTATAAATAGAGGGTAGGAGCAGCACAAGGATGACACACAACAAGCCCTAAGGTTGCATCCCTCTCCCTCCGTGACATTGATACGTCTCCAACGTATCTATAATTTATGAAGCATTCATGCTATTTTATTATCTGTTTTGAATGATTATGGGCTTTATTATACACTTTTATATTACTTTTGGGACTAACCTACTAACCGGAGGCCCAGCCCATATTGCTGTTTTATTGCCTGTTTCAGTATTTCGAAGAAAAGGAATATCAAACGGAGTCCAAACGGAATGAAACCTTTGGCATCATGATTTTTTGGAAGAATATCATCCTGGAGACTTGGAGTTCATGTTAGAAGACCCTCGAGGAGGCCAGGAGATAGGGGCGCCCCCCTACTGGGCGCCCCCCTACTGGGCGCGCCTCCCTGTCTCGTGGGCCCCTCGAGCACCTCCCGACCGACTTCTTTCGCCTATATAAGGCTACGTACCCTAAAACCATCGAATATCAAGATAGATCGGGAGTTCCGCCGCCGCAAGCCTCTGTAGCCACCAAAAACCTCTCGGGAGTCCGTTTCGGCACCCTGCCGGAGGGGGAACCCATCACCGGTGGCCATCTTCATCATCCCGACACTATCCATGATGAGGAGGGAGTAGTTCACCCTCAGGGCTGAGGGTATGTACCATTAGCTATGTGTTTGATCTCTCTCTCTCTCTCTCTCTCTCTCTCTCGTGTTCTCTCTATGGCACAATCTTGATGTATCGCGAGCTTTGTTATGATAGTTGGATCTTATGATGTTTCTCCCCCCTCTACTCTCTTGTGATGAATTGAGTTTCCCTCTTGAAGTTATCTTATCGGATTGAGTCTTTATTTGAGAACACTTGATGTATGTCTTGCCGTGTTTATCTGTGGCGACAATGGGATTTCACGTGCCACTTGATGTATGTTTTGGTGACCAACTTGCGGGTTCCGCCCATGAACCTATGCATAGGGGTTGGCACACGTTTTCTTGACTCTCCGGTAGAAACTTTGGGGCACTCTTTGAAGTACTTTGTGTTAGTTGGATGAATCTGAGATTGTGTGATGCATATCATATAATCATGCCCACGGATACTTGAGGTGACAATGGAGTATCTAGGTGACATTAGGGTTTTGGTTGATTTGTGTCTTAAGGTGTTATTCTAGTACGAACTCTTGAATAGATCGATCCGAAAGAATAACTTTGAGGTGGTTTCGTACCCTACCATAATCTCTTTGTTTATTCTCCGCTATTAGTAGCTTTGGAGTGACTCTTTGTTGCATGTTGAGGGATTGTTATATGATCTATCTATGTTATTATTGTTGAGAGAACTTGCACTAGTGAAAGTATGAACCCTATGCCTTGTTTCCTATCATTGCAATACCGTTTACGCTCACTTTTACCATTAGTTACCTTGCTGTTTTTATTATTTCAAATTACAAATACCTATATCTACCATCCATATTGCACTTGTATCACCATCTCTTCGCCGAACTAGTGCACCTATACAATTTGCCATTGTATTGGGTGTGTTGGGGACACAAGAGACTCTTTGTTATTTGGTTGCAGGGTTGTTTGAGAGAGACCATCTTCATCCTACGCCTCCCACGGATTGATAAACCTTAGGTCATCCACTTGAGGGAAATTTGCTACTATCCTAGAAACCTGTTCACTTGCAGGCCCAACAACGTCTACAAGAAGAAGGTTGTGTAGTAGACATCAAGCTCTTTTCTGGCGCCGTTGCCGGGGAGGTGAGTGCTTGAAGGTATATATTTAGATCTTGCAATCGAATCTTTTTGTTTCTTGTTTTATCACTAGTTTAGTTTATAAAAGAAAACTACAAAAAATGGAGTTAAGTTTGTCTCATATGCTTCGTCTTTTTAATATCTTTCGTGAGAATGCTGGAAAGTAAAATTGTGCTCAAGTGCTAGAAGAAGAATGCATTAGAGTGTTTGGTACTAGATCTTTGTATGATGAGCATGATTGCAATGTTGTTAGTATGAATTCCTTGAATATCCATGATGCTAATGATAGGCAAAGCCACAAGCTTGGGGAAGCTATGTTTGATGAATATGATATTTTTTGTCCCCCAAGTTTTGATGATCAAATTTATTATGATGATAGCATGCCTCCTATTTATGATGATTATATTGATGAAAGTGGGTTTGGAAGAGTGTCAACTTTAGGAAGTAGTGATCCCACTATTTTGGAAGATGATGAATCTTATTGTGATAAACATGAAAGTGGATTTGGAAGAGTGTCAACTTTATTTAGTGATGATTCCACTATTTCGGAAGAGGTTCCAATTGATTATGAGAACAAAGTTGCTATCTATGATGATTATTTTGATGACTTGTATGCTATTAGGAATAATTATAACCATGAAACTCGTCATCATGATTTTAGTTTTTAATTGGATTATGCCTCACATGACAATTATTTTGTTGAGTTTGCTCCCACTACTATTCTGAATGAGAAGAATTTTGCTTATATGGAGAGTAGTAAATTTTCTATGCTTGTAGATCATGAAATGAATGCTTTAGGTGCTGGTTATATTTTTGAATTCATTCATGATGCTACTGAAAATTATTATGAGGGAGGAATATATGCTTGTAGGAATTGCAATTATATCAAGTTTCCTCTCTATGTGCTTAAAATCTGGAAGCTATGCTTATTTTACCTTCCTGTGCTAGTCAATTATTGTTCCCATAAGTTGTTTGCTCACAAAATCCCTATGCATAGGAAGTGAGTTAGGCTTAAATGTGCTAGTCATATGCTTCATGATGCTCCTGTTATGTTTCAATTCTTATCTTTTATGTGAGCATCATTGTCATCATCATGCCTAGTTTGAAAAGGCATTAAAGAAAAGCGCTTGTTGGGAGACAACCCAATATTTATCCTTACTGTTTTGTGTGTTCACATGATTATGCTACTGTAGTAATCATGTTTTATAGCTTTTGTTTCAATAAAGTGCCAAGTAAGACCTTTAGGATGGCTTACGGTGATAGTTGTGTTGATCCTGCTGAAAAACAGAAACTTTTGCACCCAGTAAATTAGTTCTGTTAATTCACGGATACGTGATTATTATCTGATTCTTTTTGATATGGATTGTTAAACAAATTGCTTAGGACTTCCTAATTTAGTAGGATTTTTGTAGTTCCAGAAGTATACGTTTGATACAGATTACTACAGACTGTTCTGTTTTTGACAGATTCTGTTTTCTATGTGTTGTTTGCTTATTTTGATCAATCTATGGCTAGTATTAAGTAGTATGAACCATAGAGAACTTGGAATACAGTGGATATTACACCAATATGAATTTAGAATGAGTTCAGTACAGTACCTAAGTGGTGGTTTTATTTTATTATACTAACGGAGCTTACGAGTTTTCTGTTGAGTTTTGTGTTGTGGAGTTTTCAAGTTTTGGGTAAAGATCCGATGGACTATGGAATAAGGAGTGGCAAGAGCCTAAGCTTGGGGATGCCCAAGGCACCCCAAGGTAATATTCAAGGACAACCAAGAGCCTAAGCTTGGGGATGCCCCGGATGGCATCCCCTCTTTCGTCTTCGTTCATCGGTAACTTTACTTGGAGCTATATTTTTATTCACCACATGATATGTGTTTTGCTTGGAGTGTCATTTTATCTTGTTAGTATTTGCTTGCTGTTATTTAGAATAATGTTTTGCATCTTTATTTTCAATAAAAATGTCAAGGTTAGCCTTTGACCATGCTTATTTTGCTAGTATACATGTTGCTGTTTGAAAACAGAAAGTTTACCGCTGTTGCAAAAATTCCCTAGAAAATTCAGAGCATGATATAATGTTGAAACTTTTTGCATAATGAGATCTGATAACTTTACTACAGCGGGAATTTTATTTCATAATTTTTGGAGTTAGGGAAGTATTGATACTCTTGCATTCTTTACAGACTGTACTGTTTTGACAGATTGCTGTTATGTTTGCATTGTTTGCATATGTTTGCTTGTTTAATGATTCTATTTGAGGATAGGAGTGTTAAATATGCAGAGGCATTTAGTATGCAATTTTGAATAATAATTTTAGTGACTTGTTACAGTAGAAAATGATAAGGTTTTGCATTGGTTTATACAAACCTATCTCACGAGTTCTTGTTGAGTTTGGTGTGGATGAAGCTTTTGATAGAAAAAGAAATCATGATATAAGAGGAATTAAGGAGACACAAAATTTCAAGCTTGGGGATGCCCAAGGCACCCCAAGATAATATTTCAAGAAGTCTCAAGCATCTAAGCTTGGGGATGCCCCGGTAGGCATCCCACCTTTCTTCTCCAACAACTATCGGTTAGTATCGGTTGAGCCTAAGTTTTTTGCTTCTTCACATGAGTTGTGCTATCCTTGCATTGTCATTTTGTTTTGCTTTGCTTTCTGTTTGAATAGAGTACCAAGATCTGAAATTCTTTAATGAGAGAGAGTCTTCACATAGTTACATAATTGTTTAGCTACTCATTGATCTTCACTTATATCTTGTTGGAGTAGTTTGTCATTTACTCGTGTGCTTCACTTATATCCTATGAGTAAATTGTTGAAAGAGTTGATTGTAATAAATCTGAAATTAAATATGTTTCATTTGCTTATCCCATGGGGAGTAATGACTTCACATCTAAAAATTAGAGGTTGTAAATTTATTGAAGGTTAGCAAGCATTGTATTGGTCATTTGAACAATTCATGAAAAAATATTGAAGGAAGAGATATTTCATATATAAATACACTATCCTAGACATCTTTTGTAATTGGGAGCACTCATTAAGTATGACATGCTAAAGAGTTGATGTTGGACAAGGAAGACAACGTAATGCGTTATGTTTTTCGACATCTCAGTTAAAGTATATTATCATGGATCATTCAAACATGTTGAGCTTGCCTTCCCCCCTCATGCTAGCCAAAATTCCTTGCACCAAGTAGAGATACTACTTGTGCTTCCAAATATCCTTAAACCCAGTTTTGCCATGAGAGTCCACCATACCTACCTATGGATTGAGTAAGATCCTTCAAGTAAGTTGTCATCGGTGCAAGCAATAAAAATTGCTCTCTAAATATGTATGATCTTTTGGTGTGAAGAAAATAGCTTTATACGACCTCTTGTTATGGAAGCAAATAAAAGCGACGGACTGCATAATAAAGGTCCATATACAAGTGGCAATATAAAGTGACGTTCATTCACATTATGATTTTGTGCATCCAACCCTAAAACGCATGACAACATCTGCTTCCCTCTGCGAAGGGCCTATATTTTACTTTATGTCTTTTACTTTATGCAAGAGTCAAGCTGATCTTCACCTTTCCCTTTTTCATTTTATCCTTTGGCAAGCACCTTGTGTTGGGAAGATCCTGATACATATATCAAATTGGATGTAAGTTAGCATGAACTATTATTGTTGACATCACCCAAAGGTGAATACGTTGGGAGGCAACAATATAAGCCCCTATCTTTCTCAGTGTCTGACTGAAACTCCATAACCATTAGTATTGCGTGAGTGTTAGCAATTGTAGAAGACTTTATGATAGTTGAGTATGTGGAGTTCGCTATTCCTGAAAATAAGATGAATTGCAATTGTTTGATGACCGAGAATGAAGTTTGCTAGTTTTTAAGAAAGTTTATGGTCTATACTTTGACATGTGAATTGCTTGTTACTTTATCGTGAGAAGTTCTATGAGATGAACTACTATTATGACATATTATCATGCTAGAAAAGGTGATTGAAATTATCATTGGTCAAACTTGTGCACCTTCTAGCATTCACACTTCATAAATTCTTTCTTTTATCATTTACCTACTCGAGGACGAGCAGGAATTAAGCTTGGGGATGCTGATACGTCTCCAACGTATCTATAATTTATGAAGCATTCATGCTATTTTATTATCTGTTTTGAATGATTATGGGCTTTATTATACACTTTTATATTACTTTTGGGACTAACCTACTAACCGGAGGCCCAACCCATATTGTTGTTTTATTGCCTATTTCAGTATTTCGAAAAAAAGGAATATCAGACGGAGTCCAAACGGAATGAAACCTTCGGCATCGTGATTTTTTGGAAGAATATCATCCTGGAGACTTGGAGTTCACGTCAGAAGACCCTCGAGGAGGCCAGGAGATAGGGGCGCGCCCCCTGTCTCGTGGGCCCCTCGAGCACCTCCTGACAGACTTCTTTCGCCTATATAAGCCTACGTACCCTAAAACCATCGAATATCAAGATAGATCGGTAGTTCCACCGCCGCAAGCCTCTCTAGCCTCCAAAAACCTCTCGGGCGTCCGTTCTGGCACCCTGCCGGAGGGGGAACCCATCACCGGTGGCCATCTTCATCATCCCGACGCTATCCATGACGAGGAGGGAGTAGTTCACCCTCGGGGCTGAGGGTATGTACCAGTAGCTATGTGTTTGATCTCTCTCTCTCTCTCTCTCTCGTGTTCTCTCTATGGCACGATCTTGATGTATCGCAGGCTTTGTTATTATAGTTGGATCTTATGATGTTTCTCCCCCCTCTACTCTCTTGTGATGAATTGAGTTTCCCTCTTGAAGTTATCTTATCGGATTGAGTCTTTATTTGAGAAAACTTGATGTATGTCTTGACGTGTTTATCTGTGGCGACAATGGGATTTCACGTGCCACTTGATGTATGTTTTGGTGACCAACTTGCGGGTTCCGCCCATGAGCCTATGCATAGGGGTTGGCACACGTTTTCTTGACTCTCCGGTAGAAACTTTGGGGCACTCTTTGAAGTACTTTGTGTTGGTTGGATGAATCTGAGATTGTGTGATGCATATCATATAATCATGCCCACGGATACTTGAGGTGACAATGGAGTATCTAGGTGACATTAGGGTTTTGGTTGATTTGTGTCTTAAGGTGTTATTCTAGTAAGAACTCTTGAATATATCGATCCGAAAGAATAACTTTGAGGTGGTTTCGTACCCTACCATAATCTGTTTGTTTGTTCTCCGCTATTAATGGCTTTGGAGTGACTCTTTGTTGCATGTTGAGGGATTGTTATATGATCTATCTATGTTATTATTGTTGAGAGAACTTGCACTAGTGAAAGTATGAACCCTATGCCTTGCTTCCAATCATAGCAATACCGTTTACGCTCACTTTTACCATTAGTTACCTTGCTGTTTTTATTATTTCAGATTACAAATACCTATATCTACCATCCATATTGCACTTTTATCACCATCTCTTCGCCGAACTAGTGCACCTATACAATTTGCCATTGTATTGGTTGTGTTGGGGACACAATAGACTCTTTGTTATTTGGTTGCAGGGTTGTTTGAGAGAGACCATCTTCATCCTACGCCTCCCACAGATTGATAAACCTTAGGTCATCCATTTGAGGGAAATTTGCTACTGTCCTACAAACCTGTGCACTTGCAGGCCCAACAATGTCTACAAGAAGAAGGTTGTGTAGTAGACATCAGACATCTCTCTCCTCGCCGTAAGGCTGCTCTGCCTCCTGCTCTCCGTAGTTCTTCGACGTGGAAGGTGAAGCACCATTAAACCATTGACACGGTATGCGTGGATATCATCGAGGCATCATACATTTGGTCCTTGATTCACTACAAAAGAAAGGACACATCCATGGCATTATGGCCCGAATGAAAACTTTTTTCTGTCATGGATATGACAGTTCTATGACGATAATTGTCAACAAAAACACATATCATCATAGATGTGGTGGGATCTACTTCTATGACAAAAAATTATGATAGAAAATTGGCTTTTCATCCTAGGCGGGCTGGAGACGCACCTGCATGACATTCTTTGGGCCGTTCATGATGTAAAAAAGCTTGGTAGAAGTGAGGGAAAGGAAAATTTTGGGGAGTTCCCTCTTATGGTGGGTAGTCTGGGCCAAGCGATGCAGTGTGGTTTGCGCATTTCTCTTGTACGCAGGTGTGTGTGAGGCATTCACTAACTGAACCCGGGCGAGGCATTCACTTACTGAACCCGAGCGATCAATCAATCCCTCGCACTAGCTACGTACTAAACACACGATCGATCCCACTATGCACTGAAGCCGATCGATCCCTTCGCTGCTAACTGAGCCCGAGCTATCCCTTCGCTGCGAACTGAACCCGACTGATTCCTTCGCTGCTAACTGAACCCGATCGATCGATCGCTGTTGCATGCTGCTTACTGAAGCCGATCAATCAATGTGTTGCATCGAGCCCCCGTGCGAGACGTAGCCGGTAGGGTTGCCTCTTGATGAAGAGTGCCTGTTGCTGCCGCGTGCGTGATACGTAGAACGACTCGAGACTTGCATCGATCGAGCCCGTTGTGCAAGACGTGGTGGGTTGACCTAACTAGTTGGTTGGCTGGGGATGAACAGTTCCCGTTGTTGCTGCTCGCTCGTACTCCCCACCCCAGCCGGTGGGGGCTAGATGAACAGGACCTCGTGGTAGTAGACGGTTGCCGTTGGATGAACAGGACCTCGAGGCGCCGCCACACCCCAGCTAGTTGGGGTGGATGAACAGGACCCCGTGGAGGCTGGACGAATAGTAGCCGGTGGAGGTTGGAGGAAGTCGACGGTGGACGAACAGTAGCTAGTAGAGGCTGGAGGAAGTCGACGGTGGATGAACAATAGCCTGTGGAGTCCCGTTTTATGGTACGCCATACCTCCCACGATGAACAAGACCCCATTTAGACCGTAGGCGGTTGGCGAGAAGTCAGTTTCCTCCGTTTTGCGGTACACCAAACCCCTTTTGATCAACATGACACTGTTTCGACCATAGGCGGTTGAACAAAAGTTTGTTTCCTTTGTTTTGCGGTATGCCATGATACGTCTCCAACATATCTATAATTTTTTATTGTTCCATGCTATTATAGTATCAATCTTGGATGTTTTATACAAGTTTTTATTGTATTTTATATCATTTTTTGGACTAACCTATTAACCCAGTGCCAAGTGCTTATTTTCTGCTTGTTTTTTGGTTTTCCAGGAAATCAGTACCAAACGGAGTCCAGACGCTATGAAACTTTTTTGATGATTTTTTATGGACAAAAGAGACCCTAGAAGCATCGGGAGGAGACCAGATGAGAAGAAAGGAGACGACAAGGCAACAAGGCGCGCCCAGGGGGTAGGCGCGCCCTGATGCCTTATGGGCCCCTCGTGGCTCCGTCTGACCTAATCCTACCTCTATAAATTCTCCAAAATCAGGAAACCAATAGAGAGCCACTCCAAACACTTTTTCCGCCGCCGCAAATTTCTGTTCTTCCGCGATCCCACCCGGAGGCCTTTCCCAGCACTCAGCCGGAGGGGTAATCAATCACAGAGGGCTTATACATCATCCTTGCTGCCCTCTGATGATGCGTGAGTAGTTCATCACAGACCTATGGGTCCATAGCTAGTAGCTAGATGGCTTCTTCACTCTCTTTGATCTTTAATACAATGTTCTCCTCAATGTTCTTGGAGTTCTATCTGATGTAATCTTCTTTTGCAGTGTGTTTGTTGGGATCCAATGAATTGTGGGTTTATGATATGAATATTTGTGAATATTAATTGAGTCTTCTCTGAACTCTTTTATGCATGATTGTTATACCTTTGTATTTCTATTCGATCTATTAGTTTAGTTTATTCAACTAGATTGATTTATCTTGCAATGAGAGAGGTGCTTTGTAATGGGTTCAATCTTGTGGTGCTCTATATCCCAGTGACAAAGTAGGGGACAAGATACGTATTTGTACTGTAGCCATTAAGGGGAAACGATGGGGTTTATTCATATTGCTTGAGTTTACTTTGTCTACATCATGTCATCTTGCTTAAGGCGTTACTCTATTTTATACTTAATACCCTAAATGCATGCTGGATAGTGGTCGACGGGTGGAGTAATAGTAGTAGATGCCGACAGGAGTCGGTCTAGTTTTCTCAGACGTGATGCCTATATACATGATCATTGCCTTCAATATCGTCATAACTATGTACTTTTCTATCAATTGCCCAACAGTAATTTGTTCACCCACCGTATGCTTCGTGTTCGAGAGAGAAGCCTCTAGTGAAAACTATGGACCCTGGGTCAACTTTTATCATATATAAAACACAAAATACTTTGCTACAATTTTATTTCTTTTATTTTGTTTTGCAATGTATCTATTTACCTATCACTATGAGATTTAATCCTAGCAAGTAACTGCCGAGGGGATTGACAACCCCCTTGTTTGGGTTGGGTGCAAGTATTTGTTTTTGTGTGTGAAGGTGCTGCTAATGAGGCTATGTGTGTTTCTCCTACTGGATTGATAACCTTGGTTCTTAACTGAGGGAAATATTTATCTCTATTGTACTGCTTCATCCTCTCCTCTTTAGGGAAATCCCAACACAGCTCACAAGTAGCACACCACACCCATCCCGATCAACAGGACCCTGTTTCGACCATAGGCGGTAAAAGAGAACTCCGTTTCCTCCGTTTTGCGGTACGCCAGACCCCGAGTTGATGAACATGGCTCCGTTTTGGCTGTTCTGTCCAAGCTAGTTGGCTCCCGATGAATAGGACGCGTTCCGACCCAGTCGCTTGGCTCCCGATGAACACGATGTCGTTTCCTTCATTCCCACCCAGCTGGTTGGCTGCCCATAACACGACGTTGTTGTTGTTGTTGTTGTTGTTGTTGTTGTTGTTGTTGTTGTTGTTGTTGTTGTTGTTGTTGTTGTTGTTGTTGTTGTTGTTGTTGTTGTTGTTGTTGTACGCATTCGGGACCACGCCCATATGTACGTACGTGGCCGTATTTTCTACAGCATGGCTGTACGTACGTGTACATAATTTAGATGGGACTACATGAGCTGCTACGTCAGGGGCTCTACTACAACACATGCTGCTCCTTAATCGGTCACGGTTCATCGTTTCAGAGAGAACGATCGACCAGTATGTATGTACACATTCGCGAGCAGACACACAGCGCTACGTATGCTTCGATCGGTGGGCCCCAGCTGTTAGGGAGGATAAGGAGGCACTTCCTCGCGTGCGGAGATATAGCTAGTGGGTCCCAGGTATCAGCGGAGGAATCATTTTTTTGCCCGTAATAAGGAGGCACTTCCTTGCATGCGAGGATGTAGCTGGTGGGTCCTAGCTGTCAGCCTCTCCATGTACAGTCCTCTTCCGATGGTTGTCATTCCTTGACCGCGTTGACGACACTGAACCAAGAGCACCATGGTGATGGACGACGGCGAGGCCTAGGAAGGGAAAGACCCAAAGCCGGGAAAGACGTGGTAGTGGTTGCCCATGTGGAGGGGTGTACGAGGGTTTAGTGGTTACGCTGCAGTGTGAGGTTGCCAACACCGGATAATAACATGAGGTCTCGGTTAGTAGAGGGATGGCATGGCCGGCGGTGGGAGTAGGGTGGGGCGGTGAGGCATGTGCGGCAGCACAACCGGCCACGAGAGGCAGGAGAAGGAGGTCCCACCGGTGTTGTTTGGGCGGTTGGAGCAAGAAGATCAGAGATTGAAGAAGCAGCATGGTCGTTGGATTAACATCCAACAACCACTACTTCTAGAATTTTTTGTTGACTAAGTTGTCAAATCCTTGCATACAAGTCAAATTAGTAGGCCCACTAATCAGTCTCCAAATCTGGTGGGTCCTAGCTAGCAGGGGGAGGAATCATTTTTCTTGCGCATAATAACGAGGCACTTCCTTGCATGCGTGCGAAGATGTATCTGGTGGGTCCCAGCTGTCAGGGGCAGGGAACTTTTTTCCCCGCATAATAAGGAGTCACTTCCTCATGTGGGAAGATGTAGTTGGTGGGTTGTCAAGCCCAATATGCGACCCTATCCTAAAGGAACTCGAAGGTCCCACCAAGGATAGAAGCGCATATTGGAGACACTTTTGCAAGGTGGATATCATTACATCATACCAATAAATAATAGTTGGGGATACATACAAGAGGCATACAATGCCACATGAATACAACAACATCATACATAAGAGCAACACCCGACTACGGATGAAACACAAACAGAAACTCAAACGACATCCACCATGCTAGCCCAGGCTGCCGACCTAGAACCTATCCCCTGATCGAAGAAGAAGCAGAAGAAGAACTCCAAGACAGGCAAACATCGCTCTCGCATCATGATCATCGCATAACCTGCACTTGCAACTATTGTTGTAGTAATCTATGAGCCACGAGGACTCAGCAATCCCATTATCATGGGTATCAAGACTAGCAAAGCTTAATGGGAAAAGGAAAGGAGTAAAGTGGTGAGGTTGCAGCAGCGACTAAGTAAGTACGGTGGCTAACATACGCAAATAATTGCAAGAAGAGAAGCAAACGGAACGGTCGAGAAGCTAGAAGTGATCCTGAAACTACTTACGTTCATACATAACCCAAAACTGTGTTCACTTCCCGGACTCCGCCAAAAAGAGACCATCACGGCTACACACACGGTTGATGCGTTTTAATTCGAATCTGGTGTCAAGTTCTCTAAAACCGGATATTAACAAATTCCAATCTGCCACATAACCACGGGCACGGCTCTCGAAAGTTTATACCCTGCAGGGGTGTCCCAACTTAGCCCATCACAAGCTCTCATGGTCAACGAAGGATATTCCTTCTCCTAGGAAGACCCGATCAGTCTCGGAATCCCGGTTACAAGATATTTCGACAATGGTAAAACAAGACCAGCAAAGCCGCCCGATGTGCCGACAAATCCTGATAGGAGTCACACGTATCTCGTTCTCAGGGCACACCGGATGGGACAAGCTACGAGTAAAACCAACCCTCAAGTTTCCCCGAGGTGGCCCCGCAGGCTGCCTAGTTCGGACCAACACTCATAGGAGCACTGGCCCGGGGGGGTTAAATAAAGATGACCCTCGGGCTCTGTAAACCCAAGGGAAAAAGGCTTAGGTAGGCAAATGGTAAAACCAAGGTTGGGCCTTGCTGGAGGAGCTTTATTCAAAGTGAACTGTCAAGGGGGTCCCATAAATCACCCAACCGCGTAAGGAACGCAAAATCAAGGAACATAACACCGGTATGACAGAAACTAGGGCGGCAACAGTGGAACAAAACACCAGGCATAAGGCCGAGCCTTCCACCCTTTACCAAGTATATAGGTGCATTAATTAAATAAGAGATATTGTGATATCCTAACATAATCCCGTCCCTCATGAAGCAATCTTCAACTTCACCTGCAACTAACAACACTATAAGAGGGGCTGAGCAAAAGCGGTAACATAGCCAAGCAACAGTTTGCTAGGAAGGTTGTAAAAGGTTAGAGGCTGGCATGACAATTTGGGAGGCTTGATGAACAAGTGCTAGGTAGCGCAGCACAGCGATAGAAGGAAGCAACTAGCATAGCAATGATAGTAGTGAGATCCAAGGTGACGGTCATCTTGCCTGGAATCCCGCTAGGAAGAAGAACGAGTCCATGAAGGAGATGAAGCCACAAAGACGAACCAAGTGTAGACGGACGAATCCTCACGATCGCAACGAAACAGGAACTAACGAGATGGAGCACAACCGGAAAGAAGCAAACGACAAGGTAAACACACAACACATAGACATGTCATGATGCTCAACCACGTATGATGCATTACAAAGGCTATATGATGCTGCTCATGGCAAGAGATGATGCATACAAGAGCAACATATCAAAGCAAGTTTAAATGAGGCCAGAAACAACATATAACAAATCCGATAAGTCCTCATATGCGAATTTCGAACTTGGTCCAGATCTGAATAAACTTTATGTTCAAGTTGTTAAACAGCAAATTAAGATGCACCAAGATGATCTACACGAAATTCTAGTCAAGTTACATGTAAAGTTCATTTAGTTCGGAGCTACGACCTAGAAGATATGAGCAAAACAAGTTAAACATGGCATTGATGCAAAATGCATTCAAACATCAAGCAAACACCCTCAAAACAAGGATTCAACATGACAAGATGAAACTACATGCAAATCTAAGCAAGTTTCATATAGATCACACTCCAAACGGAGCAATGGTTCAACACGTACACATGAAACAAGTTTAAAGAACAAGCTGTCCAAAACAGCAACTAGGCCTCTAGCAAGCATCAAAATAATATGCTAAAGCACCTAAAAAGGAAAACAAAAGGCATGGTCATGAAGTACAGGTAAATCATGACAAAACATGAACATTGAGCTATCTCCAGAAATCACTAGAACGTGCACAAAAGGACATGGCAAGATTGCAAATAATAACAGTTTCACAGACTTGGCAGAAATTCACTGGACATGGCAGAAATAACATCAGGTTGCAAAGTTTAGAGCTATCAAACAACATGTTACAACCAGCTATCGTGGCAAAATAGAGCATGGCCTGCTACTACTAAATACAAAGAACAAAACTCCCTTACTGAACTAATTCCAAAGATCAAAAGAAAAGATGGTAGAATCCATGCAAACATGGCAAGTGATATGACAGATTCAGACTGAAAATAACAGCACATAGCAGGAACAACGATAATAGGCATGTTGGTGAGCTTGTACCACCCTCCGAAGAGCATTTCATGGCATATGAAGTCAACCAACAGTAAGATGACATAATTACGAAGCTACACATGGCAAGAGCAAGTTCATAGGGTGCAAGGATCACTAGCAAAACTCGTGGCAAAATTGAACTTAATGTTAACAGGCTGACAGCAACATTATTTAGCAATTTCAGAGCAAGATTCGAACAAGCTACAACAGGCTATAAATGCAACCAGGGGCATTTATAGATAGAGCATAACATGCAGAATAAAACATCCTTTGTGAACATCTCCAGATTATGCATAGAATGACTTGTAGAAGCAGGTTTACATAGCATCATGATATAAAACAGTAACAAGTAGCCCACTTCACAAGCTTGATGCACTCACCACAAGGAACACAAGAATACATGGATTGCATCACTGTAAAGATTGCATGAATATTCTCCTAAAACATGTAGACATCATGCTCATAGGATGCACACACAAAATGCAACGAAAATGACAAAACCGCAAGTTATAACAGTTTCAGCAGGTTAACATCATATAGCACTCTTGCAACGATGATTAGGGAATCAAGGTGTACTCAAACAAGCATGGCACAATGGAACAAAATGAAGATCATCTCACAATGAACATTTTGATATATTACACGCACAAAACGGAGCAGCACACAAAAAGTTATGGCATGACGAACAATGCATCAGAATGTAAATATTTTGGGACGGAAAAGTCGGGGCAACCTCGAGTTCGCACGGAAAACGATGCGGTGGTGGATCTCGCCGGAGACGAGGCAGAGGCGGCGGGGAGGCGGCCACGACCCGGATCTGGCCGGATCCGGCCGACGGCGAGCTGGTACAACGGCGGAGGGGCGCCTGGCGCGGGCGGCGCGGCTCCGGCCGGCGAGCGCGGGGAGGCACGGGCGGCGGTCGGCGCGAGGTCCGGCGGCGGAGGCCGGGCCGGGCGGCAAAGAACGGCGGCGAGGGCGCGGGCTCCCTCGGGCCCGGCGCGGCCCGGGGCGGGCCTGATCTGGGCTCCATGGGCCCGGCGGCGGAGGGAGGAGAGAGAGGGCCGGCGGGGCGACGTGGCAGCTTCGGATTCGCTGCGGGGCGATGGCGGACGTGTCCGGTGGGGAGCGGACATGTCCGGTGGCTGTAGGAGGAAGAAGCTAGGGTTAGGGTAGGATTCATCCGCGAATTTCGGGGGAGGGGGTGTATGTATAGGCATAGGGAGCTAGGAGAGTCCAAATGAGGTGCGGTTTTCGCCCACACGATCATGATCGAACGGCGGAGAGCATGGAGGGGGCTTAGATGGGCTAGGTGGGCTATGTGAAAGGGTGCTGGGCTGCAAGAGAAAAGGGAGTTTCGGTTAGCTCGGTTAACCGTTGGGGCATCAGACGACCTCCAAATGGAACGAAATTTGACGGTCGGTCTACCGGTGATATACCAAGGCCACTCGGCAAATCTCGACCCATTTCGAGAACGTTTTTTGGTGCCTCACAAAACCAAGGACTGAGAGGTGCGACGGGCGCGTGCGAGAGTGTCTGTGCTCAGAACGGACAACGGAGAGAACCGGCGGAACCCGAACAGATGCAAGTTTTGAAAAACATGCAGATGAAATTGAGATGATGACATGGCAAAATGCAACACGCAAGCAAATGACATGGCAACAACGACGAATAGCTGGAAGACACCTGGCGCATCGGATCCGGGGTGTTACAACTCTCCTCCACTAACAAGAGATCTCGTCCCGAGATCTTAGAAACGAGACGTAAGAGAAAGAGAAAGAGGTGAAGTAAGAACGCAAAAGAGAAGATGAACAAAGTTGAGAGCACTGGTTAGGAAAGAGGAACGACAAATATGACCAGAATCAAAAGCTCATGGAAACAAGATAGACTCTGAAACCACTCCGGGTAGAGTAAGATAGAAAAGGAATGAATCAAAAGAATTTGGGTAGCACTCCGGCTGAAAATGGAAGGAATAGAACATGAACTTCACAAGATGGAATGCCACTTGGCGAGATGAACAACGCAATGCCTCTGGAAGGATTGAAATAGTGGAATGAAAAGAACTTAGAAGGAAGGATTGAACGGAGTTGTTGAGAAAATCAACAACGAAAGAATAAGCTTGTTGTGGACTTATCAAAAACATCTCAAAACCTGAGGTGAAATTATATCACAACCAAATGTATGAATAGCTGAGCGGAACGAAGAAATGCAAAACTCCACTTCAGAAGAATACAGAGAATTAATTGCACTTCGTGATGTGAGAAGAAAAGATACTTGAACTCCACCAACAAAATTCTTGATGAACTCTTGAAGAATGAATTAAATCATGAAGAACCATCGTGAAGAACTCCGGTGATGAAAGGATGATGAGATAGAATGAAGGATGAAAGAATAAGATGAGCCTTGCGATGATTTAGATGGAGGTTCCGACGAAATGGCTGAGGAAATTTGAACTCCGGAAAAGAAAAGATGAAAACACTTGGAACTAGAATTTATTCATCAAGAACAAACTCCGAAGAAAGGGATTAATCACTTTGAGGAAATAAGAGTAAGATTTATTGTATGCTTGTTCTTCATCAAATTAAATTGATGACAAGCAATGGATTTTGCATACTACTTATTCTTCTTGAAAAGGATTGAGAAGTGACATGTCGCAAACTTGAGAAGGTCTTCATGAACCACCGGTAGGATTGAAAAGAACGAATGAATTAATATGATAACAAAGGAAAAAGTATCTGAAGGAACCACCGTAAGAATTAGAAAATGACTGATGAAAGAGAATGAATCACCGGGAAGAATTAGAAGAACCAATATCCTAGAGGGGATTTAGATGCGAAATAACAAAGAGATCATGAGCTGATTAAAGAGTACTTAACAGATGCGTCGGGATGATTGGAGAATGACAGCTGGAATGTGAGGATGAAGAATTCTTCTGGAATGATGGCCTCCGGTGAAAAGAAATGGAAAAACAACTCCTGACATACTCCGGATGGGTAAGAAAAGAATATTTGACAAATGGAATAATTCGAGAGGATAACACGAAGCTAGAATCGCGAATCTTCGGGAGAACAGACAAGATTTAGAGGAAAAAAATCTTCTTCGGTCTTCAAATGACAACGGAAAACACCACCACAATTACTGAGATACTCCGGGAGAATGAAAAAGAGGAAGGATTGAACCAAAGATGAAAAGAATTTGAAAGCGATCTTGGAGATGGCATCTGACTGATGAAATTCATACTTACGTCAAACTCGAAAAGAATTAGGAATGGCTCCGGAATAATTAGAAGAGTCAGGTAAGATCCTGGGAAAAGACCTATGGGTTAGGGCCCACTAAAGAGAAAAACACAGTTGGAAAGGGATGTTGAACAGATAGATGATGCACCGGAACAACTGAAATATTTGAATGAGGTGATAACCTCGAATTAATTCGAACACAGACGAATCTCCTGAGATGTCTTGAACACTCTAGAAGGATAAACTGGCGAGAGGCGAACGAGCAGGGGAAAACACTTGATCCAAGGAAAAGAATATGATCAACCCAAAAAATTTGAATTGAATCCACCAGAAAGAAAAACAAGACAAATCACTGATGAACTTGATGAAAATTCACCGGTTGAAATAATTGAGGGAAGACTGAAGAGGCTCCGCACAAATGAAAATGATGCTCGAAAGAGACTCAAGCTCCGGGAAGAAGAGGGTGGGAGGGCGGGGAAACAAAGGCACCTGGAAGGGAGAACCGAAGAATATCTTGAAGAGAAAACACCGGTTGAAAGAAAGCAAAGGCTTCACACGAGTAGGATGGATACTTGATTATGGACTCCGACTCCGAGATGAAAAGGGTGGGCGGGTGGGAAAAGAAAGACAACTTCATACGAGGAACAACGTCGTTGAGAAAGAACTGAGGAGTGATCTTGCAAAAGATGAAGAGGATCGAATCATTCTGAGAGAAGTGGGCTGGATGAAAAGAGCTGACAACGCAACGAACGAGAACCAACTGCGTGATCCTAAAGGAAGTTTGAAGGGGAAGAGGAGTAAGTCAAAAGACCTACGTCAAGATTCCTCACCAGAGCGACGAAGGGGCTAAGGAGTAACAAGAATTCCTACTCTCTGATATAACTAGACTCCAAAAACAGTTTTCTTCTAGACTCGACAACGGCCAACTACGAACAATCAAGAGGGGCTCCTATGGTCGGTCGAGGCTCTGATACCAACTTGTCACGCCCAATATGCGACCCTATCCTAAAGGAACTCGAAGGTCCCACCAAGGATAGAAGTGCATATTAGAGACGCTTTTGCAAGGTGGATATCATTACATCGTACCATTACATAATAGTTGGGATACATACAAGAGGCATACAATGCCACATGAATACAACAACATCATACATAAGAGCAACACCCGACTACGGATGAAACACAAACAGAAACTCAAACGACATCCACCCTGCTAGCCCAGGCTGCCGACCTAGAACCTATCCCCTGATTGAAGAAGAAGCAGAAGAAGAACTCCAAGACAAGCAAACATCGCTCTCGCATCATGATCATCACATAACCCGCACCTGCAACTGTTGTTGTAGTAATCTTTGAGCCACGAGGACCCAGCAATCCCATTACCATGGGTATCAAGATTAGCAAAGCTTAATGGGAAAAGGAAATGAGTAAAGTGGTGAGGTTGCAGCAGTGACTAAGCAAGTACGGTGGCTAACATACGCAAATAAGAGCGAGAAGAGAAGCAAACGGAACGGTTGAGAAGCTAGAAGTGATCTAGAAGTGATCCTGAAACTACTTACGTTCATACATAACCCAAAACCGTGTTCACTCTCCGGACTCCACCGAAAAGAGATCATCACGGCTAGACACACGGTTGATGCGCTTTAATTCGAATCTGGTGTCAAGTTCTCTACAACCGGATATTAACAAATTCCATCTGCCACATAACCGCGGGCATGGCTCTCGAAAGTTTATACCCTGCAGGGGTGTCCCAACTTAGCCCATCACAAGCTCTCACGGTCAACGAAGGATATTCCTTCTCCCAGGAAGACCCGATCAGTCTCGGAATCCCGGTTACAAGACATTTCGACAATGGTAAAACAAGACCAGCAAAGCCGCCCGATGTGCCGACAAATCCCGATAGGAGTCGCACGTATCTCATTCTGAGGGCACACCGGATGGGACAAGCTATGAATAAAACCAACCCTCAAGTTTCCCCGAGGTGGCCCCGCAGGCTGCCCAGTTCGGACCAACACTCGAAGGAGCACTGGCCCAGGGGGTTAAATAAAGATGACCCTCGGGCTCTGTAAACCCAAGGGAAAAAGGCTTAGGTAGGCAAATGGTAAAACCAAGGTTGGGCCTTGCTGGAGGAGTTTTATACAAAGTGAACTGTCAAGGGGGTCCCATAAATCACCCAACCGCGTAAGGAACGCAAAATCAGGGAACATAACACCGGTATGACGGAAACTAGGGCGGCAACAGTGGAACAAAATACCAGGCATAAGGCCGAGCCTTCCACCCTTTACCAAGTATGTAGGTGCATTAATTAAATAAGAGATATTGTGATATCCCAACATAATCCTGTCCCTCATGGAGCAATCTTCAACTTCACCTGCAACTAACAACGCTATAAGGGGGGCTGAGCAAAAGCGGTAACATAGCCAAGCAACAGTTTGCTAGGAAGGTTGTAAAAGGTTAGAGGCTGACATGGCAATTTGGGAGGCTTGATGAACAAGTGCTAGGTAGGACAACACAACGATAAAAGGAAGCAACTAGTATAGCAATGATAGTAGTGAGATCCAAGGTGATGGTGATCTTGCCTGAAATACCGCTAGGAAGAAGAACGAGTCCATGAAGGAGATGAAGCCACGAAGACGAACCAAGCGTAAACGAACGAATCCTCACTCGCAATGAAACAGGAACTAACGAGAAGGAGCACAACCGGAAAGAAGCAAACGACAAGGTAAACACACAACACATAGACATGGCATGATGCTCAACCAAGTATGATGCATAGACATGGCAGAAATAACATCAGGTTACAAAGTTTAGAGCTATCAAACAACATGTTACAACAAGCTATCATGGCAAAATAGAGCATGGCCTGCTACTACTAAAGACAAAGAACAAAACTCCCTTACTGAACTAATTCCAAAGACCAACAGAAAAGATGGTAGGATCCATGCAAACATGGCAAGTGATATGACAGATTCAGACAGTGAAAATAACAGCACATGGCAGAAACAACGATAATAGGCATGTTGGTGAGCTTGTACCACTCTCCGCAGAGCATTTCATGGCATGTGAAGTCAACCAACAGTAAGATGCCATAATTATGAAGCTACACATGGCAAGAGCAAGTTCATAGGGTGCAAGGATCACTAGCAAAACTCATGGCAAAACTGAACTTAATGTTAACAGGCTGACAGCAACATTATTTAGCAATTTCAGAGCAAGATTCGAACAAGCTACAGCAGGCTATAAATGCAACCAGGGGCATGTATAGATAGAGCATAACATGCATAATAAAACATCCTTAGTGAACATCTCCAGATTATGCACAGAATGACTTGTAGCAGTAGGTTTACATAGCATCATGATATAACAGATTCAGCCTAGCAAAACAGTAACAGCCAGTAGCCCACTTCACAAGCTTGATGCACTAACCACAAGGCACACAAAATACATGGATTGCACCACTGTAAAAATGGCATGAATATTCTCCTAAAACATGTAGACAACATGCTCATAGGATGCACACACAAAATGCAACGAAAATGACAAAACAACAAGTTATAACAGTTTCAGCAGGTTAACATCATATAGCACTGTTGCAACGATGATTAGGGAATCAAGATGGACTCAAACAAGCATGGCACAATGGAACAAAATGAAGAGCATCTCACAATGAACATTTTGATATATTACACGCACAAAATGGAGCAGCACATAAGAAGTTATGGCATGACGAACAGTGCATCAGAATGTAAATATTTCAGGACGGAAAAATCGAGGCAACCTCAAGTTCGCACGGAAAACGATGCGGCGGCGGATCTCGCCGGAGACGTGGCAGAGGCGGCGCGGGGAGGTGCGGGGAGGCATATTTCAGGACGGAAAAATCGAGGCAACCTCAAGTTCGCACGGAAAACGATGCGGCGGCGGATCTCGCCGGAGACGTGGCAGAGGCGGCGCGGGGAGGTGCGGGGAGGCGGCCCCGGCCCGGATCTGGCCGGATCCGACCGCCGGCGAGCTGAGATGGCGGCGGAGGGGCGCCTGGCGCGGGCGACGCGGCTCCGGCCGGCGAGCGCAGGGAGGCACGGGCGGCGGGCGGCGAAGGTCGGGTCAGGCGGCGGAGAACGGCGGCGGGGCGCGGGCTCCCTCCGGCCCGGTGCGGCCCGGGGCATGCCTGATCTGGGCTCCACGGGCCCAGCGGCGGAGGGAGGAGAGAGAGGACCGGCGGGGCGATGTGGCAGCTTCAGATTCGCTGCGGGGCGGTGGCAGACGTGTCCGGTGGGGCGCGGACATGTCCGGCGGCTGAAGGAGGAAGAAGCTAGGGTTAGGGTAGGATTCATCCGCGAATTTCGGGGGAGGGGGTGTATGTATAGGCATAGGGAGCTAGGAGAGTCCAAATGAAGTGCGGTTTTCACCCACACGATCGTGATCGAATGGCGGAGAGCATGGAGGGGGCTTAGATGGGCTAGGTGGGTTGTGTGAAAGGGTGCTGGGCTGCAAGAGAAAAGGGAGTTTCTGTTAGCTCGGTTAACCGTTGGGGCATCAAACGACCTCCAAATGGAATGAAATTTGACGAGCGATCTACTGGTGATATACCGGGGCTACTCGGCAAATCTCGGCCCATTCCGAGAATGTTTTTTGGTGGCTCACAAAACCAAGGACTGAGAGGTGCGACGGGTGCGTGCGAGAGTGTCTGTGCTCAGAATGGACAACTTAGAGAACCAGCGGCACCCGAACGGATGCAAGTTTTGAAAAACATGCAGATGAAATGCAGATGATGACATGGCAAAATTCAACACGCAAGCAAATGACATGGCAACAACGATGAATAGCTGGAAGACACCTGGCGCATCGGATCCGGGGCGTTACATGGGTCCAACATGTAAGGGGGAGAAATCATTTTCTTTTCATGTAATAAGGAGGCACTTGCTTGCGTGTGGCCATGGACCATATGGGTTCCTACTGTCAGCCTCTCCACGTACATCCCTCTTTTGATGATTGTCGTTTGTTGACCACACTGACCACACCGCGTTGAGAGCACCAATGCGATGGACGATGGCAAGGCCTAGGAATGGAATGACCAGGAGCCGGCGAAGACACAACAGTGGATGGCCACGCGGAGGAGAGTACGAGGTTTGATTGGTTCATCTAAGAGGTGAGGCTATCGTCGCTGGAAAATAATAAGAGGTGTGGGTGGGTAGAGGGATCGCTTGGCCAGCGGTGGGAGTAGGGTGGGCTGGAGAGACCTACGCAACATCACAACCGGCCATGGGAGGAGGGAGCAAGCAGTCCCGCCGGCACTGGTTTGGGCGGCTGTACCAGGAAGATCAGACATTGAAGAAGCACGACGGCCGTTGGATGGACATCCAACAGTCTCTGTTGCTAGAATTGTCTGTTGACTATAAGTTGACAAAAGCCTTGCATACGCGTCAACTCAGTTGGCCAACAAGTTAGCCTCGAAATATGTGGCGTGTACAACCCATTTGCTATTATTTCTATAATTTACAGCCCATTTGGGAGACTGAAGGAAATAAATCTATTGGTGTTAAATCACATGGCGATGTGAACTAGATTATTTACTCTAGTGCAAGTGGGAGACTGAAGGAAATATGCCCTAGAGGCAATAATAAAGTTATTATTTATTTCTTTATTTAATGATAAATGTTTATTATTCATGCTAGAATTGTATTAACCGGAAACTTAGTACATGTGTGAATACACAGACAAAACATAGTGTCCCTAGTATGCCTCTACTTGACTAGCTCGTTACTCAAAGATGGTTATGTTTCCTAACCATAGACATGTGTTGTCATTTGATGAACGGGATCACATCATTAGGAGAATGATGTGATGGATAAGACCCATCTGTTAGCTTAGCATCATGATCGTTACAGTTTCATTGCTACTGCTTTCTTCATGACTTATACATGTTCCTCAGACTATGAGATTATGCAACTCCCGAATACCGGAGGAACACTTTGTGTGCTACCAAACGTCACAACGTAAATGGGTGATTATAAAGGTGCTCTACAGGTGTCTCCGAAGGTGTTTGTTGGGTTGGCATAGATCGAGATTAGGACTTGTCACTCCGTGTTTCAGAGAGATATCTCTGGGCCCTATCGGTAATACTCATCACAATAAGCCTTGCAAGCATTGTGACTAATGAGTTAGTTACGGGATGAAGTATTATGGAACAAGTAAAGAGGCTTGCTGATAACGAGATTTAACTAGGTATGATGATACCGCCGATCGAATCTCGGGCAAGTAACATACCGTTGACAAAGGGAACAACGTATGTTGTTATGCGATTTGACCGATAAAGATATTCGAAGAATATGTGGGAACCAATATGAGCATCCAGGTTTCGCTATTGGTTATTGATCGGAGATGTGTCTCGATCATGTCTACATAGTTCTCGAACCCGTAGGGTCCGCACGCATAACGTTCGATGACGATTTATATTATGAGTTATGTGTTTTGATGACCGAAGTTTATTCGGAAACCTGAATGAGATCATGGACATGATGAGGAGTCTCGAAATGGTCGAGACGTAAAGATCGATATATTGGAAGGCTATATTCGGACTTCGGAAAGGTTCCGAGTGATTCGGGTATTTTTCGGAGTACCAGGGAGTTACATGAATTCACTGGGAGAAGTAATGGGCCTTACTGGGCCATACGGGAAATAGAGGAGGCAGGCCATGGGGAGGTGGTGCCCCCCCCATGGGTCCGAATTGGACTAGGGGAAGGGGGCGGCGCCCCCTTACCCTTTCCTACTCCCTCTCTCTTTCCTTCTCTCCTACTCCTAAAAGGGAAAGGATTCCTACGAGGACTTGGAAGTCCTAGTAGGACTCCATACACTTGGCGCGCCCCTAGAGGGCTAGACTCTCTCCCTCCCTCTCTCCCCAAAGACACAAGTTTCTCTCCCAACCGTGTGCGGTGCCCCCCTTCACCGTTACACACCTCGATCATACCATCGTAGTGCTTAAGCGAAGCCCTGCAGCGGTAGCATCATCATCACCATCGCCATGCCGTCGTGCTGTCGGAACTCACCCTCGTCCTCAACTGGATCAAGAGCACAAGGGACGTTATCGAGCTGAACGTGTGTTGAACGCGGAGGTGCCGTACGTTTGGTACTTGATCGGTTGGATTGTGAAGAAATTCGACTACATCAACCGCGTTATTGAAACGCTTCCGCTTTCGGCCTACGAGGGTACGTGGGCACACTCTCCCCTCTCGTTGCTATGCATCACCTAGATAGATCTTGCGTGATCGTAGGAATTTTTTTGAAATTATCGCGTTCCCCAACAGTGGTATCAGAGCCAGGTCTATGCGTAGATGTTATATGCACGAGTAGAACACAAAGGGTTGTCCACGATAATAGTCATACTGCTTACCAACATGTCATACTTTGATTCAGCGTTATTGTTGGATGAAGCGGCCCAGACCGACATTACATGACCGCGTTCAAGAGACTGGTTCTACCGACGTGCTTATGCACATAGGTGGCTGGCGGGTGTCTGTTTCTCCAACTTTAGTTGAATCGAGTGTGGCTACGCCCTGTCCTTGTTGAAGGTTAAAACATCACACTTGGCCAAAAATCGTTGTGGTTTTGATGCGTAGGTAAGAACGCTTCTTGCTAGAAGCCCATAGCAGCCACGTAAAACTTGCAACAACAAAGTAGAGGACATCTAGCTAGTTTTTGAAGGGCTTGCTGTGATGTGATATTGTCAAGACATGATGTGATATAAATTGCTGTATGAGATGACCATGTTTTGTAACAAAGTTATCGGCAACTGGAAGGAGCCATATGGTTGTCGCTTTATTGTATGCAATGCAATCGCCATGTAATTGTTTTACTTCATCACTAAGCGGTAGCGATAGTCGTAGTAACAATAGTTGGCGAGACGACAACGATGCTACGATGGAGATCAAGGTGTCACGCTGGTGATGATGGAGATCATGACGATGCTTCGGTGATGGAGATCATGAGCACAAGATGATGATGGCCATAGCATGTCACATATTTTGATTGCATGTGATGTTTATCTTTTATGCATCTTATTTTGCTTAGTATGGCGGTAGCATTATAAGATGATCCCTTACTAAATTTCAAGGTATAAGTGTTCTCCCTGAGTATGCACCGTTGCTACAGTTAGTCGTGCCGAGACACCACGTGATGATCGGGTGCGATAAGCTTTACGTTCACATATAACGGGTGCAAGCCAGTTTTGCACACGCAGAATACTCGGGTTAAACTTGACGAGCCTAACATATGCAGATATGGCCTCGGAACACTGGAGACCGAAAGGTCGAGTGTGAATCATATAGTAGATATGATCAACATAGTGATATTCACCATTGAAAACTACTCCATCTCACGTGATGATCGGACATGGTTTAGTGATTTGGATCACGTGGTCATTTAGATGACTAGAGGGATGTCTATCTAAGTGGGAGTTCTTAAGTAAGATGATTAATTGAACTTTAATTTATCATGAACTTAGTCCTGCTATTATTTTGCAAATCATGCTGTAGATCAATAGCTCACCTATGTTTTATATGTTTCTAGAGAAAACTAAGTTGAAAGATGATAGTAGCAATGATGTGGACTGGGTCCGTGATTTGAGGTTTATCCTCATTGCTGCACAGAATAATTATGTCCTTGATGCACCGCTAGGTGACAGACTTATTGCAGGAGCAGATGCGGACGTTATGAATGTTTGGCTAGCTTAATATGATGACTACTTGATAGTTTAGTGCACCATGCTTTACGGCTTAGAATCAGGACTTCAAAGACGTTTTGAACGTCATGGACCATATGAGATGTTCCAGGAGTTGAATTTAATAATTCAAGCAAATACCCGAGTTGAGAGATATGAAGTCTCCAACAAATTCTATAGCTAAAAGATGGAGAATAGCTCAAGCAGTGAGCATGTGCTCAGATTGTCTGGGTACTACAATCGCTTGAATCAAGTGGGTGTTAATCTTCCAGATAAGATAGTGATTGACAGAGTTCTCTAGTCACCATCACCAAGTTACTGGAACTTTTTGATGAACTATAGTATGCAAGGGATGACGGAAATGATTCCCGTGCTCTTCGTGATGCTGAAATCGACAAAGGTAGAAATCAAGAAAGAGCATCAAGTGTTGATTATTAACAAGACCACTAGTTTCAAGAAAAGGGCAAATGGAAAGAAAGGGAACTTCAAGTAGAATGGCAAGCAAGTTTTCACTCCCGTGAAGAAGCCCAAAGATGGACCTAAGCCTGAAATTGAGTGCTTCTACTGCAAAGGAAATGGTCACTGGAAGTGGATCTACTCCAAATACTTGGTGGATAAGAAGGATGGGAAAGTGAACAATGATATACAGGTTATTGATGTGTACCTTACTAGTGTTTATAGTAGCCCGTGAGTATTTGATACTTGTTCGGTTGCTAAGATTAGTAACTCGAAACAGGAGTTACAGAATAAACAGAGACTAGTTGAGGGTGAAGTGACGATGTGTGTTGGAAGTGGTTCCAAGATTGATATGATCATCATCGCACACTCCCTATACTTTCGGGATTAGTGTTAAACCTAAATAAATGTTATTTGGCATTTGCGTTGAGCGTGAATATGATTTGATCATGTTTATTGCAATACGGTTATTCATTTAAAGTCAGAGAATAATTGTTGTTCTGTTTACATGAATAAAACCTTCGATGGTCATACACCCAATGAAAATAGTTTGTTGGATCTCGACCGTAGTGATACACATATTCATAATATTGATGCCAAAAGATGCAAAGTTGATAATGATAGTGCAACATATTTCTGGCACTGCCGTTTAGGTCATATTGGTGTAAAGCGCATGAAGAAACTCCATGGTGATGGGCTTTTGGAATCACTTGATTATGAATCATTTGATACTTGCGAACCGTGCCTTATGGGCAAGATGACTAAAACTCCGTTCTACGGTCCAATGTTTGTTGGAAATAATACATACCGATGTATGCGGTCCAATGAGTGTTGAGGCTCGTGGCAGGTATCGTTATTTTCTGACCTTCACAGTTGACTTGAGTAGATATGGGTATATCTACTTAATGAAACACAAGTCTGAAACATTTGAAAAGTTCAAAGAATTTCAGAGTGAAGTAGAGAATCATTGTAACAAGAAAATAAAATTTCTACAATATGATCGTGGAGGTGAATATCTAAGTTACGAGTTTGGCCTTCATTTAAAACAATGTGGAATAGTTTCACAGCTCACGCCACCTGGAACACCACAGCGTAATGGTGTGTCCGAACGTCGTAACCGCACTTTATTGGATATGGTGCAATCTATGATGTCTCTTACCGAATTACCACTATCATTTTTGGGTTATGCATTAGAGACAACTACATTCACTTTAAATAGGGCACCATCAAAATCCATTGAGACGACGCCTTATGAACTGTGGTTTGGCAAGAAACCTAAGTTGTCGTTTCTTAAAGTTTGTGGCTACAATGCTTATGTGAAAAAGCTTCAACCTGATAAGCTTGAACCCAAATCAGAGAAATGCGTCTTCATAGAATACCCAAAGGAAACTGTTGGGTACACCTTCTATCACAGATTCGAAGGCAAGATCGTTGCTAAGCATGGATCCTTTCTAGAGAAGGAGTTTCTCTTGAAAGAAGTGAGTGGGAGGAAAGTAGAACTTCATGAGGTAATTGTACCTTCTCCCGAATTGGAAAGTAGTTCATCACAGAAATCAGGTCTAGTGATTATACACCAATTATTGAGGAAGCTAATGATGATGATCATGAAACTTCAGATCAAGTTACTACAGAACCTCGTAGGTCTTCGAGAGTATGGTCCGCACCAGAATGGTACGGTAATCCTATTCTGGAAGTCATGTTACTAGACCATGATGAACCTACGAACTATGAGGAAGTGGTGATGAGCCTAGATTCCGCGAAATGGCTTGAGGCCATTAAATCTGAGATGGGATCCATGTATGAGAACAAAGTGTGGACTTTGGTGGACTTGCCCGATGATTGGCAAGCCATAGAATATAAATGGATCTTCAAGAGGTAGACAGACGCTGATAGTAGTGTTACTATCTACAAAGCTCGACTTGTCGCAAAAGGTTTTTGACAAGTTCAAGGTGTTGACTACAATGAGATTTTCTCAACTGTAGCGATGCTTAAATCCATCTGAATCATGTTAGCAATTCCCATATTTTATGAAATCTGGCAAATGGATATAAAAACTGCATTCCTTAAATGGATATTTCTTAAAGAAGAGTTGTATATGATGCAACCAGAAGGTTTTGTCGATCCAAAGGGTGCTACCAAAGTGTGCAAGCTCCAGCGATCCATTTATGGACTGGTGCAAGCCTCTCAGAGTCGAAATAAACACTTTGATAGTGTGATCAAAGCATATGGTTTTATATAGACTTTTGGAGAAGCCTGTGTTTACAAGAAAGTGAGTGGGAGCTCTGTAGCATTTCTAATATTATATGTGGATGACATATTGTTGATTGGAAATGATATAGAATTTCTGGATAGCATAAAGGGATACTTGAATAAGAGTTTTTCATTGAAAGACCTCGGTGAAGCTGCTTACATATTCGACATCAAGATCTATAGAGATAGATCAAGATGCTTGATAAGATTTTTCAATGAGTAAATACCTTGACAAGTTTTTGAAAGAGTCAAAATGGATGAGTCAAAGAAGGAGTTCTTGTCTGTATTACAAGGTGTAAAGTTGAGTAAGACTCAAAGCTCGACCACGTCAGAACAAAGAAAGAGAATGAAAGTCATTCCCTATGCCATAGTCATAGGTTCTATAAAGTATGTTGTGCTGTGTAACGGACCTGTTGTGTACCTTGCCATGAGTTTGGCAAGGGGGTACAATAGTGATCTAAGAGTAGATCACTAGATAACGGTCAAAATTGTCCTTAGTAAGGACTAAGGAAATGTTTCTCGGTGATGGGGGTGATAAAGAGCTTGTCGTAAAGAGTTACATTGATACATAGTGGGAGCAATTAGCTAGAGTAGCTCCATGCAGAGCATTGTAGACATAGAATATTTGCAAAATACATACGACTCTGATTGTGACAGACCCGTTGACTAAACTTCTCTCATGAGAAAAACATGGTCACACCTTAGTACTCTTTGGGTGTTAATCACATAGCGATGTGAACTAGATTATTGACTCTAGTAAACACTTTTAGTGTTGGTCACATGGCGATGTGAACTATGGGTGTTAATCACATACATATGTGAACTATTGGTGTTAAATCACATGGCGATGTGAACTGGATTATTTACTCTAGTGCAAGTGCGAGACTGCAGGAAATATGCCTGCCACCTCTTGAGCACTGCGTTGGATTTCCCCGAAGAGGAGAGGATGATGAAGCAAAGTAGCGTAAGCATTTCCCTTAGTTTTTGAGAACCAAGGTATCAATCCAGTAGGAGACCACGCACAAGTCCCTCATACCTACATAAAATGATAGCTCCTCGCAACCAACGCGATTAGGGGTTGTCAATCCCTTCACGATCACTTACGAGAGTGAGATCTGATTGAGATGATAAATAATATTTTTGGTATTTTTGGTATATAGATGCAAAGTGAAAAGTAAAAGGCAAAGTAAAAAAAAGCAAGTAATAAAGTAATGGAGATTGATATGATGATAATAGACCCGGGGGCCATAGGTTTCACTAGTGGCTTCTCTCAAGAGCATAGATATTCTACGGTGGGTGAACAAATTACTGTTGAGCAATTGACAGAATTGAGCATAGTTATGAGTATATCTAGGTATGGTCATGTATATAGGCATCACGTCCAAGACAAGTAGATCGAAACGATTCTGCATCTACTACTATTACTCCACTCACCGACCGCTATCCAGCATGCATCTAGAGTATTAAGTTAAAAACAGAGTAACGCCTTAAGCAAGATGACATGATGTAGATGGATAAATTCATGCAATATGATAAAAAAACCCCATCTTGTTATCCTCGATGGCAACAATACAATATGTGCCTTGCTGCCCCTTCTGTCACTGGGAAAGGACACCGCAAGATTGAACCCAAAGCTAAACACTTCTCCCATTGCAAGAACTACCAATCTAGTTGGCCAAACCAAACGGATAATTCGAAGAGACTTGCAAAGATAACTCAATCATACATAAAAGAATTCAGAGAAGATTCAAATATTATTCATAGATAAGCCAGATCATAAACCTACAATTCATCGGCCTCAACAAACACACCGCAAAAAGAAGATTACATCGAATAGATCTCCACGAGAGAGGGGGAGAATATTGTAGTGAGATCCAAAAAGAGAGAAGAAGCCATCTAGCTACTAGCTATGGACCCGAAGGTCTGAAGTAAACTACTCACACTTCATCGAAGGGGCTATGGTGTTGATGTAGAAGCCCTCCATGGTGGATGCCCCCTCCGGCGAAGCTCAGGAACAGGCCCCAAGATGGGATCTCATGGATAAAGAAGGTTGCGGCGGTGGAATTAGATTTTTGGCTCCTGTTCTGATCATTTGGGAATACGTAGGTATATATAGGAGGAATGAGTACGTCGGTGGAGCAACAAGGGGGCCACGAGGCAGGGGGCGCGCCCTAGGGGGGGCCCTCCACCCTCGTGACTGCCTCTGTTACTTCTTGGAGTAGGGTACAAGTCTCCTGGATCACGTTCGGTGAGAAAATCACGTTCCCGAAGGTTTCATTCCGTTTGGACTCCGTTTGATATTCCGTTTCTTCGAAACACTGAAATAGGCAAAAAACAGCAATTCTGGGCTGGGCCTCCGGTTAATAGGTTAGTCCCAAAAATAATATAAAAGTGGAAAATAAAGCCCAATATAGTCCAAAACAGTAGATAAAGTAGCATGGAGCAATAAAAAATTATAGATACGTTGGAAACGTATCAGGCATCCCCAAGCTTAATTCCAGCTCGTCCTGGAGTAGGTAAATGATAAAAAAGAATTTTTGATGCGGAGTGATACTTTGGCATAATTTCAATGTAAATCTTCTTAATTGTGGCATGAATATTCAGATCCGAAAGATTCAAGACAAAAGTTCATATTGATATAAAAAATAATAATACTTCAAGCATACTAATCAAAGCAATCATGTCTTCTCAAAATACCATGGCAAAAGAAAGTTCATCCCTACAAAATCATATAGTTAGGCTATGCTTCATTTTCGTCACACAAAGATGTTCCCAACTTCTATACCCCTGATGACAAGCCAAGCAATTGTTTCATACTTAAATAATCTCAAACTTTTTCAACCTTCACGCAATATATGAGCGTGAGCCATGGATATAACACTATGGGTGGAATAGAATATTGTCGTGGGGAGGCTGATCCATGAACA
Organism: Triticum timopheevii; assembly: GCA_963921465.1. NCBI lineage: Eukaryota > Viridiplantae > Streptophyta > Magnoliopsida > Poales > Poaceae > Triticum > Triticum timopheevii. The sequence goes on from OY997268.1 coordinate 205,017,809, forward strand.
CCTATGGGGCCGGCGGACCGAGCCCCTTTCGGTTCGGCGGGGGGTGGAGGTCGCGCGAAGAGCAGATCGAGGCGAAGAACACGAGCAGTTTACCCAGCTTCGGAGCTCTCCGGAGAGATAATACTCCTACTGCTACATGTCTGATTGTATTGAGTTCTTGCTCGGGAGCGCTGAGTGCTACAGTACACCCTAGCTGCTAACGAGACCGAACGTGAGTGTTTTCTGCCTTCGAACCCCCCTCTACGTTGCGCATGGGCCTCCTTTTATATGCTCAAGGGGTCACCGACAGGTGGCAACATAGGCAAGGGTAAAAAATGGAAAAGAATTGCGGTTGGTACAACTACTTGTACAGTGTATCATACCTAACCCTGACGGCAGGGGACAAAGGCATTAAATGCCCGTCTGCGTCGCCCAAACAGTGCAAAAAGGGACCGTCAGGGGCGCCACCGCTTGCCACGATGGCAATCTTGTCAGCGTCGCTTGCCACCTCGCACCGCTGGCTGCACAGCCTCTTGCCACGCGTGCCTGGAAAGGTCCCAGGGCGACACGTTGGTGGATGTGCTGGAGCGCGGGCACAGAGTGGTAGCTTGCCGCGGTAAGCGCCTTGCCGCGGTCGTTGTCTTGTCGCGTTCGGAAGCTTGTCGCTCACCGGGCCTCGCCGGGACGCGTGGCGCGTCGCGGCAAGTTCCTTGAGATGCCTCGGTTGGCCTTCCCGGCAAGCTCCTCTTGTCGGGGCCTTGTCTCCTTTGGCTTGAATACTTTGTTCTTGAATGGCTCCAAAGGAACCACGAAGGACCTTGGCGGTCACCCGGCAAGCCTTGCCGCGGGGTGCTGCGACTGCCCGTGCACAAGTTCGGGATACTAGGGTACCCCTACTCTAGTACACCGACAGGAGCCCCCGGGCCTGGGCCACACACGGTGCCGAGCGCTGTTGGGCCAGGCCCAAAACAGGGCACGGGCACGCGCGGCCTGGGTTACGCCGTACCTTACTCCGTATCCACCGCGCCCTCCCCGAAAGGCACGCGTTGAATGCGGCGTCGTGGGAGAGATCGTGGGTGGTTTCTTTATTCGGAAAGGCGGAACGTCCGCCCCCTCCCTCTTTATAAGCAGGGGAAACAGGGGCAGTTTGCCCATCTCGCCAGTTGCTATTCCAATCTCACAAACCTCCGCCGCTCCCTCCTTCTGAAAGAGAGCAGCGCTCCGCCCCCCATCGCCACCAGCACCACCAACACCATCGATCTCCCCCACCACCTCCGCCATGGCTCCAAAAGCCGGCAAGGGGAAGGCCGTGAAGACGACTGAGGCGCAGCGGCTCGCGGCGCTGCGAAGGGAGCGGACAACCTTCCCCCCAAGCTCGCCGCGAAGGAGCTGAGGGAGTACTACTACCTCTTCTGGTCGACGGAGACGCGAGCGCATCCGCGCACGAAGGTACTCTCCGCCGCCGCTTCGGAACGGGCTCCGACTGGATATCCCTTCTTCGTGTTGTTCTTCTACTGCGGGCTCTGCCCGCCTTTCTCTGAATTTTTCTGCGACATTATGAACACCTACGGGTTCCATCGCCTTGACTTCACCCCCAATGCCGTTCTAACCATGGCAGTTTTCGCACATCTTTGTGAAAACTTTCTTGGAGTCCATCCAAATGTAGCCCTTTTCCGCCACTTCTTTATGCCCCGGGTTGAGAGAGGGGAGCCTTTATCCGGCGGAATCGCCTGGATCTCGAGAGCCGGCAAGAAGGAAGCTTATCTGGAGGGAGAGCTCCGCGGCAAGTGGGAGGAATGGAGAGCAGACTGGTGCTGGGTTGTCGAGGAGAACCCGCAGCCGTTTACCGCCCAGCGCCAAGCCCCAGTAGCATGCAGCAACGATTGGAGCAACGTGGCCCCGGAAGACGATAGGCTGAAGATTGCCGTCACCCGGATCCTACGCCTTAGGCTTGCCGGGCTTACTATAGGCGCCGTTGGTGCAGATTTTCTTCGCCGCCGCATCGCCCCCCTGCAGGAGAGGAGGAGACCTGCCTGGGAGTTCGGGGGTGCGGCAGACATCATGAGGCTGCGCCCGGGCCTCAACTTCAACTTCACTGTCCTGGAACTGGATGCGATGCTCAAGAAACTGTTCAAACACGACCCTCAACATCCCGAATGGTTCAGGTTGCCGAAGGGTGTCGTTCCGCTGTGCAACAACTCCTCGCTCGACCGCATCCGTGCAATGATGCCGCTGTGCGATTCACATGGGATTGTCCCAACTTGGCAAGATCCTACAGACGACGTCGTGCAGGAGTTCTTCGACGGCTTGGTAGAAGTGGCGGTCCGCTCCGATGAACAGAAGAGCCTCACCCGCGACACCACTGATGCGGAGATGCAGCGCATCGCCACTAGGGCGGAGGAGGCAGCGGCAGCCGCTGCCGCGGGCGAGTTTGGATTCACCGTGGAGGAGGCAGAGGCAGCAGAGGCGGCAAGCCTTGCAGAGCGAGATGAGCTTGCCGGCGAGGGAGAGCTTGCCGGCGAGGGAGAGCTTGCCGGGCCTGAAGTCGAGTCGGGCGATCCCGCCGAGGTGCGAGCGGCTCGTTGGAGACCGACTCCTCTTCCTCGTCATCTTCAGACAGCCCGCCGCAAGCAGAACCCCCAGCTCCACCAAGAAGGCGTCTCTGCAAGGTTGGGGACATGGCGGGGCGGCGGACGAGCCAACAGCCGCCGCGCCGCGCGACACGCTCTACCGCGACAAGCACTGTTGCCGCAGGAGCACCTCACGCTGCTGCGGCAACTGGAGTGGGGTCGTCCCGGACCACCGCTTCTGCTCCTGCCGCAACCCCCGCCAAGCGGTTAAGGGAACCCACTCCTCCGCCTCATCGCGCCGAAGGTGGGCCGGACTTCGACCTCTCCGCGCTCAGCTCCGACTAGGAAGAAGAACAGTAAGACTCTTTGCTGTACTTGTAGTTCTTCAATTCTTGCTGTTTTGTCTTGTATCTGATTTGCTTTACTCCGAACCCATTCCTTTTCAGGACTCTGGCCCAGAGAGCGGCCAAGAGAGCCAAGGTCCCGGCGATTGTCATCAGGGACGATCCCACCGTGACAGCAGGGGGTGCGCCCGAGACCACCTTGCCGGACCCGGCAATCATTCCCCAAAGCAGCCCCCAGTGCAGCCCCCAGCGTAAGTATATGGTTTACTTCCCGCTGTTAGGCGCGCATGGGTGCTCTTTCTTTGCTGACATCTGACTATTGGTTTGTGTAGGAGCAGAGCAGCCTCACCAGGAGCGCTCGGAAGCCGCCCCCGACATGACATCTGCTTCGACTACACCGCCAAGGGATGGTTCCCCGGCAAGGGAGCGTTCTCCGACAAGGGAGAAGTCTCCGGCAAGGGAGAGTTCTCCGGCAAGGGACAGCACCAGCGATCCCCTGGCGACGGAGACCGCGACTGCAGAACCCAGCACAGGTAATCCTCTTGCTTGAAAACTTCCCTTGGGTTCTTCTTCTTCTGATTTTCTTTTTGGATATTTGCTTGACTTTTCTCCCTTTTTCCGGCCGTCAGATCCCTCTGTCACGGAGCCGACGGAGACCGAGGTCGCCGGCAAAGAGAACGCGCGCGGCAACACCAACGACGCCGCTACCACCGAAGGAGAAGCTGGCGCTGATGATCCCGCCGGCGAAGAGGCAGCCAAAGGTGCCGCCGCAGAAGCTGGCGAGGGGTCTGGCGATCGCACTGACGGCCCCGAGGCCGCAGGAGCGTCAGGCGCTACGCCGACCGCCGATCCCCCCGCCGCTGCCGCAGCACCAGGCTCCGAAGAGCCCCAGCCCGGCGCCTATTTGAAGGCTGGCGATGGCATCTTCATCAAGCTCCCCTGGGCGTCAAGTTCCAGGGCGCCGGTCAAAGGAGAAACCTTGGATGGAGAGGTGCTCGCCTCCGCTGGGCTGACGCTGGTTGATGCGCCGAGCAGCAGCAGCGGCGAGTCTGAAGAGGAGCAACTGCTACGGAAGCTGGTGTCGCTCTACCGCGCTCGGCAGGCCAAGGTGGAATCCCGAGAAGCTCTTGTCGCGTAGGCGGGAGTGGACATCAAGAAGCGCGCGGACGAGCTCCGGGATCGCAACCAGGAAGCTCTCCGGTCCCTGGCAGAGAAGCGGGAGCAACTCACCGAGGAGCGGAAAGCGTTCCTCCTCGAGAAGGCCGAAGTTGAAGACCAACAGCGGCTTGCCGCCGAGGAGCTGTTTGCGCGGGAAGGCGAGTTGGCGCAGCGGAAAGTCAACCTCGACAGCCACGAGGAGGAGCTTGCCGCGCGCGAGCAAACATTCAGCGGGGCCCTCAAGGAAGCAGAGGATGCTGCCGCAGCTGCCGAGGCCACCAAGAAGGAGCTAGAGACGAAGGTGGCGCAGCTGGAGGCCGATCTCAAGACGAGCGGTGAGGAGCTTGCCGCGCTCAAGCGTGAACGCGAGAAGGACGCCTACACTCTTGGCGAGCTGCAAGGTAGTCTCGCCGAGAAGGGCAAGGAGCTTAGCGCCGCCAAGGACTCCAACGCAGATCTTGAGTTGAAGCTGACTACTTTGACCAAGACGCTGGACGGCGTCAGAGAGTAGGAGGTGGCCTTTAAGAAGCAGATCAAGGCCGACGAGGCGCTGCTGGCGAGTGCTGCTACCACCCAGAACACTTTTAGGGAGAATGTGGAGCACTGGACGGAGGGTCTCGTGGATGTTGCCGCAACCATTGACGGGGAGCTGGCGCAGCTGGGGATGGAGGATTTCGGGTATCCCTCCGACGAGAACCTCCAACCCAGCGCCAAGCTCAGCTTGTTCTTCAAAGGCGTGGCGACGGCCCTCCAGCGACTCCGGGAGAGGATCCCAAAGCAGCTGGCCGACGAGTCGCGCAAGACCTGCGCGGGAGCTCTTCAAAAGGTGTTGGTGAAGGTGGCCTTCCGCAACCCAGGCCTCAACCTCACCACCGCCCTCAGGACCTTGCCGCCGGAAGCTGATCTGGAAGCGCTCAAGACCCTTGTCGCACCCATTGTGGACAAGGTGAGCGAGATCAAGAGGGTTGATGGCGATCACGTAGATTAGGCCGACCGTTTTCTCCTTTTCTTGTCGCCGCTGGTCATGTTACGAGAATAATCTATTAGAGCTGTGACAAGCTATCTTGTAATATAACTTTATTTTGGGTATCGATTGCTATGTTATTTCCTTTACTTGATTCCTTCCTTTGTATGTTTTTGCCTTACGCTTTTAGGGAACTTGCCGGCGCAGGCACCTTAGCCGCGAGCGCTGAGTGCGGGACTTCAGCAGCCTGCTGGCGGTGCTGCTACCGACAAGAAACCTTGTCGCAACTAGTCGCAGCTCACTTAAGTTGTTGAGCGGACTCGAAACAAAGTAAGGGCGCAACTAGCTACGAGTTGGTTCCTCCGCGCACAGGTTTTCCATACAAAGCACGGTCGTTCGAGGAAGATAACTTAATTTTTTTTAAACTGATTGCTCAAACTTTGGCAACTTAGCTTTTCTGTCGTTTGTGTCCCGGTAAGGCAAAACTTTCTTGAACGACGCCCGGTCCACACCATTATCTTCTCCTTTCCCCCCGGCAAACTTATGGGCGTGGGAACCTTCCTTTCTTTGAGAAAGAGAAAGAAGAGAAAATAAAGATATGGAGCCTTACGGCTCGTTATTGCTTACCGGGGGTAGGTGCTGCACAAAGTGCCAGACAACACATGCAAAAAATAGAAAGCATGAAATTGACAAGATGTGCAGAGCACATGAGCTTTACTTATGCACGGGGTCTGCGCCCGGCTTTGTACAAAGGATTACATGCAACAGCGGCAAGACTTGTACAAAAGGTGGTTGCCAGAACAGGTTCCGGCAACCGCGCCCTACAGGTAAAACTTATGAAGATGCTCAATGTTCCAGGAGTTGCTCACCGGAGTGCCATCTTCAGTCTTAAGGCGGACAGCGCCGGCCCTAGTGACTCATTTCACCCAGTAAGGGCCTTCCCACTTCGGCGTCAACTTGTTGGAATTCTTGGCAGACTGAACGCGCCGAAGAACAAGGTCGCCTTCCTTGAGACTTCTGGCATTAACTTTGCGGCTATGGTAGCGGTGCAAAGCTTGCTGGTATCGAGCAGCTCGTACAGCAGCCTGAAGACGGTCCTCCTCAAGGAGCAGCGCGTCATCTTGCCGCAGCTGCTCTTGCTCAAGCTCATCATAAGCGAGCACTCGAGGTGACCCGTATACGAGTTCCATGGGGAGAACTGCCTCTGCTCCATAGACTAGAGCGAAAGGTGTCTGGCCAGTGGCTCGATTTGGCGTCGTCCTGATCGACCAAAGAACCACCGGCAGCTCCTCAATCCAGTTTTTTCCGCACTTGTGCAGCCTGTCGAAGGTCCTAGTCTTGAGCCCGCGCAGCACTTCAGCATTTGCCCTCTCCGCTTGACCGTTGCTTCTCGGATGAGCAACAGAAGCGAAGCAGACCTTGGCGCCAAGATCTTGGACGTACTGCATGAAGGTGCGGCTCGTGAATTGCGTGCCATTGTCGGTGATGATCCTGTTAGGGATCTCGAAGCGGCAAACAATCGACCTGAAGAACTTGACTGCTGACTGTGCTGTCACCTTCCTCACTGCTTCCACTTTCGGCCACTTTGTGAACTTGTCGATTGCAACTTACAAGTACTCAAAGCCCCCGACAGCTCGGGGAAACGGGCCGAGGATGTCGAGCCCCCAGACCGAAAATGGCCAGGATAAAGGGATCGTCTGGAGAGCTTGAGCTAGCTGGTGTATCTGCTTGGAATGGAACTGGCACGCTTCACACTTGGTTACTTGTGCAGTTGCATCCTGGAGGGCTGTCGGCCAAGAGAAACCTTGCCGGAATGCTTTGCCGGCAAGTGCTCTTGCGCCAATGTGGTGACCACATATGCCTCCATGTATCTCTGCCAACAACTTTTGTCCATCTTCCCGGTGAATACACTTCAATTTCACACCATTGAGCCTTCTTCTGTACAGCGTGTGGTCGACAAACTGGTACATACTTGACTGCCGGGCTACTCTTTCCGCTTCTTCTTGCTCTTCGGGAAGTTCTCTTGTCTGAAGGAAACAGACAATCTGCTGTGCCCATGCTGGAGCTTGCGGCTCGACAACAAGGACTAAAGGCACATCTGCTGCTGCGGGAACATCTGCTTCTACGGCAAGAACCTGCGGCTCAGCCGGAGCTTGACGTTCCCCGGCAAGCTTGCCGGAGCAAAACTTGTCGGGAGCGTCTGCTTCAACGGAACAAACCCTAGGGCTTGCCAGAGCAAACTGCTCCTCAGCACCCTTGGTGTTGATCTTGGGGACCTTCTTGGCGGCGGCTTCGGGGAGCTCTGCCGGAAAATAGTCACTAGAAATCAACTTCCTCTTCTTGCTTTGTCCAGTTGATGGCGTTACAGACGGTCGAGTCAGTTTGAGCACAAAGATCCCTGGTTCCACAGGTAACTTAAGTGCGGCGCACTTCGACAGGCCATCTGCAATGTCGTTCTGAGCTCTTGGAACATGTTCCATCTGTAGGCCGTCAAAGTGCTCTTCTAACTTTCTCACTTCATCAATGTAAGCTTCCATCAACGGACTCTGATAATTCTTGTTCACTTGGCGGACGACAAGCTGCGAGTCACCCCTGACAATGAGCTTCTTGATACCAAGGTCTGCTGCAATCCTGAGACCGGCAAGCAAACCTTCATACTCTGCGGTATTGTTCGTTTCTTGCTCCTTGGGAAAGTGCATCTGGACTACGTACTTGAGGTGCTCTCCAGTGGGTGCAACAAGTAGCACGCCCGCACCGGCGCCTTGCAGCGAGAAGGCACCATCAAAGTACATCAGCCATTCTTTGCTTGCTTCCTTGACGGGGATGCTCGTTTCTGGAATTTCTTCATCTGGTGTTGGCGTCCATTCTGCTATGAATTCTGCCAATGCTTTGCTTTGGATAGTTGAAGTGCTCTCAAACTTGAGGCCAAAGCTTGACAGTTCCAGTGCCCACTTGACAATCCTGCCTGTTGCTTCTGGATTCTGCAGTATCCTCTTTAGCGGAAAACGAGTGACAACTGTGATCTCATGTGCTTGGAAGTAATGGCGCAGCTTTCTCGAGGCCATGAGAAGGACGAAAAGCAATTTCTGCACGCCAGAATACCTTGACCTAGCCCCCTGCAGAAGGGAACTGACAAAGTAAACTGGGCGCTGCACCATTCTCTTCTGTATCTCCTCACGCGCCTGCGCAAATCCATCTTTGTCGGGACCAGAGCTTGTCAGTGAAGTCCCCTGCTTGTCGCTGGATGCATCTGCCGTGGTTGCTGGCTCATCATCCGCCTCCCTCTCCACTACTAACGCAACACTAACCACTTGATTGGTTGCCGCTATATACAGCAGCAACTTCTCTTGTGGCTTAGGTGCGACAAGTGTTGGAGTGGAGGACAGGTATCTCTTTAAGTCCTGCAGCGCAGCCTCCGCTTCCGGAGTCCATTTCATTGGACCTGCCTTTTTCAATATTTTGAAAAACGGCAGGGCACGCTCAGCAGACCTAGAGATAAACGTGCTGAGAGTAGCCACGCAACCGGCAAGTCTTCGTACATCCTTGACGTGCTTTGGTGCTTCAATATGCTCAATGGCCTTGATCTTGTCGGGATTGGCTTCAATTCCCCGCTGAGACACGAAGAACCCGAGAAGCTTGCCGGAGGGGACTCCAAACACACACTTCTCGGGGTTAAGCTTGAGGTTGATCTTGCACAGATTTGCAAAGGTTTCATCTAAATCCTGAATCAGAGTTGCCTTGTCCTTGCTCTTGACCACTATGTCATCCATGTAGGCTTCCACATTTCTATGCATTTGTGGCTCAAAAGCGTCATGGACGACCCTTGCAAATGTTGAACCAGCATTCTTCAAACCGAAAGGCATCCGTACGAAACAGTATGTGCCACATGGAGTGATGAATGCGATCTTCTCCTCATCCTCTTCTGCCATGAAGATCTGATGGTATCCTGAGTACGCGTCAAGAAATGAAAGCAAGTCACATCCGGCCGTCGAGTCAACAATCTGGTCAATGCGCGGAAAGGGAAATGGGTCTTTGGGACAAGCTTTATTAACATCGGTAAAGTCGATACAAAGCCTCCATTTCCCGTTTGCCTTGCGCACGACTACAGGATTGGCCAACCATGTAGGATGGAGCACTCCTTTGACAAGGCCTGCTGCTTCCAATTTCTTGATTTCTTCTGCGATGAATTCTTGGCGCTCCACTGCTTGTTTCCTGACCTTCTGCTTGACGGGCCGCGCATGAGGACAGACGGCAAGATGGTGCTCGATTACTTTCCTGGGAACACCGGGGATGTCAGACGGTTGCCACGCAAACACGTCGACGTTCGCTCGCAGGAAAGCAACGAGCGCGTTTTCCTATTTAGGGTCGAGAGTGGTACTGATGGTGAAGGTACCACCAGTGTCGTCCTCCTTGGCAGGCACCTTCTTGGTCTCTGGCGGAGCTGCCATTGTCTTCTTATGCTTGCCGGTGGAGCTCGATGGTGCATCCTCGACGGTAGCGCAGCACTCCGAAGAGGTGCGCTTGCCGGAGTGGGCATCAGAACGCTTGTCGGAGTGGGAGCTTGATGAAGACGCCATCGCCGGCCTTCAAATAGGCGCCGGGTTGGGGCTCTTCGGAGCCTGGCGCTGCGGCAGCGGCGGGGGGATCGGCGGTCGGCGTAGCGCCTGACGCTCTTGCGGCCTCGGGGCCGTCAGTGCAATCACCAGACCCCTCGCCAGCTTCTGCGGCGGCAGCTTTGGCGGCCTCTTCGCCGGCGAGATCATCAGTGCCAGCTTCTCCTTCGGTGGCAGTGGCATCGTTGGTGTTGCCACGCGCGTTCTCTTCGCCGGCGACCTCGGTCTCCATCGGCTCCGTGACAGAGGGATCTGACGGCCGGAAAAAGGGAGAAAAGTCAAGCAAATATCCAAAAAGAAAATCAGAAGAAGAAGAACCCAAGGGAAGTTTTCAAGCAAGAGGATTACCTGTGCTGGGTTCTGCAGTCGTGGTCTCCGCCGCCACGGGATCACTGGTGCTGTCCCTTGCCGGAGAACTCTCCCTTGCCGGAGACTTCTCCCTTGCCGGAGAACGCTCCCTTGCCGGGGAACCATCCCTTGGCGGTGTAGTCGAAGCAGATATCATGTCGGGGGCGGCTTCCGAGCGCTCCTGGTGAGGCTGCTCTGCTCCTACACAAACCAATAGTCAGATGTCAGCAAAGAAAGAGCACCCATGCGCGCCTAACAGCGGGAAGTAAACCATATACTTATGCTGGGGGCTGCACTGGGGGCTGCTTTGGGGAATGATTGCCGAGTCCGGCAAGGTGGTCTCGGGCGCACCCCCTGCTGTCACGGTGGGATCATCCTCGATGACAATTGCCGGGACCTTGGCTCTCTTCGCCGCTCTCTGGGCCAGAGTCCTGAAAAGGAATGGGTTCGGAATAAAGCAAATCAGATACAAGACAAAACAGCAAGAATTGAAGAACTACAAGTACAACAAAGAGTCTTACCCTTCTTCTTCCTTGTCGGAGCTGAGCGCAGAGAGGTTGAAGTCCGGCCCACCTTCGGCGCGACGAGGCGGAGGAGTGGGTTTCCTTAACCGCTTGGCGGGGGCTGCGGCAGGAGCAGAAGCGGTGGTCCGGGAGGACCCTGCTCCAGTTGCCGCAGCGGCGTGAGGTGCTCCCGCGGCAACAGTGCTTTTCGCGTTAGAGCATGTCGCGCGGCGCGGCGGCTGTTGGCTCGTCCGCCGCCCCGCCACGTCCCCAACCTTGCGGAGACGCCTTCTTGGTGGAGCTGGGGGCTCTGCTTGCGGCGGGCTGTCTGAAGACGAGGAGGAAGAGGAGTCGGTCACCAACGAGCCACTCGCACCCTCGGCGGGATCGCCGACTCGACTTCAGGCCCGGCAAGCTCTCCCTCGCCGGCAAGATCTCCCTCGCCGGCAAGCTCATCTCGCTCGGCAAGGCTTGCCGCCTCTGCTGCCTCTGCCTCCTCCACGGTGAATCCAAACTCGCCCGCGGCAGCGGCTGCCGCTGCCTCCTTCGCCCTAGTGGCGATGCGCTGCATCTCCGCATCAGTGGTGTCGCGGGTGAGGCTGTTCTGTTCATCAGAGCGGACCGCCACTTCTACCAAGCCGTCGAAGAACTCCTGCACGTCATCGTCTGCAGGCTCTTGCCAAGTTGGGACAATCCCATGCGAATTGCACAGCGGCATCATTGCACGGATGCGGTCGAGCGAGGAGTTGTTGCACAGCGGAACGACACCCTTCGGCAACCTGAACCATTCGGGATGTTGAGGGTCGTGTCTGAACAGTTCCTTGAGCATCGCGTCCAGTTCTAGGACAGTGAAGTTGAAGTTGAGGCCCGGGCGCAGCCTCATGATGTCCGCCGCACCCCCGAACTCCCAGGCGGGTCTCCTCCTCTCCTGTAGGGGGGCGATGCGGCGGCAAAGAAAATCTGCGCCAACGGCGCCTACAGTAAGCCCGACAAGCCTAAGGCGTAGGATCCGAGTGACGACAATCTTCAGCCTATCGTCTTCCAGGGCCACGTTGCTCCAATCGTTGCCGCGCGCTACTGGGGCTTGGCGCTTGGCGGTAAACGGCTGCGGGTTCTCCTCGACAACCCAGCACCAGTCTGCTCTCCATTCCTCCCACTTGCCGCGGAGCTCTTCCTCCAGATAAGCTTCCTTCTTGCCGACTCTCGAGATCTAGGTGATTCCACCAGATAAAGGCTCCCCTCTCTCAACCCGGGGCATAAAGAAGTGGCGGAAAAGGGCTACATTTGGATGGACTCCAACAAAGTTTTCGCAGAGATGTGCGAAAACTGCCATGGTCAGAACGACATTGGGGGTGAAGTCAAGGAGATGGAACCCATAGGTGTTCATAATGTCGCAGAAAAATTCAGAGAAAGGCGGGCAGAGCCCGCAGTAGAAGAACAACGCGAAGAAGGGATATCCAGTCGGAGCCTGTTCCGAAGCGGCGGCGGAGAGTACCTTCGTGCGCGGATGCGCTCGCGTCTCCGTCCACCAGAAGAGGTAGTAGTACTCCCTCAGCTCCTTCACGGCGAGCTTGGGGGGGAAGGTTGTCCGCTCCCTTCGCAGCGCCGCGAGCCGCTGCGCCTCGGTCGTCTTCACGGCCTTCCCCTTGCCGGCTTTCGGAGCCATGGTGGAGGTGGTGGGGGAGATCGACGGCGTTGGTGGTGCTGGTGGCGATGGGGGGCGGAGCGCTGCTCTCTTTCAGAAGGAGGGAGCGGCGGAGGTTTGTGAGATTGGAATAGCAACTGGCGAGATGGGCGAACTGCCCCTATTTCCCCTGCTTATAAAGAGGGAGGGGGCGGACGTTCCGCCTTTCTGAATAAAGAAACCACCCACGATCTCTCCCACGATGCCGCATTCAACGCGTGCCGTTCGGGGAGGGCGCGGTGGATACGGAGTAAGGTACGGCGTAACCCAGGCCGCGCGTGCCCGTGCCCTGTTTTGGGCCTGGCCCAACAGCGCTCGGCACCGTGTGTGGCCCAGGCCCGGGGGCTCCTGTCGGTGTACTAGAGTAGGAGTACCCTAGTATCCCGAACTTGTGCACGGGCAGTCGCAGCACCCCGCGGCAAGGCTTGCCGGGTGACCGCCAAGGTCCTTCGTGGTTCCTTTGGAGCCATTCAAGAACAAAGTATTCAAGCCAAAGGAGACAAGGCCCCGACAAGAGGAGCTTGCCGGGAAGGCCAACCGAGGCATCTCAAGGAACTTGCCGCGACACGCCACGCGTCCCGGCGAGGCCCGGTGAGCGACAAGCTTCCGGACGCGACAAGACAACGACCGCGGCAAGGCGCTTACCGCGGCAAGCTACCACTCTGTGCCCGCGCTCCAGCACATCCACCAACGTGTCACCCTGGGACCTTTCTAGGCGCGCGTGGCAAGAGGCTGTGCAGCCAGCGGTGCGAGGTGGCAAGCGACGCTGACAAGATTGCCATCGTGGCAAGCGGTGGCGCCCCTGACGGTCCCTTTTTGCACTGTTTGGGCGACGCAGACGGGCATTTAATGCCTTTGTCCCCTGCCGTCAGGGTTAGGTATGATACACTGTACAAGTAGTTGTACCAACCGCAATTCTTTTCCATTTTTTACCCTTGCCTACGTTGCCACCTGTTGGTAACCCCTTGAGCATATAAAAGGAGGTCCATGCGCAACGTAGAGGGGGGTTCGAAGGTAGAAAACACCCATGTTCGGTCTCGTTAGCAGCTAGGGTGTACTGTAGCACTCAGCACTCCCGAGCAAGTACTCAATACAACAGACATGCAACAGTAGGAGTATTATCTCTCCGGAGAGCTCCGAAGCTGGGTAAACCGCTCGTGTGCTTCGCCTCGATCTGCTCTTCGTGCGATCTCCGCCCCCCGCCGAACCGCCAAAGATGTCATGGGGAGGCTGATCCACGAACACCTATGGGGCCGGCGGACCGAGCCCCTTTCGGTTCGGCGGGGGGCGGAGATCGCGCGAAGAGCAGATCGGGTGAAGCACACGAGCGGTTTACCCAGCTTCGGAGCTCTCCGGAGAGATAATACTCCTACTGCTGCATGTCTGATTGTATTGAGTTCTTGCTCGGGAGCGCTGAGTGCTACAGTACACCGTAGCTGCTAACGAGACCGAACGTGAGTGTATTCTGCCTTCGAACCCCCCGTCTACGTTGCGCATGGGCTTCCTTTTATATGCTCAAGGGGTCACCGACAGGTGGCAACGTAGGCAAGGGTAAAAAATGGAAAAGAATTGCGGTTGGTACAACTACTTGTACAGTGTATCATACCTAACCCTGACGGCAGGGGACAAAGGCATTAAATGCCCGTCTGCATCGCCCAAACAGTGCAAAAAGGGACCGTCAGGGGCGCCACCGCTTGCCACGATGGCAATCTTGTCAGCGTCGCTTGCCACCTCGCACCGCTGGCTGCACAGCCTCTTGCCACGCGTGCCTGGAAAGGTCCCAGGGCGACACGTTGGTGGATGTGCTGGAGCGCGGGCACAGAGTGGTAGCTTGCCGCGGTCGTTGTCTTATCGCGTTCGGAAGCTTGTCGCTCACCGGGCCTCGCCGGGACGCATGGCGCATCGCGGCAAGTTCCTTGAGATGCCTCGGTTGGCCTTCCCGGCAAGCTCCTCTTGCCGGGGCCTTGTCTCCTTTGGCTTGAATACTTTATTCTTGAATGGCTCCAAAGGAACCACGGAGGACCTTGGCGGTCACCCGGCAAGCCTTGCCGCGGGGTGCTGCGACTGCCCGTGCACAAGTTCGGGATACTAGGGTACCCCTACTCTAGTACACCGACAAATATGATGATGGGAATTGTGTGGAGAAGACAAAAAAGGAGAAAGTCTCACATTGACGAGGATAATCAACGGGCTATGGAGATGCCCATTAATTGATGTCAACATGAGGAGTAGGGATTGCCATGCAACGGATGCACTAGAGATATGAATGCTCAACAAAAGAAAACTAGTGGGTGTGCATCCAACTCGCTTGCTCATGAAGACCTAGGGCATTTGAGGAAGCCCATCGTAGGAATATACAAGCCAAGTTCTATAATGAAAAATTCCCACTAGTATAAAAAGACAACTTATGAGACTCACTACAGGAAGAACAAGGTGCTACTTTGAAGCACAATATATGAGACTCACTACATGAAGAACAAGGTGCTACTTTGAAGCACAAGTGTGGAAAAAGAGATAGTAGCATTGCCATTTTTATATATATTTTTTTGGGCCTTTCTTTTTTTTTTCTTTTGACCTTTTTGTTTTGTTTGGGCAATGCTCTAATAATGATGATCATCACACTTCTATTGATTACAACATAAGGATTACAACTTGAAACTTGGAACAAGATATTACTCTATATGAATGCCTCCGGCGGTGTACCGGGATGGTGCAATGAATCAAGAGTGACATGTATGAAAAATAATGCATGGTGGCTTTGCCACAAATACGATGTCAACTACAGGATCATGCAATGGCAATATGACAAAAGTAATGTATGCCATGATGATGATGATGGAAGTTGCATGGCAATATATCTCGGAATGGCTATGGAAATGCCATGATAGGTACGTATGGTGGCTGTTTTGAGGAAGATATAAGGAGGTTTATGTGTGATAGAGCGTATCGTATCACGGGGTTTGGATGCACTGGCGAAGTTTGCACCAACTCTCAAGGTGAGAAAGGGCAATGCACGGTATCGAAGAGGCTAGCAAAGGCGGAAAGGTGAGAGTGCGTATAATCCATGGACTGAACATTAGTCAAAAGAACTCATATACTTATTGCAAAAATTTAGAAGTCATTAAAAATCAAGTACTACACACATGCTCCTAGGGGGATAGATTGGTAGGAAAAGACCATCGCTCGTCCCCGACCGCCACTCATAAGGATGCACAAGCCAGGTACACTTCATGTGTCAAATTTGTTACACAACTTTAACCATACGTGCATGCTACGGGACTTGCAAACTTCAACACAAGCATTTCTCAAATTCACAATTACTCAACTAGCATGACTTTGATATTATCACCTCCATATTTCAAAACAATTATCAAGCATCAAACTTATCTTAGTATTCAATTCACTCAAAAGAAAGTTTCACAAATCTTGAATACCAAGTGTATTAACATTAAGCAAATTACCATGCTATTAACGACTCTCAAAATAATCTAAGCGAGGCATGAGAGATCAATAGTTTCTTTAAAACAAATCCACCACCGTGCTCTAAAAGATCTAAGTGAAGTACTAGAGCAAAAATTATCATGCTCAAAAGATATAAGTGAAGCACTATGAGCAAAACTATCAAGCTCAAAAGATATAAGTGAAGCACAAAGAGTATTCTAACAAATTCCAATTCATGTATAACTATCTCAAAAGGTGTGTACAACAAGGATGATTGTGTTAAACTAACAAGCAAAGACGCAAATAATACAAGACGCTCCAAGCAAAACACATATCATGTGGTGAATAAAAATATAGCTCCAAGTAAATTACCGATGGAAGTAGACGAAAGAGGGGATGCCTTCCGGGGCATCCCCAAGCTTTGACTTTTTGGTGTCCTTGGATTATCTTGGGGGTGCCATGGGCATCCCCAAGCTTAGGCTCTTTCCACTCCTTGTTCCATAATCCATCAAAAGAATTCACCCAAAACTTGAAAACTTCACAACACAAAACTCAATAGAAATCTCGTGAGTTCCGTTAGAGAAAGAAAACAAAGAACTACTTAAGGTACTGTAATGAACTCATTCTTTATTTATATTTGTGTTAAACCTACTTTATTCCAACTTCTCTATGGATTATAAACTATTTTACTAGCCATAGATTCATCAAAATAAGCAAACAACACACGCAAAGCAGAATCTGTCAAAAAACAGAACAGTCTGTAGTAATCTGTAACTAACGCAAACTTCTAGAACTCTAAAAATCCTACAAAAATAGGAAGTCCTGGATAATTTATTTATTGAACAGCAGCAAAAAGAATCAACGCAAAATCACGTTCCTGTGATTGAACAAAATTATATTCGTGCGCGTAAAGTTTCTGTTTTTCAGCAGAATCAAATCAACTATCATCGTAGGTTATCCTATAGGTTCTACTTGGCACAAACACTAATTAAAAGATAAAAACCACATCCAAAAAGAGGCTAGATGGATTATTTATTCCTAAACAGAAGCAAAAACAAAAAAAACAAAAATAAAATTGGGTTGCCTCCCAACAAGCGCTATCGTTTAACGCCCCTAGCTAGGCATAAAAGCAAGGATAGATCTAGGTATTGCCATCTTTGGTAGGCAATCCATAAGTGGCTCTCATGATAGATTCATATGGTAATTTTATTTTCTTTCTAGGGAAGTGTTCCATGCCCTTTTTTAAGGGAAATTGGAATCTACTATTCCCTTCCTTCATATCAGTAATTGCACCAATCGTTCTAAGGAAAGGTCTACCAAGAATAATAGGACATGAAGGATTGCAATCTATATCAAGAACGATAAAATCTACGGGCACATAATTCCTATTTGCAACAATAAGAACATCATTAATTCTTCCCGTAGGCTTTTTAATAGTGGAATCCGCAAGATGCAAGTTTAGAGAGCAATCATCAAAGTCACGGAAATCTAGCAAATCACACAAAGTTTTGGGAATAGTAGAGACACTAGCACCCAAATCACACAAAGCATGAAACTCATAATCTTTAATTTTAATTTTAATAGTAGGTTCCCACTCATAATAGAGTTTTCTACGGATAGAAACTTTCAACTCAAGTTTTTCTTCATAAGATTGCATCAAGGCATCAACAATGTGTTCGGTAAAGGCCTTATTTTGACTATAAGCATGAGGAGAATCTAGCACGGATTGCAACAAGGAAATACAATAAATTAAAGAGCAATTTTCATAATTAAATTCCTTGAGATCCAAAATATTGGGTTTAGCAACATCTAGGTTTTTATTTCTTTCAATCCCACTTTTATCAATTTCATCATCAAGATCTAGAAACTCCGAATTCTTAGAACTCCTTCTAGGTAAAGGAAGATCATATTCAGTTTCATCAAGATTCATATTGCAAAACAAAGATTTAATGGGGGACACATCAATAACTTTTAGATCTTCATCTTGATTTTCATAGGAATTGGAAGAACACGCTTTAATAAAGGCATCTTTGGAAGCACGCATCCTAGCGGTTCTTTCTTTGCAGTCATCAATGGAAATTCTCATGGCTTTGAGAGACTCATTGATATCATGCTTAGGAGGAATAGATCTAAGCTTTAAAGAATCAATTTCGAGAGAAATTCTATCAATGTTCCTAGCCAAATCATCAACTTTAAGCAATTTCTCTTCAAGCAAAGCATTGAAATTATTTTGTGAATTCATAAACTCTTTAACACTACTCTCAAATTCAGAGGGCATCTTATTAAAATTTCCATAAGAGTTGTTGTAGGAATTTCCATAATTATTAGAAGGATTACTAGGATAAGGCCTAGGATTAAAATTCCCTCTATACGCGTTGTTTCCAAAACTATTCCTACCAACAAAATTCACATCCATAGATCAAGAGAAGTATTTTTAGTAGAAAACATCTTCATAAGTTCATCCATCTTTTCACTCAAAACATTGATTTCTTCTATAGCATGCACCTTTTTACTAGAAGATCTTTTGGTGTGCCATTGAGAATAATTAGCCATAATATTATCAAGCAATTTTGTAGCATCTCCTAACGTAATTTCCATAAACGTGCCTCCCGCGCCCGAATCTAAAAGATTTCTAGAAGCAAAATTCAATCCGGCATAAAAAATTTGTATGATCATCCATAAATTCAAACCATGAGTAGGGCAATTACGAAGCATCAATTTCATTCTTTCCCAAGATTGGGCAACATGCTCATGATCAAGTTGTTTAAAATTCATAATATCATTCCTAAGAGTGATGATCTTAGCGGGAGGAAAATACTTAGAGACAAAAGCATCTTTGCACTTGTTCCAAGAATCAATACTATTTTTAGGCAAAGACGAAAACCAAACTTTAGCACGATCTCTATGTGAGAACGGAAATAACTTCAATTTGACAATATTGTTATCCGTATCTTTCTTCTTTTGCATATCACACAAATCAACAAAATTGTTTAGATGAGTAGCGGCATCTTCACTAGGAAGGCCGGCGAATTGATCTTTCATAACAAGATTCAGCAAAGCGGTATTGATTTCACAAGACTCATCATTATTAAGAGGAGCAATCGGAGTACTAAGGAAATCATTATTATTGGTATTCGAGAAGTCACACAATTTGGTATTATCTTGCGCCATGGCAACAAGTAATCCAACACACAAGCAAACAGAAAGGCAACAAGAAAAGGCAAACGGGAAAAAGAGAGGAGGAGATTGGGAAAGAGAGGCGAATAAAACGGCAAGGGTGAAGTGGGGGAGAGGAAAACTAGAGGCAAATGGCAAATAATGTAATGCGAGAGATAGGGATTGTGATGGTACTTGGTATGGTTGACTTGCTCTTGCGTGAGCCTCCCCGGCAACGGCGCCAGAAATTCTTCTTGCTACCTCTTGAGCACTGCGTTGGATTTCCCCTAAGAGGAGAGGATGATGCAGCAAAGTAGCGTAAGTATTTCCCTCAGTTTTTGAGAACCAAGGTACCAATCCAGTAGGAGACCATGCACAAGTCCCTCGTACCTACACAAAATGATAGCTCCTCGCAACCAACGCGATTAGGGGTTGTCAATCCCTTCACGATCACTTACGAGAGTGAGATCTGATAGAGATGATAAATAATATTTTTGGTATTTTTGGTATATAGATGCAAAGTAAAAAGTAAAAGGCAAAGTAAAAACAAAGCAAGTAATAAAGTAATGGAGATTGATATGATGATAATAGACCCGGGGGCCATAGGTTTCACTAGTGGCTTCTCTCAAGAGCATAGATATTCTACGGTGGGTGAACAAATTACTGTTGAGCAATTGACAGAATTGAGCATAGTTATGAGTACATCTAGGTATGATCATGTATATAGGCATCACGTCCAAGACAAGTAGATCGAAACGATTCTGCATCTACTACTATTACTCCACTCATCGACCGCTATCCAGCATGCATCTAGAGTATTAAGTTAAAAACAGAGTAACGCCTTAAGCAAGATGACATGATGTAGAGGGATAAATTCATGCAATATGATAAAAAACCCATCTTGTTATCCTCGATGGCAACAATACAATACGTGCCTTGCTGCCCCTTCTGTCACTGGGAAAGGACACCGCAAGATTGAACCCAAAGCTAAACACTTCTCCCATTGCAAGAACTACCAATCTAGTTGGCCAAACCAAACGGATAATTCGAAGAGACTTGCCAAGATAACTCAATCATACATAAAAGAATTCAGAGAATATTCAAATATTATTCATAGATAAGCTGGATCATAAACCCACAATTCATCAGTCTCAACAAACACACCGCAAAAAGAAGATTACATCGAATAGATCTCCACGAGAGAGGGGGAGAACATTGTATTGAGATCCAAAAAGAGAGAAGAAGCCATCTAGCTACTAGCTATGGACCCGAAGGTCTAAAGTAAACTACTCACACTTCATCGGAGGGGCTATGGTGTTGATGTAGAAGCCCTCCATGGTGGATGCCCCCTCCGACGGAGCTCCGGAACAGGCCCCAAGATGGGATCTCGTGGATACAGAAGGTTGTGGCGGTGGAATTAGGTTTTTGGCTCCTGTTCTGATCGTTTGGGGATACGTAGGTATATATAGGAGGAAGGAGTACGTCGGTGGAGCAACAGGGGGGCCACGAGGCAGGGGGCGCGCCCTAGGGGTGGGCGCCCTCCACCCTCGTGACCGCCTCTGTTACTTCTTGGAGTAGGGTCCAAGTCTCCTGGATCACGTTCGGTGAGAAAATCACGTTCCCGAAGGTTTCATTCCGTTTGGACTCCGGTTGATCTTCCGTTTCTTCGAAACACTAAAATAGGCAAAAAAACAGCAATTCTGGGCTGAGCCTCCGGTTAATAGGTTAGTCCCAAAAATAATATAAAAGTGGAAAATAAAGCCCAATATAGTCCAAAACAGTAGATAAAGTAGCATGGAGCAATCAAAAATTATAGATACGTTGGAGAAGTATCAATGCCCTAGAGGCAATAATAAAGTTATTATTAATTTCTTTATTTCATGATAAATGTTTATTATTCATGCTAGAATTGTATTAACCGGAAACTTAGTACATGTGTGAATACACAGACAAAACATAGTGTACCTAGTATGCCTCTACTTGACTAGCTCGTTACTCAAAGATGGTTATGTTTACTAACCATAGATGATACATCCATTTTGCATCATGCTTTTATGACAATATTTATTGCATTATGGGCTGTTATTTCACGTTATGTTACAATACTTATGGCTATTCTCTCTTATTTTACAAGGTTTACATGAAGAGGGAGAATGCCGGCAGCTGGAATTCTGGGCTGGAAAAGGAGAAAATATTGAAGGACTATTCTGTGCAACTCCAAAAGTCCCGAAACTCCACGGAATACCTTAGAATAAATAAAGAAAAATCATCGCTAAAGATGAAGGCCAGGGGGCCCACACCCTGCTCACGAGGGTGGTGGACGCGCCCCCTACCTCGTGGGCCCCCTGGTGGCTCTCCGACGTCCATCTTCTCCTATATGAAGTCTTTCAATGAGAAAAAAATAAGAGAGAACCTTTTGGGACAAGACTCCGCCGCCACGAGGCGGAACCTTGGCGGAACCAATCTAGGGCTCCGGCAGAGCTGTTCTACCGGGGACACTTCCCTCCAGGAGGGGGAAATCATCACCAACGCTCCTCTCATCGGGAGAGGGCAATCTCCATCAACATCTTCACCAGCACCATCTCATCTCCAAACCCTAGCTCATCTCTTGTATCCAATTCTTGTCTCCAAGTCCGGGATTGGTGCTAGTAGGTTGCTAGTAGTGTTGATTACTCCTTGTAGTTGATGCTAGTTGGTTTATTTGGTTGAAGATTATATGTTCAGATCCTATATGCACATTATTACCCCTCTGATTATGAACATGAATATGCTTTGTGAGTAGTTATGTTTGTTCCTGAGGACAAGGGAGAAGTCTTGCTATTAGTAGCCATGTGAATTTGGTATTCGTTCGATATTTTGATAAGATGTATGTTGTCTAACCTCTAGTGGTGTTATGTGAACATCGACTACATAACACTTCACCATTATTTGGGCCTAGAGGAAGGCACTGGGAAGTAGCAAGTAGATGATGGGTTGCTAGAGTGACAGAATCTTAAACCCTAGTTTATGCGTTGCTTCGTAAGGGGCTGATTTGGATCCATATGTTTCATGCTTTGGTTAGGTTTACCTTAATACTTTTGTTGTAGTTGCGGATGCTTGCAATAGAGGTTAATCATAAGTGGGATGCTTGTTCAAGTAAGAACAACACCCAAGCACCGGTCCACCCACATATCAAATTATCAAAGTACCGAACGCGAATCATATGAGCGTGATGAAAACTAGCTTGGCGATATTCCCATGTATCCTCGGGAGCGTTTTTCCTATTATAAGAGTTTATCCAGGCTTGTCCTTTCCTACAAAAAGGATTGGGCCACCTTGCTGCACTTTATTTACTTTTGTTACTTGTTGCTTGTTACCATTCATCCTATCACAAAACTATCTATTACCACTTATTTCAGTACTTGCAGAGAATACCTTGCTGAAAACCGCTTATCATTTCCTTCTGCTCCTCGTTGGGTTCGACACTCTTACTTATCGAAAGGACTATGATAGATCCCCTATACTTGTGGGTCATCAAGACTCTTTTCTGGCGCTGTTGCCGGGGAGTGAAGTGCCTTTGGTAGTTGGAATTTGGTAAGGAAAAATTTATTTAGTGTGCTGAAATTTTCTATCACTTGTTACTATGGAAGGTAATTGTCTGAGGGGCTTGTTCGGGGTATCTTCACCCCATCCAGTTGAGCCAAGAGTTGCTCCTCCACCTACTGAACCTACTGAACCTATTGAAAATGAAACTCCTTTTCAGATTCCTTTGGGTATGATGGAAAAACTGCTAGCTAACACTTTTGCAGGAGATGGAACAAAGCATCCTGACAAACATCTAAGCTTTGTGGATGATATTTGTGGACTATTTAAGCTTGCAGGTATACCCGATGATGTTGTTAAGAGGAAGTCTTTCCCATTATCTTTGGAGGGAGACACATTGACATGGTATAGGCTATGTGATGATACGAGATCATGGAACTATAAAAGATTGAAATTGGAATTTCATCAGAAGTATTACCCTACGCATCTTGTTTATCATGATCGCAATTATATATATAATTTTTGGCCTCGCGAAGGAGAAAGCATCGCTCAAGCTTGGGGGAGGCTTAAATCAATGTTATATTCATGCCCCAATCATGAGCTCTCAAAAGTGATAATTCTCCAGAATTTTTATGCTCGGCTTTCTGATAACAATCGCACCATGCTCGATACTTCTTGTGCTAGCTCTTTTATGATGAAGCCTATTGAATTTTGATGGAATTTATTGGATAGAATTAAACGCAACTCTGAAGATTGGGACCTTGACAAAGGTAAGGAGTCAGGTATGACACCTAAGTTTGATTGTGTTAAATCTTTTATGGATACCGATATTTTCCGTAAGTTTAGCACTAAATATGGACTTGACTCTGAGATAGTAGCTTCTTTCTGTGAATCTTTTGCTACTTATGTTGATCTCCCCAAGGAGAAGTGGTTTAAATATCATCCTCCCATAGAAGTAAAAGTAGCTACACCTATTAAAGTTGAAGAAAAGATTGTCACTTACAATGATCCTATTGTTCCTACTTCTTATGTTGAGAAACCACCTTTCCCTGCTAGAATGAAGGATCATGCTAAAGCTTCAACTGTTGTTCGCAAAAGCAATACTAGGACTTATACACCTCCTGAGCAAGTCAAAGTAGAACCCAATATTGCTATTGTTAAAGATCTCTTGTCTGATAATATTGATGGGCATGTTATTCAATTCACTGGTGAAACTGCTAGAATTGCTAAACCCTGTGATAGAGATAAACATAGACCTGTGGTAGGCGTGCCTGTTATTTCTGTTAAAATAGGAGATCATTGTTATCATGGCTTATGTGATATGGGTGCCAGTGCTAGTGTTATACCCATTGGCTTATACAAAGAAATTATGCATGAGATTGCACCTGCTGAGTTAGAGGAAATTGATGTTACAATGAAACCTGCCAATAGAGATACTATATCTCCAACGGGAATTGTTAGAGATGTTGAAGTCTTGTGTGGGAAAACTAAATACCCCGCTGATTTTCTTGTTCTTGATACTCCACAAGATAGCTTTTGTCCTATTATATTTGGTAGACCCTTCTTGAGTACTGTTAATGCTATGATAGATTGCGAAAAGAATGTTGTTACTGTTGGCTTGGATGATATGGTTCATGAGTTTAATTTCTCTAAATTTAGTAAACAACATCATGATGAAGAATTGCCTAGTAAGGATGAAATTATTGGTCTTGCTTCTATTGCTGTACCTCCTAGTGATCCTTTAGAACACTATTTGCTAGACCATGAAAATGATATGTTCATGAATGAAAGAAGGGAAATAGATGAAGTATTCTTTAAACAGGAACCTATTCTGCAACACAATTTGCCTGTTGAAATCCTAGGGGATCCTCCTCCACCAAAGGGTGATCCCGTGTTTGAGCTTAAACCGTTGCCTGATAATCTTAAATATGCTTATCTTGATGAAAAGAAAATATATCCTGTCATTATTAGTGCTAACCTTTCAGAGCATGAAGAAGAAAGATTATTGAAAACTCTGAAAAAGCACTGTGCTGCTATTGGATATACTCTGGATGATCTTAAGGGCATCAGTCCCACTCTATGCCAACATAAAATAAATTTGGAAGTTGATGCCAAACCAGTACGTGATCCTCAACGACGTTTGAATCCTAAAATGAAAGAAGTGGTAAGGAAGGAAATACTCAAGCTTCTGGAGGCAGGTATAATTTATTCCGTTGTTGATAGTCAGTGGGTAAGTCCTGTCCATTGTGTCCCTAAGAAGGGAGGTATTACTGTTGTCCCTAATGATAAAGATGAATTGATTCCGCAAAGAATTATCACAGGTTATAGGATGGTAATTGATTTCCACAAATTAAATAAGGCTACTAAGAAAGATAATTACCCCTTACCTTTTATTGATCAAATGCTAGAAAGATTATGCAAACATACACATTATTGCTTTCTAGATGGTTATTCTAGTTTTTCTCAAATACCTATGTCGGCTAAAGATCAATCAAAGACTACTTTTACATGCCCTTTTGGTACTTTTGCTTATAGACGTATGCCTTTTGGTTTATGTAATGCACCTGCTACCTTTCAAAGATGCATGATGGCTATATTCTCTGACTTTTGCGAGAAATTTTTTGAGGTTTTCATGGATGACTTTTCCGTCTATGGTTCCTCTTTTGATGATTGCTTGAGCAATCTTGCTCGAGTTTTGCGGAGATGTGAAGAAACTAATCTTGTCTTGAATTGGGAAAAGTGCCACTTTATGGTGAATGAAGGTATTGTCTTGGGGCACAAAGTTTCTGAAAGAGGTATTGAAGTTGATAAAGCCAAGGTTGATGCTATTGAAAAGATGCCATGTCCCAAGGACATCAAAGGTATAAGAAGTTTCTTTGGTCACGCCGGATTTTATAGGAGGTTCATTAAGGACTTCTCAAAAATCTCTCGGCCTCTAACTAATTTATTACAAAAAGATGTACCATTTGTCTTTGATGATGATTGTGTAGAAGCATTTGAAATACTTAAGAAAGCATTAGTCTCTGCACCTGTTGTTCAGCCACCTGATTGGAATTTACCCTTTGAAATTATGTGTGATGCTAGTGATTATGCTGTAGGTGCTGTTCTAGGGCAAAGAGTAGATAAGAAATTGAATGTTATCCATTATGCTAGTAAGACTCTAGACAATGCTCAAAGAAATTATGCTACTACCGAAAAGGAACTTTTAGCGGTTGTATTTGCTTGTGATAAATTCAGACCCTATATTGTTGATTCTAGAGTAATTATTCACACAGATCATGCCACTATTAAATATCTTATGGAAAAGAAAGATGCAAAACCTAGACTCATTAGATGGGTTCTCTTGCTTCAAGAATTTGATTTACATATTGTTGATAGAAAAGGAGCTTAGAACCCCGTTGCAGACAACTTGTCTAGGCTAGAGAATGTTCTTGATGACCCACTACCTATTGATGATAGCTTTCCTGATGAGCAATTAAATGTCATAAGTACTTCTCGTAGCACTCCATGGTATGCTGATTATGCTAATTATATTGTTGCTAAATTTATACCACCTAGCTTCACATACCAACAAAAGAAAAAGTTTTTCTATGACTTGAGACATTACTTTTGGGATGACCCACATCTTTATAAAGAAGGAGTAGATGGTGTTATTAGACGTTGTGTACCTAAGCATGAACAGGAACAAATCCTACGCAAGTGTCACTCTGAGGCTTATGGAGGACACCACGCTGGAGATAGAACTGCACATAAGGTATTGCAATCTGGTTTTTATTGGCCTACTCTCTTCAAGGATGCCCGTAAGTTTGTTTTATCTTGCGATGAATGTCAAAGAATTGGTAATATTAGTAGACGTCAAGAAATGCCTATGAATTATTCACTTGTTATTGAACCATTTGATGTTTGGGGCTTTGATTATATGGGACCTTTTCCTGCCTCTAATGGATACACTCATATTTTAGTTGCTGTTGATTACGTTACTAAGTGGGTAGAAGCTATTCCAACTAGTAGTGCTGATCATAACACTTCTATTAAAATGCTTAAGGAAGTTATTTTTCCGAGGTTTGGAGTCCCTAGATATTTAATGACTGATGGTGGTTCACACTTTATTCATGGTGCTTTCCGTAAGATGCTTGCTAAATACGACGTTAATAATAGAATTGCATCTCCATATCACCCACAGTCTAGTGGTCAGGTAGAATTGAGCAATAGAGAGCTCATATTAATTTTGCAAAAGGCTATCAATAGGTCTAGAAAGAATTGGTCCAAGAAACTGAATGATGCATTATGGGCCTACAGAACTGCATACAAAAATCCTATGGGTATGTCTCCGTATAAAATGGTTTATGGAAAAGCATGTCACTTACCTCTCGAACTAGAACATAAGGCATATTGGGCTATTAAAGAGAACAACTATGATTTTAAACTTGCCGGAGAGAAGAGGTTATTTGATATTAGCTCACTTGATGAATGGAGAACCCAGGCTTATGAAAATGCCAAGTTGTTTAAAGAAAAGGTTAAAAGATGGCATGACAAAAGGATACAAAAGCGTGAGTTTAATGTAGGTGATTATGTATTGCTATACAACTCTCGTTTAAGATTTTTTGCAGGAAAACTTCTCTCCAAATGGGAAGGTCCTTACGTTATCGAGGAGGTCTATCATTCCGGTGCCATAAAAATCAACAACTTCGCAGGCACAAATCCGAAGGTGGTAAACGGTCAAAGGATCAAACACTATATCTCAGGTAATCCTATAAATGTTGAAACTAATATTATTCAAACCATAACCCCGGAGGAGTACATAAGGGACACTTTCCAGAATGTTCCAGACTCCGAAAAGGAATAGGTATGTGGTACGGTACGTAAACCGACTCCAAAACAATTTTTAAGGCAATATTTCTCCGTTTTGGAATATTTAGAAAAATAGAAAAATAAGTAGCAGTCCGGAGATGACACGAGGTCTCCCCCTACCTCGTGAGCACCTCGTGTGCCCTCCGGACTCAGTTTCCTTCCACGATACATATTTTGGTCGGTAAAAATTCATTATATATGCCCCCGAAGGTTTTGACTCTCGTATCACGCAAATATCCCCTGTTTTTGTTTCAAGCTGTTGCTGCTACAGATTAGAGCAAGATGTCTTCCCAAGACTCGGAGGAAGAGAGCTACATGGATGATTATATTGCAAATCCAAAAGTCTATGGGGATGCGGAGCATTATGGCTGGACCACGGAGGAAGAAGAAGACTATGATCCAAAGAGGAAGGAGGAAACGAGTTTCGACGAATAGGACTATCCCCTACCTCAACCTGGTGATATGCATGTGGAGTTCAAGAAATCAAGCCTCCCTAAGGTCCAATCTATCCCACCTCATTTTTCGCAGGACAGTAAGGCAACACTATGCAAATAGATAATGAAACTTGAGCTCGAGAATGAGGATCTAAGGGAGGAAAATTTTAGCCTCAGACGCAAGCTGGAGAAGAAAAATGCAACACCCCCATCACCTCCGAGGAAATAATCACCTGGGTATGGGCACTCCCCTTGGCAACTTCCAAGCTTGGGGGAGGTGCCCTGGTATCGTATCACCATCACAACTCCTATCTTTACCATTTTTCTTAGTTCGATCCTATTAGTAGTATCTTGATTTAGTAAAATAAAGTCATGGCATGATGTAGTTTTGAGTTTTGCTTTATGATCTCTCTTTGTAATCGAGTCAGTGAGCTATATAATAAAGATTAGTGTTGAGTCAAGGGCTTGAGTATTTTGCCATGATCTTGGGTGATTAGAAGAAAAAGAATAGAAAGAATCAAAGAGATCATATTGATCTTATTGAAAGTAATGACTCCACATAGAAAGAGTATGATGATTAAAAGTTGTTGGGAGTTGATAAATATAGCTTTGGTCATCGTTGCAATTAATAGGAAGTAATAAGGAAAGAGAGGTTTCACATATAGATATATTATCATTGACATCTTTTATGATTGGGAGCACTCATTAAAATATGACATGCTAAAGAGTTGATATTGGACAAGGAAGACAACATAATGAGTTATGTTTTCTTATATCTGAGATAAAGTATGTTGTCATGGTTCCTCTACCGTGTTGAGCTTGCCTTTCCCCCTCATGCTAGCCAAATTCTCAACACTAAGTAGAAATACTACTTGTGCTTCCAAATACCCTTAAACCAGTTTTTCCATGAGAGTCCACCATATCTACCTATGGATTGAGTAAGATCCTTCAAGTAAGTTGTCATCGGTGCAAGCAATAAAAATTGCTCTCTAAATATGCATGACTTATTAGTGCGGAGAAAATAAACTTTGTATGAACTTGTTGTGGACGCAATAAAAGCGACGGACTGCATAATAAAGGTCCACATGCAAGGGGCAATATAAAGTGACGTTCTTTTGCATTAAGATTTTGTGCATCAACCCTAAACGCGCATGACAACCTCTGCTTCCCTCTGCGAAGGGCCTATCTTTTATTATTATTCTCTACCCTATGCAAGAGTCACGGTGATCTTCACCTTTTCCTTTTTTATTTTATCCTTTGGCAAGCTCAGCATGTTGGAAAGAACATGATATATATATCTAATTGGATGTGGGGGAGCATGAATTATTACTGTTGACATTACCCTTGAGGTAAAAAGTTGTGGGGCAAAATTATAAGCCCCTATCTTTCTCTGTGTCCGATTAAAACTCCGTAACCACAAGTATCGCGTGAATGTTAGCAATTATGAAGGACTAAGTGATAGTTGAGTATGTGGACTTGCTTTTAAGCTCTGACAGAGACTCTTTCCGAAGTTATGATAAATTGCAATTGCTTCAATGACTGAGAGTATAATTTGTTGGTGCTCAATAAGGTTTCTGATTCATACTTTGGCTTTGTGAATAGATTATGAACTGAGTATGAGTAACCATATGACAAAATCTATATGTGTTGCTGTTATGAAATAATCATGATGCCTTCATGTCCGTATTTTATTTTTATCGACGCCTCTACCTCTAAACATGAGGACATATTTATTGTTATAGGCTTTTCACTTGAGGACAAGCGAGGTCTAAGCTTGGGGGGGTTGATACATCCATTTTGCATCATGCTTTTATGACAATATTTATTGCATTATGGGCTGTTATTTCACGTTATGTTACAATACTTATGGCTATTCTCTCTTATTTTACAAGGTTTACATGAAGAGGGAGAATGCCGGCAGCTGGAATTCTGGGCTGGAAAAGGAGAAAATATTGAAGGACTATTCTGTGCAACTCCAAAAGTCCTGAAACTCCACGGAATACCTTAGAATAAATAAAGAAAAATCGTCGCCAAAGATGAAGGCCAGGGGCCCACACCCTGCTCATGAGGGTGGGGGGCGCGCCCCCCCGGGCGCGCCCCCTACCTCGTGGGCCCCCTGGTGGCTCTCCGACGTCCATATTCTCCTATATGAAGTCTTTCGATGTGAAAAAAATATGATAGAACCTTTCGGGACGAGACTCCACCGCCACGAGGCGGAACCTTGGCGGAACCAATCTAGGGCTCCGGCAGAGCTGTTCTGCCGGGGACACTTCCCTCCGGGAGGGGGAAATCATCACCATCGTCATCACCAACGCTCCTCTCATCGGGAGAGGGCAATCCCCATCAACATCTTCACCAGCACCATCTCATCTCCAAACCCTAGCTCATCTCTTGTATACAATTCTTGTCTCCAAGTCCAGGATTGGTGCTAGTAGGTTGCTAGTAGTGTTGATTACTCCTTGTAGTTGATGCTAGTTGGTTTATTTGGTGGAAGATCATATGTTCAGATCCTATATGCACACTATTACCCCTCTGATTATGAACATGAATATGCTTTCTGAGTAGTTACGTTTGTTCCTGAGGACAAGGGAGAAGTCTTGCTATTAGTAGTCATGTGAATTTGGTATTCATTCGATATTTTTATAAGATGTATGTTCTCTAACCTCTAGTGGTGTTATGTGAACGTCTACTACATAACACTTCACCATTATTTGGGCCTAGAGGAAGGCATTGGAAAGTAGCAAGTAGATGATGGGTTGCTAGAGTGACAGAAGCTTAAACCCTAGTTTATGCGTTGCTTCGTAAGGGGCTGATTTGGATCCATATGTTTCATGCTATGGTTAGGTTTACCTTAATACTTTTGTTGTATTTGCGGATGCTTGCAATAGAGGTTAATCCTAAGTGGGATGCTTGTTCAAGTAAGAACATCACCCAAGCACTGGTCCACCCACATATCAAATTATCAAAGTACCGAACGCGAATCATATGAGCGTGATGAAAACTAGCTTGACGATATTCCCATGTGTCCTCGGGAGCGTTTTTCCTATTATAAGAGTTTATCCAGGCTTGTCCTTTGCTACTAAAAGGATTGGGCCACCTTGCTGCACTTTATTTACTTTTGTTACTTGTTGCTTGTTACCATTCATCCTATCACAAAACTATCTGTTACCACTTATTTCAGTACTTGCAGAGAATACCTTGCTGAAAACCGCTTATCATTTCCTTCTGCTCCTCGTTGGGTTCGACACTCTTACTTATCGAAAGGACTACGATAGATCCCCTACTTGTGAGTCATCAATAGACATGTGTTGTCATTTGATGAATGGGATCACATCATTAGGAGAATGATGTGATGGACAAGACCCATATGTTAGCTTAGCATCATGATCGTTACAGTTTCATTGCTACTGCTTTCTTCATGACTTATACATGTTCCTCAGACTATGAGATTATGCAACTCCCGAATACCAGAAGAACACTTTGTGTGCTACCAAATGTCACAATGTAAATGTGTGATTATAAAGGTTCTCTATAGGTGTCTCCGAAGGTGTTTGTTGGGTTGGCATAGATCGAGATTAGGATTTGTCACTTTGTGTTTCGGAGAGGTATCTCTGGGCCCTCTCAGTAATACTCATCACTATAAGCCTTGCAAGCATTGTGACTAATGAGTTAGTTACGGGATGAAGTAATACGGAATGATTAAAGAGGCTTGCCGGTAATGAGATTGAACTAGGTATGATGATACCGACGATCGAACTCGGGCAAGTAACATACCGATGACAAAGGGAACAACGTATGTTTTTATGCGGTTTGACCAATACAAATCTTTGAAGAATATGTGGGAACCAATATGAGCATCCAGGTTGTGCTATTGGTTATTGATTGGAGATGTGTCTCAATCATGCCTACATAGTTCTCGAACCCGTAGGGTCCACGCGCTTAACGTTCGATGACGATTTTTATTATGAGTTATGTGTTTTGATGACCGAAGTTTGTTCGGAGTTCCAGATGACATCACAGACGTGACGAGGAGTATCGAAATGGTCGAGATGTAAATATCCATATATTGGAAGGCTATATTCGGACTTCGGAAAGGTTCCGAGTGATTCAGGTATTTTTTGGAGTACCGGGGAGTTACGGGAATTCACCGGGAGAAGTAATGGGCCTTATTGGGCCATATGGGAAATAGAGGAGGCAGGCCAAGGGGAGGTGGCGCTGATGAGGATACAGACCTGGGGTAGGGTCATAGGCCTGACTTATATGTCCTACCCAAGGTCACTACCCTAGAAGACAAGAAGTTCAAGAGGTAGCATGAGACCCCTAGTCGAAGATGTCAAGTGCAATCCACTCGACATCATGTCACTTGGGAGTCTTCCTACCTACTGTCACTCGACCATCCAGAGAATAACTCGACCTCCTGAAGACTAGGAGTCACTCAGCATTACAACGGGCAGGCGTTCACTCCGTAGTCTTTAAGGTCATTAACAGCACTTAAGCCTGGCGTTACTAGTAACGCCCCCACTTTATGTACATTAAGTCCCTTGTAATGGAGGGTGGAGAGGGTCCTGGCGAACTCTATATAAGCCACCCTCCTCCTCTGGCACAAGGGTTGGCACCCCCTATAACATCACACATATAATCCAATCAACCGCCTCCGGGCACCGAGACGTAGGGCTGTTACTTCCTTTGAGAAGGGCCTTAACTCGTAAACCTCGTGGGTACACCTTCACCATAGCTGAGATCTTGCCTCTCCATACATACCCCCCTTTCTACTGTCAGTCTTAGAACCACGACAGTTGGCGCCCACCACGGGGCAGGTGTCCTAGCGACTTGTTGGTGAAGTTGCAAGTTTTTCTGATCATCATCATCATGGTTTCCGGCGGCGGATTGGCTGAGGGCCGTGAGATTCGTCTTGGCGCACTCGTTTTCATCGCCAACGACTCAGCATGGCTTCAAGAAGCTCCCCTTGACATTGAGGCGCTCCCCGTCCGAGGGGCGATGCACTTTCACGCGTGCGTTCGCAGCGTCCTTCTCCGGCATCCGTCGACTTAGTATCAGTCGCCTCCGATGGTGTATTCCCTCCTCGTTGTTCGCCGCCGCAAGCGATCCGGTAGATCGCGGCTTCAGCAGTGGGTGAAACACATGGTGGCTCGGCATTCAGCCACCCATCAAGTCGCGGCAATCGAGCCCGATGAAACTCTCCACGGCCTATTCGGTCTGTCGACTGGCTCCGCGGAGACCGCATCCGAGTGTGACAGCAGCGACCCTGCGGCTGAAGTCTTGATGGTCGATGGACCGCGTGGTCCACCTGGCTTTAGTCGCGAAGACGGCGAAGATGGTGGCGGCGATTCGTCGCGCGTCCATGAGGAATACCATCCTGAACCTCTTTCTTCGCAATAGAGATAAGAACTCCGTCGCCGCAACATGGATGCACTCCACACGCCCATCGTTGGAGAAACCCCCGAGGCTCAGGCCTTGGAGGAGGCGCGCCTAGCTAATTTGGCTGAGCACACTCGACTGGAGAACCTGCAGCGCGCTCTCGACGAGCATGCTCGGGAGAGGGTCCCTGAGTCCAGTCGACGGCAACTTTTCCCTCCTCCGCCTAATGTATACCGTACTCTGATTCAGAACCTCACAACTGCAGCCTGAATAGCAGAGTCGATCCAACCTTCACAGTCGGAGGCTGGCAGAGGGTTGATGCAGATCCGGGCCTTGCTCCGGGCAGTAGGACAGCAGAACACATCAGTGTCTCAATCGCGGAATAGGATTCACAGCAGATCCGTAGTAGCGGATACAGTTCAGTCGGCCCACAGCCCTAGATCACCCCTGCGGCGTGAAGGCCGTGGACAGTATGATCGTCAGTATGACCGAGACAATCTTCGTCGAGTGCCCACGCCTCCTCCGAGGAGTGCATCATATGTGCCTCGGCAGAATGATGATAGACGCCGTCATAGTGGCAAGCGCAGAGCACCAGTCGACCGAAGGGAGCCAGGCTTCGATGCGAGATCCATTCTCGTTCAAGGCCTAGTCGACCGGAGCAGAGTGCATAGAGAAGACCCTGGCAGAGATTGTCCAAGTGGCAGCAGAGTGGATGTTTCAGGTCCAGAATGTTTCAGCGGAGCCATCAGGGTGGCAGTGATTCCTCCCAACTTCAGGTTGGCAACTGGAGTCAGTATGTTCACTGGAGAATCCAAGCCTAAAACTTGGCTTGAGGATTACCGAGTGGCTATACAGATTGGAGGTGGAAACGATGAAGTAGCGATGAAACATCTTCCCTTGATGTTGGAAGGGTCGGCCCAAGCGTGGTTGACTCAGTTGGCTCCAGGCAGTATATACAGTTGGGAAGAGCTGGCTCGAGTGTTCGTCAGAAGTTTTGAGGGCACTTGCAAGCGACCAGCAGGATTGACCGAGTTGCAACGTTGTGTGCAGAAGCCGGGTGAGACTTTGAGAGACTTCATTCAGAGGTGGACCACTTTGCATCACACCATTGAAAATGTATCAGAGCATCAAGCAATGTGCGCCTTCAAGGAAGGCATCAAATACCGAGAGTTGGTCCTGAAATTCGGTCGGACTAGAGATATGACTCTGACTCAGATGATGGAGATAGCCACCCGGTATGCTAACGGAGAAGAAGAGGATCGACTCCGTAGTGGGAAGAGTAAGCCAGTCGGCCAAGAGGCCGGTGGAGGTAATTCCAATCGGAAACAAAAGCGTAAGGCCGAGCCGGCGGCACCCGGTGAGATTGCAGCAGTGGCTCAAGGAAAGTTTAAGGGAAAACCTAAAGGGCCCTGGCCCCCTAAGAAGGTAAAGGATCAAGCAGGGAATGATGTGTTGGATTTGCCATGTCACATCCACGCGAAGAAGGATGAAGAAGGTAATCTGATCTACCCTAAGCATACCACTCGACAATGTTGACTCCTGATCCAGCAGTTCCGAGAAAAACAGCCTAGTGAGAAGGAGAAAGAGTTAGACAAAGATGAGGATGAAGAGGAAGGCGATGTTTATCCCAAAGTCAATTCCACCCTCATGATTTTTGCTGATGTTGAGAGCAAGAGTCGGTTGAAAGTTATCAACAGAGATGTGAATATGGTCGCTCCGGCGACGATGACCACATACCTGAAATGGTCTTAGACAGCCATCACATTCGACCAGTTTGACCATCCTGCTCGTGTAGCCACCCCCGGGAGGCAAGCACTGGTGGTCGACCCCGTGGTCGGAGGCACTCGACTGACTAAAGTGCTGATGGACGGTGGTAGCGGTCTGAATATCCTTTATGCTGAAACCTTGAAGGGGATGGGCATTCCGATGTCCAAACTTAGCGAGAGCAATATGATTTTCCATGGTGTTATCCCCGGAAAGAAAGCCGAATCACTCGGCCAGATCGCTCTCGACGTGGTTTTCGGTGATTCCAAGCATTACCATAAGGAAAAGTTGACATTTGAAGTCACGGAATTCTAGAGTGCTTATCATGCCATTTCGGGTAGGCCTATCTACGCACGTTTTATGGCTCGACCATGTTACGTGTACCTCAAGTTGAAGATGCCTGGCCCCAAAGCTATGATCACAGTTACTGGCAATTTGCAGAAGGCAGAGGAATGCTTCCAGAATGGTTCCAAAATTGCCGATGCGCAGATGGCAGCAGTTGAACTTCAAGAGTATCAGAAGAACGTAGATGTGAGTGATTTGCTCCAAGCCAAGAAGCCTTCCATGGATTCTGCATATCAGTCGTCTGGTGAAACGAAGACGATTCATATTCACCTGACTGATCCCAATGCCGCGCCGACTCATATATCAACGACACTCGACAACAAATAGGAAGAAGCGCTCATCCAGTTCCTCAGTGAGAACTGGGACATCTTTGCATGGAAACCCTCCGACATGCCGGGTGTACCCAGAGGACTGGCTAAGCACCGTTTGCATGTCGACCCCAAGGCAAAACCCATCAAAGAGCACCTTCGGCGGTCCGCCGTGCAGAAGAGGAAAGCGTTTGGCGAAGAAGTGGCTCGGCTGCTAGCAGCAGAGTTCATACGAGAGATCTACCACTCTGAGTGGCTTGCCAATGTAGTCATGGTCCCTAAGAAGGACGATTCACTTCGTATGTGCATTGATTTCAAGCATATCAATCGGGCCTGCCCGAAAGATCACTTCCCTCTCCCCCGCATCGATCAGATTGTTGACTCGACTGTGGGGTGTGAGTGCTTGTCCTTTTTAGATGCATATTCCGGGTATCATCAGATCCGACTGTATGGTCCTGATGAAATAAAAACAGCCTTCATCACCCCATTCGGGTGCTTTTGCTATGTCACCATGCCATTTGGTCTTAAAAATACCGGAGCCACATTCATGAGAATGATTCAGAAGTGCCTGCTCACTCAAATCAGTCGGAATGTGGAAGCATACATGGATGACATTGTGGTCAAGTCTCGCAAAGGTTCCGACCTATTGACTGACCTTGCAGAAACTTTTGCCAACCTAAGAAAGTACGATATCAAGCTTAATCCATCAAAGTGCATGTTCGGAGTTCCAGGAGGAAAGTTACTCGGTTTTCTTGTTTCCGAACGAGGGATCGACGCCAATCCAGAAAA
Organism: Triticum timopheevii; assembly: GCA_963921465.1. Classification (NCBI taxonomy): domain Eukaryota; kingdom Viridiplantae; phylum Streptophyta; class Magnoliopsida; order Poales; family Poaceae; genus Triticum; species Triticum timopheevii. Next base: position 205,053,961 of record OY997268.1, read on the forward strand.
AGTTGATATCATCCTCTAAATGAAACACCCTGTGCGAGTGCATGACGTTCAGAAGTTGACTGGTTGTTTGGCCGCCTTGGGTTGATCCATTTCTCGTCTCGATAAAAAGGCCTTGCCTCTTTACCGACTGATGAAGAAATCTGATAAGTTCGAGTGGACCGAGGAAGCTGATGCAGCATTTGCAGAACTCAAAACCCTGCTTTCCACCCAACCGGTGCTTGCTGCGCCAATCAGCAAAGGGCCTTTACAGTACTCACGGTCGAGCGACTAGAGGAAAGAAAAGCTTACAAGGTTCAATGCCCAGTTTATTATCTCTGTGAAGTTTTGACTCCATCCAAGCAACGATATCCACATTATCAGAAGCTTGTCTATGGAATATACATGACCATGAAGAAGGTTGCTTCCACCTAGCCGGTGCTCGCTGCGGCAATCAGCAAAGAGCCTTTACTGCTTTATATTGCAGCTACTGGACAAGTTGTCAGTATAGTACTCACAGTCGAGCGAGTAGAGGAAAGAAAAGCTTACAAGGTTCAGCGCCCAGTTTATTATCTCTCTGAAGTTTTGACTCCATCCAAGCAACGATATCCACATTATCAGAAGCTTGTCTATGGAATATACATGACCATGAAGAAGGTTGCACATTATTTCTCTCATCACTCCATTACAGTCATTAGTGATGCACCACTATCTAAAATTCTGAATAACAAAGATGCAACTGGTCGAGTGGCAAAATGGGCGATTGAACTCCTTCCATTGGATATCAAGTTTGAGGCAAAGAAGGCTATCAAGTCCCAAGCAATCGCAAATTTCCTTGCCAAGTGGATTGAGCAGCAATTGCCGACTCAGGTTCACTCGGAGCATTGGACTATGTTATTTGATGGCTCCAAGATGCTGAATGGATCAGATGCTGGGGTAGTATTGGTGTCCCCCCGTGGAGACAAGCTTAACTCTGTTCTCCAGATTCATTTTGATTCCTCCAATAATGAAGCGGAATATGAAGCACTTTTATACGGGTTGCGTATGGCCATTTCACTCGGCGTCCGTCTCCTTGTGGTATACAGCGACTCAGATTTGGTGGTTAATCAATTGATGAAGGAATGGGATGTCAGAAGCCCAGCCATGACTGGTTATTGCAATGCAGTAAGAAAGCTAGAAAAGAAGTTTGAAGGATTGGAGCTTCACCATATACCCCCACTAAAAAATCAAGCTGCAGATGAGTTGGCAAAGATAGGTTCAAAGAGAGAGGCCATTACCCGCAATGTGTTTCTGGAACATATTCATTCACCTTCAGTTCAGGAAGATCCTTTCACTGAAGAGTCGCCACAGCCCAAGAGCGCCACAGATCCGACTGAAGTCAAAATCCCAGCCGTGGTCGACTTAGTCATGGAGGTTTTGGTCATCACTCCCGACTGGACAGTGTCGTACATTGCATACATTCTTAGGAGAGAACTTCTAGAGGATGAAGAAGAGGCTCGACAAATCGTCCGATGATCTAAGGCCTTTACCGTGATAAAAGGACAGTTGTTCAGAGAAAGTGTAACTGGAGTCTGCCAGAAGTGCATCACGCCAGAAGAAGGCCGAATGATCCTCAATGATATTCATTCGGGGACCTATGGTCACCATGCATCCTCTCGGACCATCGTGGCCAAAGCATACCAAGCTGGATTTTACTGGCCACGAGCTAATGAGATGGCAAAAGAAACAGTGGACAAGTGTGAAGGCTGTCAGTTTTACTCCAACATGTCCCATAAACCTGCATCAGCTCTGAAGACAATTCCACTCGTCTGGCTTTTTGCTGTCTGGGGATTGGACATGGTTGGACCTCTGAGGACTGGTAGGAGTGGATTTACTCATGTGCTGGTGGCAGTCGACAAGTTCACCAAATGGATCGAAGCCAAGCCCATTAAAAACCTTGAAGCAAGTACAGCTGTGAGTTTCATCAGGGAACTGATATTTAGATATGGTGTTCTGCACAACATCATCACGGATAACGGCTCGAACTTTGACTCTGATGAGTTTAGAGCCTTTTGTTCTTCCCAAGGCACAAGGGTCGACTATGCTTCGGTCGCTCATCCTCAGTCGAATGGGCAGGCTGAGTGAGCAAATGGATTGATTCTCAAAGGACTGAAACCCAGTTGATGCGTGACCTCAAGCATGCAGCAGGGGCTTGGGTCGATGAGCTCCCATTAGTACTTTGGGGATTGAGGACAACTCCTATCGGTCGACTGGACGGACTCCGTTCTTCTTAGTCTACGGAGCCAAGGCCGTACTCCCGAGTGATTTGCTCCACAACGCGCCCCGAGTCAAACTCTTCTCAGAAGAGGAAGCAGAGCAGGCTCGGCAAGATGCAGTCGATCTCCTGGAAGAAGAAAGAGAGATGGCCTTGATCCGATCGACCATTTATCAGCCAGACTTGCGTCGATTCCATGCTAGAAACGTGAGGGGTCGGCATTTCAAGAAGGAGACCTGGTTCTTCGAGTGGACCAGCAGAAACCACACAAGCTCGCTCTTGCCTGGGAAGGCCCTTTCGTCATCACCAAAGTGCTCCACAATGGAGCGTATCGTCTCTTCAACGTCGAGCACAACAAAGATGAGCCACGCGCCTGGAATGCGGAACTGCTCCGCCCTTTTTACTCTTAAGTATTTTAGACTGATGAGATGTAATAAGAAGTACCTTTTATTTTGATTATCAAAAGACTTGATTTTACGATCTTCCAAATGATTGTTGTTCATTTTTTACATGTTCTAAAATCCCCCAGTGGGTGCCTTAGCTGCGAATCCGTTTCGCCTAAGTCGAAGAGAAAGTCCTGCCGAGTGGTGAGTTTGCCTCTCACTTGGGGGCTTAGCTGCAGTCCAGTACTCACCTAAGTAATAAAAAATCCTACCGAGTGGTCAGTCCGCCTCTCACTCAGGGGCTTAGCTGCAGTCCAGTACTCGCCTAAGTAATAAAAATCCTATCGAGTGGTGAGTCCGCCTCTCACTCGGGGGCTTAGCTGCAGTCCAGTACTCGCCGAAGTTTTAAAAATCCTAACGAGTGGTGAGTCTGCCTCTCACTCGGGGACTTAGCTGCAGTCCAGTACTTGCGTAAGTAATAAAAAATCCTACCGAGTGGTGAGTCTGCCTCTCACTCGGGGGCTTAGCTGCAGTCCAGTACTCGCCTAGGTTTAAAAGGTCCCATCAAATGGTACGGGTCGGCCATGACCCCCCCTGGGGCTGCACCATCAAGAAGAAGGACGAGATTGTGAGAGCAATCTTCCCTCTCGAGAGCTTAGTTGCAGTCCAATACCCGCCTAAGTTTGAAAAATCCTACCGAGTGGTGAGCAATCCTCCCACTCGGGGGCTTAGCTGCAGTCTAGTACTCGCCTATGTTTGAAAAATCCTACCGAGTGGTGAGCAATCCTCCCACTCGGGGGCTTAGCTGCAGTCCAGTACTCGCCTAAGTTTGAAAAATCCTACCGAGTGGTGAGCAATCCTCCCACTCGGGGGCTTAGCTGCAGTCCAGTACTCGCCTAAGTTTGAAAAATCCTACCAAGTGGCGAGCAGCCCTCCCACTTGGGGGCTTAGCTGCAGTCCAGTACTCGCCTAAGTTTGAAAAATCCTACCGAGTGGCGAGCAGCCCTCCCACTCGGGGGCTTAGCTGCAGTCCAGTACTCGCCTAAGTTTTAAAAATCCTCCCGAGTGAGAATTGATCTTCTCGCTCGGAGACTTAGCAAAGTGCGGGCCGGCCACGACCCCCACTCCAGAGTTGCACCATCAAGAAGAAGGACAAGATTGAGCATGTCGCCATGGCGAGCCACTTTCAGGAACGTCAAGACCATTGCTGAATACCTTGTTGATGAGTTGACCGGCCCCGCCGAATAGTGCGGGTCGACCACGACCCCCTCCCCCCCGGGGGCTGCACCGTCAAGAAGAAGGACAAGATTGTGCGCACTGTCAAAGGCCCATCCAACGGCTGGCACCAAGGCAGACGACTGACAGGAACGTCAAGACCATTGCTGAGTGCCTTGCTGATGAGCTGATCAATGCTGCTCAAGGTTCGTCCAACTGGTCGACTGCTGATTCTTCTTCAGAGGCTGCATCAAGCGAACAGAAACCAACCCAAGAGAAGAATGAATTTCACTCGAAGATAAACGCAACATATTTGAAGATAAATCCAAAGATTCCTAAACACGGATTAAAGTACTCGGGTGTCAGGCCCGAAGGAGTTTTAACGATTACAAAATCACTCGGCATTCCGAGGCAAATAAAGGTGAAGCATAATGTTTTTCAGTCACTCGCTGGGAGAAGGACTGGCCGAATCGCAGAAGCTGTCAAGGTCGATGCTGTCGGCAATACGAGTGGCTGCCTCGAGGAAGGTGTCCATGAAGGACTGGAACGAGTGCTTCTTAGTATTCGCTACCTTGAGGGCAGCCAGCTTGTCTTCCTTAGCCTCCTTGCAGTGCACTCGAACCAATGACAAGGCGACATCAGCACCACAACGGGCAGAGGACATCTTCCACTCTTGCACTCGGCCAGGAATCTGATTAAGTCGAGTCATCAGCGACTCGAGGTCTTGGGAAAGTTCCTTCCGAGGCCAGAGTTCCGCATCCACTTGGGTCATCGCCGCCTTCAGTCGAGCCAGATAAGCGACTACACCATCTAAGCGCGACTCCAATCGTAGCAGGTTCATTGCAACATCATCTTTCATGGGAATATTGATGGGGTCGAGACCTCTCTCGACCAGCCCGGTTTCAGCTTCAAAGTCCTGAGAAAGTTCTTTCCCGTCGCGAAAAACGATGAGTCGACAATATAACAACAAACTTCAGTCAACGACAAATTAACTAGTTGAATGACCATACCTTCAAGCTTCAGAACAAGTTTCGCGGCAAGTTGTTCAGATAGGACTCTAGCTTGTCTGTCTTGGTTCTGAGGCCGCCGACTTCAGTGGTCAGGTTCTCCTTGTCCTTCCTCAGCTGCTCGACTTCTTGATTATCTTTTGAGACGACGGTCTTCAACTTCGCGTTCTCCTCCTCCAATTTGCCGACTGAAGCCAGCTTATGGTCCGCAAGCTTTGTCTTCTCACGTGCTTCCTTCTGAGCAGCAGCAAGGTCCAGGTCCTTCTTCTCCAAAGCCTCCTTCATCCTCTCTAAAGAAACAACACTCTTCAGACGAGCCTGAAGTTGGCGATTTTCACTACGCACATCTGCTTGTGTGAAGTCACTCAGTTCAAAGAGACTGAAAGCAAACCAGTGCAAAGTGCGAGCTACAAAGCAGACAAGGCGGTCGAATGATTACCTCCCATGATGGCCATCTCTTATTGAGCAGTCTTGAGATTCTTCTTTGCAAGTTCAAGGTCAAGTTCAACACTGATATGCTTCTTCTTTAATTCGGAAAGTCGAGCTCCAAGATCACAAGACCTCTGCAGTCAGCAAGAGAGACATGTTAGTCGACAGAAAAAAGAGACAGTGACACGGAAAAGTTACTCTAAGACTATTGCCGAATCAAATATTCAACAGTAGTCTCAGGGACTACACCCAGTGGGTGCACTTAGCGTGCCCCCACCGGTTCAGATCAATACTCAGCAGGGTCTGCCCAGCGTGAGTTCAAAAAAAAGAAAGAGAATACATCATAAGACCTCAGTCGACTGCCAGCAGACGACCGTGGTCTCGGGGACTACACCCAGTGGGTGCACTCGGCGTGCCCCCACTAATTCGAACAGTTTACTGAGGCTCAGCTCGAGGCGAGCGGAGTGGAAGATTTCCGATACTATGAACAAAGGAACACCCCAGTGGGTGATCAGATATAAAACAACACCAAAAAGTTCAGTCGGAGTTTTGCTGACCTGAACATTGGTCTGAAGGGTGAGCTGGCGTTGTAAGCCACCTGACTAGCTTCATGCATCACCTTCACCTGCTCCATGACAAGGTTCACCTGATGAAGAGCTTCCCTAGCGGCACTCGGCAAAGAGTGATGGCGCCAAGGTAGTCGAAGCAGTTACATGGTCGGACGCTGGAGTTGCACCGGAGCGGTAGGAGTCTGTGCAGTCGATCCCGACAGACGATCAGTCGTCAGCGGGCTGGTGAATGTGACGTTGGTCCGAACCGGCCCTCCGGAACGTTCGACCACTGCCTCAAGCGCCAGCGTCGACTGAGGGACTTGAATTTCAAGCCTCCTCCTGCTCGAGCTTCCACTCTTCTTCCTCCTCTTCTGTAGATGCCCTTCTTCTTCTTCTTCATCAGGGAGCAAAATGATTTCTTGCAGAACTACAGAAAGGGAGAAATATCAAATATTCAGCCGATTGACACCCACTCGACTAAATGAAACTTGGTCGAACGGACATACCGGCCCGAGAGGTGGCCTCCTCGTCTCTCGGTGCCTTATCGACATCCATGTCAGTAGCAGCAGAGGTGGGGCTGGAAAGATGCATTATCCAATTGGTCAGAACAGAAATTTCAGTTGGTCTGTATAAACACAAGTGTGATACTCACCCCGAAGCCACTGGGACGTCCATCTTGATCCACGGCAAAGTCTTCCGAGTCCTGGGTGGAGCAACCTTGGGCTGCTTGGAGATCTTCTCCATTGGCTCCGGAGTCGATGTCCGAGTGCGCTTCTGAGCGTGGGTACTCGGAGCCACGCTCTTCCCGCGCCCGCCCGCCAGGTCGTGTTGCTTCTTGGATCGGCGCTCGGAACGCGGCGGCGAGTCGACTTCCTCCTTGTCGTCTGACTCCTCGCTCTCCTCCTCCTCCTCTTCATCCAAAGACTCCCAGTCGCCACTCTCTTCTGCACTGGCCTCTCCGTCCTGGCCCTGTTCCAGAGCTTGTTCGCCATTGGGCATCGAATACATCTCGGTAAAAACCTACAAGACAAAAAGTCAAGTAAAAGTCAGTCGACATCAAGTGCAGCCAGAACATATACACCACGCAGTCGGAATAAAAGGACATACCTTGTCGGGCAGATTGCCATCTCTAAAAGGGATGACTCGCCTGGATCCTCTAGGGTTGTCCTGATTTCCTGTGATACTCCTCAACCACATGGCCACGGTCTCGGACGACACTTCCTCTGGGTGGACACGAGCGGTGTCTTCAGGTCCGGAGTACAGCCACATAGGATGATCACGAGCCTGGAGAGGCTGGATGCGTCGACTGAGGAACACTTCCAGTAGGTCCAGGCCGGTGACACCCTCGTTGATAAGTTGGACCACTTTCTCCACCAACATCTTTGTCTCCATGTTCTCAGCAGCGGTCACTTTGAGTGGAGAAGGAGTCTGAACGCGGTTGAATGTGAAGTGGGGGAGGCCGGTCGACTGACTTGGAGCTGCGGCGTCCTAGGAGTAGAACCAGGTCGACTGCCAACCTCTAACCGATTTAGGGAGAGTCATAGCAGGGAAAGAACTCCTATGCCTTTTCTAGATACCTAACCCCCCACACATCTGGATGACATTGGTCTTTGAGTTACTCGACTTCGCTCTTTTGACCGACTGGGATCAGATGGTAAAGATATGTTTGAAAAGGCCCCAGTGTGGTCGAGACGCCAAGAAGTTTTCGCACATCGACACGAACGCGGCCAGATACGTAATGGTGTTGGGAGAAAAATGGTGGAGTTGAGCACCGAAGAAATTTAGGAATCCGCGGAAGAAGGGGTGCGGAGGAAGCGAGAAACCTCGGTCGACGTGGGTGGCGAGTAGTACACACTCACCCGATCGAGGCTGGGGTTCCATGTCCCCCTCCGGCAGCCTTGCCGCTCCCTTGGCGATCAGTCCGGACTCCGCCAACTTGTCCAGATCTTCCTACCGAATCGAAGACCGGATCCAATCGCCCTGGATCCAGCCCGGTGGCAGCCCCGCTCTTGATGACGACCCGCAGTGCTGCTTTTTTCTCTTCGCCGCCCTCTTCGCCTTCTTTGCGCGCTCTAGCGTTGCCGTCTTGTCCTTCACCATGGCGGCAGAGCGGCAGCGTCGGAACAGAGGAGCTGGGCGTGGCGGAGAAGTGGAGGAAGAAGAAGGAGAAACGAGCGTGCACAGTGCAGACGCCTCGGCCCTGTCGCCTTATAAAGAGTTGCTTCCGAGTGACTGATGCATGGGACCAGGCATCCTGTCAAATCCCGTAATAGTCGCGCGCAACATACGTGGTGAAAAAGGTGGCACGGAAATCGAGGCATCACTGTTTATCCGCTCCGCCCGCTTCGGCGCTCCCCGTCCCGCGCGCTTCCCTGAAATTTCGTATCCCGCAAAATCCGGGATACGCAGCAGCCAATCATGCCCAAGATCCTGCACTCTAATACAGCATAGCATTCGACAGACGACGCCACAAGTTTAGTCGACGACTCTCTGAATGGATCAAGGCGACTGAATCTACACTGAAGTACCAACGCGAGTTTTCCATCTTGCGGGAAATGCTCGTGAAGGTGCAAGGCTCAGAACAAGTTCAACTCCAACCTACTTTCCACTCGAACCATAATCCATTCGGGGGCTACTGATGAGAATACAGACCTGGGGTAGGGTCATAGGCCTGACCTATACGTCCAACCCAAGGTCACTACCCTAGAAGACAAGAAGTTCAAGAGGCAGCATTAGACACCCAGTCGAAGATGTCGAGTGCAATCCACTCAACATCATGTCACTCGGGAGTCTTCCTACCTACTGTCACTCGACCATCCAGAGAATCACTCGACCTCCTGAAGACTAGGAGTCACTCAGCGTTACAACGGGCAGGCGTTCACTCCGTAGTCTTTAAGGTCATTAACAGCACTTAAGCCTGGCGTTACCAGTAACGCCCCCACTTTATGTACATTAAGTCCCTTGTAATGGAGGGTGGAGAGGGTCCTGGCGAACTCTATATAAGCCACCCTCCTCCTCTGTCACAATCGTTGGCACCCCTTGTAACATCACACATATAATCCAATCGACCTCCTCCGGGCACCGAGACGTAGGGCTGTTACTTCCTCTGAGAAGGGCCTGAACTCGTAAACCTCGTGTGTACACGTTCACCATAGCTGAGATCTTGCCTCTCCACACATACCCCCCTTTCTAATGTCAGTCTTAGAACCACGACAGACGCCCCCCATGGGTCCGAATTAGACTAGGGGAAGGGGGCGGCGCCCCCTTACCCTTTCCTACTCCCTCTCTCTTTCGTTCTCTCCTACTCCTAAAAGGGAAAGGATTCCTACTAGGACTTGGAAGTCCTAGTAGGACTCCATACACTTGGCGCATCCCTAGAGGTCCGTCCTCTCTCCCTCCCTCCTTTATATACGGGGGCAGGGGTCACCCCAAAGACACAAGTTTCTCTCCCAACCATGTGCGGTGCCCCCTCCACAGTTACACACCTCGATCATACCATCGTAGTGCTTAAGCGAAGCCCTGCGTCGGTAGCATCATCATCACTGTCGCCATGCGGTCATGCTGTCGGAACTCACCCTCGTCCTCAACTGGATCAAGAGCACGAGGGACGTAATCGAGCTGAACGTGTGCTGAACGCGGAGGTGCCGTACATTCGGTACTTGATCGGTTGGATCGCGAAGAAGTTTGACTACATCAACCGCGTTATTGAAACGCTTCTGCTTTTGGTCTACGAGGGTACGTGGACACACTCTCCCCTCTCATTGCTATGCATCACCTAGATAGATCTTGCGTGATTGTAGGTGGTTTTTTGAAATTACCGCGTTCCCCAACACCACTAGCGTTGGTTTGGTTTTGGCGGCTCGATCGGTCAGACCCAAAAACTCATCATGCTGGATTATAAGAATTAAGTTTATAGGCTAAAACTAATTGTAAAATGAAGCTGGTCACTTTTTTTAGGTGTGATGCCAAGCACATTCAGAAGCCCTGGGATAAAGTGGTGTTGCCACATGTGTTCGGCTCGGCTGGGCATTCTTATCGGCAAAAAGGTTGGGACGGAACTTGTTATCATAAAAAAACATGTCTTGTCAAAAAAACTTGTGGTATTTGGGATTCGAACGGGAGACATGGGCAGCACAATCCTAAAACACACAAATGCAACTGAAAAAATTGTGATATTTATTACAACTTGCCGCTAATAATTGTTAGATGTTGACCATGTTAACTATGATTTGCATCGTCTTCAACGTGGTGGATACCAGATAATAGTCCACTGGGTGCAAGAAGAAAAGGGTGGGAGAAAAAAATACTAGTCGCTATTTTCCTAAGAATAATATCGATTGATTGTAAAGATACTCTTGTAGGAAAATAATATCCTCCTGTTAAAATCATTCTTTTTAAATCGTAAATTTAAACAACCTGTGCATGAGCATTTAGCTTTATTTATTTATTTACTTAGGGGAGCATGAGCATGTAGCTGGTCTGAATTCATGTGAGTGCCATTAATTATGGGCTCTTCTACTGGGCTTAAATCACTGGGTTGCATGTCCTCGACAAGTGAAAGATTTGTTGCCTAGAAAAAATTGTATGCCCCCCTCAAAAAATGAAAAAATAGTATGTGCAACGTACGAGGCACTAAAGGATCGGAGCGTGCAACGACTTCCAAAACATTGTGTTTATCATTCTAAAACCACTATTTATTCAACCAACGGCAAAATATATTACTGATTGTAGATTGAAAACACCAGCAACATCCATTGTTTTAGTAAAAAGGGGGTTGCCACCAATTTTCCATTAAGAGAAACCACTAGAGGTTCACAGCAAACTAGAGCCCTACATAATCATAAAGGAGATTTGGGATTGAAGATACCACCAGGGGTGAGGGTGCAATAGAAGAACTAAGCAGGCGAGAAGAGCAAAGACACATATCTCTGTTCCAACCAAACATCAGCCAACATGACAGTAGGGCAACCAAAAAAATCAAGTGTATGCATAAAACTAAATAAAGATCCTACTACACCCACTATATGCATCTAACTAACTAGCTCAGTTAGATGTTACTATTTAATAAGTTGTCGAGACTGGCTGAAGGTTTGAACCAGATGGATGCCTAATGGGAAAATTCCAGCCAGCAGGTCGAAGTCTGATACTTGTGACACACTCTCATACTTTGGGCTGCATAGCATGGCAACACATATCAGGGTATGGTGTAGGGAGAGACGCATGATACACCGTGTACACACAGTTTTTCCTGATGAATGGAGCCACGTTGCCATTAGGATCCTTGCCATCGTTGACCTCCTAGTTAATCAGATAATTCAGTCCGAGAAAAAGAGGCGTGTGTCAAGGCTACTTACCAGCCTCAAGTCAAAAATTCCTAAAGGCCCAAAGAAGTTGGGGTCCTGCTCAAATACCATGCAGTGACTCTGATTGTATTCCGTGAAACAACACATCTGGTACGTGCTAACAATCATCAATCGTTCAACGTCGTCTGATCGAGCTAGGAACCACCTGCAACTGCCATGCCGCTTTTCTTTGAAAGGTTTTGGGATTAGGAAGGGTAGGGACACCAGGTGGCCTACAACATCATATCAAGTTGGAGTCAAATAAAAAAGCACTGGTACCGTAAATGTAAGAACAACATGTCCAGAGTATGAATATTTTTTAAATAAATTTTGAGAGTAATATGAGCATGGGAAGGATGATTTGATTTCACCAAAATTCTATTACATCTGATCACCAATGTGGGGCATTTTGGGAGTTCAATTTAAACTGTCAAAACATCCTACATTGCTGAACAAGCGATGTATTTGACAACAATGTCATGATTATAACTCTTCTCAAATTATACTCTAACAATAGGAAGCAAGCCATAATGATATCATAGGAAGGTAACATACTGCTGTAACATCCATTTGTAGCAATACTGGGGTGGGCTAGCAATATGTCCAGCCATAGAAGGAGTAAACAGTGTAAATGAAGCCATTGTGTTCAATGGCATCAGAGAACCATGGAGGATGTGTGATCCTGTGATTGGACGTGGAGATTTATCCACTTACCGCAGTAACATGTCAGATAGGAGAGACCACGGTCGAAGAATGCAATTAGCCTAACGTCTTCATAATTCACAGATTTTGTGGGCACTTGGCATATTACAACCTTGAGAAAATCAAACTTGGTATCATGCTGGCTACTGTAAGATTCTAGGTATTCTGGGCTGCGGTGCCAAAGCACAGTGTTAATTGAAGGAAGGGGGATCAATCCCCGGGTGTAGACCTCCACGAGCATCCACCTCTTGCGTCCATCGACGAGCACCATCCAAGATGTGTCCATGCAAAATCCATATGCTGCGTGACACACCAATTCTGAATATCAGGCAGCACCAGCAAGCAGGGAGCTGACTTAAAAAGCTCTGGCCTGAGGGCTTTGAGTAAACGATTGATACATCTCCAACGTATCTATAATTTATGAAGCATTCATGCTATTTTATTATCTGTTTTGAATGATTATGGGCTTTATTGTACACTTTTATATTACTTTTGGGACTAACCTATTAACCGGAGGCCCATCCCATATTGCTGTTTTATTGCCTGTTTCAGTATTTCGAAGAAAAGGAATATCAAACGGAGTCCAAACGGAATGAAACCTTCGGCAGCGCGGTTTTTTGGAAGAATATGATCCTGGAGACTTGGAGTTCACGTCACAAGATCCTCGAGGCAGCCACAAGATAGGAGGGCGCCCCTACCTCTCTCGTGGGCCCCTCGAGGACCCCCCGACTGACTTCTTTCGCCTATATAAGCCTACGTACCCTAAAAACATCGAATATCAAGATAGATCGGGAGTTCTGTAATGCCCCGAGACCGACGATCCAGAAGACTTCCATATTTTGTGACCTCCGTGTGTTTCATTTATGCTTGCTCTTTTATTTTTGCATTGCATCATGTCATCATGCCATCATGCCATTAATCTTTTGCAACTCAACTAAATAAATTGTATGGATCTTCGATCCATTTAAATCGAGGGAACTCACATGGTGATTCTCTTTAAAACATATCCTCTCGATATTTAGAGAGCTATAGTAAATATTCCAATTATTTGGATTTACCGCAAACACACTTACAAAATATCCTAATGCCTTTGTTGTCTTAATTCTTGATCTCCAACTTTGCCATTTATTCTTTCATCATCTTCCGGAGCTCCACCAAAAATCCCAACATTTTTGGACACTTCTAAATCCTTGTCCTTGTTCAAACCATTTGAATTAAATTCAAATGACTTTGAATTTAATTCTTGCAATCTTGTCCACACCATTTTTCTTGGAACAAGCGCATTTTTGCAAGCCCGGGAAAATTATCCCCATGCCCAAATTCTTGTCCACTCATTTCTTTTCTCTCCTTTTCTTTCTTTGCTTTTCTGTTTTTGGAAGAGATTTGAAGAGGGGAGCAGTGCATGGCCGAAGCCCACTTATGGCCCACCTGCGGCCTGACCTAGCCGGCCCAAGAGGCCTGCCCGACCTCCTCTCGATCCCATCGCCCACTCTCCCGATCCCCATCTCTCCCTCTCGTTCCCGTGCCCACCGCCACACCCGCATCGCGCCCGATCCCATCACCCGCTCGAACTCCTTCGTCCCGACTGGCAACAGAAACGCCACCAGGCCGTCGTCCCGCACCTCCTCCTCCCTCCGTTCGGCCTCAGCCACAGGAGCCACACCGCCGCGGCGCCCTACGTCACCCCCTGCCCCGCGCTACACCTCCTCCTCTGCGCTGCAGCCTCGTCAGCGCCGGATCTGTCTCCCATGACCGCGTCGCCGGCCTCCCAGCACCGCATCGAGCGTGCGACCCCGCGTCCCCGCCGGCTCCCGTCGCCCCTTCCTTGACGCCTGCTTCGCTTCCCCGTGCTCCAGTCGTGCTATCGTCCGGAGTTCCAAGTCCACCCCCTCCGCTGTTCGTCCCAAGATCAGGCGAGGTCACGGCCGGACCTGACTCCGGTGGCCCGTTCCCGTCGGAGTTGACCTCCATCACAGGCCACCCGCCAAGCCGCAGGAGCAGTGCCGCTGTTGCCTTGCTTCTGCAACGTTCGCCAAATCCTGCTGGAGGCCACGCGCAAGCCCGCGTTGACCCCATCGGCGTGGATCCCATTCGCCAGCAGCCGCATGCTACTCGTCGCTCGAGTCCCAGCGGCCTCTTTCGCCTCCTCGCTGCCTTCAAGCGCCATCGATGCATCTTTGTGGGGAACCTGCCAAGTACCCCTGGTTGCCCCAAGCAACGCATCGCAAGCACCAAGTACCACGATGGCTGTTGTTCGCAAGTACCCTCTCTGGATCGCCAAGTTCGACTACCGATGACATGTACCACAACCGTCGCCTTGGGTTTCGTCAAGTTCCTATACGATCCGTGTAGAACTACCGTCGCCCCGAAGACTTGGATTCGTCAAGTACCCCGACAACGTGTGTACCTCTACCGCCGCCGAAGACCACCAACATGTACGACTACGAAACGTGAACAACTACTTCCCACGACGACCCGTGAACGACTACTTCCACTACGAACTCGATCCGCCCGAAATGCACGCTTCGAAGGTATAACGCCGAGACGATGCCCGTGAACGAATGCATGTTGTATGAGATGAACCGTATGTTTGCATCGTGCCCGTTTGTTTCGTGCATGTTCCTCCTCGTTTTCCATGCCATCGACCCGTGGGAACCCGGTTACCGGGAGCACCCCACCATCTTGCATGACTCGCATCCACACGCCTCCTTTTGCACCGGTATCTCCGTGAGCTACCGGAACCGATATGTTGCCGTGGCATCATTTTCGGATTCGTTGCCGTGGCACCCGTTTTGTTCCGCCACGGTGACAAATGCTTCATAACATGCTCTTGTCAACATTTTCATAAAAATTGCATAAAACTTGCATATGTCATCCGCATCATGATAATAACAATTAAAATGTTTAAAATTGTTGTTTGCTTAAATTGCTAAATGCATATGGGGATTTACCAGATTTGTTTTTTTTATATCCGGCCCCATTTAAATTGTTTAGATGGTATAGTTTTTATTATGCTTCACCTCTTGCCATGTTAACCAACATTTAATATTGTTGAGTATCTTAACCGAGAGAGAACTAAATAATTGATGTGGTGTTTCATCAATATGCAACTCGTTGCATATTGAGCTCCATTTAACTTGTAGTGTTGTTTGTGCATATTGCCATGCCATGGCTCATTAAACCGGACATGCATCATACTTGGTTGTGCATCATGCCATGATTATGTGATGGTTGTTTACCGTGTTGTTTGCTTCTTTCCGGTTTGCTTCTCTCGTTAGCTTCGGTTTCGTTCCGGAGTTGTGAGGATCCATTCGACTTCGTCCGTTTGTCTTCTTCATGGACTCGTTCATCTTCCTAGCGGGATCTCAGGCAAGATGATCATACCCTCGAAATCACTACTATCTTTGCTATGCTAGTTTGCTCGCTCTTTTGCTATGCCAATGCTACGATGCCTACCATTTGCTTGTCAGCCTCCCAAATTGCCATGTCAAACCTCTAACCCACCTTGTCCTAGCATACCGTTGATTGGCTATGTTACCGCTTTGCTCAGCCCCTCTTATAGCATTGTTAGTTGCAGGTGAAGATTGAAGTTTGTTCCTTGTTGGAACATGGAGATGTTGTTCCTTGTTGGAACATGTTTACTTGTTGGGATATCACAATATCTCTTATTTAATTAATGCACCTATATACTTGGTAAAGGGTGGAAGGCTCGGCCTTATGGCTGGTGTTTTGTTCCACTCTTGCCGCCCTAGTTTCCGTCATACCGGTGTTATGTTCCCGGATTTTGCGTTCCTTACGCGGTCGGGTGATTTATGGGACCCCCTTGACAGTTCGCTTTGAATAAAACTCCTCCAGCAAGGCCCAACCTTGGTTTTACCATTTGCGTACCTAAGCCTTTTTCCCATGGGTTCTGCAGACTCAAGGGTCATCTTTATTTTACCCCCCCCCCCCCGGGCCAGTGCTCCTTCGGGTGCTGGTCCAAACCGAGCGATGTCCGGCGCCCCCTGGGCAACCAGGGTATATGCCAACCCGACGTCTGGCTCATCCGGTGTGCCCTGAGAACGAGATATGTGCAGCTCCTATCGGGATTTGTCGGCACATCCGGGCGGTTTTGCTGGTCTTGTTTTACCATTGTCGAAATGTCTTGATGTACCGGGATACCGAGTCTGATCGGAGTGTCTCGGGTGAAGGTCTATTCCTTCGTTGACCGTGAGAGCTTGTCATGGGCTAAGTTGGGACACCCCTGCAGGGTTATAAACTTTCGAGAGCCGTGCCCGCGGTTATGTGGCAGATGGGAATTTGTTAATGTCCGGTTGTAGATAACTTGACACCAGATCCAAATTAAAACGCATCAACCGCGTGTGTAGCCGTGATGGTCTCTTCTCGGTGGAGTCCGGGAAGTGAACATGGTGTTGGAGTTATGTTTGACGTAAGTAGTTTCAGGATCACTTCTTGATCATTTCTAGTTGACGACCGTGCCTTGCTTCTCTTCTCGCTCTCTTTTGCGATTGTAGCCACCATATATGCTAGTCGCTTGCTGCAGCTCCACCTCATTACTACATCCTTCCTATAAGCTTAAATAGTCTTGATCTCGCGGGTGCGAGATTGCTGAGTCCCCGTGGCTCACAGATACTTCCAAAACCAGTTTGCAGGTGCCTCTGTTACCGAGCAGGTGACGCAACCAAGCTCAAGGAGGAGCTCGATGAAGATCTTGCCCTTTGTGTTGTTTCGTTCTAGTAGATCAGTAGTGGAGCCCAGTTGGGGTCGATCGGGGACCTTTGTCGCATTTGGGGTTCTTCTTTTATTTTGGTTCCGTAGTCGGACCTTGATTGTATCTGTATGATGTAATGCTTTACTCATGTATTGTGTGAAGTGACGATTGTAAGACAACTATGTATCTCTTTCCCTTATGTATTACATGGGTTGTGTGAAGATTACCTCACTTGCGACATTGCTTTCAATGCGGTTATGCCTCTAAGTCGTGCTTCGACACATGGGAGATATAGCCGCATCGAGGGCGTTACAAGTTGGTAATCAGAGCCTTCCCCGACCTTAGGAGCCCCACTGCTTGATCATTTTTAGCGGCCGAGTTGTGTCTAGAAAAATGTTTTGAGTCATTTAGGATTATATATATCGGAGAGTTAGGAATTCTTTTTACTCCCCAGTCTCCTCATCGCTCTGGTAAGGCATCCTGACGTAGAGTTTTGACTCTTCTCTTCTCAAATTTCACTAAATTTTTTTAGGATCACGCGGGTATCTTGGAATCGTTCCGATGGTTTTATGATGAGAACATTGTCTTGGTGCCTCCTGTCAGGGGTTTAGTGGAAGTGTCCCGGGGAGTTGAGCTCTGAGGTGTTGTTGTCATAATTTTATCGTTGCAGTTCTGGAATACCTGAGTTTAGTACGCCGACATCGAAAATCTCTTTTATGCAGTTGTTGGTGAGATAACCCCGATAACCCAGTACTGAGGTGAGTACGGGAGTATTGCCATGACTCGTATAACGGATGCTTTTCGAAGGTTGAGGTACACGATTTCCGAAGGTTTCTTGGTTATGTGTTGACGGATGGATACAGCTGGATGTAGGGATTGTTAGTTTGTGTGAGATATTATGCTTCCCCTGTATCCCTAACACCTGATTGCATAACCGGAAAATTTCGGGAGTTTCATAGGTGGGAATTCAAGTAGCTCTTAGGATATCTTTCCGACGGATGTATGATATGAAATTGGGGTTCGACGTCTAGTGGTCCGCCTATTCACTATTGGTTTTACAGTGGTCTCGTTGTGTCTTAAAGAGTCCTTGGCTATGCCGACTCGGGGACACTTCGTATGTCATGTGCACTGCCTTGTACATGATGGTGCTATACGATCGAGCCCGTGTAGGCCCCACCACGAGAACTTCGGACGAAATCTCTATCATATGTTTGTTCCGGCTTATTCTGCAAGCCAGTCCTTTGTTTTTGTTTTGAGTTGTGGTATTCGAGTTGCTTCAATGTCAAGTGTTGATTCCATACCTTTCCGAAATGGTGTTCTCATACTCCGATGTGAATACCAATCCTTCTCGACAATCGAGATTGTCATGTCAATCCTTTTCAACTAGCGTGTTTCTCTTCAAGTGGATCCGATCACTTCAACATCAGCAAGACCAATTATCATTTCTTCTCAACGGTGTTTGTTTCATCCGTCTCCAAGTTGCCTTTGTTTTTTCCCGCCCACCCACCCTTTTTCCTCAAGGACTAAGATTTCTTTACCAAGTATCCTTTTATTTTTGTGAAGTTTCTCCATTCTTTTCCGTCAATGTTCTTACCCGGTGGTTCTCAAGAAGATGTTCTACTAGTTCGTCATTCCTCATTCCTTTCTCTTCTTCGGTGGATTCAAGTCAAGTTTTGTTGATCATACCTTTTTCCTCATTTCAATGACTTCTCATACCGGTGCACCTCATTATCATTCTACTTCTCGCTATTTGTTATTCCGGAGTGCTCAAGATATCTCGATGATTCGTGTTTCCACTCTGCATTCGTTCAAGCTCTTTCGAGATTGGTATCTCATTCAAGTCATTTAATTCAACCGGTGCAACATCTCTTTTAAATCTTTTCAACGGTGTTCTTTTGAGTGGGCCCTAACCCACAGGTCTTTTCCCAGGATCTTACCTGACTCTTCTATTTTCCCAGAGCTATCCTAAATTCTTCTCCAAGTTTGACGTAAGAATGAGTTATCATCAGTCAAATGCTTTTCTCCAAGATCTTTCAAATTCTTTTCATAGTTGTCTCAACCTCTTCGCTTTTGATTCTTCCGGTGTGCCTCAATAATTCTTGGTGGTGTTTCTCGTTGTCATTCTCATCATTTGAAGACCGAAGAAGAGTTTCTCTTTAATCTTGCTCTATTCTCTTCAAGATTCATGGTGCTAGCTTGTTGCCATCCTCTCATAATTGTTTTCGATTGTGAGAATCTTTTTCACCCATCCGGAGCATTTTAGGAGTCTTTTCAGTTTCATTCTTTGAAGCCCATCATCTCAGTATTATTCATTCAAGCTTTCAGCTCTCGTTCTCCAAACCATACCAGTGCATCATTCAAGTATTCTCTAATCAGCTCGTGATCTATTCGTTCATTTGTATCTAAATACCCTCAAGTATCTTCATTCATTTTGCAATTCTTCCCGGTGATTTGTGCATTTGCTACGTACAATTTCAATTCTTACGGTGGTTCGTTCAAGAGTTCTCTTTCTTTGTTATCATATCAATTCATTCGTTCTTTCCAAATCCTACCGGTGGTTCGTTGAAGACCTTCTCAAGTTTACGCCATATCTCTCTTAATCCTTTCTACGAGAATAAGTAGTATGCCAAATCCGTTGCTTGTCATCAATTTAAATTGGTGAAGGATACGCATAACATAATTCTTATTCTGGTTTCATCCAAGTGATTAATCCTTTCTTTCGGAGTTTTTTCAGGAGTAATAAATTCTTGGCTTCTTGTTGTTCATCTTTCTTCCGGAGTTCTAAGTTTTCCGCATTATCTCGTCGCGAAGCTCCATCTAAATCATTGCAAGGCTTCACCTTGTGTTTTCAACTTCTCCTTCTTTCCACCATCCTTTTAATACCGGAGTTTCTTCATGGTGGTTCGTCAAGGATTCTTTTCATTCTTCAATTGTTCTTCCAGATTTCTCTTGAAGTTAAGATCAGCCAAGCTATACTCAAAATTAGACATGGTATTCAACACATGTCTTGTTTTGAGGAGTTCAAGCATTCTTCATCTTGCATTCCAAAGTGCAATTCTTTCTACCTTATCTTCTGAGGTGGTGTTAGGTCATTCTTGATAATTTCCCTTCACGTTTCATGATTCACAAGTTTTTCAAGAGTGACATATTTAAATCCATCATTTCCTCTTTGTTCAAGAGATCTTTTCAACCGTCAATCACTTCATTGGAGTTATCTTGGTATAGATTTCACCTAAAGACTTCCCTAAGGAATGTAGATATTAGTGGTGCTTATCAATGATCCAATTTTCTCCTTCTCATCTCGGTGAAGAAGTTTTTCATCTCTTTGGTGCTCTCAATCAAATCAATGGTTTCCATTAGTGGCCGGTTGGCACCTCATAGTCTTGAGATGTTTTCCATAAGCCCACTACAAGCTTACTCGTTTCGTTGTTGGTTTTCCAACAACTCCGTTGTAACCTTCTTGGAAGGGTGCTTGGCATTTTCTTCTCCATTCTGTTATTCCAATGATCTATCTTCTATTATTTCTTTCGGAGGCATTGTGATGTTGCTCTCTTCACTCCTCTTCTCGAATTGTGAGGATCGTGTTCTTTTCATGCTTATCCATTTAACCGGAGTGTCCTGCCTTTTTCTTTCAAGTTCTTTTTCATCTTATCAAGTCTTGCATCTCTTTTCAACCGGAGTGCTGTCCGATTTTGATCTTCCTTGTTCCTTGTTTATCTCGTTTCAACCAGAGTGATTTCAATTCCTTCTTGTCCATTGTACTCGTCATTCATAGCTTTGCAACCTTCAAGTCCTCGTAATGTTCCTTGTTCCTCTTTTCTAACGGATTGTTTGCAATCTCGTTCATCTCTGTTGTACTCTTTCTATTAAATTGCTCAACCTCTCAAGGTTCATGGTTTCACTCGTTGGTCAAAGAAGCAACTTAGTTTTACCTTTCTTTTTCTCTTCCGTTTTCCCTCCGGTGCCATTCTAGATCTCGGGACGAGATCCTCTCGTAGTGGTGGAGTGTTGTAACGCCCCGAGACCGACGATCTAGAAGACTTCCATATTTTGTGACCTCTGTGTGTTTCATTTATGCTTGCTCTTTTATTTTTGCATTGCATCATGTCATCATGCCATCATGTCATTAATCTTTTGCAACTCAACTAAATAAATTGTATGGATCTTCGATCCATTTAAATCGAGGGTACTCACATGGTGATTCTCTTTAAAACATATCCTCTCGATATTTAGAGAGCTATAGTAAATATTCCAATTATTTGGATTTACCGCAAACACACTTACAAAATATCCTAATGCCTTTGTTGTCTTAATTCTTGATCTCCAACTTTGCCATTTATTCTTTCATCATCTTCCGGAGCTCCACCAAAAATCCCAACATTTTTGGACACTTCTAAATCCTTGTCCTTGTTCAAACCATTTGAATTAAATTCAAATGACTTTGAATTTAATTCTTGCAATCTTGTCCACACCATTTTTCTTGGAACAAGCGCATTTTTGCAAGCCCGGGAAAATTATCCCCATGCCCAAATTCTTGTCCACTCATTTCTTTTCTCTCCTTTTCTTTCTTTGCTTTTCTGTTTTTGGAAGAGATTTGAAGAGGGGAGCAGTGCATGGCCGAAGCCCGCTTAAGGCCCACCTGCGGCCTGACCTAGCCGGCCCAAGAGGCCTGCCCGACCTCCTCTCGATCCCATCGCCCACTCTCCCGATCCCCATCTCTCCCTCTCGTTCCCGTGCCCTCCGCCACACCCGCATCGCGCCCGATCCCATCACCCACTCGAACTCCTTCGTCCCGACTGGCAACAGAAACGCCACCAGGCCGTCGTCCCGCACCTCCTCCTCCCTCCGTTCGGCCTCAGCCATAGGAGCCAGACCGCCGCGGCGCCCTACGTCACCCCCTGCCCCGCGCTGCACCTCCTCCTCCGCGCCGCAGCCTCGTCAGCGCCGGATCCGTCTCCCATAACCGCGTCGCCGGCCTCCCAGCACCGCATCGAGCGTGCGACCCCGCGTCCCCGCCGGCTCCCGTCGCCCCTGCCTTGACGCCTGCTTCGCTTCCCCATGCTCCAGTCGTGCTGTTGTCCGGAGTTCCAAGTCCACCCCCTCCGCTGTTCGTCCCAAGATCAGGCGAGGTCACGGCCGGACCTGACTCCGGTGGCCCATTCCCGTCGGAGTTGACCTCCATCACAGGCCACCCGCCAAGCCGCAGGAGCAGTGCTGCTGTTGCCTTGCTTCTGCAACGTTCGCCAAATCCTGCTGGAGGCCACACGCAAGCCCGCGTTGACACCATCGGCGTGGATCCCATTCGCCAGCAGCCGCATGCTACTCGTCGCTCGAGTCCCAGCGGCCTCGTTCGCCTCCTCGCTGCCTTCAAGCGCCATCGATGCATCTTTGTGGGGAACCTGCCAAGTACCCCTGGTTGCCCCAAGCAATGCATCGCAAGCACCAAGTACCACGATGGCTGTTGTTCGCAAGTACCCTCTCCGGATCGCCAAGTTCGACTACCGATGACATGTACCACAACCGTCGCGTTGGGTTTCGTCAAGTTCCTATACGATCCGTGTACAACTACCGTCGCCCCGAAGACTTGGATTCGTCAAGTACCCCGACAACGTGTGTACCTCTACCGCCGCCGAAGACCGCCGACATGTACGACTACGAAACGTGAACAACTACTTCCCACGACGACCCGTGAACGACTACTTCCACTACGAACTCGATCCGCCCGAAATGCACGCTTCGAAGGTATAACGCCGAGACGATGCCCGTGAACGAATGCATGTTGTATGAGATGAACCGTATGTTTGCATCGTGCCCGTTTGTTTCGTGCATGTTCCTCCTCGTTTGCCATGCCATCGACCCGTGGGAACCCGGTTACCAGGAGCACCCCACCATCTTGCATGACTCGCATCCGCACGCCTCCTTTTGCACCGGTATCTCCGTGAGCTACCGGAACCGATATGTTGCCGTGGCATCATTTTCGGATTCGTTGCCGTGGCACCCGTTTTGTTCCGCCACGGTGACAAATGCTTCATAACATGCTCTTGTCAACATTTTCATAAAAATTGCATAAAACTTGCATATGTCATCCGCATCATGATAATAACAATTAAAATGTTTAAAATTGTTGTTTGCTTAAATTGCTAAATGCATATGGGGATTTACCGGATTTGTTTTTTTATATTCGGCCCCATTTAAATTGTTTAGATGGTATAGTTTTTATTATGCTTCACCTCTTGCCATGTTAACCAACATTTAATATTGTTGAGTATCTTAACCGAGAGAGAACTAAATAATTGATGTGGTGTTTCGTCAATATGCAACTCGTTGCATATTGAGCTCCATTTAACTTGTATTGTTGTTTGTGCATATTGCCATGCCATGGCTCATTAAACCGGACATGCATCATACTTGGTTGTGCATCATGCCATGATTATGTGATGGTTGTTTACCGTGTTGTTTGCTTCTTTACGGTTTGCTTCTCTCGTTAGCTTCGGTTTCGTTCCGGAGTTGTGAGGATCCATTCGACTTCGTCCGTTTGTCTTCTTCATGGACTCGTTCTTCTTCCTAGCGGGATCTCAGGCAAGATGATCATACCCTCGAAATCACTACTATCTTTGCTATGCTAGTTTGCTCGCTCTTTTGCTATGCCAATGCTACGATGCCTACCATTTGCTTGTCAGCCTCCCAAATTGCCATGTCAAACCTCTAACCCACCTTGTCCTAGCAAACTGTTGATTGGCTATGTTACCGCTTTGCTCAGCCCCTCTTATAGCGTTGTTAGTTGCAGGTGAAGATTGAAGTTTGTTCCTTGTTGGAACATGGAGATGTTGTTCCTTGTTGGAACATGTTTACTTGTTGGGATATCACAATATCTCTTATTTAATTAATGCACCTATATACTTGGTAAAGGGTGGAAGGCTCGGCCTTATGGCTGGTGTTTTGTTCCACTCTTGCCGCCCTAGTTTCCGTCATACCGGTGTTATGTTCCCGGATTTTGCGTTCCTTACGCGGTCGGGTGATTTATGGGACCCCCTTGACAGTTCGCTTTGAATAAAACTCCTCCAGCAAGGCCCAACCTTGGTTTTACCATTTGCCTACCTAAGCCTTTTTCCCTTGGGTTCTGCAGACTCAAGGGTCATCTTTATTTTACCCCCCCCCCCCGGGCCAGTGCTCCTTCGGGTGCTGGTCCAAACCGAGCGATGTCCGACGCCCCCTGGGCAACCAGGGTCTATGCCAACCCGACGTCTGGCTCATCCGGTGTGCCCTGAGAACGAGATATGTGCAGCTCCTCTCGGGATTTGTCGGCGCATCCGGGCGGCTTTGCTGGTCTTGTTTTACCATTGTCGAAATGTCTTGACGTACCGGGATACCGAGTCTGATCGGAGTGTCTCGGGTGAAGGTCTATTCCTTCGTTGACCGTGAGAGCTTGTCATGGGCTAAGTTGGGACACCCCTGCAGGGTTATAAACTTTCGAGAGCCGTGCCCGCGGTTATGTGGCAGATGGGAATTTGTTAATGTCCGGTTGTAGATAACTTGACACCAGATCCGAATTAAAATGCATCAACCGCGTGTGTAGCCGTGATGGTCTCTTCTCGGCGGAGTCCGGGAAGTGAACACGGTGTTGGAGTTATGTTTGACGTAAGTAGTTTCAGGATCACTTCTTGATCATTTCTAGTTGACGACCGTGCCTTGCTTCTCTTCTCACTCTCTTTTGCGATTGTAGCCACCATATATGCTAGTCGCTTGCTGCAGCTCCACCTCATTACTACATCCTTCCTATAAGCTTAAATAGTCTTGATCTCGCGGGTGCGAGATTGCTGAGTCCCCGTGGCTCACAGATACTTCCAAAACCAGTTTGCAGGTGCCTATGTTACCGATCAGGTGATGCAACCAAGCTCAAGGAGGAGCTCGATGAAGATCTTGCCCTTTGTGTTGTTTCGTTCTAGTAGATCAGTAGTGGAGCCCAGTTGGGGTCGATCGGGGACCTTTGTCGCATTTGGGGTTCTTCTTTTATTTTGGTTCCGTAGTCGGACCTTGATTGTATCTGTATGATGTAATGCTTTACTCATGTATTGTGTGAAGTGGCGATTGTAAGCCAACTATGTATCTCTTTCCCTTATGTATTACATGGGTTGTGTGAAGATTACCTCACTTGCGACATTGCTTTCAACGCGGTTATGCCTCTAAGTCGTGCTTCGACACGTGGGAGATATAGCCGCATCGAGGGCGTTACAAGTTCCGCCGCCGCAAGCCTCAGTAGCCACCAAAAACCTCTCGGGAGCCCGTTCCGGCACCCTGCCGGAGGGGGAATCCATCACCGGTGGCCATCTTCATCATCACGGCGCTCTCCATGACGACGAGAGAGTAGTTCACCCTCGGGGCTGAGGGTATGTAGCAGTAGCTATGTGTTTGATCTCTCTCTCTCTCGTGTTCTCTCTATGGCACGATCTTGATGTATCGCGAGCTTTGCTATTATAGTTGGATCTTATGATGTTTCTCCCCCTCTACTCTCTTGTGATGAATTGAGTTTCTGTTGGGGAACGTTGCAGAAAATTAAAATTTTTCCTACGGTTTCACCAAGATCCATCTATGAGTTCATCTAAGCAACGAGTCAAGGGAGTGAGTTAGCATCTACATACCACATGTAGATCGCGTGCGGAAGCTTGCAAGGGGATGGTGATGATGGAGTCGTACTCGACGTGATTCGGATCACCGATGACCAAGTACTGAACGGACAGCACCTCCGCGTTCAACACACGTACGGGACGGGAGACGTCTCCTCCTTCTTGATCCAGCAAGGGGAAGGAGAGGTTGAGGAAGAACGCTCCAATGGCAGCACGACGGCGTGGTGCAGTTGGAGTAGTAGTATTCCGACAGGGCTTCGCCAAGCACTTATGGAGGAGGAGAGGTGTTGGGGAGGGGAGGGGCTGTGCCTTGGCTTGTGTTCAGCTCCCATGCGCCTCCCCACTATATATAGGGGTGGAGGGGCTGGTTTCTTGCCCTCCAAGTCCATTGGGGCGTTGGCCAAGGTGGGAGGAAAGAAATCCCATCATTTCCTTCCCCACCGATTGTTATCCCCCCTTTTTAGGGATCTTGATCTTATCCCTTCGGGATATGATCTTATTCCTTCTAAGGGGGGATCTTGGTGCGCCTTGACCAGGGGTGTGGGGCCTTTCCCCCACTACTCACGTTCATGTGGGTCCCCCCATGCAGGTGGGCCCCACTCCGGAACCTTCTAGAACCTTCCCGGTACAATACCGAAAAAACCCGAACATTTTCCGGTGGCCAAAATAGGACTTCCCATATATAAATCTTTACCTCCGGACCCTTCCGGAACTCCTCGTGACGTCCGGGATCTCATCCGGGACTCCGAACAACATTTGGTAGTCACATACTAGTCTTCCTAATAACCCTAGCGTCACCGAACCTTAAGTGTGTAGACCCTACGGGTTCGGGAGACATGCAGACATGACCGAGACTCTCCGGTCAATAACCAACAGCGGGATCTGGATACCCATGTTGGCTCCCACATGCTCCTCGATGTTGTCATCGGATGAACCACGATGTCGAGGATTCGATCAAACCCTGTATACAATTCCCTTTGTCAATCGGTACGTTACTTGCCCGAGACTCGATCGTCGGTATCCCAATACCTTGTTCAGTCTCGTTACCGGCAAGTCACTTTACTTGTACCGTAATGAATGATCCCGTGGCCAACACTTTGGTCACCTTGAGCTCATTATGATGATGCATTACCGAGTGGGCCCAGAGATACCTCTCCGTCATACGGAGTGACAAATCCCAGTCTCGATCCGTGTCAACCCAACAGCTACTTTCGGAGATACCTGTAATGCACCTTTATAGTCACCCAGTTACGTTGTGATGTTTGATACACCCAAGGCACTCCTACGGTATCCGGGAGTTACACGATCTCATGGTCTAAGGAAGAGATACTTGACATTGGCAAAGCTCTAGCAAACGAACTAAACGACCTTTGTGCTATGCTTAGGATTGGGTCTTGTCCATCACATCATTCTCCTAATGATGTGATCCCGTTATCAACGACATCCAATGTCCATAGCCAGGAAATCATGACTATCTGTTGATCACAACGAGCTAGTCAACTAGAGGCTCACTAGGGACATATTGAGGTCTATGTATTCACACGTGTATTATGATTTCCGGATAATACAGTTATAGCATGAATAAAAGACAATTATCATGAACAATGAAATATAATAATACTTTTATTATTGCCTCTAGGGCATATTTCCAACAGTCTCCCACTTGCACTAGAGTCACCAATCTAGTTACATTGTGATGAATCGAACACCCATAGAGTTCTGGTGTTGATCATGTTTTGCTCGCGAGAGAGGTTTAGTCAACGGATCTGCGACATTCAGATCCGTATGTACTTTGCAAATTTCTATGTCTCCATCTTGAACATTTTCACGGATGGAGTTGAAACGACGCTTGATGTGCCTGGTCTTCTTGTGAAACCTGGGCTCCTTGGCAAGGGCAATAGCTCCAGTGTTGTCACAGAAGAGTTTGATTGGCCCCGACGCATTGGGTATGACTCCTAGGTCGGTGATGAACTCCTTCACCCAAATCGCTTCATGCGCTGCCTCCGAGGCTGCCATGTACTCCGCTTCACACGTAGATCCCGCCACGACGCTCTGCTTGCAGCTGCACCAGCTTACTGCTCCACCATTCAACATATACACGTATCCGGTTTGTGACTTAGAGTCATCCGGATCTGAGTCGAAGCTAGCGTCGACGTAACCCTTTACGACAAGCTCTTCGTCTCCTCCATAAACGAGAAACATGTCCTTTGTCCTTTTTAGGTACTTCAGGATATTCTTGACCGCTGTCCAGTGTTCCTTGCCGGGATTACTTTGGTATCTAGCTACCAAACTCACGGCAAGGTTTACATCAGGTCTGGTACACAGCATGGCATACATAATAGATCCTATGGCTGAGGCATAGGGGATGGTATTCATCTCTTCTATATCTTTTGCCGTGGTCGGTGACTGAGCCGAGCTCAATCTCACACCTTGTAACATAGGCAAGAACCCTTTCTTGGACTGATCCATTTTGAACCTTTTCAAAATCTTATCAAGGTATGTGCTTTGTGAAAGACCTATGAGGCGTCTCGATCTATCTCTATAGATCTTGATGCCTAATATATAAGCAGCTTCTCCAAGGTCCTTCATTGAAAAACATTTGTTCAAGTAGGCCTTAATGCTGTCCAGAAATTCTATATTATTTCCCATCAAGAGTATGTCATCTACATATAATATGAGAAATGCTACAGAGCTCCCACTCACTTTCTTGTAAACGCAGGCTTCTCCATAAGTCTGCATAAACCCAAACGCTTTGATCATCTCATCAAAGCGAATATTCCAACTCCGAGATGCTTGCACCAGCCCATAAATGGATCGCTGGAGCTTGCATACTTTGTTAGCGTTCTTAGGATCGACAAAACCTTCCGGCTGCATCATATACAGTTCTTCCTTAAGATGCCCGTTAAGGAATGCCGTTTTGACGTCCATCTGCCATATCTCATAATCATAGTATGCGGCAATTGCTAACATGATTCGGACGGACTTTAGCTTCGCTACGGGAGAGAATGTCTCGTTGTAGTCAATCCCTTGAACCTGTCGATAACCCTTAGCGACAAGTCGAGCTTTAGAGATGGTAACATTTCCATCCGCGTCCGTCTTCTTCTTGAAGATCCATTTGTTTTCTATCGCTCGCCGATCATCGGGCAAGTCTGTCAAAGTCCATACTTTGTTTTCATACATGGATTCTATCTCGGATTTCATGGCTTCAAGCCATTTGTTGGAATCTGGGCCCGCCATCGCTTCTTCATAGTTCGAAGGTTCACCGTTGTCCAACAACATGATTTCCAGGACAGGGTTGCCGTACCACTCTGGTGCGGAACGTGTCCTTGTGGACCTACGAAGTTCAGTAGCAACTTGATCCGAAGTACCTTGATCATCATCATTGGTTTCCTCTTCAGTTGGTGTGGGCATCACAGGAATATTATCCTGAGCTGCACCACTTTCCCGTTCGAGAGGTAGTACTTCATTGAGTTCTACTTTCCTCCCACTTACTTCTTTCGAGAGAAACTCTTATTCCAGAAAGCATCCGTTCTTGGCAACAAAGATCTTGCCCTCGGATCTTAAGTAGAAGGTATACCCGACAGTTTCCTTAGGGTATCCTATGAAGATGCATTTTTCCGACTTGGGTTCGAGCTTTTCAGGTTGAAGTTTCTTGACATAAGCATCACATCCCCAAACTTTTAGAAACGACAGCTTAGGTTTCTTCCCAAACCATAATTCATACGGTGTCGTCTCAACGGATTTAGACGGTGCCCTATTTAAAGTGAATGTAGCTGTCTCTAGAGCGTATCCCCAAAATGATAGCGGTAAATCGGTAAGAGACATCATAGACCGCACCATATCCAATAGAGTGCGATTACGACGTTCGGACACACCGTTTCGCTGAGGTGTTCCAGGCGGCGTGAGTTGTGAAACGATTCCACATTTCTTTAAGTGTGTACCAAATTCGTGACTTAAGTATTCTCCTCCACGATCTGATCGTAGGAACTTTATCTTTCGGTCACGTTGATTCTCTACCTCATTCTGAAATTCTTTGAACTTTTCAAAGGTCTCAGACTTGTGTTTCATTAAGTAGACATACCCATATCTACTCAAGTCATCAGTGAGAGTGAGAACATAACGATATCCTCCGCGAGCCTCAACGCTCATTGGACCGCACACATCGGTATGTATGATTTCCAACAAGTTGGTTGCTCGCTCCATTGTTCCGGAGAACGGAGTCTTGGTCATTTTGCCCATGAGGCATGGTTCGCATGTGTCAAATGATTCATAATCAAGAGACTCCAAAAGTCCATCAGCATGGAGCTTCTTCATGCGTTTGACACCAATGTGACCAAGGCGGCAGTGCCACAAGTATGTGGGACTATCGTTATCAACTTTACATCTTTTGGTATCCACACTATGAACATGTGTAATAATACGCTCGAGATTCATTAAGAATAAACCATTGACCATCGGAGCATGACCATAAAACATATCTCTCATATAAATCGAACAACCATTATTCTCAGACTTAAATGAGTAGCCATCTCGTATTAAACGAGATCCAGATACAATGTTCATGCTCAAACTTGGTACTAAATAACAATTATTAAGGTTCAAAACTAATCCCGTAGGTAAATGTAGAGGTAGCGTGTCGACGGCGATCACATCGACTCTGGAACCATTCCCGACGCGCATCGTCACCTCGTCCTTCGTCAGTCTCCGTTTATTCCGCAGCTCCTACTGTGAGTTACAAATATGAGCAACGGCACCGGTATCAAATACCCAGGAGTTACTACGAGTACTGGTAAGGTACACATCAATTACATGTATATCAAATATACCTTTGGTCTTGCCAGCCTTCTTATCCGCTAAGTATTTGGGGCAGTTCCGCTTCCAGTGACCCTTCCCCTTGCAATAAAAGCACTCAGTCTCAGGCTTGGGTCCATTCTTTGACTTCTTCCCGGTAACTGGCTTACCAGGCGCGGCAACCTCCTTGCCGTCCTTCTTGAAGTTCTTCTTACCCTTGCCCTTCTTGAACTTAGTGGTCTTATTGACCATCAACACTTGATGTTCTTTCTTGATTTCAGCCTCTGCTGACTTCAGCATCGAGAACACTTCAGGAATGGTCTTTTCCATCCCCTGCATGTTGTAGTTCATCACAAAGCTCTTGTAGCTTGGTGGGAGCGACTGGAGGATTCTGTCAATGACCGCCTCATCAGGGAGGTTAATATTCAGCTGGGTCATACGGTTGTGCAACCCAGACATCTTGAGAATATGCTCACTGACAGAACTATTTTCCTCCATCTTACAACTGTAGAACTTGTCGGAGACATCATATCTCTCGACCCGGGCATGAGCTTGAAAAACTAGTTTCAGCTCTTCGAACATCTCATATGCTCCGTGATGCTCAAAACGCTTTTGGAGCCCCGGTTCTAAGCTGTAAAGCATGCCACATTGAACGAGGGAGTAATCATCAGCACGAGTTTGCCAAGCATTCATAATGTCTTGGTTCTCTGGGACGGGAGCGTCACCTAGCGGTCCTTCTAGGACATATTGTTTCCTGGCAGCTATGAGGATGATCCTCAGGTTCCGGACCCAGTCCGTATAGTTGCTGCCGTCATCTTTCAGCTTGGTTTTCTCTAGGAACGCGTTGAAGTTCATGTTGACATGAGCGTTGGCCATATAATCTATAAGACATATTTGCAAAGGTTTTAGACTAAGTTCATGATAATTAAGTTCTAATCAAATTATGAACTCCCACTCAGATTAGACATCCCTCTGGTCATCTAAGTGTTACACGATCCGAGTCGACTAGCCCGTGTCCGATCATCACGTGAGACGGACTAGTCATCGTCGGTGAACATTTTCATGTTGATCGTATCTTCCATACGACTCGTGTTCGACCTTTCGGTCTCCGTGTTCCGAGGCCATGTCTGCACATGCTAGGCTCGTCAAGTTAACCCTAAGTGTTTTCGCTGTGTAAAACTGTCTTACACCCGTTGTATGTGAACGTAAGAATCCATCACACCCGATCATCACGTGGTGCTTAGAAGTGACGAACTGTAGCAACGGTGCACAGTTAGGGGAGAACACTTCTTGATATTTTGTAAGGGATCATCTTATTTACTACCGTCGTCCTAAGTAAACAAGATGCATAAACATAATAAACATCACATGCAATTATATAGTTGTGACATGATATGGCCAATATCATATAGCTCCATTGATCTCCATCTTCGGGGCTCCATGATCATCTTGTCACCGGCTTGACACCATGATCTCCATCATCATGATCTCCATCATCGTGTCTTCATGAAGTTGTCACGCCAACGACTACTTCTACTTCTATAGCTAACGCGTTTAGCAATAAAGTAAAGTAAGTTACATGGCGTTCTTCAATGACACGCAGGTCATACAAAAATAAAGACAACTCCTATGGCTCCTGCCGGTTGTCATACTCATCGACATGCAAGTCGTGAATCCTATTACAAGAACGTGATCTCATACATCACACTTCATCATTCATCACAACTTCTGGCCATATCACATCACATGATCAATCGCTGCAAAAACAAGTTAGACGTCCTCTAATTGTTGTTGCATCTTTTACGTGGCTGTAATTGGGTTCTAGCAAGAACGTTTTCTTACCTACGAATAACCACAACGTGATTTTGTCAACTTCTATTTACCCTTCATAAGGGCCCTTTTCATCGAATCCGCTCCAACTAAAGTGGGAGAGACAGACACCCGCCAGCCACCTTATGCAACTAGTGCATGTCAGTCGGTGGAACCGGTCTCACGTAAGGGTACGTGTAAGGTTGGTCCGGGCCGCTTCATCCCACAATGCCTTTGAAGCAAGAAAAGACTAGTAGAGGCAAGTAAGTTGACAAGATCCACGCCCACAACAAAATTGTGTTCTACTCGTGCAAAGAGAACTACGCATAGACCTAGCTCATGATGCCACTGTTGGGGAACGTTGCAGAAAATTAAAATTTTTCCTACGGTTTCACCAAGATCCATCTATGAGTTCATCTAAGCAACGAGTCAAGGGAGTGAGTTAGCATCTACATACCACATGTAGATCGCGTGCGGAAGCTTGCAAGGGGATGGTGATGATGGAGTCGTACTCGACGTGATTCGGATCACCGATGACCAAGTACTAAACGGACAGCACCTCCGCGTTCAACACACGTACGGGACGGGAGACGTCTCCTCCTTCTTGATCCAGCAAGGGGAAGGAGAGGTTGAGGAAGAACGCTCTAATGGCAGCACGACGGCGTGGTGCAGTTGGAGTAGTAGTATTCCGACAGGGCTTCGCCAAGCACTTATGGAGGAGGAGAGGTGTTGGGGAGGGGAGGGGCTGCGCCTTGGCTTGTGTTCAGCTCCCATGCGCCTCCCCACTATATATAGGGGTGGAGGGGCTGGTTTCTTGCCCTCCAAGTCCATTGGGGCGTTGGCCAAGGTGGGAGGAAAGAAATCCCATCATTTCCTTCTCCACCGATTGTTATCCCCCCTTTTTAGGGATCTTGATCTTATCCCTTCGGGATATGATCTTATTCCTTCTAAGGGGGGATCTTGGTGCGCCTTGACCAGGGGTGTGGGGCCTTTCCCCCACTACTCACGTTCATGTGGGTCCCCCCATGCAGGTGGGCCCCACTCCGGAACCTTCTAGAACCTTCCCGGTACAATACCGAAAAAACCCGAACATTTTCCGGTGGCCAAAATAGGACTTCCCATATATAAATCTTTACCTCCGGACCCTTCCGGAACTCCTCGTGACGTCCGGGATCTCATCCGGGACTCCGAACAACATTTGGTAGTCACATACTAGTCTTCCTAATAACCCTAGCGTCACCGAACCTTAAGTGTGTAGACCCTACGGGTTCGGGAGACATGCAGACATGACCGAGACTCTCCGGTCAATAACCAACAGCGGGATCTGGATACCCATGTTGGCTCCCACATGCTCCTCGATGTTGTCATCGGATGAACCACGATGTCGAGGATTCGATCAAACCCTGTATACAATTCCCTTTGTCAATCGGTACGTTACTTGCCCGAGACTCGATCGTCGGTATCCCAATACCTTGTTCAGTCTCGTTACCGGCAAGTCACTTTACTCGTACCGTAATGCATGATCCCGTGGCCAACACTCTGGTCACCTTGAGCTCATTATGATGATGCATTACCGAGTGGGCCCAGAGATACCTCTCCGTCATACGGAGTGACAAATCCCAGTCTCGATCCGTGTCAACCCAACAGCTACTTTCGGAGATACCTGTAATGCACCTTTATAGTCACCCAGTTACGTTGTGACGTTTGATACACCCAAGGCACTCCTACGGTATCCGGGAGTTACACGATCTCATGGTCTAAGGAAGAGATACTTGACATTGGCAAAGCTCTAGCAAACGAACTAAACGACCTTTGTGCTATGCTTAGGATTGGGTCTTGTCCATCACATCATTCTCCTAATGATGTGATCCCGTTATCAACGACATCCAATGTCCATAGCCAGGAAATCATGACTATCTGTTGATCACAACGAGCTAGTCAACTAGAGGCTCACTAGGGACATATTGAGGTCTATGTATTCACACGTGTATTATGATTTCCGGATAATACAGTTATAGCATGAATGAAAGACAATTATCATGAACAATGAAATATAATAATAATTTTATTATTGCCTCTAGGGCATATTTCCAACAGTCTCCCACTTGCACTAGAGTCACCAATCTAGTTACATTGTGATGAATCGAACACCCATAGAGTTCTGGTGTTGATCATGTTTTGCTCGCGAGAGAGGTTTAGTCAACGGATCTGCGACATTCAGATCCGTATGTACTTTGCAAATTTCTATGTCTCCATCTTGAACATTTTCACGGATGGAGTTGAAACGACGCTTGATGTGCCTGGTCTTCTTGTGAAACCTGGGCTCCTTGGCAAGGGCAATAGCTCCAGTGTTGTCACAGAAGAGTTTGATTGGCCCCGACGCATTGGGTATGACTCCTAGGTCGGTGATGAACTCCTTCACCCAAATCGCTTCATGCGCTGCCTCCGAGGCTGCCATGTACTCCGCTTCACATGTAGATCCCGCCACGACGCTCTGCTTGCAGCTGCACCAGCTTACTGCTCCACCATTCAACATATACACGTATCCGGTTTGTGACTTAGAGTCATCCGGATCTGAGTCGAAGCTAGCGTCGACGTAACCCTTTACGACAAGCTCTTCGTCTCCTCCATAAACGAGAAACATGTCCTTTGTCCTTTTCAGGTACTTCAGGATATTCTTGACCGCTGTCCAGTGTTCCTTGCCGGGATTACTTTGGTATCTAGCTACCAAACTCACGGCAAGGTTTACATCAGGTCTGGTACACAGCATGGCATACATAATAGATCCTATGGCTGAGGCATAGGGGATGGTATTCATCTCTTCTATATCTTTTGCCGTGGTCGGTGACTGAGCCGAGCTCAATCTCACACCTTGTAACATAGGCAAGAACCCTTTCTTGGACTGATCCATTTTGAACCTTTTCAAAATCTTATCAAGGTATGTGCTTTGTGAAAGACCTATGAGGCGTCTCGATCTATCTCTATAGATCTTGATGCCTAATATATAAGCAGCTTCTCCAAGGTCCTTCATTGAAAAACATTTGTTCAAGTAGGCCTTAATGCTGTCCAGAAATTCTATATTATTTCCCATCAAGAGTATGTCATCTACATATAATATGAGAAATGCTACAGAGCTCCCACTCACTTTCTTGTAAACGCAGGCTTCTCCATAAGTCTGCATAAACCCAAACGCTTTGATCATCTCATCAAAGCGAATATTCCAACTCCGAGATGCTTGCACCAGCCCATAAATGGATCGCTGGAGCTTGCATACTTTGTTAGCGTTCTTAGGATCGACAAAACCTTCCGGCTGCATCATATACAGTTCTTCCTTAAGATGCCCGTTAAGGAATGCCGTTTTGACGTCCATCTGCCATATCTCATAATCATAGTATGCGGCAATTGCTAACATGATTTGGACGGACTTTAGCTTCGCTACGGGAGAGAATGTCTCGTTGTAGTCAATCCCTTGAACCTGTCGATAACCCTTAGCGACAAGTCGAGCTTTAGAGATGGTAACATTTCCATCCGCGTCCGTCTTCTTCTTGAAGATCCATTTGTTTTCTATCGCTCGCCGATCATCGGGCAAGTCTGTCAAAGTCCATACTTTGTTTTCATACATGGATTCTATCTCGGATTTCATGGCTTCAAGCCATTTGTTGGAATCTGGGCCCGCCATCGCTTCTTCATAGTTCGAAGGTTCACCGTTGTCCAACAACATGATTTCCAGGACAGGGTTGCCGTACCACTCTGGTGCGGAACGTGTCCTTGTGGACCTACGAAGTTCAGTAGCAACTTGATCCGAAGTACCTTGATCATCATCATTGGTTTCCTCTTCAGTTGGTGTGGGCATCACAGGAATATTATCCTGAGCTGCACCACTTTCCCGTTCGAGAGGTAGTACTTCATTGAGTTCTACTTTCCTCCCACTTACTTCTTTCGAGAGAAACTCTTATTCCAGAAAGCATCCGTTCTTGGCAACAAAGATCTTGCCCTCGGATCTTAAGTAGAAGGTATACCCGACAGTTTCCTTAGGGTATCCTATGAAGATGCATTTTTCCGACTTGGGTTCGAGCTTTTCAGGTTGAAGTTTCTTGACATAAGCATCACATCCCCAAACTTTTAGAAACGACAGCTTAGGTTTCTTCCCAAACCATAATTCATACGGTGTCGTCTCAACGGATTTAGACGGTGCCCTATTTAAAGTGAATGTAGCTGTCTCTAGAGCGTATCCCCAAAATGATAGCGGTAAATCGGTAAGAGACATCATAGACCGCACCATATCCAATAGAGTGCGATTACGACGTTTAGACACACCGTTTCGCTGAGGTGTTCCAGGCGGCGTGAGTTGTGAAACGATTCCACATTTCTTTAAGTGTGTACCAAATTCGTGACTTAAGTATTCTCCTCCACGATCTGATCGTAGGAACTTTATCTTTCGGTCACGTTGATTCTCTACCTCATTCTGAAATTCTTTGAACTTTTCAAAGGTCTCAGACTTGTGTTTCATTAAGTAGACATACCCATATCTACTCAAGTCATCAGTGAGAGTGAGAACATAACGATATCCTCCGCGAGCCTCAACGCTCATTGGACCGCACACATCGGTATGTATGATTTCCAACAAGTTGGTTGCTCGCTCCATTGTTCCGGAGAACGGAGTCTTGGTCATTTTGCCCATGAGGCATGGTTCGCATGTGTCAAATGATTCATAATCAAGAGACTCCAAAAGTCCATCAGCATGGAGCTTCTTCATGCGTTTGACACCAATGTGACCAAGGCGGCAGTGCCACAAGTATGTGGGACTATCGTTATCAACTTTACATCTTTTGGTATCCACACTATGAACATGTGTAATAATACGCTCGAGATTCATTAAGAATAAACCATTGACCATCGGAGCATGACCATAAAACATATCTCTCATATAAATCGAACAACCATTATTCTCAGACTTAAATGAGTAGCCATCTCGTATTAAACGAGATCCAGATACAATGTTCATGCTCAAACTTGGTACTAAATAACAATTATTAAGGTTCAAAACTAATCCCGTAGGTAAATGTAGAGGTAGCGTGTCGACGGCGATCACATCGACTCTGGAACCATTCCCGACGCGCATCGTCACCTCGTCCTTCGCCAGTCTCCGTTTATTCCGCAGCTCCTACTGTGAGTTACAAATATGAGCAACGGCACCGGTATCAAATACCCAGGAGTTACTACGAGTACTGGTAAGGTACACATCAATTACATGTATATCAAATATACCTTTGGTCTTGCCAGCCTTCTTATCCGCTAAGTATTTGGGGCAGTTCCGCTTCCAGTGACCCTTCCCCTTGCAATAAAAGCACTCAGTCTCAGGCTTGGGTCCATTCTTTGACTTCTTCCCGGTAACTGGCTTACCAGGCGCGGCAACCTCCTTGCCGTCCTTCTTGAAGTTCTTCTTACCCTTGCCCTTCTTGAACTTAGTGGTCTTATTGACCATCAACACTTGATGTTCTTTCTTGATTTCAGCCTCTGCTGACTTCAGCATCGAGAACACTTCAGGAATGGTCTTTTCCATCCCCTGCATGTTGTAGTTCATCACAAAGCTCTTGTAGCTTGGTGGGAGCGACTGGAGGATTCTGTCAATGACCGCCTCATCAGGGAGGTTAATATTCAGCTGGGTCATACGGTTGTGCAACCCAGACATCTTGAGAATATGCTCACTGACAGAACTATTTTCCTCCATCTTACAACTGTAGAACTTGTCGGAGACATCATATCTCTCGACCCGGGCATGAGCTTGAAAAACTAGTTTCAGCTCTTCGAACATCTCATATGCTCCGTGATGCTCAAAACGCTTTTGGAGCCCCGGTTCTAAGCTGTAAAGCATGCCACATTGAACGAGGGAGTAATCATCAGCACGAGTTTGCCAAGCATTCATAATGTCTTGGTTCTCTGGGACGGGAGCGTCACCTAGCGGTCCTTCTAGGACATATTGTTTCCTGGCAGCTATGAGGATGATCCTCAGGTTCCGGACCCAGTCCGTATAGTTGCTGCCGTCATCTTTCAGCTTGGTTTTCTCTAGGAACGCGTTGAAGTTCATGTTGACATGAGCGTTGGCCATATAATCTACAAGACATATTTGCAAAGGTTTTAGACTAAGTTCATGATAATTAAGTTCTAATCAAATTATGAACTCCCACTCAGATTAGACATCCCTCTGGTCATCTAAGTGTTACACGATCCGAGTCGACTAGCCCGTGTCCGATCATCACGTGAGACGGACTAGTCATCGTCGGTGAACATTTTCATGTTGATCGTATCTTCCATACGACTCGTGTTCGACCTTTCGGTCTCCGTGTTCCGAGGCCATGTCTGCACATGCTAGGCTCGTCAAGTTAACCCTAAGTGTTTTCGCTGTGTAAAACTGTCTTACACCCGTTGTATGTGAACGTAAGAATCCATCACACCCGATCATCACGTGGTGCTTAGAAGCGACGAACTGTAGCAACGGTGCACAGTTAGGGGAGAACACTTCTTGATATTTTGTAAGGGATCATCTTATTTACTACCGTCATCCTAAGTAAACAAGATGCATAAACATAATAAACATCACATGCAATTATATAGTTGTGACATGATATGGCCAATATCATATAGCTCCATTGATCTCCATCTTCGGGGCTCCATGATCATCTTGTCACCGGCTTGACACCATGATCTCCATCATCATGATCTCCATCATCGTGTCTTCATGAAGTTTTCACGCCAACGACTACTTCTACTTCTATAGCTAACGCGTTTAGCAATAAAGTAAAGTAAGTTACATGGCGTTCTTCAATGACACGCAGGTCATACAAAAATAAAGACAACTCCTATGGCTCCTGCCGGTTGTCATACTCATCGACATGCAAGTCGTGAATCCTATTACAAGAACATGATCTCATACATCACACTTCATCATTCATCACAACTTCTGGCCATATCACATCACATGATCAATCGCTGCAAAAACAAGTTAGACGTCCTCTAATTGTTGTTGCATCTTTTACGTGGCTGTAATTGGGTTCTAGCAAGAACGTTTTCTTACCTACGAATAACCACAACGTGATTTTGTCAACTTCTATTTACCCTTCATAAGGGCCCTTTTCATCGAATCCGCTCCAACTAAAGTGGGAGAGACAGACACCCGCCAGCCACCTTATGCAACTAGTGCATGTCAGTCGGTGGAACCGGTCTCATGTAAGGGTACGTGTAAGGTTGGTCCGGGCCGCTTCATCCCACAATGCCGTTGAAGCAAGAAAAGACTAGTAGAGGCAAGTAAGTTGACAAGATCCACGCCCACAACAAAATTGTGTTCTACTCGTGCAAAGAGAACTACGCATAGACCTAGCTCATGATGCCACTGTTGGGGAACGTTGCAGAAAATTAAAATTTTTCCTACGGTTTCACCAAGATCCATCTATGAGTTCATCTAAGCAACGAGTCAAGGGAGTGAGTTAGCATCTACATACCACATGTAGATCGCGTGCGGAAGCTTGCAAGGGGATGGTGATGATGGAGTCGTACTCGACGTGATTCGGATCACCGATGACCAAGTACTGAACGGACAGCACCTCCGCGTTCAACACACGTACGGGACGGGAGACGTCTCCTCCTTCTTGATCCAGCAAGGGGAAGGAGAGGTTGAGGAAGAATGCTCCAATGGCAGCACGACGGCGTGGTGCAGTTGGAGTAGTAGTATTCCGACAGGGCTTCGCCAAGCACTTATGGAGGAGGAGAGGTGTTGGGGAGGGGAGGGGCTGCGCCTTGGCTTGTGTTCAGCTCCCATGCGCCTCCCCACTATATATAGGGGTGGAGGGGCTGGTTTCTTGCCCTCCAAGTCCATTGGGGCGTTGGCCAAGGTGGGAGGAAAGAAATCCCATCATTTCCTTCCCCACCGATTGTTATCCCCCCTTTTTAGGGATCTTGATCTTATCCCTTCGGGATATGATCTTATTCCTTCTAAGGGGGGATCTTGGTGCGCCTTGACCAGGGGTGTGGGGCCTTTCCCCCACTACTCACGTTCATGTGGGTCCCCCCATGCAGGTGGGCCCCACTCCAGAACCTTCTAGAACCTTCCCGGTACAATACCGAAAAAACCCGAACATTTTCCGGTGGCCAAAATAGGACTTCCCATATATAAATCTTTACCTCCGGACCCTTCCGGAACTCCTCGTGATGTCCGGGATCTCATCCGGGACTCCGAACAACATTTGGTAGTCACATACTAGTCTTCCTAATAACCCTAGCGTCACCGAACCTTAAGTGTGTAGACCATACGGGTTCGGGAGACATGCAGACATGACCGAGACTCTCCGGTCAATAACCAACAGCGGGATCTGGATACCCATGTTGGCTCCCACATGCTCCTCGATGTTGTCATCGGATGAACCACGATGTCGAGGATTCGATCAAACCCTGTATACAATTCCCTTTGTCAATCGGTACGTTACTTGCCCGAGACTCGATCGTCGGTATCCCAATACCTTGTTCAGTCTCGTTACCGGCAAGTCACTTTACTCGTACCGTAATGCATGATCCCGTGGCCAACACTTTGGTCACCTTGAGCTCATTATGATGATGCATTACCGAGTGGGCCCAGAGATACCTCTCCGTCATACGGAGTGACAAATCCCAGTCTCGATCCGTGTCAACCCAACAGCTACTTTCGGAGATACCTGTAATGCACCTTTATAGTCACCCAGTTACGTTGTGACGTTTAATACACCCAAGGCACTCCTACGGTATCCGGGAGTTACACAATCTCATGGTCTAAGGAAGAGATACTTGACATTGGCAAAGCTCTAGCAAACGAACTAAACGACCTTTGTGCTATGCTTAGGATTGGGTCTTGTCCATCACATCATTCTCCTAATGATGTGATCCCGTTATCAACGACATCCAATGTCCATAGCCAGGAAATCATGACTATCTGTTGATCACAACGAGCTAGTCAACTAGAGGCTCACTAGGGACATATTGAGGTCTATGTATTCACACGTGTATTATGATTTCCGGATAATACAGTTATAGCATGAATAAAAGACAATTATCATGAACAATGAAATATAATAATACTTTTATTATTGCCTCTAGGGCATATTTTCAACA
Source organism: Triticum timopheevii (assembly GCA_963921465.1). Lineage (NCBI taxonomy): Eukaryota > Viridiplantae > Streptophyta > Magnoliopsida > Poales > Poaceae > Triticum > Triticum timopheevii. The sequence continues at coordinate 205,094,893 of OY997268.1, forward strand.
GTTTCCCCTTTGAAGTTATATTATCGGTTTGAGTCTTTACTTTGAGAACACTTGATGTATGTCTTGCCGTGTTTATCTGTGGTGACAATGGGATATCACGTGCCACTTGATGTATGTTTTTGTGACCAACTTGCGGGTTCCGCCCATGAACCTATGCATAGGGGTTGGCACACGTTTTCTTGACTCTCCGGTAGAAACTTTGGGGCACTCTTTGAAGTACTTCGTGTTGGCTGGATGAATCTGAGATTGTGTGATGCATATCGTATAATCATGCCCACGGATACTTGAGGTGACAATGGAGTATCTAGGTGACATTAGGGTTTTGGTTGATTTGTTTCTTAAGGTGTTATTCTAGTACGAACTCTTTTATAGATTGATCCAAAAGAATAGCTTTGAGGTGGTTTCGTACCCTACAATAATCTCTACGTTTGTTCTCCGCTATTAGTGTCTTTGGAGTGACTCTTTGTTGCATGTTGAGGGATTGTTATATGATCTATCTATGTTATTATTGTTGAGAGAACTTGCACTAGTGAAAGTATGAACCCTAGGCCTTGTTTTCTATCATTGCAATACCGTTTATGCTCACTTTTATCTTTATTTACCTTGCTGTTTTTATTATTTCAGATTACAAAAACCTATATCTACCATCCATATTGCACTTGTATCACCATCTCTTCGCCGAACTAGTGCACCTATACAATTTACCATTGTATTGGGTGTGTTGGGGACACAAGAGACTCTTTGTTATTTGGTTGCAGGGTTGCTTGAGAGAGACCATCTTCATCCTACGCCTCCCACGGATTGATAAACCTTAGGTCATCCACTTGAGGGAAATTTGCTACTGTCCTACAAACCTGTGCACTTGTAGGCCCAACAACGTCTACAAGAAGAAGGTTGTGTAGTAGACATCAAGCTCTTTTCTGGCATCGTTGCCGAGGAGGTGAGTGCTTGAAGGTAATGAGGAGGAGCTTTCTATTCAACCAATCTCATCAATAAGGAGCTCAAAGAGGAAGGTTGAACCCACACTAATGTGAAGAAGAAAAAGAAAAGAAGGAGCAACAAGGGTAGAAAGGTATCCCTCCCAAATGATATTGCTCCTACTACTCATTGTGATGATGATAATTGCTATACTATTGGTGCTATCAATATTTTTAATGATGAGAGTGATTATGCTTATGATATGAAAAGGCCCATGCTTGGGGAAGCTATGTTTGATGAGAATGACATATTTGAGAATATATTTGCTAAAATTAATGTTTGTCCCAAGCTTGGGGATGCTACGTTTAATGAAGATGATATTTTTACCATCCCAAGTTTTGATATGCAAAGTTGTTATGATAGCATGCCTCCTATGTATGATGATTATATTGATGAAAGTGAGTTTGGAAGAGTGTCAACTTTAGGAAGTAGTTATCCCACTATTTTGGAGGATGTTGAATCTTATTGTGATGAATATGAAAGTGGATGTGGAAGAGTGTCAACTTTATTTAGTGATGATTCCACTATCTTGGAAAAGGTTTCAATCGATTATGATGAGAATGAAGTTGCTACTTATGATGATTATTGTGATGAAACTTATGCTATAAAAAGTAGTGATGATTATATTTACAAATCTTGTCATGATTATGATTACCCTTTTTCTGAACATTACTCTTTTAATGTGGAAACAATTTTTAGTGTTCAAGTCTCTTATGATACTCCCGCTATTCCGAATAAGAAGAATTTTGCTTATGCGAAGAGTAGTAAATTTTCTATGCTTGTAGATCATGAAAAGAATGCTTTATGTGCTGGTTATATTGTTTAATGCATTCATGATGCTACTGAAAATTATCATGAGGGAGGAACTTATGCTTCTAGCAATTGCAATAATGTCAAATTTCCTCTCTATGTGTTGAAAATCTTGAAGCTATGCTTGTTTTGCCTTCCTATGCTAGTTGATTATTGTTCACATAAGTTGTATGCTCACAAAATCCCTATGCATAGGAAGTGGGTTAGGCTTAAATGTGCTAGTCATATGCTTCATGATGCTCCCGTTATGTTTCAATTCTTATCTTTTACGTGAGCATCATTGTCATCATCATGTCTAGCTAGAAAGGCATTAAAGAAAAGCGCTTGTTGGGAGACAACCCAATATTTATCCTTAATGTTTTTGTGTATCCACATGATTATGCTACTGTAGTAATCATGTTTTATAGATTTTGTTTCAATAAAGTGCCAAGTAAGACCTTTAGGATAGCTTACGCTGATAGTTGTGTTGATCCTGCTGAAAATCAGAAACTTTTGCACCCAGTAAATTAGTTTTGTTAATTCACAGAAACGTGCTTCCGATCGGATTATTTTTGCTCTTGATTCGTACACCAATTTATTAGGACTTCCTAATTTGGTAGGATTTTTGCGGTTACAAAAGTATACGTTTGATACAGATTACTACAGACTGTTCTGTTTTTGACAGATTCTGTTTTCTATGTGTTGTTTGCTTATTTTGATGAATCTATGGCTAGTATTAAGTGGTATGAACCATAGATAAGTTGGAATACAGTAGGTATTACACCATTATGAATTTAGAATGAGTTCATTACAGTACCTAAGTGGTGGTTTTATTTTCTTATACTAACGGAGCTTACGAGTTTTCTGTTGAGTTTTGTGTTGTGGAGTTTTCAAGTTTTGGGTAAGGATTCGATGGACTATGGAATAAGGAGTGGCAAGAGCCTAAGCTTGGCGATGCCCAAGGCACCCCAAGGTAATATTCAAGGACAACCAAGAGCCTAAGCTTGGGGATGCCCCAGATGGCATCCCCTCTTTCGTCTTCGTTCATGGGTAACTTTACTTGGAGCTATATTTTTATTCGCCACATGATATGTGTTTTGCTTGGAGCGTCATTTTATTTTGTTAGTATTTGCTTGATGTAATTTATATTAATGTTTTGCATCTTTATTTTAAATAAAAATGTCAAGGATAGCCTTTGCCATGCTTATTTTGCTAGTATAGATGTTGCTGTTTGAAAACAGAAAGTTTACTGCTGTTGAAACAATTCCCTAGAGAAGTAAGAGAATGGTATAATGTTGAAACCTTTTGCATAATGAGCTCTGATAAATTTACTACAGTGGGAATTTTCTCTCATAATTTTTGGAGTTAGGGAAGTATTGATACTCTTGCATTCTTTACAGACTGTACTGTTTTGGCAGATTGCTGTTATGTTTGCATTGTTTGCATATGTTTGCTTGTTTAATGATCCTATTTGAGGATAGGAGTGTTAAATATGCAGAGGCATTTAGTATGAAATGTTGAATAATTATTTTAGTGATTTTTTACAGTAGAAAATGATAAGGTTTTGCATTGGTTTATACTAACCTATCTCACGAGTTCTTGTTGAGTTTGGTGTGGATGAAGCTTTTGATAAAAAGAGAAACCATGATATGAGAGGAATTAAGGAGACACAAAAGTTCAAGCTTGGGGATGCCCAAGGCACCCCAAGGTAATATTTCAAGAAGTCTCAAGCATCTAAGCTTGGGGATGCCCCGGTAGGCATCCCACCTTTCTTCTTCAACAACTATCGGTTAGTATTGGTTGAGCCTAAGTTTTTGCTTCTTCACATGAGTTGTGCTATCCTTGCAATGTCATTTTATTTTGCTTTGCTTGCTGTTTGAATACAATACCAAGATCTGAAATTCTTAAATGAGAGAGAGTCTTCGCATAGTTACAAAATTATTTATCTACTCATTGATCTTCACTTATATCTTTTTGGAGTAGTTTGTCATTTACTCGTGTGCTTCACTTATATCCTATGAGTAAATTTTTGAATGAGTTGAATGTCATAAATCTGAAATTATATATGTTTCATTTGCTTATCCCATGGGGAGTGATGACCTCACATCTAAGAAGTAGAGGTTGTAAATTTATTGAAGGTTAGCAAGCATTGTATTGGTCATTTGAACAATTCATGAAAGAATATTGAAGGAAGAGAGATTTCACACATAAATATACTATCGTAGACATATTTTTATAATTGGGAGCACTCATTTAGTATGACATGATAAAGAGTTGATGTTGGACAAGGAAGACAACGTAATGGGTTATGTTTTCCGACATCTCAGTTAAAGTATATTGTCATGGATCATTCAAACATGTTGAGCTTGCCTTTCCCCCTCATGCTATCCAAAATTCCTTGCACCAAGTAGAGATACTACTTGTGCTTCTAAATATCCTTAAACCCAGTTTTGCCATGAGAGTCCACCATACCTACCTATGGATTGAGTAAGATCCTTCAAGTAAGTTGTCATCGGTGCAAGCAATAAAAATTGCTCTCTAAATATGTATGATCTTTTGGTGTGAAGAAAATAGCTTTATAGGATCTCTTGTTATGGAAGCAATAAAAGCTTCGGACTGCATAATAAAGGTCCATATACAAGTGTCAATATAAAGTGATGCTCATTCACATTAAGATTTTGTGCATCCAGCCCTAAAAGCGCATGACAACCTCTGCTTCCCTCTGCGAAGGGCCTATCTTTTACTTTATGTATTTTACTTTTATGCAAGAGTTAAGGTGATCTTCACCTTTCCCTTTTTCATTTTATCCTTTGGTAAGCACTTTGTGTTGGGGTGATCCTGATATATATATCCAATTGGATGTAAGTTAGCATGAACTATTATTGTTGACATCACCCAAAGGTGAATACGTTGGGAGGCAACAGTATAAGCCCCTATCTTTCTCAGTGTCCGATTGAAACTTCATAACCATTAGTATTGCGTGAGTGTTAGCAATTGTAGAAAACTATGTGATAGTTGAGTATGTGGAGTTTGCTATTCCTGAAAATAAGATGAATTGCAATTGTTTGATGACTAAGAATGAAGTTTGCTAGTTTTCAAGAAAGTTTATGGTCTATGCTTTAACATGTCAATGGCTTGTTACTTTACCGTGAGAAGTTTTATGAGATGAACTACTGTTATGACATATTATCATGCTAGAAAAGGTGATTGAAATTATCATTGATCAAACTTGTGCCCCTTCTAGCATTCACACTTCATAAATTCTTTCTTTTATCATTTACCTACTCGAGGACGAGCAGGAATTAAGCTTGGGGATGCTGATACGTCTCCAACATATCTATAATTTATGAAGCATTCATGCTATTTTATTATCTGTTTTGAATGATTACGGGCTTTATTATACACTTTTATATTACTTTTGGGACTAACCTATTAACCGGAGGCCCAGCCCATATTGCTGTTTTATTGCCTGTTTCAGTATTTCGAAGAAAAGGAATATCAAACGGAGTCCAAACGGAATAAAACCTTCGGCAGCTTGATTTTTTGGTAGAATATGATCCTGGAGACTTGGAGTTCACGTCAGAAGATCCTCGAGGCAGCCACGAGATAGGAGGGCGCCCCCCCCCCTGTAGGGCGCGCCCCCTGACTCGTGGGCCCCTCGAGGACCCCCCGACCGACTTCTTTCGCCTATATAGGCCTACGTACCTTAAAAACATCGAATACCAAGATAGATCGGGAGTTCCGCCACCGCAAGCCTCTGTAGCCACCAAAAACCTCTCGGGAGCCCGTTCCAGCACCTTGTCGAAGGGGGAATCCATCACCGGTGGCCATCTTCATCATCCCGGCGCTCTCCATGATGACGAGGGAGTAGTTCACCCTCGGGGTTGAGGGTATGTACCAGGTGTTATGTGTTTGATCTCTCTCTCTCTCGTGTTCTCTCTATGGCACGATCTTGATGTATCGCAAGCTTTGCTATTATAGTTGGATCTTATGATGTTTCTCCCCCTCTACTCTCTTGTGATGAATTGAGTTTCCCCTTCGAAGTTATCTTATCGGATTGAGTCTTTACTTTGAGAATGTATGTCTTGCCGTGTTTATCTATGGTGACAATGGGATATCACGTGCCACTTGATGTATGATTTGGTGACCAATTTGCGGGTTCCGCCCATGAACCTATGCATAGGGGTTGGCACACGTTTTCTTGACTCTCCGGTAGAAACTTTGGGACACTCTTTGAAGTACTTTGTGTTGGTTGGATGAATCTGAGATTGTGTGATGCATATCGTATAATCATTCCCACGGATACTTGAGGTGACAATGGAGTATTTAGGTGACATTAGGGTTTTGGTTGATTTGTTTCTTAAGGTGTTATTCTAGTACGAACTCTTTTATAGATTGATCCGAAGTAATCGCTTTGAGGTGGTTTCGTACCCTACAATAATCTCTACGTTTGTTCTCCGCTATTAGTGTCTTTGGAGTGACTCTTTGTTGCATGTTGAGGGATTGTTATATGATCTATCTATGTTATTATTGTTGAGAGAACTTGCACTAGTGAAAGTATGAACCCTAGGCCTTGTTTCCTATCATTGAAATACCGTTTACGCTCACTTTTATCTTTAGTTACCTTGCTGTTTTTATTATTTCAGATTACAAAAACCTATATCTACCATTCATATTGCACTTGTATCACCATCTCTTCGCCAAACTAGTGCACCTATACAATTTACCATTGTATTGGGTGTGTTGGGGACACAAGAGACTCTTTGTTATTTGGTTGCAGGGTTGCTTGAGAGAGACCATCTTCATCCTACGCCTCCCATGGATTGATAAACCTTAGGTCATCCACTTGAGGGAAATTTGCTACTGTCCTACAAACATGTGCACTTGCAGGCCCAACAACGTCTACAAGAAGAAGGTTGTGTAGTAGACATCAACGATATAGCCCCAACGAGCACACGGTGATCGGCATGGTACTAAGATTGTCCATACGCGAAACGATGAGTTTCATTACCTTTATGGGGAGCAAATTCCAGACACTCTTTCCGCAGACACTGTTCGGTTTTGCCATTGTTAGTGCTTGGGTTTTGGAAGAGGGGGAAGGCGCCTAGCGGGGATGGAAGGTTGGATGATTATGTGCGGGTGGAGATGCAGAAGCGAATATGTGCTGAGGGGAGTGAATAGGTCATCATGATGACAATGTAACAACAGCACACCACTTGACTTACAAGACACGTCCCAGCAGCGTATGGTCATATCGATGCCAGTCAACTTGACTCATTATAGTATAATATAAAAACTACAATACCTATTATAGTGGACTAGGACTCTGCTCTATCCGACACCGGATTAGTATAGTAAATACAACCATCAATGATCGAGCATGGAAAGACTACGAATAGATGTAAAAAATCAGATTGCATCATTTGCTGGCAGACATGGCAGTTGCATATGACCGCGTGCAGTTTCATATGTGAGGGTGGCAGTTTTGTGAAATACCATGGGCTTAAAAAACTGTGACTGTCGGATGGAAATCTAGCGGTTATGTAGGCGTTCACCGGGATTGGGCTCATGGAGGACGTTCGCTAGATATCATTACTAAAAAAAGGTTAAATCACCAGGGGCTAGAACATGCACCGGCCGACCACTAACATTAATACTAATAGTTGTAAAATGGTACTACGTACTCCGTGTTTCTGGTCAACGAACATGTCTACGTGGTGTTTGGAATTATAAATGACCAAAAAACTAGTATATTTGAGTGTTGGACCCAAATCTTTGCACCCGTTTCACTTCCTGCTTACATTATTTTTTTATTGTATAATAAATGGGCTACTTGTATTATCAAATCACTAGGCTATAGTGCTTTGTACCCCTCGATAGTAACATCTGTACTAGTAAGTACACGATCTACTGCTTCGTGTGCTACTCATGCACTCCATGTGGCGGGCGCGACCTCCCCTACTACTACTCTTGTTTCATGGATGGCCTAGTCGACGCCTGCAAGGTGCCCTGCGTCTACAAGAGACTCCGCTGCGAAAGGTACATCGCCTACCACTCGGTGGTGGATGATTGCTTGTATTTGTGTTGGTATTTCCCCGAAGAGGAAAGGATGATGCAGCACAATGACCATAATTATTTCCCTCAGTTATGAACCAAGGTTATCAATCTAGTAGGAGAACTAAGCAACACTATGTAAACGGTACCTGCACACAAACAACAAATACTTGCAACCCAACGCGTAAGAGGGGTTGCCAATCCCTCCTCAGTATTGAGATAGGTTATACTATATGAGATTGGACAAATAGATCTGACAAAAACACAAAATAAAATAAATAAATAAAAAGTGCAGCAAGGTATTTTTGGGTTTTTGGAATAATAGATCTTAAAACAATATGATAGGAAATAACTACTGCAAGAGGCTGCTAACGCGACACTACGATCAGAGACCCTTCGAGAAACTATGTGTGATGCAATAATCGCAAACGGTGGTGTCAGAGAACCGTCTAAAATTTGCAAAACGTTTGCGATGACGGATGCATCAAACACGGTTCAGATTTTAGTTGCGTGTGCGATGCAGGGCATATGGTTCAGTTCAATTAACTGTTTGCGATGACGAGGAACAAAAGAAATGGGCAGCCAGATGAAGGCGTGTGCGATACACAACATACGGTTCACTCGGATGAACTGTTTGTGATTTGGCAACACAATAGAAATGGTCAGCCAGATCAAAGTGTGTGTGCGATATACAACATGCCGTTCACTTGGATGAACTGTTTGTGTTGAGACAAGAGAACAGAAATGGTTCAATATAACAAGATGTGTGTGATACGCGACAAACAGGTTTGTAATCAGAAATGTGTGGGAAGACCGATAACAACAAAGACGATTCTTGTTAACAAGCCGTGTGTGTTGTGAGCAAACCATTGCTGGTATACAATTGTCAGTGATTGATGAAATCATCACCGACGGGTTCCCTTGTTTAGTCTGTGTGCGATGTGATTTTCTCTGTCTACAGAGCATCAAGAAATATACTTAAAAAGACAGCATTGCATAACCAAATTAAGCATACAATTACACAAGTGACTACACAGATAACATTTTCACACACCAAAGTAAGCAATTACATGCATACTAAACTAGGAGAAACGAGGATATAATCATCTACTTCTTGTTGCGACGACGCTTGCCAGTGTTGTACTTCTGGCTAGATCCCTGGCCATTTTGGGTGAGGAGGCACTTCCTCATGTCAACAATCCGCCTGTACATGTCATAGCACGTGTAAGCCTCCTTGGCCGCGTACACGACATGATCTTTGTCGAGTTTCTCCATCCAGGCCGAGTGCCAGGCACGCTTCTCGTTGTTGCAGGAATCCTTCATGTCTCTGTAGTAGGGGTCGATGATGGCCTCGGCGAGGTGAACCAGTGAGTCCATCTCATGCTCCTTGCCGCCCCAGATCTTGTATTGGCCCTGGATGTCGACAAGATTCTGGCAGGTGATGCCCGAATTCTTGAGCACCTTGACATCGTTGGTGATGTCGCCCGTAGCAAACATGTAGTGGGGGTTGTTGACAAACCTGGCGAAACGCTCGCAAGGCCTTGTGGCCAGGCAACAGGCAGTAGTGGTAGACGAGGATGTGGTGGCCCACAATGTTGAGGATATAACTACTGAGTGTAAACCGCCCAGGAAGGGCCGGTTCATGCTCATCTATGTTGAAGCCCATGAAGACAAAGAAGATGGCGCTCTACTAGTAAAGCTTAGAGGCCCAAAGCCCAAGGTCGGATTAGGGCCCATAGTTGTAAACTGCCATAGTCGTATAACTTGTGTTGTAAGTTAGGGGAAGGAAGAGACCGAGCCGGACACTTGTATGAGCCGGCCTCGGGACTCTGTAAACCGGCCAGGCCTCAACCTGTGTATATAAAGGGACGACCCGACAGCGGTTCAGGGACAAGAAAAAACAACTCGACACTCAGGCAAACGTATTCGCTCCCTGGTCATCGAAACCCCAATAATTCCATCACAACTAGATGTAGGATTTTACCTTCATCGTAATGGGACGACCTAGTATAAAACTCTCGTGTCCCTTGTCCGGTTTAACCCCTTTAAGCTAATCTCGTTGCGATGGATCCACGTCTAAGTCCTTCTTCTAGGACATCTGACGTGTTAATTCCACGACAGTTGGCGCCCACCGTAGGGCTATCGCACGATGGTTTCGAGTTCTTAAAGGGCAACTTTCAAGGACTCAAAGGGTATGCGGTTGGCCGGATGACCAAGAGTCGTCGTGGCAAGCTCTACATCAACGACACAGGCTGGGGCCCCGAGGCCGTCTCAATCGAGTATGGGTACCGGGTCCCCTTTGGTGGAATTCACGTTTTCATCGGCAAGATCGGCGAACCAGGCCCTGAGCTTGACATCTCCACCGACCTCGTCGAAACGGCTCAGTGTGCAAGTCCTGCCCGGGTTCAGCCTGCCATGAAGCGTGCATTCGTAGGGTTCATCCATGGTGCGGAATCTGAACCGGTGTCCGATAGTGAGACGACCATCTACTCATATGGTGAATCATCCACCGCCGAAACCAAGTCACTATACCACTTGCAAGATGGCCGGATTGGGGGATATTCCGATGGCGACAGTATTCCGGGCCCCTTTGAATTGCCAAACCGGGTTGTAGTCTTCATGGCCGGTACACAACCCACCGTGCAATCTTCATCTACAGCAGCAATGATCTCCGGATCAGCAGCCACGGCAAGAGGCCCAGCGCGCCGGCCGGCTCAAGTTCTTGCCGGTCTGTTGGACACTTTGACGACACTGTTGACCACGGCAGTCACCCCGGAGACCCAAGATCAGCATAATGCGGATGTTGCAAAGCTAACGGATCAGATAACTCAGGCCAAGGCGGACTTGGCGGCTGAGGAGGCCAGGATGGCTGAAGAGCGGGCCGCTTTAGATGCTGAATCACAACAAATCCAGGCGCAGAATTACCAGCTTATGTTGGATCAGAACGCGTCAAACAAAGTAATGGGAAGGAAGTACCAGTCTCGTGTGCCGCTGGTTTACGAGGGTATGAATCTCTTCAATATGCCAGGAGCCAGGGCCAGTAATCTGGCAGCAGTAAACCGGACCGAGGCACCTGGGGCGGCGCCAGATCAGCCACGGGTGATGGATCCGCCTCGACGTACGGACAACCCGCCACAATAAGTAACCACCAGGTCATTTCTCTAGCCCTTTGGATAACATGATTGCTGCGGCATCGCGTTTGGAAGCTATTCCGATGGAGGGTGACTCACTGGCGGCGGTTGAGACACGACGGCCCAGGGATCTTCTTCAAACCGCTGTTGTGCAGCAGCAGGCTTACTCCTATAGCCGAGACAGAATACATTCAAACCCCCCGTCCGAGCAAGAGTTATAGCAGGCACATGGACGAACCGGCCGTGTCAAGCAGTGCGCGGCGTCGTGATGCCCCTCGAGGGCCTAATCCGGCGCACGGCGGTTTGAATGCTCAGGATGTAGTGAACAATGGCAGAGCACGGCGCGAAGCAGAGTTAGCAGCACAGTTGGCAGCACAGTACCAGAATCAACCCACTCCGGTTCAGCCAGCGGCTTCAGTTGAACGCGGTTTGGCCTTTAGCTCTTGGGGAGTACCGTGCCTCACCCCGGCTCTGCGTAATGTGCGGCTGCCCAAGGATTTCAAGGGTCCGCGTAAAGTGCCTAATTATACCGCTGATCAACCCCCTGAGGCGTGGGATGAAAGTTATGAGATGGCAATGGAGATGTTAGATGTGGATGAAGCGGCATGTGCAAAATACTTCACCATGATGTTAGAAGGAACGGCTCGTACCTGGCTGAAGAGCCCGCCCGTTAACTCGATCAGTTCATGGGATGAGTTGAAGCCCAAGTTTATAGCAAACTTCAAGGATACATGCAAGCAACCTATGTCCATTGTAGATCTTGCGGCTTGTGTCCAAGGAGAGAATGAATCAACAACTCATTGAGTGCACCGGGTTTCAAAAAAAATTCGTTCGTTAGGCCGCATCAATCCTGATACGGCGATTGTGACCTTGGAAGGAAATTGCCGGTTTAAATCACTGAAGATGAAGTTGGGACGGCTTAAGCGTCACTGCAATGATATGGGAACGCTCATGGTGGCTCTGGTTAAGTATGCGGATTCTGATAATATCAAGGACCCCGATTCTGATGAAGAAAAGCAGGAGAAGGGAAAGAAGAATGCCGGTTCAAAAGGACAGCATAACCAGGCGAGCCACGGGAACAATGGTAAGTGTAAAGCGGACAGTTCAGATTTCGTGGCTAACACCAATATGAAGGGCAATATGCAGCGTCGTAAGGGTAAACCGCCCCAGCGCGGTGGAGGCATGAATCTGGAATGCTTGTTAAACCAGCCCTGCCTAAAGCACGGGACAAAGGAGGTTCCGGCCACACACCTCTAGAAGGACTGCCAAATCATGAGGGAATTCAAAAACTCTGATCTCTTTCGGTATGATTAGGGTCCATCCGGTGGTTCCGGTCCAGGGTTTCACGGGCCGGGTTACGGTGGTGGTGGTTCAAACTCAGGATTTCAGAATAATCAGGGTAATCAGAACAACCAAGGTGGTCACAATCAGCAGAGTAATCAGGGGAATCAGCAGCAGTCGGGTTATCAGAGCAACCCGAAGCAGTTAAACGGTGGACAGTATCATGTCTTCACTAGTAGTTTGTGCAAGCGGGATCAGAAGCTCCATAAAAGGGCAGTAAACTCTGTTGAGCCGGCAGTGCCCCGTTATCTACTCTGGTCTGAGCAGCCCATTGTCTAGAGTCGGGAGGATCATCCGCCCCGGGTTGACAATCTAGGCCACCTAGCTTTGGTGGTTGCACCACAGGTTGGAGGTTATAAGTTCACCAAGGTGCTCATGGACGGAGGGAGCAGTATCAATATCTTGTATTATGAAACCTTCCGGCGTATGGGGTTGACAGATAAGAATCTTAGACCGTCAAACACCGTTTTTCATGGTGTGGTGCCTGGTAAATTGGCTTACCCAGTTGGTAAGATAGCTCTGGAGGTGGTTTTTGGAGATGATCGTGATTCAAGATCCGAAACGGTGACCTTCGAGGTGGTCAAAATCAGAAGTCCGTACCATGCCTTGTTTGGACGGTCGGTTTATGCTGAATTCATGGCAATGCCATGTTATGTTTATCTGCAGCTCAAGATGCTGGGTCATAAGGGGACCATCACGGTTCATGGTAGCCGTAAGATTGCGCTGGAGTGCAAGGAAGGTGATGCGGCTTATGTTGAATCAGTTTGTGCAACGGAGGAGTTGAAGTTTTATAAGGACAATGTTGATCCGGGAGATATGACTTCTCTAAAGAAACCAACTACAGAGCATGAGCCAGCTTTGAAATTTAAATTAGCTGATGAGACTAAATTGGTTGATTTTGTTCCTGGCGATTCATCCAAGCAGTTCAGCATCAGCGTCAACCTGGATCCAAAATAGGAAAGCGCGCTCATTGAGTTCATCCGTGAGAACCGGGACATCTTTGCATGGAAACCTTCTGACATGCCAGGTGTACCGAGGGAACTCGCTGAGCACACTCTTAATATTGATCCTAAGTTCAAACTGGTCAAACAGTTTCTTCGTCGTTTTAATGAAGAGTGGCACAAGGCCATTGGTGAAGAGGTAGCCCGGCTGTTGGCAGCAGGGTTTATTGTGGAAGTATTTCACCCAGAGTGGTTGGCTAATCTGGTGCTGGTACTTAAGAAAAACGGCACTTGGCGGATGTGTGTTGATTACACAGATTTGAACAAAGCTTGCCCAGCTAATCCCTTTGCCCTCCCTCATATTGATCAAATCATTGATGCTACGGCGGGTTGTGAGCGTTTGAGTTTCTTGGATGCTTATTCTGGTTATCATTAGATCAAGATGGCAGATAAGGACCAGAAGAAGACAACTTTCATCACTCCCTTTGGAGCTTTATGTTATGTGTCTATGCCATTTGGGCTCAAGAGTGCCCAGGCAACTTATCAGCGTTGTGTGCAGAATTGTCTTCAAAATCAGATTGGGCACAATGTTCATGCCTATGTGGATGATATTGTGGTGAAGTCCAGGAAAGCAGAGACACTCATCACTGATTTGCAAGAAACCTTTGATAATCTGAGAGTTTATAAATTGATGCTCAATCCGGGTAAGTGTGTCTTTGGTGTACCGGCTGGCAAACTCTTGGGTTTTCTGGTGTCCAACCGGGGCACTGAGGCTAATCCGGAAAAGATCAAGGCTATCACATCCCTGGCTAAACCGGCATGTATCAATGATGTCCAACGTTTGGCGGGTCGTATTGCGGCTTTGAGCCGGTTTATCAGCAGGTTGGGAGAAAAGGCGATCCCTCTGTATCAGATGTTGAAGAAGATAGACAGTTTTATCTGGAGCGATGCTGCTGATGCGGCGTTTGAGGACTTGAAAAAGCAGTTGGCTGAACCGCCGGTTCTTGCTGCTCCAGTTGATAAGGAGCCACTGTTGTTATACGTGGCTGCTAATGTCCGGGCTGTCGGTGTAGCTATTGTGGTGGAGCGCAAGGAGGCTGGGAAGGAGCACCTGGTTCAAAGGCCGGTTTATTATATCAGCGAAGTGCTCATTGAGTCAAAGCAAAGATACCCGCATTGGCAGAAGCTGGTATATGGGGTTTTCATGGCAATTCGGAAGCTTAAACAGTACTTTCAAGGTCATCCCATCACAGTGGTCAGTTCTGCACCTTTGGGGGATATAATCCAGAACAGGGAAGCAACTGGCCGGGTTGCTAAGTGGACTATTGAGCTTGGACCACACGGTTTGAAGTATATGCCCCGAACAGCTATCAAGTCCCAGGCTCTTGTGGGTTTCATTAATGATAGGACAGAATTGCAGGCACCGGAAGACAAACCGGACAACACATACTGGACTATCCACTTTGATGGGTCCCGACAATTGGAGGGCTCAGGGGCTGCAGTTGTCCTTACTTCCCCTCGAGGTGATAAAATTCATTATGTTCTTTGCTTAATGTTACCTTGTACTAACAATGCAGCTGAGTATGAAGCCTTACTCCATGGTCTTCGAGTGGCTAAGGAAATGAACTTAAGCCGGGTACGATGCTTCGGAGACTCGGATCTGGTAGCCCAGCAAGTTTCAGGTACTTGGGATTCCAAGGATCCACTCATGGCGGCTTACCAATGAGAGGTGGATATTGTCGATGGTCACTTCAAGGGTTATCAAGTGGAGCACATTGATCGGTGCAAAAATGAGGCAGCTGATGCTTTAAGCTGGCTGGGATCTCAGTGTAAACCGGTGCCACCCAATACCTTTCTGGATGTCTTGCACAACCAGTTAGTAGTTGCCTACAGAGGAGGACCTCGCTATTCCTGATCCAGAGGCACAGTTGGTGGCCGCTTTACACATTATTCTGGATTGGACGGTTCCATACTTGGCGTATATGAACTGGGGCGAGTTACCAGAAGATGCAGTTTTTGCCAGACAAATAGTCCGGCGGTCCAAGTCCATGTTATTCACAAAAGCGAGTTACACCGTTTCAGTGTCTCTGGTATGTTCCAGCACTGTATTTCTCCTGAAGAAGGCCGTGACATTTTACAAGAGATCCATGAAGGAGACTGTGGTCATCATGCCGGTTCAAAATCCTTGGTTGCTAAAGCTTTTTGTCATGGTTTCTATTGGCTGACGGCTCATGCTGATGCTGAGGGCTTGGTAAGACGGTGCGACGGTTGTCAGAAATTCTCACGACGAGCTCATGTTCCAGCTCAGGAGCTATGGATGATTCCCATCACCTGGTCGTTTGCTACTTGGGGGCTTGACATGGTAGGGCCTTTTAAGCGATCTAAAGATAAGAAGACCCACCTGTTGGTGGCGGTTGACAAGTTCAGTAAATGGGTTGAAGCGGAGCCAGAAAGCAAGTGTGACGCAGCCACGGCGGTTCAATTCATCAAAAAGGTGATTTTTCGTTTCGGTTTTCCACACAGCATTATCACAGATAATGGCACTAACCTCTCCAAAGGCGAGATGGAGGACTTTTTTCAATGAGAGCACATCCGACTTGATGTATCATCTGTGGCTCACCCCCAATCTAATGGTCAAGCTGAGAGAGCCAATCGGGAAATCTTGAAGGGTATCAAGCCCCGGCTTATGGTTCCTTTGAAGAGGACGCCGGGTTGTTGGGTGGAGGAGCTACATCTGTGTTATGGAGCATAAATACCACCCCAAACCGATCTACAGGTTATACACCTTTCTTCATGGTTTACGGGGCAGAGGCGGTACTTCCAAGTGATATTCGTCATGACTCGCCCCGGGTTGCCAATTATGTTGAAGCGGACAATGAGCAAGCACGTCAAGAAGCACTGGACCTGTTAGATGAAAAACAGGACATGGCGTTGGCTCGTTCGGCGGTTTATCAGCAAGACCTGCGGCGTTATCACAGCCGCCGGGTTAGAACAAGAACCTTTCAAGAAGGCGACTTAGTGCTCCAGCTCATCCAGGATCAGACCGATATGCACAAGTTATCCCCACCTTGGGAAGGGCCCTTTGTGATCAGCAAGAATCTGCACAATGGATCATACTACCTCATCGACGTTCGCGAGCACAAAGACTCAAGCAAATTGGAGGAGGAGACCCGTCGGCCATGGAATATCGCCCTTCTATGGCCTTACTACACCTGAGGCATAGGCTATCATTATGTACATATTTTTACAATGTATATATTATGATCAATATAATAAACCGGCATCCTTGCTACAAGCAGGGCTTCTGCCGTTCTTCCAATATTTCTTCGTTACAAGGGGCTTCTGCTTACAAAGCGATGCCCTATTTTTCCATTAAACCGACTATCATGCCACAATAAAGCTTGGGAGCTTCACACCCAAGGGGCCAAAGAGAGTATTGTTGTTAAAAGCACAACTCAAACATAGGCACCCATTGAGCACAGCTCACAAAAGTTACTTGGGGGCTCTTTGTGCAAAGCAACAAAGAGTTTGAAAGGACCCTTGTAATTGGCTATCAAGCCACGGCTTGGAAGCCTGGTGTATTCAACTAAAACCCTGGGTTAACCTGCCTTCATCAAGTAAGCCACTCCTATCCAGGTAATCCTGGCATGACCCGTCGAACGTTTGGCCAGTCAATCTTATACAGACCCTGAACTTGTCAAAGTTAAAACGACGATTGGTTAGTTGGAGGTCCATCTTAAAAGGCTTTGTCAAATGGTTTAACTCAGCGGCCTGGCAGCCGATGAAAAGCCTCGAATTTGGGCCTAGCAGCCCTCGAAAAGCCTTGACTACAAGTTTAATTTGCTTTTGCTTTTTGCAAGTTTCATCTCTTTTGATAAAGTTCTAAGTTAAACCGGTGTCTACTGACCCGGCCAGACTATATGTTATTACATCAACCCGGTGTTTCTTAACCCGGCGTAGCTTCCAGTTATCAGCTGTTAGCACATAATCAATTATGAACCGACATATCTTAATCCGATCTGGCATTAACTATAAGTCGCCAGGATGATCATCCAGTGTTTATCATAACCCAGCATGGCTTATTACACACCAGCACAATGCGTTGGGCGTTTTTCAAACAATCAAGGTTTGGGTTATCACCCTTACTACATAAAGTTGGTAAGCCAACAAAAGGTGATCTAATATCACAGGTATTATATATTTCATATTTCATTACTTTATAACATTGGTTATAAGAATTCTGGTTCTGTATTGGGTATCATAACCCGTCCAGCGGTAAACCGCCAGGATATGTTTAAGATTTTCAAATGCAGAAGGTAGGATTTTATAAGAAGTACCAAGGCAAATAAAGCAAGCATAACAACAAGCCTGCCGGATTACAATATCAGGTAGCAGTGCACGATGGCAGAGGATCAAAGTATTTCAACAAGCCTATTACAAGGCGCTTTTATGCCCAAAAGAATAATTGTTTGTTGTCCACAATGCTATATATGAAAATAAAACGGTTGGCGGATTATGATTCATCACCAGGCTGACGTGAAGTTGACGGATCATCTCACGTCGGTTCAACCTCCTCCTGCTCACCCAGTGGCTGAAAGTCAAGGGTGGTCCAATCAATCCTGGTTAAGGCTTGAAAGACAGCTTCGTTGCTTATAAGGTTGGACGGTTCAATGTCAGGGGCATAGGCGTGCTTACGGATTGGAGGGATCAGATTCTGAGCTTCTTTCACACCTGCGTCAACCTGTTTGTTATCTGCGTCATAGCTGGACCGGTAGACAGACAAGTCAACTTCTTTAGCCAATTGGCTTGCCAGTGGGCGCATCTCTTTTGTCAAGACTTTGAGGGCTTCATTATCAAAGTCTGATCCGTCTTCTTGTTGACCAGGACAGCCCTTTGCGATGTCCGCCGGGTCAAGATCAGCAATCCATGCTTTGGCCCGAGTCAGTGTCGTTAAAGCGCCAGCCCTTGCAGCAGATCACTTCACCTCTTCCATCTGGGCCAGGGTCATAGATAGTTTGGTCAACGTATCTTTGATCAACGTTGGTGCAGGTTTGTTGAAGGAGGCAGCACAGATGACACGTTGAGCACCAGTATACAATTGTTCTATCAACGTGTAGGCTGCTTTCAACTTCATCCGCATATCCGAGCCTAGATGAGCAACACGACTACCTGCAAACGGTTTAAGAATTTGTTGTTAAACCGGCAACTTCAAAAATGTTTAAGGAAGGTGCTTACAAAGAGTGCTTACCAAATATTGCTGAAGTCATAGCATTGACTTGATACTTTAGCCCAGTTAGCTCCTCTGCCACCGGTTTCAGAGCTGCTTCGGCATCTTCAGCCCGCTTTAATAGGGCAGCCTTCTCTGTTTCCCAATCCCCCCGCTCACTTTTGAAACCATCCTTTAATTGCTCCATGGCAGTTAAAGCGCCCTTCAGTTCATCCTTGGCCTTGGAGGTTTCTGCTTGCTGAGACTTGATGTTCTCTTGAAGATCGGCAATCTGGGAATCTTTGTTGCCTGAGTCAGCCTGCAAAAGACAGATGATGAAGATGTTAAGATTTTTTCTCAAAGTCCCAAGCACATAACAAGTTATACCCTTGGCACTTGGGGGCTAATGCGGATTGCTTTTTATTTTGACTATCATTCAAAGTCCCAAGGCTCAATACAAGTATTAATCTTGGCGCTTGGGGGCTAATGCATAATTGATCAGAAAAATTAAAGGTGAAGGAATTCAACAAGGACATGTTTGGAACAGAAAGACCCAGTTCATCTTACAAAGGTAAACCGGCCCTTGGGGGCTACACAGTTGAAAGTCTTTTTATTTCAAGTCCCGGTTCATCTTGAAGAGATAAACCGGCCCTTGGGGGCTACAATGGAGTTGATATACAGTGCAAAGAAAATTTATGAAGTGTTTGGAAGTTACCTCATAACGCTCCTTCATCAAGTTGACCAAACCGGCCTCATAGTCACGGCTTGTATATAGGTGGTTTAGGTATCCAGAGTGAAGTTCTTGAGCGGGGAGATGAGCATAACTTGACAGATCAGTTTTCCATTTGCCCTTCTCTTCAGCAGCAGATTCCACTTTGGCACTGTGCTTTGACAAAGCGACAGGATTACCGGAAGAAGTATGGCCAACCCCAGTAACCACAACATCATCCGTTGTTGTGTTTGGGCTTGCCGGTTTATTTGAGGCCTTGGCCGGGCTCGGCGGATCAACAGTTGGACTTGGAGGATTGGCATGCAGGCTTGGTGGAGTGACATGAGGGCTCGCCGGGTAAACTTCTGGCGGATTAGCATCAGTGTTGGGGATATTACCACTAGGTGTAAACCGGCCTACTTGGGCCGGGTTAACTTCATTAGTGGTATAAGCAGATGAAGGCCCAAGGCCTGTAGTCGGTTTAGAACATGTAGCCGTAAACCGGCCTAATGTATAACTTGTATTGTAAGTTAGGAATAGAGAGACACCGACCGGGATACGAGTATGAACAGGTTGGGACTTTATGGACCAACGGGCGTCACCCGTGTATATAAGGGGATGACCCGGCGGCGGTTCAAGGGAGACAACCACAACTCGAGCCTAGGCGAAGCTTGTTTGCTCCCTAGCCATCGAGACTACATCAATTCCATCACAACTAGACGTAGGCTTTTACCTTCATCGAAGGGGCCGAACTAGTATAAAACCCTCGTGTCTTTGTGTCCTCTTTAACCCCTTCAAGTAAACTCGTAGTGATGGCTCCACGACTAAGTCCTTTCACTAGGACATCTGCCGTGACAAATCCACGACAGTTGGCGCCCACCGTGGGGCTATCGCACGATGGTTTGATGATCTTGGAGGGCAAGCTCAAGGGACTCGAAGGCTATGTTGTGGGCCGGATGACCAAGAGTCGTCGCGGCAGGATCTACATCGACGATGCAGGATGGGGTCCCGAGGCCGATTCGATCGAGTACGGGTACCGGGTCCCCTTCGGCGGCATACACGTTTTCATTGGCAAGATCGGTGAGCCTGGGCCTGAGCCGGACATCTGCACCGACCTCGTCGAGACGGCTCAGCGTGCGAGATCTACCCAGGCTAAACCGGCCATGAAGCGTGCCTTTGTTGGAGTCATCCACGGAGGAGAGCGTGAGGACGAGTCAGAACACGGTAGCGAGACCGTCGTCTATTCCGGCGACGAGTCCTCGGCCGGAGAGACCGAATCGCTATACCAGTTGCAAGACGACCAGGTTAGGGGCTGTTCCGATGGTGACAGTATTCCGGACCCCCCGGGCCAGATCAACCGGGTTGGAATATTCATGGCCGGCACCCAGGCGGCGAATCATTCTTTGACCGCCGCAGCAATGCTCTCCGGATCAGCAGCGGTAGCGGCAGCAGGGGCAGGAGGCCTTGTGCGCCCGCCGGTTCAAGTCCTATCCGATCTATTTGATGCACTAGCCGCGCTTATGGCAGAAGCCAATCCGGCGGATCAGGAGGCTCATGATGCAGAGATTGCAAAGGTGAAAGAGCAGATGGTGCAAGCCAAAGCGGATCTGGCAGCAGAGAAGGACAGGATGGCTGCAGAGCGGGCCGCTTTGGACGCCCAGGCCTATAAGCTCATGCTTGACCAGAATGCATCACAGGAGGTCTTGAAGCGGAAGCACAGATCACGCCTGCCGCTAGGGTTTGACCCCCGAAATCTCTTTCACACTCCAGGAGCCGGACCCAGTAATCCGCCGCAGTACCTGGAGGCAAACCGGATTGAGGCACCAGGGCCAGGAGCGACGGTCCAGCCCCGCCTGATGGAACCTCCTCAACAGAACATTGTGGCCCCTCCGCCGGTCCAGACGCCCCCGGGTCATTATTCGAATCCTATGGACAACCTTGTTGCAGCCGCCTCGCGATTAGAGGGTATACCGGTCGAAGGGGACTCTCCGCAAGCGACAGAGACGCGCCGGGTTAAGGAGCTTCTCCGGACTGCACTGATTCAACAAGAAGCATATTCATACAGCCGTGATCGGATTCACTCTACGCCCCGTCCAAGCCGGAGCTATAGCAGGCGCATGGATGAACCGGCCATATCAAGCAGTGCACGAGGCCGTGAAGCGACCCGTGGCAATAACCCGGCAGGAGGTGTTCGCGATGCTTAGGATGTGGTGGACCGGGCCCGGGCACGAAGGGAGGCCGAGTTAGCAGCACAGGATGATGCGGGTCAACTTACACCGGTTCGCCCTACCACCTTCGCCGGACCAGGAGTCGCATCCGCTTTGGGAGTGCCTTGCTTAATCCCCGCTTTACGCAATGTGCGCCTGCCCAAAGATTTCAAGGGTCCACGCAAGGTGCCGAATTACACCGTTGATTTGTCCCCTGAAGCGTGGGTAGAGAGTTATGAGATGGCCATGGAGATGCTAGCCGTGGATGAGACCGCGTGTGCAAAATACTTCACCATGATGCTTGAGGGCACGGCTCGTACTTGGTTAAAGAGCCTACCGCCCAATTCTATCAGCTCATGGGCCCAGTTGCGGGCCCGGTTTATACAGAATTTTAAGGATACATGTAAGCAGCCCAAGTCCATAGTAGACCTGGCGGCTTGTGTCCAGGAGGAAGGAGAATCAACGACCCGTTGGGTGCACCGCGTTTCGGAAATTTTGCACTCGTCTGATAGGATTAATGGTGACTCTGCGATCTTAACTCTGGAAGGCAACTGCCAGTTTGAGCCTTTAAAATTGAAATTGGGACGCATGAAGCGGTTCTGTAATGACATGGGAACCCTCATGGCCGCTTTAGTGAAGTATGCTGATTCGGACAGTACCAAGGATCCCGAGACTGATGATGATGAAGCGGGGAAGGGAAGGAAGAACAGCAACTCGAAACAGCAGCAGTACAAACCGGCGGGTCATGGAAACGGAGGCAAGCGCAAGGCGGATAGCAGCGTGGACTTTGTGGCCAACACTAATGCACAGGACAGGGGGCAGCGGCGCAGAGGTAAAGCGGCAAATTGTAATGGGGCTCCCAATCCTAACGCAAGCCGTTTGAATTATTTGTTGAATCAGCCTTGCCCAAAGCACGGGACGAAGGAGTCGCTGGCTAACCACCTTTGGAAGGATTGTTATATTATGCAGGAGTTTAAAAACTCTAATGCCTTCCGGTATAACCATGGGTCAGGTGGCGGTTCAGGATCCGGTTTCCACGGACCGGGTCACGATGGAGCTTCCGGTTCAGGTCTCAATCAGGGCGGTCACAACAACCAGAATAGTCAGAACGGCCAGGAGCAGCAGTCGGGTTATCAGAGCCAGCCAAAGCAGTTGAACAATGGGCAATACCATGTTTTCACAACTAGCTTGGATAAGCGTGACCGAAAACTCCACAAGCGAGCGGTGAATTCTATTGAACCGGCCTTACCACGTTACTTATGCTGGTCAGAGCAGCCTATTGTGTGCAGCAGAGAGGATCATCCGCCCCGGGTTGATAATCCGGGCCAACTAGCATTAGTGGTAGACCCTCAGGTGGGGGGTTATAAGTTCACCAAGGTACTCATGGATGGAGGAAGCAGTATTAACATACTATACTATGAGACATTCCGGTGCATGGGTCTAACAGACAAGGATCTCAGACCGTCTAATACGGTGTTCCATGGTGTAGTGCCAGGAAAATCTGCATATCCTGTTGGTAAGATAGCCCTAGATGTGGCTTTTGGGGACGAGCACGATTCTCGGTCGGAAAAATTAACCTTTGAGGTGGTGAAGATCCGGAGCCCGTATCACGCCTTGTTTGGGCGGCCGGCTTATGCCAAGTTTATGGCGCGGCCTTGTTATATCTACTTACAGCTCAAGATGCCGGGTTACAAGGGGACGATAACGGTTCATGGGAGCCGTAGGGTCGCTTTGGAATGTGAGGAAGGTGATGCGGCTTATGCAGAGTCGGTCTGTGCCACGAAAGAGTTGAAGTATTATAAGGACAATGTTGATCCGGCGGATATGACCCCTTTGAAGAAGCCAACTACAGAGCATGATTCAGATCTGAAGTTCAAATCGGCAGCTGAGACCAAGCTTGTTGACTTCGTGCCCGGCAATTCGTCCAAGCAGTTCACTATCAGTGCCAACCTGGATCCCAAATAGGAAAGCGTGCTCATCGAGTTCATCCGTGAGAATCGGGACATCTTTTGCATGGAAACCGTCCGACATGCCAGGTGTACCGAGCGAACTCGCTGAGCACACTCTTAATGTGGATCCTAAGTATAAACCGGTGAAACAATTCCTCCGCCGGTTTAACGAAGAAAGGCGCAAAGCCATTGGAGAGGAAGTGGCCAGGCTTTTAGCAGCTGGTTTTATCGTTGACGTGTTCCATCCAGAGTGGCTTGCTAATCCGGTGCTGGTTCTTAAGAAAAATGGCACTTGGCATATGTGTGTGGATTACACAGATCTTAACAAGGCCTGTCCAGCGGATCCTTTTGCCCTCCCCCGCATTGACCAGATCATTGATGCCACGGCGGGTTGTGAGCATTTGAGTTTTTTTGGATGCATACTCTGGATATCATCAGATCAAGATGGCGGTTAAGGACCAGGAGAAAACAACATTTATTACTCCCTTTGGAGCCTTCTGCTATGTATCTATGCCCTTCGGGCTCAAGAGTGCCCAAGCCAGCTATCAACGGTGTGTACAGAATTGCCTGCATAAACAGATCGGCCGCAATGTGCACGCCTATGTGGATGATATTGTAGTAAAGTCAAGGCAGAAGGAGACGCTGGTGGATGATTTGAAGGAGACCTTTGACAACTTGCGAGTTTACAAGATGATGCTTAATCCGGCCAAGTGTGTCTTTGGTGTTCCGGCAGGCAAGTTACTGGGTTTCCTGGTGTCTACAGAGGAATTGAGGCTAACCCGGAGAAGATTACGGCTATTACCTCCCTAGCTAAACCGAAGTGTATCAACGATGTTCAGCGTTTGGCGGGCCGAATCGCTGCACTGAGCCGGTCTATCAGCCGTCTCGGAGAGAAGGCCATCCCTTTGTACCAAATGCTGAGGAAGACAGACAATTTCGTCTGGAGTCCGGCTGCTGATGAAGCATTTGAGGACTTGAAGCGGCAGTTAGCCAATCCGCCGGTTCTTGCAGCTCCGGTTGACAAGGAGCCACTATTATTATACGTAGTAGCTAATGCTCGGGCAGTTAGCGTGGCTATTGTGGTGGAACGCAAGGAGGCAGGCAAGGAATATCCGGTTCAGCGGCCGGTTTATTATATCAGCGAGGTGCTTATTGAATCCAAGCAAAGGTATCCGCATTGGCAGAAGCTGGTCTATGGTGTCTTCATGGCCAGCCGGAAGTTGAAGCAGTATTTTCAAGGGCACCCCATCACAGTGGTCAGTTCAACTCCCTTGGGTGATATCATACAGAACCGGGAGGCGACTGGCCGGGTTGCCAAGTGGGCTATAGAGCTTAGGCCACACGGACTGAAGTATGTACCTCGGACGGCGGTGAAGTCTCAAGCACTTGTTGATTTCATCAATGACTGGACGGAGTTACAAGTGCCAGAGGAGAGGCCGGATCACACATATTGGACTATTCATTTTGATGGATCCAGGCAATTGGAAGGCTCGGGGGCTGGAGTCGTATTAACTTCCCCACGAGGTGATAAGCTCTGTTATGTTCTCCGCTTAATGTTTCCTTGTACTAATAATGCAGCTGAGTACGAAGCCTTGCTCCATGGTCTCCAGATGACTAAAGAGATGAACTTAAGCCGGGTTAAGTGTTTCGGTGACTCGGACCTTGTGGCTCAACAGGTGTCTGGCACTTGGGATTCTAAGGACCCTCTCATGGCTGCGTATCATCGGGAAGTGGATAATATTGCGGGTTGCTTCAAGGGTTATCAAGTGGATCATGTGGACTGTCGGAAGAATGAAGCGGCGGACGCTTTAAGCCGGTTGGGTTCTCAGCGCAAACCGGTCCCGCCTAATGTCTTTTTGGACGTGTTGCACAATCCGTCAGTCCAGCTCCCAGGTGAAGCGGATTTGGCTATTCCTGACCCGGAGGCTCAATTGGTGGCAGCATTACATGCTATTCCGGATTGGACGGTTCCTTATCTTGCATACATGACCCGGGGGGAGTTGCCAGAGGATGAAATTCTAGCAAGGCAGATAGTCCGGCGATCCAAGTCCATGACGATTCTCAATGGTGAATTGCATCATTGCAGTGTATCAGGGGCGTTTCAACGTTGTGTTTCTCCTGAGGAAGGCTATGAAATCTTAAGAGAAATCCATGAAGGGGATTGTGGACACCACGCCGGTTCAAAGTCTCTGGTGGCAAAGGCGTTTCGTCACGGGTTTTACTGGTTGACAGCACATGCTGATGCGGAGGACTTGGTTAAATGGTGCGATGGATGTCAGAAATTTTCAAGGCGTGCGCATGTGCCGGCTCAAGAATTGAGGATGATTCCAATAACGTGGCCGTTTGCAACTTGGGGGCTGGATATGGTCGGACCTTTTAAAATATCCAAGGATAAGAAAACCCACCTTTTGGTGGCGGTTGACAAATTTACCAAGTGGGTTGAAGCGGAGCCTGTCAGCAAGTGTGATGCAGCAACAGCGGTGCAGTTCATCAAAAAGGTGATTTTCCGGTTTGGCTTTCCACACAGTATCATTACTGACAACGGTACCAATTTATCCAAGGGCGCTATGAAGGAGTTCTGTGAACGTGAGCACATCCGACTTGACGTATCATCAGTAGCACATCCCCAGTCCAATGGACAGGCAGAACGAGCTAATCAAGAGATCTTGCGAGGCATCAAACCCCAGCTTATGGTCCCATTGCAAAGCACACCAGGATGTTGGGTCAAAGAGCTACCATCTGTGCTATGGAGTATCAATACTACGCCAAACCGGTCCACAGGATACACACCATTTTTTATGGTCTATGGAGCGGAGGCAGTTCTCCCTAGTGATATCCGGCACGATTCGCCTCGTGTGGCAGCTTATGTTGAAGCGGGCAATGAGATAGCACGGCAAGACGCTTTGGACCTATTGGACGAGGAGCGTGATATAGCGGCTGCCCGTTCGGCGATTTACCAACAAGATCTTCGTTGCTATCACAGTCGCTGGGTTAGAACCAGAACTTTTCAAGAAGGAGATTTGGTGCTTCGACTCATCCAAGACCAGACAGATATGCACAAGTTATCTCCACCTTGGGAGGGACCTTTCGTGGTCATCAAGAATCTGCACAATGGGTCGTACTATCTGATTGATATTCGAGAGCATCAAGACTCACGTACATCAGAGGAGGAGACCAACAGGCCGTGGAACATAGCTCATCTTCGGCCTTACTATACTTGAGCCATCGGCTCTATCTATGTACATATCATGACAATGTATATATTATCTTTGATATATAAAACCGGAGCCTCAGCTAAAGCGGGGTCTCTGTCTTTCTTATCATGCGTGGTTACATGGAGTGGCTCTGTTTTTAAAGCGGCCTCCGGTTTACCCCTTGACATTTGCTTTTTATATATCACTGGGGGCCTTGGTCGTGTCCGAACCAATGCGACACCCTTTGATAGGCGACAGCCACCAGATCATTTGGGGACATGGTCAAGTCTGAACCAGTCACGCCTCTTGGTCGGCCTAAGGCCACAAAATCACTTGGGGGCATGGTCGAACCCGAACCATTGCCACGCCTCTTGATCTGGCATATATGCCACGAATCATTTGGGGACCTGGCTGATTTGAATCATTGTCACTCCTATTGGGGCTTGGTCCTGTCCGACCATGGTAACACCATCTGATCAGCTCAGTATAGCATATTTTTGCAAACGGCTTTTATCGTTGCCTTTGTTTCCATGTTATTTTCATGGTTTGTTGTTCTTTGTTTTTGTTGGATTTCTTTTCTGTCAACAAACACCTTTTTCCGGTTCAGCCGATGGATTTGATTCCCCTTTAATCCGGAGGAGTATGCCCTGTTTACCTTTTCCTGTTAACATCATGGAGTAACAAGGGAGCTCGTATTGATTCAGTACGGTTTATACGGGAGCTGTTTTCTCCCCCCTTTTTGACGGTAATGGTTTATAAAACCGCCGCTTCAAGCTTGGCTAAGCCAGCTTCATGCCCAAAGATGGCAGGTATTTCTGTATCACCTATTTGTTATATTACTGATACGCATATCAAGATCATAAACCGGCTGGCGGTATAACCGCCACCGAAGTTCAAATTTTTCTGATTGCAGGAAATATGAATTGAAATTTTTCAAACAAAAGCTTCAGTACTTATGCACGAAGGCGTATTCAAGGCAGAAGTATTAACTATCCTATTACAAGGCAGCACGGTGCCCAAACAAGATCATTGTTCTTTTGGGAAGATGCCAAAGACAGCTATCCAAACCGGCTTCCGGTTCAAGCCTGCTCCTCATCCTCCGCCGCTTCAGCTTCCTCATCTCTACCCATTGGCTGGAAATCAACAGTGGTCCAGTCGATTCCCATTAAAGCTTGGAAAATAGCCTCTTCATGGATCAGGGAAGACGGTTCAATATCAGGAGCATAAGTGTGCTTACGGATTGGAGGGATCAGATTCTCCGCTTCAACAGTTGGGGCAGGCACTCGCTTGTTTTGATCGTTATATTGTGCTTGATAATGCGTCAAATCTGCCTCTTCAGCTAGCTGACAAGCCAGAGGGCGCACTGCACGGTTTATTGCCCTTAAATCCTCTTCGTTGAATTCAGAGCCATCTTCTTTCAGGTTGGGATAGCCTTGAGCTGCTTCCACAGGATCAAAATCTGGCACCCATGCCTTTGCCCGGATCAAGGCATTAATGGCTCCGGTTCGGGCAGCGGATTTTTTCAGCTCCTCAATCTGGGCTGGAAGCATTGACAACTTGTTAAGAGTGTCCTGGATTAAAGAGGGTGCCGGGTTGTTATAAGAAGCTGTGGTGATGATCCGCTGGGCTCCGGTATACAATTGTTCCACCAAGGTGTAGGCAGCCTTCAGTTTCTTCCGCGCATCATTTCCTAAGTGCCCAATGCGTGTGCCTACAACAAGATAGGAATGGTCTCAAACCGGATTTACGCTACAGCGGGTTCAAATTATCACAGAAGTTAAAAGGAGTTTACCAAAGATCGCAGCAGTCATGGAGTGTATTTGCCGCTTTACGGCCGTCAGTTCATCCACCACCGGTTTAAGGGCAGCCTCAGCATTTTCCGCTCTTTTGGTTAAAGCGGCCTTCTCAGTGGCCCAGTCAGCCCGCTCTTTCTTGAAGCCTTCTTTCAGTTGTTCAGCAGTGCTCAAGGCGCTGGTTAATTCTTCCTTTGCCTTATCTGTTTCAGCCTGCTGGGTTTTCAAGGCCTCCTGCAAATCGGCAATCCGGTCCTCCTTGATTTTCACCTCAGCCTGCATACAGACAGCGTTTAAGCTTTACACAAGCGATCCAAGAAATTGAAGTATCAACCACATAACAAAGTTATATGCCTGATACTTGGGGGCTAATGCACCTTCAATTTTTATATATTACTAGATTGCAAAGTCCCAAGCTCAATACAAGTATTCAATTTGGCACTTGGGGGCTAATGGCTATTTGATCAAATTATGTTCTAAGGACAGTTTTCTATTGGAGCCCCGGTTTACTTATGCTAAGTTAAACCGGCCCTTGAGGGCTATATCGATGGATTTCAAAAATGTTCAGGATCAAGTCCCGGTTTGACCAAGGTTACAAACCGGCCCTTGGGGGCTAGAAGGATGGATACAATGGCAGCAATAAAAGAAGTAAATTACCTCAAATTTATCCCTTATCATCTTGACCAGGCCAGCTTCACAGTCACGGCTAGTGTAAAGCCGGTTTAAATAGCCGGAATGAAGGTCTTGGGCACTCAGAGCAACGTATGTTTCCAGTTCAATATCCCATTTCCCTTTGTTTAGAGAGGAAAAATCTTCTTTTACGGTATGCTTGGTTAAGGTGACAGGATTCCCGGGTTCAAAGCGGCCTACACCGGTAATCACAACATCATCATCTTTGGATTCGCCGGTTTGTGTTGGTGCGGTCGGTCTGTCAGCAGGAGTGTGGGATTTCTCAATCCGGACGGAGCTGGCAGGCGGGTCAGCAGAGACTGAAGTGTTAATAGGCCCTTCTTCGGGAATAACATCGCCTTGCAAAGGAGGATCATTGGGAATGTCCTCAGGAGCAAACATTTCAAGATCCGGCGCTTGGTCATGCTCTGGGGCTACATCTTCTTCAGCCGTTTTGTCTAGGCGGGCCTTCTTGCTTGGTTTCGGTTTGGCCCTGAAAGGAAAACAAAGAGTCAAGGAAAAGCATAATCCATTACACAGTGTACTGGAAGTATATGTTCAGTTTAGCTTACCCAGCAACTATTTTCAATGGTGGTAGCTGAGTGGCCGACGATTCACCAGACGATGAATGAGAAGTGACCTGATAATCGGAGTCGGATGGATTAAGAGGTTGACGGAAGAAACCCGCTTTAGGATTTAAATCAATAAAAAGGTCGGAGACCTCGGAGCGGCGTTTTCAAACCGGACTGTTCGGTAAACCGGCAGAGGTAACTACCTGGCCGCTGTGCTAGGTTGTGCGGCGAGCTTCATGTTGCTGGGTCTTCATAAGAAATTTGGGATCCAAATAAGCAAGAGGATGAGAAAATTTAACTTTCCGGTTTGCCTGGCGAAATTTTGGCAAAGGCAAGATTTCTGAATTAGAAGAGAGAATAATTACCTCAACAAATCCCGCATTGCTGGCTTCAGCGTCATCCTGACAAGCATCATCATCAATAAGGCGTGTAAAAAGTAAGCCAAGTGAATCAAGTTCTACCTCAAGATCCGGGTTACCCACATCATCATCAATAGCTGGGTCAGATGAAGCGGTGGTTTTTCTCTTATGAGCTGGTTTCTTGATAACCTTGGTCTTGGGCCGGGTTGGCCGCCCTGCCTTCTGCGTTTTATCTTGTGGAAGCTTCTTGCTCCAAAACGGATTATCACTCTGGATCAGCAGTAATTAAAGATCAGACAGATAAAGCAATAACAGGTTCAACAATAGAGCAATTAAAATCTTACCGCTGGCGGTTTGTTGGTGGTGCAGTAAGGAAGCAGACCGGTTTGAGCACAGAGGTGCTCCGGTTCATTCAACATCTTCTTTACAGAATCTGTGACTTCGTCGTCGGAGACTTGGATTTTAATGTGTCGGAGTGGGTCATCGACGCTACCAGTGTACTTGCACATCAAACCGGGGCGCCGGCTCAGAGGCAGTATGCTCCATGATATCCAGCAGCGTGCAAGGTCTATTCCTGTTAAACCGTTGGCCATAAAGGCTCGGAGCTTGGATAGTTGAGGAGCATATTTAATTCTCTCCTTGGCACTTAGCCTTTGTGGAAAAGGGTGAGTGTTGCTGAGCCGTTCCGGACGGAAGCCAGGCAAGGGATTTTCATTATCAGGGGAGGTATCCTTGCAATAAAACCAAGTTGCATTCCACTCCTTGGGGTGAGTATGGAGTTTGACGTGGGGATAAGTGATCTCCTTCCTCTTCTGAATGGCCATACCGCCCAATTCAGTATTGGGGCCATCGGTAAATTCAGTATGACTGTTTAAATGGAAGAGATCTCTAAACAACTCGACTGAAGGCTCCTCTTGAAGGTATACCTCAGAAAGTACTTGAAAGTGACATAGATTGGTGACGGAATTGGGGCCAATATCCTGTGGGCGGAGCTGAAAGTTGGCTAACACATCCCGATAAAATTTAGAACCAGGCGGTTTGAAGCCCCGGGCCAGGTGATCTGCGAAGACCACGACCTCTCCTTCCTGAGGTGTGGGAGGACATTCATCTCCAGGAACCCTCCAGTGGATCGTATCTTTACTATCCAAAGCGCCGATCAGGACTAGATCGTCCAACTGTGATTCTATGACGCGAGAGGGAACCCAATTGCACTCATACACTTGTTTGGCCATGGCGAGATCTACAAGAAATAGGTGATCCGGTTCAAGAACACGCTAGATAAAAAGAAGGTGTTGATCTAAACTATGATAAACCGGGGGCAGTACCTATAAACCGGTCTTCTACAATGCGGCGTCATATGGATTCTGGCGGTTCAACCAGGGGACTAATGATATATACCGGTTTAGCAATTTTTTCTATGGTAAGTTAAACCACCTGACCTAAGCATCGGAAGCAATTGAAGCTATGGATAACTAGGTATGCAGAAACAAGTTTCACAAGATCTTATTACAGCTGCGGATCTACAGCGATCTCACAAAAACAGAAAATATTTCGAAGAGTAAGGCAGAAACAGAAGTGAACTATTGAGCGGATATGTGCGGGAGATCTATGGGCCTAGATGAGAAGCTACAGGCGGATGCGTAGAGATCACTACTAAACACAGCAGAAGTTCACGGATTCATTCAAGGACAGAGAACAGATATGTGCGCGCGATGAACACAGCATGAACATGGAACCCTAAGAACAGATCTAGGTCAAAAAGAGGAGAAAGCTTACCGGGGACGGAGAAGATGCGGAAAGGTGCCGCAATACTCTAGTACGTTCAGGTCGATGCAGCGGCCCAAGACGAGGCAGAGGTCGACGGCGGTAGGCGGAGCTCCAAAGCTGGCGACGCAAGGAAGACAAAGAAGAAGGGACGAAGGGGAAAGGAAAGAAATGACCCTTCGGTCTTATTTATAAGGCAACCGAGCTAGGTCAAGCGCGCGGATCCAGGAGCTATTATTAAAATAGGGCGTTATAAATGACAAATTTCATGATGACGTCATGCCGGTTTATAACAACCAAAAATGATGACGTCATGCCGGTTTACAGCAACCAAAAATGATGACGACATGGCGGTTTACCAATTACCAGAAGATATCCAAGACACAAGATTTTGTGAAGGATTGACATGAACCAGTTCAAATCAATATGGGGCCTAATGTTGGGGATATTACCACTAGGTGTAAACCGGCCTACTTGGGCCGGGTTAACTTCATTAGTGGTATAAGCAGATGAAGGCCCAAGGCCTGTAGTCGGTTTAGAACATGTAGCCGTAAACGGGCCTGATGTATAACTTGTATTGTAAGTTAGGAATAGAGAGACACCGACCGGGATACGAGTATGAACCGGTTGGGACTTTATGGACCGACGGGCGTCACCCGTGTATATAAGGGGACGACCCAGCGGCGGTTCAAGGGAGACAACCACAACTCGAGCCTAGGCGAAGCTTGTTTGCTCCCTAGCCATCGAGACTACATCAATTCCATCACAACTAGACGTAGGCTTTTACCTTCATCGAAGGGGCCGAACTAGTATAAAACCCTCTTGTCTTTGTGTCCGCTTTAACCCCTTCAAGTAAACTCGTAGTGATGGCTCCACGACTAAGTCCTTTCACTAGGACATCTGCCGTGACAAATCCACGACAATCAGTGTCATGACCTTGTGGCACAGGATCATCCATGGCAATATCAGCATCTCCGCCAGCACCTTCTGAGGTCCTATCCGGTTCAATCTCATTAGTGGGATCATTTGTTTTAGCTTTCTTGCTGAATCGGGATTTGGTGCTTCAAATTGGCAATAGAGGATTAATATTGTAAACCGGCGCAAGAAGGCAAAGCTAAAATTATTATACTTAATTACCCAGGGACGGTCTTGAGGGGAGGCATCTGTGTAGTTGACAAATCGCCAGAGGATAAATTGGAAGTTACCTGATAATTTGAGTCAAACGAATTAAGAGGATATTAGAAGTAACCCGCCAAGGGATAAGCCTTGTTAGAATGACAAGAAACCTCTACACAACGTTTCCGGATTGGGGTGTCTGGTAAACCGGAGGAAGTGACTTGCTGGCCACTATGCCGGGTTGTGCGACGAGCTTCAGGATGCTGTGGATCCAAATGAGTTAAAGGATGTGAACGTTCCACTTTCCGGACTGCGCGACGGATTTTTCTTACTGGCACAAGGTCGGAATTGGAGGAAAGGAAGATTACCTATACATGGTCAGCACGGCTAGCTTCCGCATCATAATGTTAATGGTCGTTGTCAATAAGATGTATGAAAAATGTAGGACCTTGAAGTATCTCTAGAGGGGGGTGATTAGACTACTTGACCAATTAAAAACTTAACCTTTTCCCAATTTTAGAGTTTGGCAGATTTTAGCTATCTTAGGACAAGTCAAGCAATCATCACACAATTCAAGCAAGCATGCAAAGAGTATATAGGCAGCGGAAATTAAAGCATGCAACTTGCAAGAAAGTAAAGGGAAGGATTTGGAGGATTCAAACGCAATTGGAGACACGGATGTTTTTGGCGTGGTTCCGATAGGTGGTGCTATCGTACATCCACGTTGATGGAGACTTCAACCCACGAAGGGTAACGGTTGCGCGAGTCCACGGAGGGCTCCACCCACGAAGGGTCCACGAAGAAGCAACCTTGTCTATCCCACCATGGCCGTCGCCCACGAAGGACTTGCCTCACTAGCGGTAGATCTTCACGAAGTAGGCGATCTCCTTGCCCTTACAAACTCCTTGGTTCAACTCCACAATCTTGTCGGAGGCTCCCAAGTGACACCTAGCCAATCTAGGAGACACCACTCTCCAAGAAGTAACAAATGGTGCGTTGATGATGAACTCCTTGCTCTTGTGCTTCAAATGATAGTCTCCCCAACACTCAACTCTCTCTCATAGGATTTGGATCTGGTGGAAAGAAGATTTGAGTGGAAATCAACTTGGGGAAGGCTAGAGATCAAGATTCATATGGTAGGAATGGAATATCTTGGTCTCAACACATGAGTAGGTGGTTCTCTCTCAGAAATGGTAAGTTGGAAGTGTAGGTTTGTTCTGATGGCTCTCTCCACGAATGAAGAGGAGGTGGAGGGGTATATGTAGCCTCCACACAAATCTAACCGTTACACACAATTTACCAAACTCGGTGGGACCGATTCAACAGACTCGGTCGGACCGATTTAGTAAACCTAGTGACCGTTAGGATTTTCGGTGGGACTGACATGCAACTCGGTAGGACCGATTTGGTTAGGGTTAGGGCATAACGTAATCTCGGTAAGACCGATTACACAAACTCGGTGAGACCGATTTTGGGAATAAGCTTTCCAGAGAGTTGGTCAGGTAAACTCGGTGGGACCGATTTGCTCTTTTCAGTGAGACCGAAAATGTTACAAAAGGGAAACAAAGAGTTTACATTGCAATCTCGGTGGGACTGATCGCTCACTTCAGTTAATCCGAAACGTTACGAAGGGAAACAGAGAGATTACAATCCCATCTCGGTGAGACCGAGATCCCTATCGGTAACACCGATTTGCCTAAGGTTTGTGGCAGTGGCTATGACATTTGAACTCGGTGGCGCCGAATAGAAAGAATCGGTGTGACCGATTTTGGCTTTAGGTTTAGGTCATTTGTGGATGTGAGAAAGTAGCTGGGGGTTTTGGAGCATATCACTAAGCACATGAAGCAAGAGGCTCATTAAGCAACACCTCATCCCTCCTTGATAGTATTGGCTTTTCCTATAGACTCAATGTGATCTTGGATCACTAAAATATAAAATGAAGAGTCTTGAGCTTTTGAGATTGAGCCAATCCTTTGTCATTAATATTTTGAGGGATCCACTTTCATCATCCATGCCATGCCATTCATTGAGCTTTCCTGAAATAATAGTCTTGGAATAGCATTAGCTCAATGAGCTATATGTTGTTATGAATTACCAAAACCACCTAGGGATAGTTGCACTTTCAATCTCCCCTTTTTGGTAATTGATGACAATATATAGATCAAAGCTTTGACAAATGATAATAAGATTAAAAACATCGTCGCTTTGAGAAGTATGTGATAAGCAAGAGCTCCCCCTAAATTTGTGCATAGTTTAAGATTTGCGACTGCAAATGCACAAGGAATTAGGCTCATGGGTTACTCTTCCATGTCACATACATCTTGGTGGAGCACTCAAAATGATAAAGATTGAATACATGCACTCATCACCAAGCAAAGTGAATGATCACATAGGATAGATAAGATAATATCATCAAACATGCATAAGTGTAGCTTATGATCAAACACATGATCATCAATGTCTCACAAAAACAGCATAGTATCTCAAGCAATCAAAAGCAAACAAGTTTAACCAGCAAAGCAACACTCTCTCTCTCTCGAAGCCTATGATCTATACATTTTTCTCCCCCTTTGGCAACAAGTTACCAAAAAGTTCATAGAAAATGCATAGTGCTAGATCGTCGCTCAGGCTTGATCTTCAGGTGGTTGTGTCCGGATAACTCCAAGAATGAAGGCTTCAGTTGAAGTAGATGGAGCTGGAGGAGTTGATGCTGGAGCTGGTTGCACTGGAGCTGTAGGAGTTGTAGCTGGTGCAGATGATGTGGCTCTGGTGTCTATCACAGGCACTGCAGCTGACCTCTGAGCTCTAGGCACTCTGGCAAATACATTAGTGGTAGTCTTGCCCTGCCTCTCCTGCATGTCATCCTGCAGCTGCTCCACAACTGACTGAATGTCAGTTACTTTGACATCTAGATCATGGAATTTTAGTTCGATGATTCTTTCCAAGCTCTCCTGATTTCAAGTGAGGATGGCCAATCCCTTCTCAATCCTCAGAGTTGATGCTATCAAGTAATCAAGCTGCTCCTGCTTGTTCTTCAAGAAATACTCAGATGCCTCCTCTTGAGTTGGCATCTTGGCAGCCTTCTCTTTCCTTGCCTTCTCCTTCTTCTCTTGAGCTTGTACTGATGATGGTTCATTCTCATTCATGACAACCTGATTGTCCTCAAAATCTGGATAGAGAGGAAAATGTTCCTTATCCAATATATATTTTCCTGTGCCCATCTTTGAGTTAATCAACTCCTGAATCTGAGGGGCATATCCACAACTCATCTTCTAGTCTGCTGCAGTCCTCTTAATGGTCTCTACCATAAGGCTCATGACCTTGAACTTCTGTGGCACATCAAACAAATGCAACATGTTGATTGCATGCCCTCTGATCATGTTGTGGTCACCAGACTTAGGCAACAGAGTGTGCCTTAGGATCCAGTTGATAGTTGGCAGCCCTGACAGAAGAAAGTGGACTGATCCAAACTTATGTGTCTCAACAGCTTTGTCTGGGATCTCCTTGTACATGTGTGCCATGGAATTGTGGTCCATCTTCTTCTTGGCATAGACATCCAAGTCATCTTCATTTTCCTTTGGGGCATTGATCAGTTTTGCCCACTCCTCAACAGTTGACTGGTACCTTGTACCTTCAGACATCCAAACTATCCTCCCATCTGGATAGAAGTGTGCTGTGGAGTAGAATTGCATAATGAGTTCATCATTCCAGTTGGTGAGCTTTTGCCCAACAAAATCTACAACTCCACAAGTAACAAAACTGTCTTGCACTCCAGGATAGTGTTCTTCATTGTCTTTCATGTAGGTCCAGTCGACCCACCTCATATCACACACTATGGGCTTCTTGTCCAACAAGATTGTCTCATAGAAGTCCTGTTGTTCCTTTGTATGGAACCTGTAATCAACAGCAGTTCTTCTCCTTGTGGCATATGGATCTGTCATCCTCCATAGCCTCAACCCTGAGTCTCTTCTGATGTTCATGTCTTCAGCCACAGGATGGGCATCATTGTGGTCTGGTATCTTGGGCTTGAGCTTCCTCAGAACTTGTCCTTCTTCATCTTCCTCATCCGCAACATCAGGCACTAGGGCCTTGTTCTTCTCAGCAGCTGGAATACTCCTGGTATTCCTCTTAGGTGCAAGCTTGGCCTTGGGGGCAGCTTTGGGTGCTTCCTTGGGCTTTGATGTTGCAGCCCCTGATCTAATAGCATCACCCATAAGCTTTTGTGCCTTGGGTGCTAGTGCAGCAACTTCTTCTTCCTCCTTAGAGTCTCTCCTCATTGAGGGTTTTCCAAGAACCTGGGCAGTAGTGGTTCTGGCTCTCTTCTTCTTATCCTGAGCAGCAGCTTCATCTTCTGATTCAATTGTAAACTTCATAGTTTCTCCAGTGGGAACTTTCTTGGGTTTGGAAGTTGTGACTCTCTTTGCAGGTGCCTCTTTGGGTTCAGACTTTTCTGGCACTTGAGTAGATCCTCTGACCTTCAGCATAGGTGTCCTCTTGGCAGGAACCTTCCTATTGAGTCCAGGTTTAGTGTTTTGTGCTGAGGCATACTCCTTTTTGAGCACTACCTTCTTGGAGGTAGCCTCATCCTCTTCTGCTCTATAATCCTCATCCTCAAAATCTGAGGTTCTCTTCTTCCTTTGCCTGGTGGCAGCTTTAGGTAGATTGCTTGGAGTGCTTCTGCTGCCATCATCTGAAGAACTTGAGGGACTAGTGCCCTCACTCATGTGAATCTGCTCTTCTTCCCTGTTCTGGCTGTCACTTTGGTCTGACATGCTGCAAACACTGACTGCTGACCCTGTGAAGAGTTATAGATGAGATAGAGTGGATGAGCATCACAAAATGCAGAGATTTTTGCAAAAGAATGATTCAAAAATTCAGTTTTAGTTTTCCACAGAAAGCATTTTGGATCAACCGATTTTCAAACTCGGTGATACCGAAGCAGTCTTGGAACCTAAACTGATAAACTCGGTTGGACCGAGTCACAGTTCGGTGGCACCAAGACTGCTAGGGTTTCACAAAGTCCTAAAATCGGTCTCACCGATTAGCAATTCTCGGTCAGACCGAGAGTTACTAGTGCAATGGCGTTAGCCAAATCGGTGGGACCAAGTTTTTTAACTCGGTGGGTTCAAGATGGTTTCGGCGGAAACCTAACCCTAAATTTTCAAATCTCATCTAATCTACGGATTGCATTGACTGGATAGGAGTGTTTCAATCGTGGCAAGAATCATTAAGAACACAATGTGCTAGGAATCGGATGAGGATAGCACAGTGATCGAGTCCATACCCTAGCTTGGCGATGAACTCGCTACGACGGCAACGGCGGGGGTGAAATCCGTTGATGGCGGCGGAGACCAGCGATAGGAGGCGGCTGGCGACGAGGACACGATCCGGAGACCCTAATGGCAGAGCGAGCTATTGCGCGGGCGAAGAGGTTCGAAGAAATTTCCAAATTTTTGCCCGTGACTATATACAGCCCGACCCTGTCGGTGTGACCGAGTGGAACAACTCGGTGGCACCGAGATGCATAACTGTGTACAGTTACAGCAACTCGGTGTGATCGAAAAGTTCAAATCGGTTGCACCGAGATTGAAAGCCTAGATCGACTTAGTGATCTCGGTAGGACCGAAATGGAGGAATCGGTCAGACTGAGAATCACAAAGAAGTTTTGGAAGTTTAAGTCGATGACGAATCGGGGACTCCGAGTGCTCCTCACACAGAGTGGTTCGAATCTGACTTGATCAAATTTTGTGATGCAACATGAATAGAGTTTGAGACGAGAAAAGCATATATAACTAGAGAAGGTTCTTAGGCATTCTTGTCCATCCACTTGGCAAAAATAAAAGGATCCAATCAATCAAAGCAACAAGTGGATGTCCTTGAATGAGTAAAATATGCACCACCATGCTCACACAATAAGATGGCAAATGAAATATGTGGCAAAACATGCACAACCAATTATAGCATCTATCAAACAATTGACGATGACTAGGTCATCTATATATGAGTATATTGACTTAGGAGTCAAATGAAAAACATTTGATCATAGGTCATACTCATCGTTTAAGCTCAAGTGGGGTTACCACTTTTACATAATGCATTGATGTGTTCACACCATTAGAGTTGCTTTGACTCAATTATTAGAGTTAAGCTCCCCCTAGATGTGAGATCCCCTTTTTGAGGGATGAACTAACCTTGGGTTTTGTTGATGATGACTTCATATAGGTGTTGAAGATGTGGATGCTCAATGTTGATGTAGATCATTTGGAGCAATCCTTTGGAGTGAGTTGCACTTTCAACTTACCTACATGGGTTAGTCCCACAAGGAACAAACAAGAATATCCATAGACATAGAGTGATGCACACACAAAAGATGATGTCCATGAAATCATTAAGTTACCTTGTCCCTTGCCTTACCAATATGAGGGTTTGTGACTCCTTGAACTAGTGCAAGATGTGGAAGTTGATTGCACTTGTTCTTGCCATAATGATATGAGTGAAGAATGTTGGCGGAGTCACCCTCAAGAACTCTCTAGTTCTTCTTCTTCGAGAACCACATCATCTTGATGGGAATCCTTGGAGTTGTAGTTGTACTTGATGAAGTAGAACTTGACGTAGTCTTGGGAACCCACTTGAACGAGGCCTTAGGTGCTTCTTCAAATGCATCAATCTCTTCTTGAAGCTTGTCCTTGCCTTTGTTCTTGTGGTCTTGTGGTGGAAGATCATCTTGTGATTGTGTTCCTTTGAAGGAAGTAGGATCATACTTCTCTTGTTGAGGAACAAACTTCGTCTTGGGGTATTGATCTTCTTCCCACTCAAATCCATTGGCATTGAACTTTCGTTCAAAACCAACACCTTGATTCTTCCGGTGCCTTCCATGCTTGTGTACAATTTCCTCGAATTGCTTACTCCCGGCAAGGCTCTTATAAACACGTTTCTCTATAATTCCCTTCAATAAGCTCTTTTCTTGCTCAAGTGTAACTTGGCTAAGAGAATCATTAGTGGAATCAAGAGAACTACTAGAAGCAACAATATTGGATTTGACATTGTTATTGTTACTACTAGAGGAAGGATCTTTCTTGTACTTGTTACTAGACTTGACTTGAGGCATGTAAGTAGATAAGAGTAAACGCTTGGCAATGTGTAGGACCTTGAGAAGAGGTGTCTAGAGGGGGGGTGATTAGACACTAAGTACCAAAGTTGCAGTTTTCAAGTTTCTTTAAGTTTGAGTGGAGTTTAGGCACAAGTTTAACACTCACAATACATATCAAGCAAGCATGCAAAGAGTACATGAGCAGCGGAAAGTAAAGCATGCAACTTGCAAGAAAGTAAAGGGAGGGGTTTGGAGGATTCAAACGCAATTGGAGACACGGATGTTTTTGGCGTGGTTCCGATAGGTGGTGCTATCGTACATCCACGTTGATAGAGACTTCAACCCACGAAGGGTAACGGCTGCACGAGTCCACGGAGGGCTCCACCCACGAAGGGTCCACGAAGAAGCAACCTTGTCTATCCCACCATGGCCGTCGCCCACGAAGGACTTGCCTCACTAGCGGTAGATCTTCATGAAGTAGGCGATCTCCTTGCCCATACAAACAACTTGGTTCAACTCCACAATCTTGTCGGAGGCTCCCAAGTGACACCTAGCCAATCTAGGAGACACCACTTTCCAAGAAGTAACAAATGGTGCGTTGATGATGAACTCCTTGCTCTTGTGCTTCAAATGATAGTCTCCCCAACACTCAACTCTCTCTCATAGGTTTTGGATCTGGTGGAAAGAAGATTTGCGTGGAAAGCAACTTGGGGAAGGCTAGAGATCAAGATTCATATGGTAGGAATGGAATATCTTGGCCTCAACACATGAGTAGGTAGTTCTCTCTCCGAAAATGTATGCTGGAAGTGTAGGTTTAGTCTGATGGCTCTCTCCAAGAATGAAGAGGAGGTGGAGGGGTATATATAGCCTCCACACAAAATCTAACCGTTACACACAATCTACCAAACTCGGTGGGACCGAATCGTTAAACTCGGTCAGACCGATTTAGCAAATAATGTGACCGTTAGGATTTTCGGTGGGACCGAAATGCAACTCGGTGAGACCGATATGGTTAGGGTTAGGGCATAACGTAATCTCGGTAGGACCGATTACACAAACTCGGTGAGACTGATTTTGGTAATAAGCTTTCTAGAGAGTTGGTCAGGCAAACTCGGTTTGACCGATTACACAAACTCGGTGAGACCGATTTTGGTAATAAGCTTTCCAGAGAGTTTGCATTGTAATCTCGGTAGTACCGATTGCTCAAACTCGGTGAGACCGATTTTGATAATGGACATACACAGAGAGATTACAATCCCATCTCGGTGAGACCGAGATCCCTATCGGTAGGAGCGATTTGCTTAGGGTTTGTGGCAGTGGCTATGACTTTGGAATCGGTGGCGCCGGATAGGAAGAATTGGTGTGACCGATTTTGGCTTTAGGTTTAGGTCATTTGTGGAAGTGGGAAAGTAGCCGAGGGTTTTGGAGCATATCACAAAGCACATGAAGCAAGAGGCTCATTAACAACACCTCATCCCTCCTTGATAGTATTGGCTTTTCCTATAGACTCAATGTGATCTTGAACCACTAAAAAATGTAAAATGAAGAGTCTTGAGCTTGAAGCTTGAGCCAATCCTTTGTCCTTAGCACCTTGAAGGAGTTCCCAAATC
The DNA here is from genome assembly GCA_963921465.1 of Triticum timopheevii. Lineage (NCBI taxonomy): Eukaryota > Viridiplantae > Streptophyta > Magnoliopsida > Poales > Poaceae > Triticum > Triticum timopheevii. The sequence continues at coordinate 205,136,365 of OY997268.1, forward strand.
CTTTAGTCCATGCCACTCCATGGTTGAACTTATCTGAAACATACTAGATAAAAGTGTTAGTCCAGCAAGAGATATGTTGACATTAATTAACAAAACCACCTAGGGAGCACTTGTGCTTTCAATCTCCCCCTTTTTGGTAATTGATGGCAACATACATCAAAGCTTTAGATAAGGATATATAGAGTAGCAAGTAAAGCTTTGGAAAGACATGTAACAAACATAGGCTCCCCCTAAAAGTATGCAATCATGTGAATATGGAATGTAGAAGCATGTGAGAGCATAAACATGATAGAGCAGGCAATGTGTTACATGTATCTTGGCCATATGCATCAGAGCAAAGAATGTTGAAGAGAATACCTTCATGCTCATGAGTCTTTCTTGCAAACAATATGTACATCAGCAAGAATTCCTCATACACATGATTGTGATGCATATACTTACCTTGTGGTCTTGAGTTGGCTTAGGATGGAATGAATCTGCGTAAACAAGGTTAGATAACATAGATGCATCTACTAGCCAGAGCAAACAGAAGAAACCACAAGAACACCAAGACTGGGATGACATGTAGATAGTGATTACTAAGTACCACATGAATTAGACATGTCCCCAAGAGTAAAAGATATGCAATGAATTTAAATGATTTCTTTCGCTTAGATGTCTTGCTCCCCCTGAATCTAACATGGGATACTGGGAGAAGATAGGGAACAGAAAATCAGAGCTGAAAGATATGAATGATGATCAGAGCTGATGCATGCTAATGCAAATGAGCACAAAAGAACATATGAACATGTCTCTCCCCTCAAGAAGACATGTGTACATCTCTCCTCTTGAACACCAAGCATCTGGGATCCTTGAGAAATACTTTCTACTTAAGTATTCTCTCCCCCTGGAGATCTCTCTCTTCCCTTTGAGGGTCTCTCCCCCTAGAAGGTCTCTCTCCCCCTTTAGGAGATGATATCTCTCTCCCCCTTAAGAAGGTGATAAGCTTTGATGTTCTCTCTCTCTTCAAATGATAAGCTTTGATGTTCTCTATCTCCCCCTTTGACATCAATTTCCAAGAAGGGTCTTCTGGAATCTGTGGAATGGGTTTGGTCATTGAGACACAGAACAAAGCAATGATAAAAATGTGATGCTTGTAGAGGACAAGATTCATTGAGTGGAACTGGATCAGAAGAAACACAGAATTATGTGGCAAACTGTTTTTCCTGTTATGAAATCGGTGGCACCGAGTGGTATGCTTCGGTTGGACCGAAAGGATTCGGTTGGGCCGAAAATAACAGATCGGTGAAACCGAGTTCATTGCAGAGAAAACACTTGTCACCTCAGCTCACTAGACTAGTAAGATCTCACAAAGATTTTCAAGGAATTTACTGAAAGATGTGCAATGAATTGGAATGCAGAAAATGCAGAGCAAACAGAAAGAAATCTAAATGAAGTTTTTTTTAAAGGGGAAACAAATATGCATGAGTCAAATGCAGAAACACAGAAAAGAACACAAGAGAACTTCATCTAGAGATGGTCGGCGACAAAGTCACCTATGTTAGAGTATATTGACTTAGGAGTCAAGTGAGATCACTTGATCGTAGGTCATACTCATCGTTTAAGCACAAAATGGGGTTGCCATTTTTCATTTAAGCATTTTGATGTATTCTCATCTTGTCGAGGTGCTTTAGCTCATGACTTGGAGTAAAGCTTCTCTAAGATGGAACAACATACCTTGGTTGGTGGTGTTGTCCATGTAGTTGAACTTGTGTGGGTTGCTCAAGGTTGATGTAGCTCATCAAGAATTTGGAGCACCACTTGGAATTGTAGTCCATCTACCTACATGGGTTAGTTTTGGCAAGGAAGAGCACTTGTGTATCCAAAAACGACAATCATGAAGTTCAACATAGAATTTGTCAAAGGATATGTTTGAATGGTTTCGTGCTTCCTTGTCTTCATCCACCATTGTGTAGAGACTTGGTGATGTAGAGATTGCTCAAGATATGAGTAGATTACAATCTCATGGAATTTGATTCCACCAAGTACCTACATGGGTTAGATAACATGCAAGATACAAATATATCCAAGACATAAGATTTTCATCATAAGAGAAGTATCAAGGATTAGTCTTAAGCTCATGTCTTGCATGTATCCAATGGAGTTTCTACTCCAAGTTTGAAGCATCAATGATGTTTAATTCTTCTCTTAGCCTGCAAAACACTTTCTCATCAAGAGGTTTAGTGAATATATCTGCTAATTGCTTTTCGGTGTGAACATGCTTAAGATCAGTGTCACCCTTAGCAACATGATCTCGAATAAAATGATGACGAACTTCAATATGCTTAGTTCGAGAATGTTGCACAGGATTATGACCAATTTTGATAGCACTTTCATTGTCACAAAGCAATGGAACATGTCTCACATATATCCCATAATCTTTAAGAGTTTGGGTCATCCAAAGTAATTGAGCACAACATGAACCAGCGGCAATATATTCAGCTTCGGCAGTGGACAAGGATACCGAGTTTTGTTTCTTGGAGGAACAAGACACAAGAGATCTACCAAGAAATTGACAAGTACCCGAAGTGGACCTTCTATCAACCTTGTCTCCGGCATAGTCCGAGTCAGAATAGCCAACAAGATCGAAAGAGGCCCTCTTAGGATACCAAATGCCAAAGTTTGGTGTATGGATTAAGTATCTCACTATCCTTTTCATGGACTTAAGATGACATTCTTTAGGAGCAGCTTGATATCGTGCACACATGCACACACTTAGCATGATATCGGGACGTGAAGCACATAGATATAACAATGAACCGATCATAGAGCGATAAACCTTTTGATCAACCGGTTCACCACCTTTGGTCAAGTCATTATGTCCACTAGTAGGCATGGGTGTAGATATACCTTTGCATTCTTGCATATTGAACTTCTTGAACAAGTCCTTGGTGTACTTCGCTTGAGAAACAAAGGTACCTTCCTTTGTTTGCTTAATTTGCAACCCAAGGAAGAATTTGAGTTCACTCATCATGGGCATCTCAAACTTCTCCGACATTAGCTTCCCAAACTTTTCACTAAAATGAGGGTTAGTCGAACCAAATATAATATCATCAACATAGATTTGGCACACAAATAGTTCTTCATTAACCCTTTTAGTAAAAATAGTAGAATCAATTTTCCCAATATCAAAGCCTTTTTCAATAAGAAACTTGGTCAAGCATTTATACCATGCTCTAGGAGCTTGTTTAAGACCATAAAGAGCTTTGTGAAGTTTGTAAACATGATTGGGTTTCTTAGGATTGACAAAGCCGGGAGGTTGCTTAACATAAACTTCCTCCTCTATTTCACCATTTAGAAAAGCACTTTTAATGTCCATTTGGTACAAGGTGATATCATGATGATTAGCATAGGCAAGTAAGATGCGAATGGACTCAAGTCTAGCAACGGGGGCTTAAGTCTCACCATAGTCCATACCTTTGACTTGTGTGTAGCCTTGGGCGACAAGACGTGCTTTATTCCGAACTACTTGTCCATCTTCATCTTGCTTGTTGCGAAACACCCATTTGGTACTGATGACGTTGTGGTTGTTGTCGGGCTTCTCAACCAATGTCCAAGCTTGATTCCTCTCAAAGTTATGTAGCTCTTCATGCATAGCATTTATCCAATCCAGATCTTCCAATGCTTCTTCAACCTTCATAGGTTCAATGCTAGAGATGAAAGAATAGTTTTCACAAAAGTTAGCTAAACGAGTTTTAGAGCGAGTGATTCTCCCAGTTTGAATGTCATTGTAGATTTGCTCGATGGGATGATCTTTAGCAATTCTTGCTCGAACTCATGAAAGCTTTTCCTTGGGTCTTCGTTGAACATCTTCTTCATCTTGTTCTTCTTCTTCTTGGCCTTCTTCATTGTTGACGTTGTCGTTCTCTTGTCGTGGTGGAGAAGGAGGTTGTTGACGTTCATCTTGAAGCACTTCCTCGTTTTCTTCATCTTGGTGTGTCCCACTTGTGGATGCCTCCATATCAACTCTTGGTTCACCTTGTCGTGAAGTAGAAGCTTCCACTTGGATGTACGAGGTACTCTCCTTCACCTCCGTTGGACGAACCTTGCCAATAGACAAGTCTTGGATTGCTTCCGAAGGATCTTTGTCACCTACATCAATTGGCAATTGCTCTACTTGCAAGCCATTAGATTCATCAAACTTCACATCTACCATCTCTTCAACCTTTCGGGTGAAATTGTTGTAGACATGGTAAGTGTGAGAGTTTGAGCCATAACCTAGTAGGAAACCTTCATGAGATTTAGGAGCAAATTTAGAATGACGATGCTTATCAAGAATGTAGCACTCTGAGCCGAATACTCGAAAGTATCCAACTTGGGGTTTGTTACCGGTGAGGAGATCATATGCCATCTTGCCGAGTAGCTTGTGAAGATACAAGCGATTTGTTGCATGACAAGCTGTCTCAACCGCTTCTACCCAAAAGTGCTTCGGCGTCTTGTACTCATCAAGCATCGTTCTCGCCATCTCAATGAGCGTCCGGTTCTTCCTCTCAACAACTCTGTTTTGTTGAGGTGTGTACGTAGCCGAGAACTCGTGTGAAATCCCTTCTTCGTCAAGAAAGGTGTCCACATTTGCGTTCTTGAACTCCGTTCCGTTGTCGCTGCGAACCTTCTTGATCTGCATTTCAAATTGATTTTGGGCCTTCCTGGCAAAGTTTTTGAAGATCTTTTGGACCTGCGATTTATCATCGAGAAAGAACACCCACGTAAATCTTGAAAAATCATCAACTATAACAAGACCAAAAGAATTTCCACCGAGACTCTTGTAAGAGTTGGGACCAAAGAGATCCATGTGAAGCAGCTCGAGTGGCCTCCTTGTGGTCATGATGTTCTTCACGGGATGCCTTCCTCCAACCTGTTTACCTGCCTGACAAGCGCTGCAAAGTCTATCCTTATCAAATATGACATCGCTAACGCCAAGGATATGATTTCCTTTAATAAGCTTGTCAAGGTTTCGCATACCAACATGACCTAATCTTCTATGCCATAACCAACCTTTTGAGGATTTAGCAATGAAGCAAGTTTTAGGTTGAGCCTTTTTAGTGAAGTTAACAATGTATAGATCACCTCTACGCACACCGGTAAAGACCATTTTATGATTATCTCGACGAAACACTTGGCAATCAACTTCAGTAAATAAGACATGGAAACCGAAATCAGCAAGTCTAGATACTAAAAGTAAGTTGTATCCAAGAGATTCAACGAGCATGACATTTTGTATGGATCTATCATGTGATATGGCCACCTTACTGAGGCCAACCACCTGACCCTTTGAGTTGTCACCGAAAGTGACATACTTTCAAGGACTATCATTATCAGCAAGCTCACGAAACATGTCTTTATCTCCGGTCATGTGATCGGTACATCCACTATCAAGAACCCATTCCTTTCCTCCTGACATATATCCCCAAAGATTTGCCATAAGACCAAAATGTCTCATTGAATCATCAAGATCGAAGTCACTATCATCATCCTCATCATAGTATCCATGTTCAACATCGTCATGTGGTGGATCAAGTCCTAGAGAGGGTGATTCATTAGAATGAGTTTGACAATGATCTTTCTTATGAATTTTTATAGCTTCGGAAATAATATCACTAATAATACCAACATTTCCTTTGGAACGCATAAGGTTTGTAAGCTCAAATAGACGATCACCAAACATAGGATCACTAGTATTCATCTTACTCAAGGCAATAGACTTATGAAGAATTTCATCAAGATTTTTCAAGGAATAATCTGGAAATCGTTCCTCAAGAAATTTCCATATGGTGTAGGCACACTTGAAAGTAGGCAAGCATCCAATCAAGTTTCTAGGCAATCCCCTAATGATAAGTTCGGCAGTTCTAAGATTCCTAATCATGTCAATTGACTCATCATGGGTAGGATGCATAGGATCAACATAAGGTGCACAAGGGCTAGCAATGTACTTGTTCAAATGATATTGATTGAAGATAACAAGCATCTCATTTTTCCATTCATGAAAATATTCTCCATCAAGAATAGGCACTCTATGTCTAAGACTCCCAATAGTAGACTCATCCATCTTCCTCCAATGGTGATTAAACCAAAGCAATGGAGACCAATGCTCTGATACCACTTGTAGGACCTTGAGAAGAGGTGTCTAGAGGGGGGGGTGATTAGACACTAAGTACCAAAGTTGCAGTTTTTAAGTTTCTTTAAGTTTGAGTGGAGTTTAGGCACAAGTTTAACACTCACAATACATATCAAGCAAGCATGCAAAGAGTATATGAGCAATAGAAAGTAAAGCATGCAACTTGCAAGAAAGTAAAGGGCGGGGTTTGGAGGATTCAAACGCAATTGGAGGCACGGATGTTTTTGGCGTGGTTCCGATAGGTGGTGCTATCGTACATCCACGTTGATGGAGACTTCAACCCACGAAGGGTAACGGCTGCGCGAGTCCACGGAGGGCTCCACCCACGAAGGGTCCAAGAAGAAGCAACCTTGTCTTTCCCACCATGGCCGTTGCCCACGAAGGACTTGCCTCACTAGCGGTAGATCTTCACGAAGTAGGCGATCTCCTTGCCCTTACAAACTCCTAGGTTCAACTCCACAATCTTGTCGGAGGCTCCCAAGTGACACCTAGCCAATCTAGGAGACACCACTCTCCAAGAAGTAACAAATGGTGCGTTGATTATGAACTCCTTGCTCTTGTGCTTCAAATGATAGTCTCCCCAACACTCATCTCTCTGTCATAGGTTTTGGATCTGGTGGAAAGAAGATTTGAGTGGAAAGCAACTTGGGGAAGGCTAGAGATCAAGATTCATATGGTAGGAATGGAATATCTTGGCCTCAACACATGAGTAGGTAGTTCTCTCTCAGAAAATGTATGTTGGAAGTGTAGGTTTAGTCTGATGGCTCTCTCCATGAATGAAGAGGAGGTGGAGGGGTATATATAGCCTACACACAAAATCTAACCGTTACACACAATCTACCAAACTCGGTGGGACCGAATCGTTAAACTCGGACAGACCGATTTAGCAAATAATGTGACCGTTAGGATTTTCGGTGGGACCGAAATGCAACTCTGTGAGACCGATATGGTTAGGGTTAGGGCATAACGTAATCTCGGTAGGACCGATTACACAAACTCGGTGAGACCGATTTTGGTAATAAGCTTTCCAGAGAGTTGGTCAGGCAAACTCGGTTTGACCGATTACACAAACTCGGTGAGACCGATTTTGGTAATAAGCTTTCCAGAGAGTTTGCATTGTAATCTCGGTAGTACCGATTGCTCAAACTCGGTGAGACCGATTTTTATAATGGACATACACAGAGAGATTACAATCCCATCTCGGTGAGACCGAGATCCCTATCGGTAGGACCGATTTGCTTAGGGTTTGTGGCAGTGGCTATGACTTTGGAATCGGTGGCGCCGGATAGGAAGAATCGGTGTGACTGATTTTGGCTTTAGGTTTAGGTCATTTGTGGAAGTGGGAAAGTAGCTGAGGGTTTTGGAGCATATCACAAAGCACATGAAGCAAGAGGCTCATTAACAACACCTCATCCCTCCTTGATAGTATTGTCTTTTCCTATAGACTCAATGTGATCTTGAACCACTAAAAATGTAAAATGAAGAGTGTTGAGCTTGAAGCTTGAGCCAATCCTTTGTCCTTAGCACCTTGAAGGAGTTCCCAAATCCTTTAGTCCATGCCACTCCATTGTTGAACTTATCGGAAACATACTAGATAAAAGTGTTAGTCCAACAAGAGATATGTTGACATTAATTACCAAAACCACCTAGGGAGCACTTGTGCTTTCACAATGTAAGAGGAACTTTTCTTACGGAAATCATCATTGATTGCTTTTAAGAACTCATGCTCTTGCTCAAGATTGAGCTTTTCAAAGCGTAACTTTTCATGAGCCCTTAAAAGTTCTCGATGATCTTCGAAGATAGTTTCATGAGCCAACTTAAGAGTGTTTAGTTCTTTAGTTAGAAGCTCAATCTCCTCCTTATCATTGTCATTCGTTTTATCTTGATTAGCATGATGAATTGATGTTTCATCATAGTATTCATCACTAGAGTTGTCAACAAGTAAATCATCATCCACAAGCAAGTCTTCTTCATCACTATCGAAATCAACATACTCAGGATGTGTTACCTTTGGACCTTTGGCCATGAAGCATCTTCCAATTCCTTCATTTGGTGAATCAAATATGTCGTAGGAGTTGGTTGACACAAGTGCTAGACCGGCAACACCTTCATCTTGAGTATATTCAGAGTCGGAGTGATAGCTTCTCATGGAGTGATTGTCGGAGTCGGAGCCGGATACCCATTCACCAACATGAGCTTGATGTATTCGTTTTGTGTAGCTCCTTGATGACTTGTCCTTCCTTTCCGAATCCTTGCTTCTCCGTGAGGGTCTTCGTTCATAACGATCATCTCTACTCCTCCTCTCTCTCGGTGGTGATTCTTCTCTTTTGCTTCTTCTTTTTGGAGAATCTTCTCTTCTTTTGTAGGGTGTCGTACACTCATTGGAATAGTGTCCGGGTCTCCCACAATTGTAGCAATTGCGCTCTCGACTAGAAGATCTTTTGTCATTGTAAGACCTTGACTTGGAGCTTCTTTCTTTGCTTCTAATGTTGTAGAATTTGTTGAAGTTCTTCACCATTAAGCTCAATTCTTCATTGAAGGTTTGTTTCTCACTTGATGATGTGGGGGCTTCACTTGAGGCTTTGTAAGCACCACTTGACTTGTTGTGAAGTTCCTCCTTATCCTTGAGTGACATCTCATGAGCAACAATTCTTCCAATGACTTCCATTGGATTGAGATGTTTGTAGTTTGGCATCATTTGGATTAATGTGCACACGGTATCATACTTTCCATCCAATGCTCTTAGGATCTTCTTGATGATGAATTTGTCGGTCATCTCTTCACTCCCTAAGCCGGCAATCTCATTTGTGATAAGTGCAAGCCTAGAGTACATTTCAGCGACACCTTCACCATCCTTCATTTTGAACTTGTCAAGCTGACTTTGGAGCACATCCAACTTGGATTCCTTGACGGAGTCGGTACCTTCATGCATATCAATCAAAGTATCCCAAATTTCCTTTGCATTCTCAAGACGGCTGATTTTGTTGAATTCTTCGGGGCACAATCCGTTGAAGATGATATCACAAGCTTGAGCATTGTATTGCAGCATCTTCAATTCTTCCGCATTAGCTTCACGGTTCGGTTCTCTCCCATCAAAGAATTCACCTTGCAAGCCAATACAAATAATTGCCCAAACGGCGGGGTTATGTCCGATAATATGCATTTTCATCTTATGCTTCCAACTAGCAAAATTAGTACCATCAAAGTAAGGACCTCTACGGTGATAATTTCCCTCGCTAGACGCCATACTCTCCTAGGTTGTGAAACCAAGGCTATGACCACCAAAAGCTATGGAAATCAAAGCAAATGGAGACCAAAGCTCTGATACCACTTGTAGGACCTTGAAGTATGTCTATAGGGGGGGTGATTAGACTACTTGACCAATTAAAAACTTAACCTTTTCCCAATTTTAGAGTTTGGCAAATTTTATCTATCTTGGACAAGTCAAGCAATCATCACACAATTCAAGCAAGCATGCAAAGAGTATATAGGCAGCGGAAATTAAAGCATGCAACTTGCAAGAAAGTAAAGGGAAGGGTTTGGAGGATTCAAACGCAATTGGAGACAAGGATGTTTTTGGCATGGTTCCGATAGGTGGTGCTATCGTACATCCACGTTGATGGAGACTTCAACCCACGAAGGGTAACGGTTGCGCGAGTCCACGGAGGGCTCCACCCACGAAGGGTCCACGAAGAAGCAACCTTGTCTATCCCACCATGGCCGTCGCCCACGAAGGACTTGCCTCACTAGCGGTAGATCTTCACGAAGTAGGCGATCTCCTTGCCCTTACAAACTCCTTGGTTCAACTCCACAATCTTGTCGGAGGCTCCCAAGTGACACCTAGCCAATCTAGGAGAACCACTCTCCAAGAAGTAACAAATGGTGCGTTGATGATGAACTCCTTGCTCTTGTGCTTCAAATGATAGTCTCCCCAACACTCAACTCTCTCTCATAGGATTTGGATCTGGTGGAAAGAAGATTGGAGTGGAAAGCAACTTGGGGAAGGCTAGAGATCAAGATTCATATGGTAGGAATGGAATATCTTGGTCTCAACACATGAGTAGGTGGTTCTCTCTCAGAAATGGTAAGTTGGAAGTGTAGGTTTGTTCTGATGGCTCTCTCCACGAATGAAGAGGAGGTGGAGGGGTATATATAGCCTCCACACAAAATCTAACCGTTACACACAATTTACCAAACTCGATGGGACCGATTCAACAGACTCGGTCGGACCGATTTATTAAACCTAGTGACCATTAGGATTTTCGGTAGGACTGACATGCAACTCGGTAGGACCAATTCGGTTAGGGTTAGGGCATAATGTAATCTTGGTAAGACCGATTACACAAACTCGGTGAGACCGATTTTGGTAATAAGCTTTCCAGAGAGTTTGTTAGGTAAACTTGGTGGGACCGATTTGCTCTTTCCGGTGAGACCGAAATGTTACAAAAGGGAAACAGAGAGTTTACATTGCAATCTCGGTGGGACCGATCGCTCACTTCGGTTAGACTGAAACGTTACGAAGGGAAACAGAGAGATTACAATCCCATCTCGGTGAGACCGAGATCCCTATCGGTAAGACCGATTTGCCTAGGGTTTGTGGCAGTGGCTATGACATTTGAACTCGGTGGCACCGGATAGAAAGAATCGGTGTGACCGATTTTGGCTTTAGGTTTAGGTCATTTGTGGATGTGAGAAAGTAGCTGAGGGTTTTGGAGCATATCACTAAGCACATGAAGCAAGAGGCTCATTAAGCAACACCTCATCCCTCCTTGATAGTATTGGCTTTTCCTATAGACTCAATGTGATCTTGGATCACTAAAATATAAAATGAAGAGTCTTGAGCTTTTGAGCTTGAGCCAATCCTTTGTCATTAATATTTTGAGGGATCCACTTTTATCATCCATGCCATGCCATTCATTGAGCTTTCCTGAAATAATAGTCTTGGAATAGCATTAGCGCTCAATGAGCTATATGTTGTTATGAATTACCAAAACCACCTAGGGATAGTTGCACTTTCAAAAAATGAACCAAGGGAGTGAAGTTCTACCTCTTGTTCCAAATCATCAACATCTTTGGGCAGATCAAAGGACTCGGCGGTTTTCTTCTTGGCTGGCCTCTTTATGGCCTTGCTCTTAGCACGAGGAGCTCTCACCGGTTTGTCTTGAGCTTTTTCCGGTTTGTCTTGAGTTTTCCTCTTCTAGAAAGGGTCTTTGGCCTGTAAGAATAAACAAAGGGCTATCAGAAAAATGTTAAAGCAGAGACGGATTAAAAAACAGAAGGATAAAATTCTTACTGCTGGAGGTTTGTTGGAGGCATAAAAGGGACGCAGACCAGTCTTGCTGCACTCAGCGATCGGTTCATCTAGCATCTTCTTGATAGACTCAGTAACTTCATCATCAGTCATCTATATTTCATGGTGCCGTTGAGGGTCCTTGACGTCCCCGGTATACTCATGCATCAAACTAGTGCGGCGGCTTAAGGGCAGGATACCCCATGATACCCAGCAACGGACGAGATCAATTCCTGTTAAGCCGTTCGCCAGAAGAGCCCGGAGCTTAGCAAGTTGAGGCGCATATGTTTTTCGTTCTTTAGCAGTAAGCCGCTGAGGCAATGGATGTCCGTTGCTGAGCCGGTGAGCACAATAACCCGACAGAGGGTTTTCATCAGTAGGAGCGGTGTTCTGACAGTAGAACCATGTTTGATTCTAATCTTTGGGGTGGCTGTGATGTTTAGCATGAGGAAAATCGACTTATTTCCTTTTCTGAATTGATACTCCACCAAGTTCAGTATTGGGGCCATCAGAAAATTCAGTGCGGCGGTTCAAGTGGAATAAGTCCCTGAAGAGTTCAACAGTTGGTTCTTCTTGAAGGTAAACTTCACAGAACACTTGGAAATTGCAGATGTTGGACACAGAGTTCGGTCCTATATCTTGAGGATGGAGTTGGAAGCTGGCAAGTACATCCCAGAATTTTTTTGATCTGGGAGGGCTAAGCCCTCGGTCCAAATGCTGCATAAACACAACCACTTCTCCGTCTTGAGGTTCAGGAGGGTTTTCAGCACCAGGGACTCTCCAATGAATGACTTCCTTCTTTGCCAAAGAGCCAATTAAAACATATCCATTGAGTTGTGTTTCTGTGATCAGGGAAGGAACCCAGTTGCAAGAGGAGAATTGCTTGGCCATTTTGAAGGACAAACTGTAAAGGAAGTGTAAAACGCCGGTTCATGGTTCAAGATTGATATGCACAAACCAGTATCAAACCAGAGAATTTAATCAAAGCGTGTGTGTACATTAAACCGGAGATAGATGTTCAAGGATAGATGGCAATTTATGAGAGGGCTAATGGTACCTGCCGGATTGTCGTTTTCTAAGAGTTAAACCGCCTACAGTGGCACGAAGGGCAACAGATCTGAAAATTACTAAGTGCTACACAAACAGGTTTTACAAGCCAAGGATTATTACTTTGGATCTAACACAGTTCAGTAAAAGGAAAAATATCAAGGTCATAAAACGGTGACAGCAGAACATAAAGGAGCCAAATGAGATTTGTTCGTGGTCCTAAAAGATATTATGCGGAGGCGAAATAAACTAAAAGCTTCGGTCGTAGAAGAAAAAGGTCAAGTTGGTGTAGATTCAATGAGAACAGTAAGGGCGAAACAATGAGCATGGACGAACACTAATGAATACAGATGAGCACCGAAACCCTAACACATGTCTAGGGTTGAGGGAAAAAGACTTACCAGATTCACGGGAGTAGTGGAGGAGAGCCGTGGATCTCTGGTGCGTTCAGGTTGATGCAGCGGCCAGGGACGATGCAGAGCTTCAAGGTCGACAGCGGCGGCGGCGGAGCAGTCGGGCTTGAGGGTCGAGAGGAAGAAGAAGAAGTACTGAAGGGGAAAAAGAAAGGACCTCTGGGCCTATTTATAAGGCGAATGGATAAAGGTGGGCAGGTGCGAGAATCGAGGAGCCTGAAGCGTCAAAATGGGGCGCAGCTGTCGCCTCGATCTTTGGAAGATAATTAATGAAGGGAATCTTTATTACCTTTTTATACAGAGATGGTGTCATGTCGATTTACTACAATTTCAGAAGATGACATCATGGCGGTTTACTAAATTGTACAAGGATAAGACATCATGGCGGTTTACGAGGATTGTAAGATGATGTTCACGGAATTTTTCTAAGTGTTGAAGATTGACATGAACAGGTTCAAATCAATCTGGGGCCTAATGTTGAGGATATAACTACTGAGTGTAAACCGCCCAGGAAGGGCCGGTTCACGCTCATCTATGTTGAAGCCCATGAAGACAAAGAAGATGGCGCTCTACTATTAAAACTTAGAGGCCCAGAGCCCATGGGCGGATTAGGGCCCATAGTTGTAAACCGCCATGGTCGTATAACTTGTGTTGTAAGTTAGGGGAAGGAAGAGCCCGAGCCGAACACTTGTATGAGCCGGCCTCGGGATTCTGTAAACTGGCCGGGCGTCAACCTGTGTATATAAAGGGACGACCTGGCGGAGGTTCAGGGACAAGAAACAACAACTCGAGACTCAGGCAAAGCGTATTCGCTCCCTGGTCATCGAAACCCCAATAATTCCGTCACAACTAGACGTAGGATTTTGCCTTCATCATAAGGGGCCGAACTAGTATAAAACTCTCGTGTCCCTTGTCCGGTTTAACCCCTTTAACCTAATCTCGTTGCGATGGCTCCACGGCTAAGTCCTTCTGCTAGGACATCTGACGTGTTAATTCCACGACACACACACATCTGGGCAATAGCGACCTTGGGACGAGACCCGGCACGAGCGCGGGTGTGCTCGATGTCGAACCCGACCACCTTGTACTTCTCGTCGGCAAGCAACAGCTCCATGATGCGGATGGAGTGCTCCACCCAGACCGGGTGGTTGGTGTACACCACCGAGATCTCCTCGAACCTTCGGTGCATGTCCACCACGGCATGGATGGTGAACTGCTGCTCGTCATCAGCAGCCGCTCGGAGCACCATTGGAGCCGCACAGGATACTCCCTAAGAATTTGTCGTGGTGGGTGCGCTTCTTGCAATGGTGGGGTGCGATCGAAAGGTTAAAGAGACACAAGGGTTAAATAGCCACTGTAACAAATGGGGGCAAGCCGACCTGTAATCGTCACATCTTGTCACGGCGTTCATAGCGGAGGATTCTAGTGCACGCTTGACAACACCGCACCGCAGTGAGGATTCTAGTGCACGCTTGACAACACCGCACCACAGTTTGACCATCCGTGGGCTCGAAGAGGCGCCAAATGTATCGTTGGTGAGCCTATTCCCGCCCTACCGCGTAGTTTACCGCGCAAGCTTCCCGCCCAGCTTGGTTTGCCACGTGTCGGCTAGAAGAGGGACAAATCATGGGTGTTTTTTTGGCGAAAAGCTTTGTAAAAACGAAGTGTGTGGAATGACTTCGGTCATAAGTTTACCCGTGGGTGATGAGGTCAAAGTTACACAGAAGGGTGATGATGGACACTCGAGTGCGATAATTAATTCTACGCTCTACAGGGCACACGGTGGAAGAAACCAATTGTGTGCAATAATGTCCAAGATCGCAGTCGAGTTAGCTATACAGATCGTGTGCTATGAGATCGACAAGGTAAATAGATTCGAGAATGGTTAATAAAATCAAACCTAAGACCATTGCATATTAAGTTCAAAATAGTGCTACCAATATACGAGTCTCATACGATGCCATTTCAATGATTGTACCACAAAGGCTAGAAATATTACAAGGTTCAAATTCCGGAGTTATATGGCTCAAATTGAAGATTACAAGGTTCAAACTGATATTAGAAATGAAAATTCAGCTCATCAGCTGCAAACACTCGCGCTAATCCGTTGAACATGGATACCAGAGAGGTTCAAACTAATATTACCACTTCTAAGTCTGGTTTCGAAACCTCACAACTTTTGCAAAGGGGTAAGCCATTGAGAAGTCATGTATGGGGTTGACACGATGAGTTCCGATTACTCTGTCATCTGAAGTTCCAAAATGAAATTTAGCATTTTTGGAGCCTATTCCATTCTGCCGCAGGCGTCGACGTTGACCAACAAACCATTCATTTTTCCGAAATAAATGTAGGGCAACCCTCATTACCTTCAGCACCATTGCTCTGACGACAAAGAACCTGGAAAATATAATCTCCGGTAAGGTCCCTCGGTAGGAGTTCAAAGTAATTTCTGAGAGATGCTGATCTAGGCATTCAACATAATTGTTACATTATATCACATTATCCACCACTGGGCCTAATCTCACCTGCAAAAGAAGAAAACATGTTAGTGCGTAGATGCAGTTTTGAACACTACTACAAGCCTATTTGGTTTGCAGGATTTGTGAAATGCACTAACATGCCATCTTTGATCTGACATGATTAACATGGGCATTAACATGCCATCTTGCATCTTCACGAGATGTTGGAGTGGATGAAAAGTTCCCTAAGAAAACTAGTACAGATGAATCCAAAGGAGAAATGCATCTGGATTGTAACCATATGGATCAAGCATTGTCATTGTAAACATGGAAAAGGAGACATGTATGTACTGAAATCCTCCAAATGAATTCTTCAGAAATCATAGTACATTGTCATTGTAAACTTGGAAAAAGGTGTCACAAATTGAACTCCCTTATGGTTAACATTTAACAGGAAAGGAATATCACCTCGATATATAGGTTCTCCAGGAACTGAAAGCATCTCAGGAAAGTGACAACTTGCCCCAGGTTGGGGCCGATAGATTCTAGTGCCAAGACCTTCACTGTGCGCAGTTTCGCGGTCAGGCTTGTCGGAATCATTTTTTGAATGACAGACGAACAAACATCTTCAAAATTAGAAATAATGTTAATATGTAGAAGGAGAGGTAGAAGGCGGCTATTGTACCTGAACGGGTGTGGATCCAATAACAAGGTCAGAGTATTTGTCAGACGAATAGCCCAACACTGTCAATTTCGGTGCAGAAATGACATTTATTCTTGTTGGACCTACTTGATCAAGTAAAAGTAATCTCTCAAGTGCAGGTGTGTCCTCAATGACCATACCATGGTACACATCTTGTGATGTCTTCCTGCCGAACCAATAACACACATAAATAGTCCGGAGAGTCATGGCGGTGATGTGGAATGTACTCAACCCATTGATCGCCTGAAGACGAAGGTACTTGAGTGCAGTACAGCCACGGAGCAGGCGCCCGTGTCACCATTTGAGAGGCAGGCGGCGACGAGCTCGAGGTGCTTCAGTCGTGGTAGAATAAGAGCGGGAACATCATTGGGGGGGACGGCAGTTCCTGAACTTGGCGATGCGCAGCATGGGCGCGAGGCGGAGCGCGGACATTGGCAGCGAGCGCATATGCCCATCATCAAAAGTGAGCTCCTTGATCTGATCTAGGGCGGGGGATCCGAACCAGTCATCAAGCTTGGCTCGGTCCCTGCCGTTGGAACGGAACTTGCCCATTCTAAGGCCTCTGTTGGGCCAGGGTGACTGCCAAGGATCTTGGAGAACGCATCCAAGCTTTTGCTATAGCCATGGCAGAGCTCGTGGGTGCCGATGAGGTCGAGAGGGGTGAAGTTCCATAGGGGGCGCCACCGCTGGGAAAGGATGGTTGTCCGTGCCCCACATTTGATTGGGAGGAGTGAGATGATGCCTGTCAACATATCATCAGGGAGGCTGCTATGAAGTCTATGCCTACTAGAGTCGCTTGCGGTTCTAGCTCGCCCCGCCTCCGCTTGTTGGCAGGCATGTTCTCCACCTTTAGAGTCTCCTTGTCAGCAGTGCTTTCTGATAGAAATGAGAGTACAGGGAATATTTAGCTAAACAGGGCAATAGAAAAGTATATTGGTAACTAGAAGTTATTAGGTAGGAATATAGTAAGAAAATGGAATAACAATTGGTTGCTTAAATACTACACAATTCATTTAATATTGCTGGGTAAGTCAACATGCAGATAGTTGAAAAGAAAACTTACTTCGAACAAACTCAGGACAGATGATTTTGTCGGGGAAGTTAGCATATATCTCATGACCAGGCCCTTTTATGTGCAGTCCAATTTTAGTTCCAGCTTTCAGTACATAAAACTTAGAAATTTCTTTCCAAAAGCCAGCGCCAAAATAGGAGTCACCACATTCATCAAGTAATACAGTAGCAATGATTGTAAATCCATGGTTTGTGTGCAGTATGACATCCGTGCAGCCTTGATCTATGTAAAGGGAAAAATTGCGCACTACATAATATGTTGCATAGCAAGGGATGCGCTGCAGAAAATGGTAGGATTGTTAAAGAAAATATGGTAACATGGAAATATGGGCCCAAATTGAAATAACTGTACAACAGAAACCGAAGGACAAAAATCTATAATTAAACAGATAGGGTAAACATGATGTCATGGAAATATGAGAGTAATCTAAAGAACAATACATCATTAATTTGCCTAATATAGAAAGAAGAGGGGAAACAATCCCCTTTGACGTATATGGTTCATGTGGCACCTTTTATCCAAATGTAGCAATATTTAGAATATCTTCAGGAAAGTAGGCCATGCCAACCGATTTAGGGTGAGATTGAACATACCGCGCACATGCTCAAGTCATCTGGTATAGTGAGATGGAATCTCTGGCGGAGGTTGTAAGGTCCTGATGTGTCGGCGCACTGTACACTCTATGAATGAAAGAAAACCCTCAAATCAGCATGAATAAAAATGAATTAACGGTGATTTCTGCCGGGTGATTAAAGGAGGCAGATGAACTGGGATGAGAGATGAAATAATATCTCATTAAATTAGTTACCTTGTCCTCCATGAGAAAAAACCCTCAGTACGGCAGATTCCCCAACCGAGCGGAGCTGGGTCGACCGCGAGCAGCGTCAAGAAAGTCGATGGCGATAGGCGGCGGCAAGCAGAAGTGGCGAAATGTGGTGGGGTTTGTCGGCAGCCTGGCGGCGGCGGCAGACATCGAGCTAAGTGGTTACCGCCGCGATAGGCAGTGCCATACATAGACGCGGAGGAGCTTATGCAGGTGTGAATGGGGACTGGAGGCATGGGGTGGCGGGCGGGGGTGAGGGTTTTTGTGACGTGGGGATGGCAAGGGTTTTCATATTTCTTTTTTGAATTGGGTGGTGAGGGTTTTCTGTCCCACAAAGAATTTTGGAAGCAAGGGTTTGCTAGAGCCAGCCATGTGTGATTGATGCAAGAAGGAAAATGAAACCCATTGCACACGGTTCCAATTTTGGGAACCGTGCGTGATTGAAGCAACATGCAAAATGAAAGTCATCGCACACAGTTCCAATTTTGGGAACCGTGTGTGATTGACGTACTACCTCCGTCCTGGTTTATTGGTCCCGTAATTTGTACCAAATTTTGGCCAAATATTTGACTAAGAAATGTTTATGCATGTCACCAAAAATTATATCATTGAACACTATGTTCAAATACGCATCCAACAATATAATTTTTGCTGACCTGCACTAACATTTTGTTAGTTAAATCTTTGGTCAACATTTAACACAAATTACAAAGGAGACCAATAAACGAGGACAGGGGTAGATCCCATCAACCAAACTGATTGCATCCATATCCCACAGTTAGACATAAGTAAACATAGATTAAACATACTCAGACATAGATAATAAGCGTACACGTACACAAGCATAGTTCAACAGTCATTAAGCATGCTAAAGCGTACATAGTTCGATCCCACATCTCATCTCACAAGCCGGCACGATCCCGAAGCTTCTCCAGGTACTCGGTGTACGCGTCGTGCTCCACCCTGCGAGCATACTTCTGCTTGAAGGAGCCAACAGCCCGTCCTCTTGCATGTGCCAGAACACTTTGATACGCGTCATGAAGCTTGTGGTTGCAGAATGGGCATCGATAGCCGCCGTTCCAGGTCCTAATACACCTGTTATGCATTCTTGCATAAAGCTCCCTCGGGATTTGCCTATTGTACCTCTTCTAGACATCTTCATCCTTGTTGTCCACATCATCAGAAATCACCTATACAAATTGTAAAAAAATGTGGGTCAAATTAATGGTTACAAACTAATCTTTAGCAAACATTTGGCAGTTGCCAAAAATTGGCATCAAATCAACGATTACATGCCATGAAGTAGGATTACGAATTTATGGGTATTTATTTATACATACCCAGATATTATGGTTCGATTTTTAAGCACATTCGTCTATGTACAGACCAATCTTGAAGAAAATAATGGCACAAACATATGTAGGTCATTCAAAATCAATTGTCAAGTCCTAGTTAGGAATTATTAGCATGAACACTCACCCTAGTCAGATTACTACTAGAAATTATTTCCACAGATGAAACAACTAATGAGTTATCACTTGTACCATTCAAACAATTAATACACTACACGGATCTAACCAAAGTTACTCAGGTTTCATGGATTGGGAGAACATAACCATAGGATTTCTATTCCAAAAAGGGGGAGGCAGGAGTAACCAGAGAAACCCTGGGATCTATTTGACACATAAATGGGTATAGATGACTGCTACGTCTTGAGCTTGCATTGGTTTTCCTTGAAGAGGAAAGGGTGATGCAGCAATAGTAGCGTAAGTATTTCCCTCGGTTTTTGAGAACCAAGGTATCAATCATGTAGGAGGCTCCTCAAAAGTCACATGCACCTACACAAACAAACAAAGAACTCGCAACCAACGCAATAAAGGGGTTGTCAATCCCTTCAAGGCCACTTGCGAAAGTGAGATCTGATAGAGATAGTATGACAAGATAAATATATTTTTGGTATTTTATAATATAGATTGGAAAAGTAAAGATGCAAATAAGAGTAGATTGAAAGCTTATATGATAAGAGATAGACCCCGGGGCCATAGGTTTCACTAGTGGCTTCTCTCAAGATAGCATAAGTGTTACGGTGGGTGAACAAATTACTGTCGAGCAATTGATAGAAAAGCGAATAATTATGAGATTATCTAGGCATGATCATGTATATAGGCATCACGTCCGTGACAAGTAGACCGACTCCTGCCTGCATCTACTACTATTACTCCACACATCGACCGCTATCCAGCATGCATCTAGAGTATTAAGTTCATAAGAACAGAGTAACGCATTAAGAAAGATGACATGATGTAGAGGGATAAACTCATGCAATATGGTATAAACCCCATGCTTTTATCCTCGATGGCAAGAATACAATACGTGCCTTGCTACCCCTATTGTCACTGGGTAAGGACACCGCAAGATTGAACCCAAAGCTAAGCACTTCTCCCATTGCAAGAAAGATCAATCTAGTAGGCCAAACCAAACTGATAATTCAAAGAGACTTGCAAAGATAACTCAATCATACATAAAAGAATTCAGAGGAGATTCAAATATTTCACATAGATAAACTTGATCATAAAAACCCACAATTCATCGGTTATCGACAAACACACCGCAAAAAGAGTTACATCGAATAGATCTCCAAGAAGATCGAGGAGAACTTTGTATTGAGATCCAAAAAGAGAGAAGAAGCCATCTAGCTAATAACTATGGACTCGAAGGTCTGTGGTAAACTACTCAAAACTCATCGGAGAGGCCTTGGAGATGATGTAGAGGCCCTCCATGGTCGATTCCCCCTCCTGCGGAGCACCGACAAAGGCTCCAAGATGGGATCTCGTGGATACAGAAGGTTGCGGCAGTGGAAATAGTTTTTTGTGGTGCTCCTGGATGTTCTCGGGGTACGTGGATATATATAGGAGGAAGAAGTAGGTCGGTTGAGCCACGAGGGGCCCACGAGGGTGGGGGCGCCCCCACCCCCCTAGAGCGCACCGGGCACCCTCATGGCCGCCTTGTTTGCTTCTTGATGTCCACTCCAAGTCTCCTGGCTTGCGTTTGTTCCAAAAATATTGCTCTCGAAGGTTTCATTCCGTTTGGACTCCGTTTGATATTCCTTTTCTTCGAAACACTGAAATAGGCAAAAAAATAGCAATTCGGGCTGGGCCTCCGGTTAGTAGGTTAGTCCCAAAAATGATATAAAACTGTAAAGTAAAGACCATAAACATCCAAAATGGGTAATATAATAGCATGGAACAATCAAAAATTATAGATACGGTGGAGATGTATCAGTGTGCTCCTCAGTACGGAGGAAGCGCTCCGTATTTCCGTTGACCGTTATTACACCGCGTGGTCCGGGCATCTTGAGCTTGAGGTAGGCATAGTGCGGTACCGCATTGAATTTAGTGAATGTGGTTCGTCCAAGCAGTGCATGATAACCACTACGGAAAGGGACGATATCGAAGATTAATTCTTCGCTTCAGAAATTAACCGGGGATCCGAAGACCACTTCCAGTGTGATTGAGCCCGTACAGCAGGCCTCTACACCTGGTATGACACATTTAAAGGTGGTTTTGGTGGGCTTGATCCTTGAGGGATCGATACCCATTTTGTGCACTGTATCCTGATAGAGCAGGTTCAAGTTGCTACCACCATCCATGAGGACTCGCGTGAGATGGAATCCATCAATACTTGGGTCCAGGACCAGTGCGGCTGAACCGCCATGACGGATACTGGTCGGATGGTCCCTACGGTCAAAGGTGATTGGATAGGAGGACCATGGGTTGAATTTTGGGGCGACTGGCTTCATCGCATAGACATCCATGAGTGCACGCTTGCGCTCCTTCTTGGGGATATGGGTGGCGTATATCATGTTCACCGTTTTAACTTGGGGGGGGGGGGCATTTCTTCTGTCCCCCTGTGTTCGGTGGTCGGGATTCCTCGTCATCGTCCTCGCTCTGCGACCCTTTCTCCTTATTCTTGGCATTTAACTTGTCGTCCTATTTGAAGACCCAACATTCCCTGTTGGTATGATTGGCTGGTTTATCAGGAGTGCCATGTATTTGGCATGGTTGATCGAGTATGCGGTCCAGACTGGACCGGCCCGGATTGTTCCTTTTAAATGGCTTCTTCCGCTGACCGGACATAGAGCCACTGAATCCGGCGTTGACCGCCGTGTCTTTGGTACTATCACCATTGTTTCGACACTTATGTCTATTGCGTCGGGGCTTGCCGTTGTTGTTTCTTGCCAGGTTTGCTTGTATTGTTGTTGCTACGGGCTAGCCAGCTGTCTTCGCCCACACAAAAGTGGGTCATGAGTGCCGTAAGGGCTGACATGGACTTCGGTTTTTCCTAGCCGAGATGTCTGGCCAGGCATTCATCACGGATGCTGTGCTTAAAGGCCGCTAGGGCTTCAGCATCTAGACAGTCGACAATCTGGTTCTTTTTAGTTAGTAACCGAGTCTAGAATTTCCTGGCTGACTCTCCGGGCTATTGGATTATATGACTTAGGTCATCGGCATCCGGAGGTCGGACATATGTGCCTTGGAAGTTGTCGAGGAAGGCGCCCTCCAATTCCTCCCAGCTGCCAACGGAGTTTTTGGGCAGACTGTTTAACCAGTATCTAGCTGGTCCCTTGAGTTTGAGCGGGAGGTATTTGATGGCGTGAAGATCATCGCCGCGGGCCATATGAATGTGGAGAATAAAATCCTCAATCCACACCGCGGGGTCTGTTGTGCCATCATATGATTCGATGTTTACGTGTTTAAACCCTTCTGGGAAATCATGTCCCATTACTTCATCAGTGAAGCAAAGGGGATGTGCGGCGCCTCTATATCGGGCCAAGTCGTGACGTAGCTCGGATGGAGCTTGTCTGCGGTTTTCAGCCCGGACATGGTTATTTTTGTCACATTCAGCCAGACGGCCGTCGTCGCGCGTCAAGGCACGCCCCTGTGATACATAGACTAATCTTGTCTGACCTGCTCTCTTTTCCAAATCGCATCACTGGTCATGTGTATATTCCTGAGCTGTTATATTTCTATTTGTTCGGCGAGGTAGCGCGGGCTGGTATTCAACTTGAAGTGCCGCTTTGTCCCGGCCACGTGGTGGACGGACAACCATATTGTACCTTGGTAGGATAGGCTCCAGCGCCTCATCATCGAACTGTGGTAGTAGTTTGCACTTTGGTTAGCTTTTGGTTGGGTGCTCGAGGCCGTATTCCTCAGCTTCCAGGACATCAGTCCATCTTTCATTGAGCAGGTCTTGATCAGCTTGAAGCTGCTTCTGCTTCTTTTTCAGGCTTCTTGCAGGGGCAATTAGCTGACGCTTAAAGCGTTCCTGTTCGGCGGGCTCTTCAGGCATGATGAAATCTTCGTCACCGAGGCTAACCTCGTCCTTGGAGAGCGAAAGGTAATTGCTATCCTCCGAGTCTTTGTTCATGGCCTGTTCGCCAGGGCTGACTTTCCCACCCTCTCGTTCCTCCTGTTTGGAGGTCTGCTCAACGGGGTCTTCATTGTTTTCGCCACCGTCCGGAGTGTTGTCCTCTTCTGTGAAGGTATTGCTGTTTTTACTACGGTGTGGCTTAGAGCGGCACCGCTGACGTCGCTGCTTTGGCTGTATCTCAGGAGGTTTGTCCTTGACTGGATTTTCATCGTCGCCGTTATTTTTTTAGGGTGTATCCACCATGTATATGTCGTACGAGGAGGTGGCTGTTCAACGCCCTGTAGAGTGGTCCCTGATCCTCTCCGGCATCGTCGTCCATACCGTCGATGTCTTCAGAGTCGTAGTCAAGCATGTCGATTAAGTCGTCGACAGTGGCTATAAAGTGGGTGGTGGGTAGGGAACGAATTTCTTCATCATCCACTTCCCATTTGAGCTGGACATAGTTCGGCCAAGAGTTCCCTGACAAGGAGAGGGATCTTAATGAGCTTAACACGTCGCCAAAAGGCGAGTGCTGGAAAATGTTCGCGGAGCAAAACTCCAAGACCGGCGCCCAATCAGATTTGATGGACGCGGATGCACGCGGTTCGGAGCCTATGGCCGGAGACGAGTCCGAGGTTCCGGCAACACAAGCCCAGCCTAATTTTGGGTCTATGTGCGGCACGAGTGCCGCCGAGTCTGCGGCCTCCGCGGCAGGGTTGAGCTTCCCGTCTTCGGACGACACAGTCCGCTCCGGCTCTAGGGCCAGGGCGGTCACAGGCGCTATCTCCTGTATGTGGCCAGATGACAGATCTAGGTCATGTTCATCGTGGTGGCCGAGGACACCCGTCATGGGCTCAAGTATGACAACGATACCCTTACGCCATCGAGAATCAGGTACTATTATCCAACGGCCGGAGGCTACGTTCACTTTCCTAGCATAAGTACCGCACCTTTGAATTTCTTCAGGGCATCATTCAGTTTTTCACGAGACGCGTTATTCTGCTTGCACCTGTAGGGCCATACTTCTGGCAGTGAACATGTTACATGTGCTAAATTACATACCAGTGCACATATAGTTAATTTCCTTTAGTTTTGTACTAAGTACTCCCTCCATTCCAAAATAGATGACCCAACTTTGTACTAACTTTGTACTGAAGTTAGTACAAAGTTGAGTCATCTATTTTGTAACAGAGGGAGTATTATTGTACTCCCTAGATATCACTGCCTACTATTTTACTTCTTGAATGCTATATTTATGATAATGGTGTTGTTCTGATGCCACCTGTTGGTTCCATCAGACTGCTTAATGTTCTCTATGCTTAATTACACATCAGCAAACTAGCATGTGGTTCCGCTGCTTTTTGTTCGTTTTACCCTACATTTTCTGATGCTAGCTATTACATCACTGCTCCGAGCCTCTATTCATTACTTGTTTGTGTGTTCTTGATCTTCCCAAGTTGCATGACTAATTTGATGCTTCTATTAATTATGGAGCTGTCAACCCCATCAAGAAAAATATTTGTTCTTTTGGGGCTGGCACCTCGAACAAGCATAAAAATAGAGGGAAGCAGATATATTGTCGTGTATGCACACACCCTTCTTTCATTAGTTTATATCAACCATTGATGATCAATTCGGACCAGTGCATGCGATTAAAATTAATTTTACCTAAATAGAGGGTGCAGAATAAACTACAACAACTAGATTTGCAACCACGGGATGCTGACGATATCTTCAAAGAACATTGCAACATCAGCGAGGCTTCACAGCAACATATGGTAAGCCAGTGTGTTTTAGTACATGTGAAATTTAATGCGAGTGGGCTGCTTTCTTGTCTTGTGCCCTCAACCTGTAATCCTACCGAATTACAAAAAGTTCAGTTGTCTGCTTTGCTGTATTGCTTGATTTGAATGCTTGTTTGTTGTTACTCTATACCTGAGTTGGCCAATATGTCAGCAGTGCCTACTGTACTATCATAAAGAAATGCATGCCTATTTCATTTAAGTCCTTAACTTTTCCTCTCAACTTCATCACAAGACAGTCTTCATAGTTTATATGAGGCCACACTGTTAAGTGCTTTCTCAGATTATTTCAACTGCTTAGATGCCTTGGAAACTTAAATATAGCGGTGGTACACTCCCTTTCAACTAGGGATGTCAACTAGGTCCCGTTTAATCCCGATTAAAGTCCACTAGTGGTATGATAGTTCAAAAGAGTTTTTGTTTTTTGAGGAAAATGAACTAGGGAGCTAGCAAAAACTAACTAGATGGGACTGGCGGATGTCGTTTATTTGCCACTTACATCCCTAGTTTCATCTTACCATTTTAATTTCTTTTCGGCTGATGCTGCTTCGAACCATTTAAATATAGCTTGCCATGGTCGGCAATAATTCATCCGTCATTTACCATGTAAGCTTACTGCCTGGATCATACGATAACTATCTCTTACTTATGTCGAGCGGAAACCTTTCAGGATGCCCTTCACACTAGGACAAAATGTACAACCCCAGAATCTATTTGTGGAAGCAGTGCACCATCCATGTTACCAGATGGTAGCAGTTCAGAGGCAACACTGCCGGAGAGCAGTCTGAGCACAGACATTATAGTGCTTGAGGCTCTACTAGAGGCAGAAAGAGATGGTGTGGCTGCCATGAATGAGGTAATCTTTATCTTGAGGCTGGAAATTATGGAATTAGCGGCACGCATTATGCAAGCAACCCAAAAATTGGAGGAAGTAAGAATGTTGCATTTGAAGACGGAGGAGGTCCTGTTGTTTCTGCTATCTAATGCCCAGGGTAATTCCGGTTCTTCTTTAGATACCAGTTGAAATTGTCATTAGATTATTGTACTTGCATGTTGTGTCATGTCTTTGAATGGATTATGTTGCAAGACCCCCTATGTTGTCCATGTGTTGTAATCATCCGAATTTTTTAGGCGAGGTAATCCTCAGTACTTGTATGATTGACATAAGGTGAACTGTTTTTCGTGTGAGCATATTGTATTGGATGAAATAACTGTTTGATTCAGAGTGTATCCGACCTACTGAATTCGAAGATCATGGCATTTCTAAATCATAATCATATATAAAGGTAGAATAAATCTTTGTTGTGGTTTTGAAGAAATAAATAACAAAATGTAGAATTATCTATGGATATACGTATCAAATACAAATTGGATTTGAATTTAGTTTGCTAGGGCCCAGGGCAAACGTGAATGCTAATTCTCCCAAGGTTTGAACGAAGCGGCTAAACACCCGCTATAATTTGTGGGCTGCCCGAAGCAAGTGTTTGCGAGATGGAAATTACTGTCTACCCCTGACACTTGACATCCTTATCGACCGGATTTACACTGCTGTCGATAGGGGTAGACTAGTAACTACAATCAGACATGACACGACGGCCTCTGAGCCCATTCAGACACGGTGGACGCCAAACGTGGGCGGCAAAACACATTTGATTCAAGCTTGTCTGAAAGACATGTGTCTCTTCCTCCATTTCCCCATTCATACACGGTGGGCGGCAAAACAAACTCTCGTCGTCCGAAATCGATGTAGGCTAATATTTTAAGTAGGGGAAGATGTGTAACTTCCCTCAGACGTGACACAACAACCCTACCTGTCAGTCCCGTTCATACACCGTGGGCGCCAACCGTGGGCGGTAAAACACCCTCTCCTCGCCCGAAATAGTTACCGGCAAATATTTGGGAGATGCGAGATTACCGTCCTATCCCCAACCGACGCGATGTCCAAAATTTTAAACGGGGGA
Organism: Triticum timopheevii; assembly: GCA_963921465.1. Classification (NCBI taxonomy): domain Eukaryota; kingdom Viridiplantae; phylum Streptophyta; class Magnoliopsida; order Poales; family Poaceae; genus Triticum; species Triticum timopheevii. The sequence continues at coordinate 205,163,498 of OY997268.1, forward strand.
TAAGTTCGTAACTCTCCCACATTTTAGACAAGCGCGTCCCAAAGTTTGAGATCCCCCTCCCCTCCATTTCCCCATTCATACACCGGTGGTGGCACGACAACCTCCGCACTGCGGCCAGCCTTCTCCGTCCGCCACCCCATCCTCCACCTTGCCGGAGCTGCTACCCCTACCCCATCGTCCACTGCAAGAGATGGACGTCTCTCATCCACGACGCTGGACTAGGATCCTTTCATTGCCTCCTCCCGCTTCATCGGCGCCGTCGTCCACCTTGTCGTTGCCTCTCCTACGACCGCCCGTCCACGGCAACAGGATTTATCCCCCGACCCGGCCATCTGCCGTCTAAAGTCTTCTTCCACACTGCCGACAGCCATCGCACCCGCAGCACCCTCAACGTATCAGCATAGGCCTACACGGCGTCGCAAGAGAGGTGGTACTCTTCCATATGTGCTTAAGTTATTGATCTCACCCGAAAAATAGATCGTAATTTGTTTACTGTGCTTTTCTTGTCTGTACCAAATCGTAGTGGCTAGTTGAAAGCAAACATTGGTTGCGAAGTAGCTTTGTCCAGTTTGCACCTTCAGCTCCGCCATGGCACGGGCACTATACTTGTAAAGCTTATGGTTTCCCCCCTTTATGTTCATTACCATCATCGTAGGTGCTTCGTGTCGTGCTAGCACTGCTCCTCAAGACCTCAACCCAAAGCTTACGTGTTGAAATACGAATCTGATATGATGTTCATATCACTAAAACAGAGAACGTTTAATTGGTCACCTAATGTTCCTATATTCGTTTCAAAAAGCATGTGCGCCACCCACTGGTCCAGCTAGTTCCATTTTCCTGATTTTTCTCTTGATGCTTAGGGTTTTCCCCTTTTTTCTACTCTGTTATGATCTGCGTAGGTGCTTTCTGTCATACTAGCGCTACTCCACCCTTCAAGCTAAACAACACAATACTCAGAATTCGAAAGCTTAGTTGCTCAAATATGATTGTGATATGATACTGATATTAGTTAACTGACACATTTAATTGGTTAGCTAAAGGTCCCACTTGAGTTTCCAAATGCACGTTGCGACATATAGAGAGACAGCATAATTGCATTTCTTTGTCACTTGTTGACCGTACTTTCTTGTCCATACCAAATCTTAGTTGTTATTTCAAAGCAAACATCAGTTGCTAACTATCCTTTGCGCGGTTTGCAGCTTTAGATCTGCCATCCCACTGCCACGGTCAACACTGTACTCATCATGCTTATGGTTTCCCCATTTTATGATGACCACAATCAGCCTACATGGTTCGTGTCGTAATAGCACTGCTCCACCCATCGAGCTAAACAGGCTTGTTTAATTGGTTAGCTAAATGTTCCTACTTTAGTTTCGAAATGCATGTGAGCCACATATGGAGAGACCGAAAAGAATATTATTTTCTCTGTGCGCTATGGTTCATCATGGGTGGCCAACCGACATTGTATTGAAAGACTTGTAATATCTTCAATCTGCTTGCTCTTCTGCTCTTCTTTAATATGATCCTCTTCTCTTGCGGTCGACTGGTCAGGTCGAGTTGTTCTCCCTTAATATATTTTGAATCTGTCAGGTCAGGTCGCCTTGTTCTTCTTTACTATATGTTGAAGTTGTCATCTGCGAAGTGTTATCACTTCTGGAGCTCTCATATTTTGAGTAGTAGGCCACATTATATTAATGCACACACCAAGTTACAGCATGCATGGCATCTCTTAAAAGAATTGCAGAGATAGCACAAAGGGGTTTACAGGGAGGCAACATTGGATTAGAATCACTTCTGCATTACAAAGAAAATCTCACTTGTTTTTATGTTTTCATGCACGTCAGATTTGAACATTATCAAAATGAATATGAGAATGGGCGCACGAGAGGAATATGGCAGAACAATCCACTAGCTAACAAACTTGGAATGGTGGAGGATGGCCTATCTTATTCACCCATCAAGTTGCTTGCTCTAACTTTGCAAAGTTGTATTGGTCGCACATATTTTGCATCTGACCTCTTGCATTACTTCTACTTCGTTACACCATCTGCTTAGTTTAAGCATCATATATGAGTATATGCCATACCTATCCATTTTCTGTACCTATTCCATGTGTCGTCACACTATGTTTTTCCAGTCAAATGTTGTTCTTTCATAATAGATGTCCAAAAGGAAGAGGGTGAGTGCAGATCCTCAAGGAGTACAAACTAGGTATTTGGAAAAGGTAGTGATACCTGTTAAATCAAATAGATCAGCAGCCACAGAAAACACAGGCCCAATTGTACCACACTTTACCCCTACTCCAGTGGCCAAACCCCTATTAGAACTGCTGAGAGCCCAGCATCAGGTACTGTCTATGATACCAATTCAAAGTTTCAACTCCTAAATTTCTGCATGTGCCTTACCTTCTCTCTTGTATGAAAACTAATTTCAGATGATTCTCCTTGCTCAAAGGATCATACGATCTCACAACAATACTGTACTCTGCATTGCTCTTGTCAGTACCTCTCTCCCTTTTGCCTTGTAACGCTGTACCTAATTAATTGCTATTTGATTATGTATCATCAGTCTGCACCTGAGCTTCATTATCCTCTGTTTCTTCCAATATTATTTGATCTATATTTACTCTTTGCAAAATGTAGAATAATGGCAATGCTTATAAAGAATTTTCTTTGGGGAATTTATTGAATTATCCTTCCATCAACATGGAGAAGGGCTTTGTCCAGCCCGTGTTAACATGTAATGTAAGTTCATCCTTCTCAAGCCTTCAAACTTTGTTCTAGTATAGATTTGGATAGGCATCATTTCGACCACTACTATTTGCTTTGCTGTTTACATCTGATTGGATGTTTGCAACAACTACAAGTTTCAAATTGTAGTTGTAAAAACATGTTCCTTATGCAGAACAGATCCATTTATTTGCTTATATAATTGTGAAACATGTTACGTGTCTCCTTGTATCTCTTTCAGAGTCGTATCTCTTATGCCAGGCCAAACTTTAGGGAAGATAGTGAGCCAAACCATCTTGAGGACAGTGAGATGACCCCAAGGTCCTGTCTTGATGAAGACAGTGAGTTGAAGCTACTCACCAGCAGGTGTGAGACAACCTCTATGCAGTCGCTGCCTCAATCAGTTCGACTTCTTTAGTATCAACTTAAAGCGGAAAGGCTTGCTTCAGCTCAGCTCCGACTTGAAGTCGAAGATGCAATGAAGATGTTAGAGGACTGCCTTGCGCGCCATCATGCCATACAGCTACGAGTGATGCATTTATCGTTAACACAACTGAGGTCTACTATGCTTCTTCGACTGTTTGGGGGGGGGGCGACCTAGTCAGGCCTAGTGCCTTCTGAAGTGCTCTCAGTTTTGTATATTCTTTTGTCGGCGCGTTTATTTTCACTGGTGGCGAACTTTGATGCCCAGTGGATGTAATATGTGTGATAGCCGTTGTCGTTGTCAAAACAGGCGGATCTCGGGTAGGGGGTCCCGAACTGTGCGTCTAGGCGGATGGTAACAGGAGACAAGGGACACGATGTTTTTACCCAGGTTCGGGCCCTCTCGATGGAGGTAAAACCCTACTCCTGCTTGATTAATATTGATGATATGGGTAGTACAAGAGTAGATCTACCACGAGATCAAGGAGGCTAAACCCTAGAAGCTAGCCTATGGTATGATTGTTGTAATGGTTGTTCGTCCTACGGACTAAAACCCTCTGGTTTATATAGACACCTGAGAGGGCTAGGGTTACACAGAGTCGGTTACAATGGTAGGAGATCTACATATCTGTATTGCCAAGCTTGCCTTCCACACCAAGTAAAGTCCCATCCGGACACGGGACGAAGTCTTCAATCTTATATCTTCGTAGTCTTGGAGTCCGGCCGATGATGATAGTCCGGCTATCCGGACACCCCCTAGTCCAGGACTCCCTCAGTAGCCCCTGAACTAGGCTTCAATGACGACGAGTCCAGTGCATATATTGTCTTCGGCGTTGCAAGGCGGGTTCTCCTAAAAATTCCATGTGCCTGCCGAATAATGTCCGGCACCCTTACAAATGTTGCGCTCCTTGGCTCCCACGCCCAATAATGGCCCTCTTCCACGCGTTGCACGAATGCGAAAGGCCAGGGTATCTTTTATATTTTCCCCCTAGATGCGCAAATAACCTGCCTATAAGAGAGGCAAGAATCCAGATCCAAATCACACCATCTTCCTTCCGCGAGTACTCATCGGAGCGCTTCTGACCAAAAATCCATTCCACCATGGACCGATGATGCAGCTCCTCCTCTCGCGCTCCCAGCCCTCCGCCAAGAGATTGGAGGAGATGTTCTGTTCCGCACAACAAGCTAGTGACGCTCCAAGCGGAGGGATACCTTCCTCTGGCCTTTATGGTCCCGGTCCGAGCCGGGCTGGCCACTTACAAAGGTGGAAAGCAAGCGGAGGCCACCCCTAGTCCCTCCAAAGGGGAGCGGGTGTGCTTCGTCCCTTATCTAATAAGGGGACTCGGGTTTCCCATCCACCCATTTCTCCGGGGGCTTCTGGAGTTCTACGGACTCCAGCGTCATCACCTCACGCCCGCCTCCATTCTGCACATCGCGGGTTACGTAGCTCTTTGCGAGCTGTTCCTGGGCATCGAGCCCCATTTTGCGCTGTGGAAGAGACTGTTTTGCCTTGTACCCCGTTCTCACGAGGGGTCAATATATCGAGTGGGCGGAGCCGAAATATGGCGCATCGCCGGGACCGGATATCTATCCGGAACCGCAAAGAAGGCGTCCAAAGACTGGCCTTTGGAATGGTTTTATGTGGAAGACGCTCCACTGCCGGACCCAGTTCGGATCGGCCTCCCGGAGTTCAACAAGGCTCCTCTGAAGAAGCGCCTAAGTTGGCGCCCACGGAGCCCTCAACAGGAGGAAGATAGGAGCGTCCATTACTTGATGGGCCGGATTAGGTTGATGGCCCATTCCGGATTAACCATGATTGGATTCATGGCCGTATGCATCATGCGAGGGGTGCAGCCGCTCCAATATAGGGGCCACCCCATGTGGGATTTCAACGGGGAGAACGACGCCACCCGTCATGGCCGTAAGGGGCCGGGATCGGCCGCGGATCTGGTAAAGATCATGTCCGGCCTGTACAAGGGGGAGAAAGAGGACTTCCTCCAGACGAGCCCATTGAATGGGTTCTCCATGAATAACCCTCGGAGCTGGGTAAGCGGATGTTTATTTACCCGACCCGTGCTTTCAAAGTTAAGTACCTTACTTTATGGTTTCGACGCAGGAACTGCGCCGGAATGTGGAGAGCATACATAGTCCGGCTCCACAACCCGAGGATCCGGGAAGATCCCTTGATCCGGCCTCCAAAGAGGATCCGAACATAAAAGTGGAGCTAATTGACGGGGTATTCCACCAACTCAGCATGGACAATGCTCTAGTCGCCATCACGGCTGAGTACCCCGGCCTAACTCCGGCTTCCCAGGTAATTATGACCGGAGTCCTGACATTATTACTTCATCCTTGCGTATTTCTGACCACCGTATACAATGGTGTCTCGCAGGAGGTGCCTTCAAGGCAGGAAGCCGAACCCACGGAGGCTGACCAACAAGGGTCAGTCCGGCCCAGCAGGCGGAAGAGGAGTGCGGTGCGAATCGAAACGTCACCGCAACGGTATAGCTCGCAACCGTTATCCAGGAAAAGGATTCCCAGGAGGTGTATTAACGCACGTGACTTTTCCAGGAGAAAGAGCACTCGCCGGACTATGCCCGGAGAGGTTGCCAACCAAGCCTCCGCCCGCCAGGCTCCAACACCTGGTCCGGAGGGGGAGGCGAGCGCAAGGCGCGAGCCGGATACTCCTCCAGCGGAGGATGCCGACAGGCTGTCTGCCACCAGGTCTGAGGTGGAGAGCGCCATTAATCATAGGCGTCGCCGGACAGTTCTGCGTGACGCGTGTTTCTCCCCAGAGGCGTTGAATGCCTTTAACGCGGGAGACGCACACCTCCGTGCCGCTCAAGATGGTTTAACCAGAGCCACGGAGCAGTATGTAAAATACATACGGGTAAGAGATTTTAATAGCAGTATATGCCAGTAGCCCCTGAGACTTAAAGTAGTTAAAGTAACTGATTTAAGGATCATTTGATATGCAGGATCTTACGGAGAAGAATGGCCAATTGTCCCAGGAGCTAAAACAGTGCAAGGCCCAACTGGAGGCCGCACTAGCTGCCGCAGAAGGAGGCACAGAGACCCCCTCCGGTAACACATTATTTCAAAAAGATAAGCGGTGTGCGACGTACGTATAAATCTGACAATGGTATTGCAGATGTTGCCGGACTTGATCCGGACAAGCAACAACTACTGCGCCAGCTGAAGGCCGGTGAGAGGGTGCTTACGAAGGTGCAGCAGGAGAGGAACAAACTCTAGGATGCCCACGCCCGGCTTGGAGAAGAGCTGAAAAGGGTTCGGGCTGAGCTGTCTGGCTCCGTGAAGGAGAATCAGCGGCTTCGTCGCGGCATCTATAGTAAGTGCTTGAGCGAACTCCTTTGAAAAGAAGAGTTCGGCGAGGAAGTCAATTGACAAAAATATGTCTGTAGGTGTGCTCACAGGTCGCCCTGCGGAAGAAATGCCAGGTTCAACGGGTGATCAACTTCCCGAGTTGGTGCAACTGCTCGAACGTGTTCGGCAGGTGATGAGTGGCGTCGTCCAAGCCTTATGGCCATCCCTCTCCCTACCCGAGGGCCTTGGAGAGCTTGCGGAGAACCTTCAGGGAGCGCGGCAGCGCTTCCATTTATGGAAGATATAGGCCTGCCATCAAGGTGCCAGGGAGGCCTGGGCCATGGTGAAGACGCGGTACAAGAAGGCGGATCCAAACCACATGGCCAAGGTTGGACCTGTGGGGCCCGATGGGAAGAAGATCCCTGTGAGCTTAGTGTACGGCCAAGTAGAGTTGGCCGCTAAGTATTCCCAACGGGACTGTAAATTAGACAGCCTGTTAGACGGGATTGAGGAGGAGTACAGTCAGTCAATTTGACGATGTATTTAAAATGACATGTGAAATGCCTTCTAGCCGGATTGTAGATCGTTTGTCTTTGCCGACCTTTTCGCTTCAACCTCGAGACCCTAGAGTCCGGAGTGTGTCCGAATACCTTCTCGGTTATGAAAAAAAAACCGGGGCATGCATGGAGACCAGGCGTAGGGGTCATTAGTGCTTTATCAGACAAGTGCCCAACTAGTTATGTTATATTACATGGTTAGTAAGAAACATCTTCCAGGGAGAATAGTTCCATTAAGGGTTCCTTTGCCTGGGAGGCATGCCCTAAAGTGCATGTCCGGACTGCGAAAAGAGCAGGAAAACATCTGGGGGCAGATAAATAAATGTGTAAAAAAAATCATCTTTCAAGTCACCGACCGAATATTCCCTTAAGAACGCTAGCTTTCGGCTTCACCCAGTCTGAGGTACACATCCGGCTGACCCGGCAGTAACAATCGCAGAGGTGCTCCCTTTACCTCCTAGCCGAACAATCGGGAACGTAGGGGTAAGCACAGGAGTCAGGCAACCCAGCTTGGCCAAAACTTAAGTCATATCGATGCATATAATGGTGAATAAAAGGTACATGCAGAAGTTTGACGCATGTGTTGGGCATAAAGCCCGTAAGCTTCTGTTAAAGAAGCCCCCAGGTATAATGAGTGCGGGTAGCACATCAAGTATGTGCGAACAATGCGCAAATAGGCCCTCAAGGGCTTTGTGAAAAAGGTGAAAAAGAAGAAAAAAGAGAAATAAAAGGCAACTGAAGTATAAAATGTGGACGGGGGAAGGAGACGAACTCCGAGTCCGGCGCTAGGCGTAGAATCTTTGGAGGCGGGCTGCGTTCCATGGGTTCGGCTCGAGTCGGTTGTCCGATGCATTTTGCAGACGGTATGCTCCGCCGGTCAAGACTTGGTCGATGATGAAGGGACCTTCCCATTTGGGCTTGAGTTTGTCCTTTTTCTTGTCCGGCAGGCGTAGAACCAGTTCGCCAACATTGTATGTTTTAGCCCGTACTACTCTGCTTTGATATCTTCGAGCCTGCTGCTGATAGAATGCGGAACGAGCCTTCGCTACGTCGCGCTCCTCCTCTAATGCGTCCAAGCTGTCCTGCCAATCCAGCTCGGCTTCTCTTTCTTTGTACATGCGCACTCGAGGTGAGTCATGAATTATGTCGCAGGGCAAAACTGCCTCTACGCCGTATACTATAAAGAATGGTGTGAATCCGGTAGTACGGTTTGGCGTGGTCCGCAGCCCCCAGAGTACGGAGTCAAGCTCCTCTACCCAGTGCGTGTTAGATTCCGTAAGGGACCGCACTAGTCTGGGCTTGATGCCACTCATTATTAGACCATTTGCTCGCTCAACTTGACCGTTGGTTTGAGGATGATAGACTGAAGCGTAATCGAGCTTAATGCCCATATTTTTGCACCAGAGTTTGACCTTGTCGGCCGTGAAGTTCGTGCCGTTATCGGTAATGATGCTATGGGGGACGCCATAACGGTGTACTACCCCGGATATGAAGTCTATCACTGGTCCGGACTCTGCCGTTTTAACTGGCTTGGCCTCTATCCATTTGGTGAATTTGTCCACCATGACCAATAGGTACTTTTGCTTGTGGGTTCCCCCTTTAAGGGGTCCAACCATGTAAAGCCCCCAGACCATGAACGGCCAGGTAATGGGTATAGTTTTGAGGGCGGTGGGTGGCATATGGCTCTGATTAGCAAAGAGCTGACAACCGACGCATCTTTGGACTAAGTCCTGAGCATCTGCCCGGGCCGTCGGCCAATAAAATCCTGTACGGAAGGCCTTACCTACAAGGGCCCGGGCTGCAACGTGGTGTCCGCCTAGTCTGGTGTGAATTTCAGCCAGAAGATTTCGCCCTTCCTCTTCGGAGATGCACCTTTGAAGGACTCCGGTTGTGCTTTTCTTATAAAGTTCTCCCTCATGGACCTTGTAGGCTTTAGATCGCCGAACTATGCAGCGGGCCTCATTTTGGTCTTTGGGAAGTTCCTTCCTAATTAAGTAGGCTAGGAATGGTTCTGTCCACGGGGCAATTACCGCCATTATTTCGTGGGCTGAAGGTGTTATTTCATCGGCTGAACCGCCGATCATGTCAGATTGTTCTGTGTTGGGTGGTGCGGTTGTTTCCGGGTTGTTGTTTCCGGACTCCTCTTCCCATAGTACGGATGGCTTAAAGAGCCGTTCCAGGAAGATGTTTGGAGGGATAGCGTCGCGTTTCGCGCCGATGCATGCCAACACGTTGGTTGCTTGGTTATTATCCCGGGCTATGTGATGGAATTCGAGTCCTTCGGACTGAGCTGACATTTTGAGGACAGCGTTGCGATAGGCTGCCATTTTCGGATCCTTGGGGTCAAAGTCTCCGTTTACTTGCGATATTGCCAGGTTTGAATCCCCGCGCACCTCTAGGCGTTGAATACCCATGGAGATTGCCATCCGGAGACCATGTAGGAGGGCCTCGTATTTAGCTGCATTGTTGGAGTCCGTGTACATTATCTGAAGTACGTATTGGACTGTGTCTCCGGTTGGGGACGTCAGTACGACGCCAACCCCCAAGCCGGCCAACATTTTGGAGCCGTCGAAATGCATAATCCAATTGGAGTATGCGCCATACTCTTTAGGGAGTTCGGCTTCGGTCCATTCAGCGATGAAGTCAGCCAAGACTTGCGACTTTATAGCTTGCCGAGGTTTATAAGTTATATCGAATGGTAAGAGCTCAATGGCCCATTTTGCAATCCTGCCCGTCGCGTCGCGGTTGTTTATAATGTCGTTGAGGGGCACTTCGGAGGCCACTGTTATCGAACACTATTGAAAGTAGTGTCGGAGCTTCCGGGATGCCATGAACACCGCATGCGCTATCTTTTGGTAATGCGGGTATCGGGACTTGCAGGGAGTTAAGACAGTGGATACGTAGTACACTGGTTTTTGAAGAGGGGATTTATGCCCTTCTGTTTCTCGTTCGACGACGAGCACCGCGCTTACAACTTATGTGTTGCCGCGATATATAACAACATTGGTTCGCCCAGGTTAGGCGCAGCCAGGACCGGATTTGTTGCCAATATGGCTTTTATTTCTTCGAGTCCGGCAGTGGCAGCATCCGTCCACTCAAAGTGCTCGGTGCGTCGGAGGAGGCGATAGAGGGGCAATGCCTTTTCTCCCAAACGGGAGATGAAGCGGCTTAGAGCCGCCACGCATCCAGTTAATTTTTGTATTTGTTTGAGGTCTTTTGGAATATCCAGCTGTGACAGAGCTCGGATCTTGGCTGGGTTTGCTTCAATTCCTCTACCGGATACGATGAAGCCCAGGAGCTTTCCGGCTGGTACGCCAAAAACGCATTTTTCCGAATTCAGCTTAATGTCATATGCTCGGAGGTTGTCGAATGTGAGCCTCAAATCGTCTACTAGAGTTTCGACGTGTTTGGTTTTGACGACTACGTCGTCTACATATGCCTCTACTGTTTTGCCGATCTGGGTAGCCAGACATGTCTGAATCATGCGCTGATATGTTGTGCCGGCATTTTTGAGTCCGAAGGGCATCATGTTGAAGCAGAATGGTCCGTATGGAGTAATGAATGCCGTTGCGGCTTGGTCCGCCTCTGCCATCTTGATTTGATGGTAGCCGGAGTATGCGTCAAGGAAGCACAATGAATCGTGCCCTGGAGTAGCATCGATTATTTGGTCGATGCGGGGAAGGGGGAAAGGATCCTTTGGGCAGGCCTTGTTGAGGTCTTTAAAATCGACACATAGGCGCCAGGATTTGTCCTTCTTTGGTACCATTACCAGGTTTGCTAGCCAGTCCGGATGTTTGATGTCTCGGATGAATCCGGCTTCCAATAGTTTGGCTAGCTCCTCTCCCATTGCCTGTCTTTTGGGTTCAGAAAATCGCCGAAGTGCCTGTTTGACTGGCTTGAATCCTTTTAGGATGTTTAGGCTGTGTTCTGCCAATCTGCGTGGGATTCCTGGCATATCTGAAGGGTGCCAGGCAAAGATGTCCCAATTTTCCCGAAGGAATTCTCGTAGTGCGGCGTCAACATCAGGGTTCAACTGTGCCCCGATGGAGGCCGTCTTTGTTGGGTCCGTCGGATGGACCTGGAATTTGACTATTTCGTCCGCTGGCTTAAAGGAGGTGGACATGGATCTCTTATCGAGTATCACATCATCCCTATTCACCATAGAGCGCAGCGCAGTGAGTTCCTCTGCCGCTAGGTCTTCGGATAGTGCCTCCAGGGCTAATGCGGCTGTCTTGTTTTCGGCGCGGAGTGCTGTGTCCGGATCACTGATGAGAGTGATTATTCCGCTGGGCCCGGGCATCTTAAGCTTCATGTACCCGTAATGGGGTATGGCTTGAAAAATTGTGAATGCCTCTCGTCCTAATATAGCGTGATATCCGCTGCTGAACGGGGCCACTTGGAATGTGACCTCCTCGGACCTGTAATTGTCCGGTGAGCCGAACACCACATCAAGTGTGATTTTTCCTGTGCAGCGTGCTTCCCGGCTGGGGATTATTCCTCTAAAGGTTGTGCTGCTTCGCTCAATGCGGCTCCAGTCTATTTCCATTTTTTGAAGAGTTTCCTCGTAGATGAGGTTTAATCCGCTGCTGCCATCCATGAGTACCTTGGGAAGACGAAAGTCGTCCACTATTGGACTGAGGACCAATGCGGCTGGTGCTCGGGCTGTTCGGAATTTAGGTTCGTCGCTGGCGTTGAAGGTGATGGCCGTGTCGCTCCATGGATTTGTTGTTGCTACTTGGTAGACTTCGGCGAGGCTGCGGATTGTTCGTTTCCGCATATTATTTGATGCGAAAGTCTCGAAGACTGTTGACACCGTACTGGTCCTGTTAGAGTGGTTCTCTGGGGTTAGAAGCTCTTCGCCACCTTTGGCCACCTGCCGCAGTATCCAACATGCTCGAAGGCTATGTGTTGGAGTGGCGCCTTCTGTACTGTGAATTTTACAGGGTCCGCTGAGCCACCCCTCCAGTACGGTTCCGTGCCCTTTATGGGGTTTTTGCTTTTTGGTTTTTGTACCTGGTGCCTGAGTATGATGCACCCTTTTGTTTCGGACTAGGGGTTGTATTCGGAGCCGGATTGTCCCAAAACTTAGTTTCAGTTTTCCGGAAACTCTCCATCGCACAATACTTGCGTACTATGGACGCCAGGTCGGCGAATCGTGTAATTTCACGACGACTTGCGGCGTTCAAGATTCCCTTGTCTGTGCAATTATTGCAGAAAATTGAAATTGCGTTTTCCTCACGGCAGTATTTTATCCTGTCCATAACCAGGAGGAATCTGGCCCAGTAATGATGTACTGTTTCAGCGGGTTCTTGCCGGATTTGAGATAGATCGCATATGTTTGGGTGGGTGGGTGGAATTGAGTCCGGAACCCTACCCATCTCGAGGCTCAAGGGCCGGAAAGTTTCCGAATTTGGAAGCTTGGATTGCTGGACGTTGTCCAACGAGTCTGTTCCAATGTCCGACTTTAGGTTCAGTGCTTGATCGACGTCCGTCCCTCCGCGGAAATCCGGCATGGAGGGTTCGGGAGTCCGGACATAACTAGTTTTTAATACAGAAGGGGAGCCGCCGCTTTGCTCCTCTACCACCGCAACGTGGTGGGTAACTTGGGGAGAGTTAATCTCTCTCAGATCGGTTTTAAGCCCAATCTGATTGTAGTCTGTCGCGACTCCCAGGGCGGCGATACGATCCAAGAGCTCGTTTACGGACAAGAGCTCTATTGGATCCAGCTGCTTGGCGAATTCCGAGTTGATGTGAAGATTGCTTTTGATGACCTGAGAGGTCATCGTCGAAGCGGTGGCCGAATAGGCGGTCATGAGAAAACCACCTAGCCGGATGGTTTGGCCGGCGGCCAGGGCTCCTTTGGTGATGATACCGTCTTTAAAGACGGGAAGAGGCATCCTTCCTGATAGCGACGGCACAGAGGAACTCCCAATGAAAGCACCAATGTCGGTGTCAAAACCGGCGGATCTCGGGTAGGGGGTCCCGAACTGTGTGTCTAGGCGGATGGTAACAGGAGACAAGGGACACGATGTTTTTACCCAGGTTCGGGCCCTCTCGATGGAGGTAAAACCCTACTCCTGCTTGATTAATATTGATGATATGGGTAGTACAAGAGTAGATCTACCACGAGATCAAGGAGGCTAAACCCTAGAAGCTAGCCTATGGTATGATTGTTGTAATGGTTGTTCGTCCTACGGACTAAAACCCTCCGGTTTATATAGACACCGGAGAGGGCTAGGGTTACATAGATTCGGTTACAATGGTAGGAGATCTACATATCTGTATTGCCAAGCTTGCCTTCCACGCCAAGGAAAGTCCCATCCGGACACGGGACAAAGTCTTCAATCTTATATCTTCATAGTCTTGGAGTCCGGCCGATGATGATAGTCCAGCTATCCGGACACCCCCTAGTCCAGGACTCCCTCAGCAGTGATAGCCTAGCGTAAGTTGCTTGCTTATTTATTTCCTTATTGTCTTGTTTATTTGTTTGCTTGTAGTCATTGCAGTTCTTTTTCCGCGGTTTGCTAGTGGCTGCAATACCTATTTTTTAAAACTAGGCCACAATAACCATGGGCTAATATTTACTGTAGTGACGCTAGGCCTCCTATAGGCCATAGAAACAGTGGGCCTTCTACGGGCCATAAAAACAATGGGCCTTCTACGGGCCGTAGAAACAATGGGCCTTCTATGGGCCGTAGAAACAATGGGCCTTCTACGGGTCGTATCATCAATGGGCCTTATACAGGCCGTATGATCGATTGGCCAAACATGGGCCAAACAGACCGCATTATGGCTGTAAACGGGCTAGAGTTGGAATCGTCTGTTCATGGGCCGACCATAACGGGCCATTGTTAATAGGCCGTATTTGATGACACTATGAAAACGGCCCAACATATTAACGGACCACAAATGGGCCGACTGTAACCACGGGCTGAATTTGGCCCACAAGCAGAAAATGACAGTAACGGGCCATAAGTAAACGAATGCTGGAAATGAGCCCAAGAATAAATGGGCTCTGAGAAGGCCGAAAGATAACATGGGATAGAAACAGCCCAACGGAATAACGTGCCGTTAATGTGTATAAAGTGATACACTATTCATTACGGGCCAGTTTCAGCACGGGCCGTTAATGGGTGTAAAGTGATACACTGTTCATTACGGGCCAGTTTCACCACAGGCTGTTAATGGGCCAAGAGTTACAATGGGCCTCATATGGGCCGAAAGACGTCATGGGCCATACATGGGCCAGAAGTGAAAACGGGCTGGAATCATATTGGATGGCCCAGATGATGCTACTGGGCCTAATTCGGATAGGGCATAATGGGCCTTGGGTTAGCGGGCTGTAAATAGGACGTTAACAGGCTTTCCATGGGCCGGCCCGCCACCTTTTGACCAAGTCAAACGGGCCGGCCTTTTCACAGGAATGGGCCTCTGTTGGGCCGTGCCACGTGTCGACGTATCATAGGCACCTTCTGTCCAATGAGTGGATGACATCTGTCCCAACAATGAGCCGACACGTGTTTCCTCCAGCCAATGATGATTTTACACGTGGAAAATCCCCATTGGTCGGGGCTGTTAACGGGTTATCCGATCCAAAACCCGACCCGATAGCTTAACGGCGTTCCATTACGGTGGATGCCACATGTCTGTCACCCTTGACGAAAGCACTTCTAACGCGCGATTTATCGTCATGGAAGTGGACACTTCCGTGATGATAATTTTGGTAATGTCATGGAACACTTCTACGACAGCACAGGTATGACTATCTTGATTCTATCATAAAATCGTCATGGATGTACATGCATGACAAAAAACGCGACCTACTGTGACAAACACGTATCATCACGGAAGTGTATTTTTTTGTAGTGATGCAAGTTCTTATCATAAGCACATATGGCTATATAAGCACATATGGCTATATATAGAATACATGCCTACATTACATTGATGAATTGGAGCTAGTTCTATGTCGCTCTAGGTTGTGACTGTTACATGATGAATGCCATCCAACATAATTATCCATCACTGGTCAAATGCCTACACTTTTCATATATTGATGTTTGCTAAGTTACTATTGTTGCTGCTGCTATTGCAATCACTACAAAACTGCTACTGCTACTATTACTGTTACCGTTATTGTTGCTACCGTTACCACTACTATCAAACTATCATATTACTGTGCTACTGATCGCTCTGCTGCAAATATTTAGTTCTCCACGTGTGGTTGAATTGACAACTCAACTGCTAATACTTGCAAATATTCTTTGGCTCCCCTTGTGTCGAATCAATAAATTTGGATTGAATACTCTACCCTCGAAAAATGTTGTGATCCCCTATACTTGTGGGTTATTAGGGATTTGAATTTTTCTCAATATATATGAGTTTTTCATGACTAATGTGAGTTTGTGGACTTATGTGCTCCCACCTATCCAAATTTTGCTAGCCTCTTCGGTACTGTACATTGCCTGTTCTCATCTCGAGACTTGGTGCAAACTTTGCCGGTGTATCAAAATCCCGTGATATGATACGCTCTTTTGCACATAAGCCTCATTATACCCTTCTTCAAAACAGCCATCTGATGTCTACTACACAACCTTATCCTTGTAGACGTTGTTGGGCTTCCAAGTGCAGAGGTTTGTAGGACATTAGAAAATTTCCCTCAAGTAGATGACCTAAGGTTTATCAATCCATGGGAGGCGTAGGATGAAGATGGTCTCTCTCAAACAACCCTGCAACCAAATAACAAAGAGTCTCTTGTGTCCCCAACACACCCAATACAATGGTCAATTGTATAGGTGCACTAGTTCGGCGAAGAGATGGTGATACAAGTGCAATATGGATAGTAGATATAGGTTTTTGTAATATGAAAATATAAAAACAACAAGGTAACAAGTAATAAAAGCGAGCATAAACGGTATTGCAATGCGTTGAAACAAGTCCTAGGGTTCATACTTTCACTAGTGCAAGTTCTCTCAACAATAATAACATAACTAGATCATATAACTATCCCTCAACATGCAACAAAGAGTCACTCCAAAGTCACTAATAGCGGAGAACAAACGAAGAGATTATTGTAGGGTACGAAACCACCTCAAAGTTATCCTTTCTGGTCGATCTATTCAAGAGTCCGTAGTAAAACAACATGAAGCTATTCTTTCTATTCGATCTATCAGAGTTCGTACATAACACCTTAAGACACAAATCAAGCAAAACCCTAATGTCACCTAGATACTCCAATGTCACCTCAACTATCTGTGGGTATGATTATACGATATGCATCACACAATATCATATTCATCAATTCAAACCAACACAAATTACTTCAATGAGTGCCCCAAAGTTTCTACCGGAGAGTCAAGACGAAAACGTGTGCCAATCCATATGCATAAGTTCACATGGTCACTAAACCCGCAAGTTGATCTCCAAAACATACATCAAGTAGATCACGTGAATATCCCATTGTCACCACATATAAGCACATACAAGACATACATCAAGTGTTCTCGAATCCTTAAAGACTCAATCTGATAAGATAACTTCAAAGGGAAAACTCAATCCATTACAAGAGAGTAGAGGGGGAGAAACATCATAAGATCCAACTATAATAGCAAAGCTCGCGATACATCAAGATCGTACCAAATCAAGAACACGAGAGAGAGAGAGAGAGATCAAACACATAGCTACTGGTACATACCCTCAGCCCCGAGGGCGAACTACTCCCTCCTCATCATGGAGAGCGTCGGGATGATGAAGATGGCCACCGGTGAGGGATCCCCCCTCCGGCAAAGTGCCGGAACAGGGTCCCGATTGGTTTTTGGTGGCTACAGAGGCTTGCGGCAGCGGAACTCCTGATCCAGGTTTCTTTCTGGGGGTTTCTATATTTATAGGAATTTTTGGCGTAGGTCTCACGTCAGGGAAGTCTCCGAGCCGTCCACGAGATAGGGGGGCGCGCCCAGGGGGGGTGGGAGCGCCCCCCACCCTTGTGGGCAGCCCAGGACTCTTCTGGCCCAACTCTTTTACTCTGGGGGCTTCTTTTGGTCCATAAAAAATCATCAAAAATTGGCACGTCAATTGGACTCCGTTTGGTATTCCTTTTGTGTAGAACTCAAACACAAGGAAAAAACAAAAACTGGCACTGGGCTCTAGGTTAATAGGTTAGTCCCAAAAATCATATAAATTAGCATATAAATGCATATAAAACATCCTAGATGGATAATATAATAGCATGGAACAATAAAAAATTATAGATACGTTGGAGACGTGCCAAGCATCCCCAAGCTTAATTCCTGCTCGTCCTCGAGTAGGTAAATGATAAAAATAGAATTTTTGATGTAGAATGATTCCTAACATATTTATCAATGTAATATTCTCTATTGTGGCAAGAATATTCAGACCCATAGGATTCAAAACAAAAGTTTAATATTGACATAAAAATAATAATACTTCGAGCATACTAACAAAGCAATCATGTCTTCTCAAAATAACATGGCGAAAGAAAGTTATCCCTACAAAATCATATAGTCTGGCTATGCTCTATCTTCATCACACAAAATATTGAAATCATGCACAACCCCGATTTCAGCCAAGCAATTGTTTCATACTTTAGTATTGTCAAACCTTTTCAACTTTCACGCAATACATGAGCGTGAGCCATGGACATAGCACTATAGGTGGAATAGAGTGATGGTTGTGGAGAAGACAAAAAGAAGGAGATAGTATCACATTAACTAGGCGTATCAACGGGCTATGGAGATGCCCATTAATAGATATCAATGTGAGTGAGTAGGGATTGCCATGCAACGGATGCACTAGAGCTATAAGTGTATGAAAGCTCAAAAAGAAACAAAGTGGGTGTGCATCCAACTTGCTTGCTCACAAAGACCTAGGGCACTTTTGAGGAAGCCCATCATTGGAATATACAAGCCAAGTTCTATAAGGAAAATTCCCACTAGTATATGAAAGTGACAACATAGGAGACTCTCTATCATGAAGATCATGGTGCTACTTTGAAGCACAAGTGTGGTAAAAGGATAGTAGCATTGCCCCTTCTCTCTTTTTTCTCTCATTTTTTTGTTTTTTTATTTGGGCCTTTTCACTTTTTTATGGCCTCTTTTTTTCTCTTTTTTTTATTTTCGTCCGGAGTCTCATTCGACTTGTGGGGGAATCATAGTCTCCATCATCCTTTCCTCACATGGGACAGTGCTCTAATAATGATGACCACCACACTTTTATTTACTTACAACTCGACACTTAGAACAAAATATTACTCTATATGAATGCATCCGGCGGTGTACCGGGATGTGCAATGAATCAAGAGTGACATGTATGAAAGAGTTATGAACGGTAGCTTTGCCACAAATACAATGTCAACTACATGATCATGCAAAGCAATATGACAATAATGATGTGTGTCATAATAAACGGAATGGTGGAATGTTGCATGGCAATATATCTCGGAATGGCTATGGAAATGCCATAATAGGTAGGCATGATGGCTATTTTTAGGAAGGTATATGGTGGGTGTATAGTACCGGCGAAAGTTGCGCGATACTAGACAGGCTAGCAATGGTGGAAGGGTGAGAGTGCGTATAATCCATGGACTCAACATTAGTCATAAAGAACTCACATACTTATTGCAATAATCTACAAGTAATCAAAACAAAGTACTACACGCGTGCTCCTAGGGTAAGGGTTGGTAGGAGTTAACCATCGCGCGATCCCGACATCCACACAAAGGAAGACAATCAAAAAATAAATCATGCTCCAACTTCATCACATAACGGTTCACCATACGTGCATGCTACGGGAATCACAAACTTTAACACAAGTATCTCTCAAATTCACAAACTTTAATATCACCATCTTCATATCTCAAAACAATCATAAAGAATCAAAATTTTCATAGTATTCAATGCACTTTATATGAAAGTTTTTATTATATCCCTCTTGGATGCCCATCATATTAGGGCTAAATTTATAACCAAAGAAAATTATCATGAAATTCTAAAACTCTCAAAATAATATAAGTGAAGCATGAGAGTTCATTAATTTCTTCAAAAATGAAACTACCTTCGTGCTCTAAAAAGATATAAGCGACGCACTAGAGCAAATGACAAACTACTCCACAAGATATAAGTGAAGATCAATGAGTAGTTAAATAATTATGTAACTATGTGAATGCTCTCTAACCTTTAAGAATTTCAGATCTTAAGTACTTTATGCAAACATCAAGCAAAACAAAATAAAATGACATGACGCTCCAAGCAAAACACATATCATGTGGTGAATAAAAATATAGCTCCAAGTAAAGTTACCGATGAATGAAGATGAAAGAGGGGATGCCATCCGGGGCATCCCCAAGCTTAGGCTCTTGGTTGTCCTTGAATATTACCTTTGGGTGCCTTGGGCATCCCCAAGCTTAGGCTCTCGCCACTCCTTATTCCATAGTCCATCGAATCTTTACCCAAAACTTGAAAACTTCACAACACAAAACTTAACAGAAAACTCGTAAGCTCCGTTAGTATAAGAAAATTAATTACCACATAGATACTGTTATGAACTCATTATAAATTCATATTGGTGTAATATCTACTGTATTCCAACTTCTCTATGGTTCATACCCTCCGATATTACTCATAGATTCATCAAAATAAGCAAACAACACATAGAAAACAGAATCTGTCAGAAACAGAACAGTCTGTAGTCATCTGTAACTCACGAATACTTATGAACTCTAAAAATCCTTAGAAATTAGGAAAAGCTGAGAATTTTTTTACCAATCCACAGCAAAAATAATGAGATCAAAATCACGTTTCTGTGAATTATCACAACTAATTTACTGGGCGCAAAAGTTTCTGATTTTCAGCAGGATCAACACAACTATCACCGTAAGCTATCCTAAAGGTCTTACCTGGCACTTTATTGAAACAAAATCTATAAAACATGATTACTACAGTAGCATAATCATGTGGACACACAAAAACAGTAAGGGTAAAAATTGGGTTGTCTCCCAACAAGCGTTTTTCTTTAATGCCTTTCTAGCTGGGCACGATGATGACAATGATGCTCACATAAAAGATAAGAATTGAAACATAATGGGAGCATCATGAAGCATATAACTAGAACATTTAAGCCTAAGCCACTTCCTATGCATAGGGGTTTTATGAGCAAACAACTTATGGGAACAAGAATCAACTAGCATAGGAAGGTAAAACAAACATAGCTTCAAGATTTTCAACACATAGAGAGGAAACTTGATATTATTGCAATTCCTACAAGCATATGTTCCTCCCTCATAATAATTTTCAGTAGAATCATGAATGAATTCAACAATATAACCATCACATAAAGCATTATTTTCATGACGCACAAGCATATAAATTTTACTACTCTCCACATAAGCAAACTTCTTCTCATGAATAGTAGTGGGAGCAAACTCAAAAAAATAGCTATCATGTGAAGCATTATCCAGTTGAATATTGAAATCATGATGACAAGTTTCATGGTTATGTTTATTCTTTGTGGCATACGTATCATCACAATAATAATCATAAATAGGAGGCATGCATATCATTAGCATCATGGGTATTCAAAGAATTCATACTAACAACATTGCAATCATGCTCATCATTCACATATTTTATGCCAAGCATTCTGTGTAATTCTTCTTCTAGTACATGGGCACAATTTTTGGAATCCTTATTTTTGCGGAAGACATTAAAAAGATGAAGCATATGAGGCACCCTCAATTCCTTTTTTTGTTGTTTTCTTTTATAAACTAAAATAGTGATAAAACAAGAAACTAAAAGATTCGGTTGCAAGATCTAAACATATACCTTCAAGAAACTGCTTGATGTCTACTACACAACCTTCTTCTTGTAGACGTTGTTGGCCTCCAAGTGCATAGGTTTGTAGGACAGTAGCAAATTTCCCTCAAGTGGATGACCTAAGGTTTATCAATCCGTGGGAGGCATAGGATGAAGATGGTCTCTCTCAAACAACCCTGCAACCAAATAACAAAGAGTCTCTTGTGTCCCCAACAGACCCAATACAATGGTCAATTTCATAGGTGCACTAGTTCAGCGAAGAGATGGTGATACAAGTTCAATATGGATAGTAGATATAGGTTTTTGTAATATGAAAATATAAAGACAGCAAGGTAACAAGTAATAAAAGTGAGCGTAAACGATATTGCGATGCGTTGAAACAAGGCCTAGGGTTCATACTTTCACTAGTGCAAGTTCTCTCAACAATAATAACATAACTGGATCGTATAACTATCCCTCAACATGCAACAAAGAGTCACTCCAATGTCACTAATAGCAAAGAACAAACGAAGAGATTATTGTAGGGTACGAAACCACCTCAAAGTTATCCTTTCTGATAAATCTATTCAAGAGTCCATAGTAAAATAACATGAAGCTATTCTTTTCGTTCGATATATCATAGAGTTTGTACTAGAATAACAGCTTAAACACAAATCAACCAAAACCCTAATGTCACCTAGATACTCCAATGTAACCTCAACTATCTGTGGGTATGATTATACGATATGCATCACACAATCTCAGATTCATCTATTCAAACCAACACAAAGTACTTCAAAGAGTGCCCCAAAGTTTCTACCAGAGAGTCAAGACCAAAACATGTGCCAACCCCTATACATAAGTTCACAAGGTCACTGAAACCACAAGTTGATCACCAAAATGTACATCAAGTAGATCACGTGAATATCCCATTGTCACAGATAAGCACATGCAAGACATACATCAAGTGTTCTCAAATCCTTAAAGACTCTATCTGATAAGATAAATTCAAAGGGAAAACTCAATCCATTACAAGAGAGTAGAGGGGGAGAAATATCATAAGATCCAACTATAATATCAAAGCTCGCAATAAATCAAGATCGTACTAAATCGAGGGAGAGAGAGAGATGAAACACATAGCTACTGGTACACATCCTCGGCCCCGAGGGTGAACTTCTCCCTCCTTGTCATGGGGAGCGCCGGGATGATGAAGATGGCCACCGGTGAGGGATCCCCCCTCCGGCAGGGTGCCGGAACATGGCCCCGATTGGTTTTTGGTGGCTACAGAGGCTTGCGGCGGCGGAACTCCCGATCTAGGTTTCTTTCTGGGGGTTTCTATATTTATAGGAGTTTTTGGCATAGGTCTCACGTCAGGGGAGTCTCCAAGCCGTCCACGACATAGGGGGCGCGCCCAGGGGGGTGGGCACCCCCCACCCTTGTGGGCAGCCCGGGACTCTTCTGGCCAACTCTTTTAATCTGGGGGGTCCATAAAAAATCATCAAAAATTGGCACGTCAATTGGACTCCGTTTGGTATTCCTTTTCTGTAAAACTCAAAAACAAGGAAAAAGCAGAAACTGGCACTGGGCTCTAGGTTAATAGGTTAGTCCCAAAAATCATATAAAATAGCATATAAATGCATATAAAACATCCTAGATGGATAATATAATAGCATGGAACAATCAAAAATTATAGATACGTTGGAGACGTATCACCACCATACCTACCTATCATAGCATTTCCATAGCCATTTCGAGATATATTGCCATGCAACTTCCATTGTTATTCACATGACTTGAGTGTTCATTGTCATATCGCTTTGCATGGTCACATAGAGCTGACATGGTATTTGGATCTCTGCGAATACAAGAAACGGTGAAGGGCTAGAAAACAGGAACGTGAAACAAAGAGAGAGAGAGAGAGATCCAATCACGGAGGTGCTCCTGCCCTACGGGAGCCGTGGCAGCCAAGGACCAGAGCGGAAATCCTCCTCCCATCTAGGGGGGAGGCCAAGTATGAAGAAGAAGAAGGAGGGGGGGCTCTCCCCTCTCTCCAGGTGGCGCCAGAGTGTCGCCGGGGGAACCATCGTGACGACGGTCTACACCAACAACTTCGTCGCCGTCATCACCAACTCTCTCCCTGACCTTACAATGGTGTAACCTCTCTTTTTCCGCTATAATCTCTACTTGAACATGGTGCTTTATGCCACATATTATTATCCAATGATGTGTTGCCATCCGATGATGTTTGAGTAGGTTTTTTTGTCCTATGATTTAATTGTGGAATGGTGTGATTGATGGAGTTGTATGTTAATATGGCGCCTTCTGTGTTGCGCACACATGTGGGAATTCCCACTGTAGGGTGTTGCAATATGTTCATGATTCTCTTATAGTGGGCTGTGAGAGTGACAGAGGCTTAAACCCAAGTAAAGGGTTGTTGCGTATGCGAGTAAACGGGACTTGTTACTTAATGCTATGGCTGCATTTACCTTAATGAACTTTAGTAGTTGTGGATGCTTGCTAGAGTTCCAATAATAAGTGCATATGATCCAAGTACGAAAATTATGTTTTGTGTATGCCTATCTCTCATTGCATATGATACGCATCTATCATGTTATATTCAATTACCTAGGGACAATCTTTCTCATTGTTCTACAACATCTTTCTACTAAACCAATTATCTTTATTACTCATGCAAAGTACTTCTAGTTTTATTCTTGAAAAGTAGTTTTATTTCTTGTTTCTAGGTAAAGCAAACATTGGTGTGCAGAGAGTTGTATCCGTGGTCGACAGAACTTGAAGAGAATATAATCCTACCTTTAGCTTCTCGTTGGTTCAACACTCTTACTTATCGAAAAAGGCTACAAACAATCCCCTATGCTTGTGGGCTATCAAAACATCCTGAGCTCAGAGCACAAAGCTTCGAAAGATGAATAGATGGGGGACCTTCTCGCAACAAGTGCATGAATCGTTTCACGCACGAAAGCACATTGCGCTCTACGACATGTACATCATTTAAGAACGAAATGTGGGGTCATTATCCTATCGCTGGTACACTATCCAGACCAGCGTCGCCAAGTTTTGTAACATGGTTCGTCAGCTTGAGGCAAGGTGACCATTGCACATGACAGAGAACGAGATTGGAAGTTTTTCTTCCTCTTGCTCAACGTGTTGCTTCGTTCACTCAATGTTGGTCTACGAATTATGTAGCCCGCACACGCTACCGTGATGTACCACAAGACAAAGAGATGGCCATTTATGTACACACACCGTTGGATGAAGCTCAAGGGGGAGTATGTGTGGGAGGGCATGATCCGTTGATGAAAACCTTGTTGGTTATCCGGTTAATCTAGTCGAATTTGAGACATTATTGTGCTAGACTTAATTTGCATTCTCTGTATGGATGATTTGTGCTATTTTCTATCCGAGCTATGATGAATGTCTATCGGTTTGCATGAATTTCATCCGGTTATTTCAAATGCGGGTTAAAGTGTACGTGGACAGCGTTGGATGGCGGCCTTCCGCATCCTTGTGTGCGAACTTGTCACCCTGTCCACGGATAGATGACGGAAAAAATTTACAGGTCACCGTTGGAGATACACTTATGATATTGTGGTTGAAAGTTGTGTTGTACGTCAATATCTATTGTTATGTTGTTTTTTCTTGAAAATACAAATGAAATATTGTCGAAATTTTGAATTGTGATATTCTATTTTTCATTTCATGCTTTCAAACCAAACACTGGAACCAATCCATTCTATCTTTTTGCTCCTACCAAACACAGGAACGAAGCCAACCAGTTACTCCAAAATGGAACCATTCCATTCTGACAGTTCGTTCCTCAACCAAACACGTCCTTAAGGTTCAATTCCGAGCAGCTGTACATATAAAATCAAGGTTTAAAACAGACTTGGCTACTGCAAATGAAGTCATTCTCAAAAATTAAAAGACAAAAGAACTATGACCGTAAGCACATGCTCTGTGTGTCTCATCCGTGCTGCCCTGCGTTACAGACGACATAGCCATCAGGCAGCACCGAGTACGTACGTACATGTGTTCCCGCAGTCCCCCGGCCACAGCCGCGTAGGTCAGGCGCGCCACTCAAAACTCGACCCGTACCAACCCAACTAGCGCTCGGAAGTCGGAAGCGGGAGAAAAGAGAAGAGGAGACGCGAGCTAAGGCCCCTCCCAATGCTCCACCTTGTACAGGTGCTAAGGCTGCCATGTAGGCAAAAAGTCTGATGTGGCAAGGTAATTAAGAGGAGAGAGATGAGTGTGGTGACCCCAGGAAGAAACAATGCCAAGCGCAGGAACCTAGGCAAAACACTTAAATTGGAAGGATCCCACCAATGCATGAAGAATTTTAGTTGCAAAATCATTAAATGAAGGATGCTTAGCACCAACAAGTTAAGCACCTATGCATTGGGGGCTTTAGTTGCTAAAGTTTTTAATGTGCTTAGCACCTCATGTAAGCACCAATGCATTGGAACTAGCCTAAGAGCATGGTTAATAGTATAGTCAGTCGCCGGCTATAAGCCAGTGCCATGTCATCTACAGCTCATCTTATAACCAACATGTACAATAATAGATCAAAAGAGTGTACTATTTTTTATTATGTGGCCCACCTTTCATTCTCACAAAGTGCCTAGGAGCACGTGCTAGAGCTGGCTCTTCACAAAGAGCCCGCTTACCTTCTCTCTCCTCTTCTCTTTCCTCCAACTAAGCAGAAATATACTAGTTTATTCCTTATAACCCGCTGACTCAGCTCTATTGTACTTGCTCTAAGCCAAGCCAAGTAGACAAGGGAGGGAGACGAGGCGGCAGGCAGGCAGGGCGGCGCGAGACGCGGGGAAGGGAGGAGGGTATTGGTGCTGGCTGCTGCGGCCATTTGTCCCCGTCCGCACTTAAGAGCATGGTTAATAGTATAGCCAACTGCTGGCTATAAGCCATTGCCATGTCATCTATAGCCCATCTTATAGTCAATATGTACAATAATTGATTAGGAGAGTGTATTACTTTTTTATTATATGACCCACCTTTCACTCTCACAAAGTGGCTAGGAGCACGTGCTAGAGCTGGCTCTTCACCAAGAGCCCGCTTATCTTCTCTCTCATCTTCTCTTTCCTCCAACTAAGTAAGAATATACTAGTTTATTTCTTATAGCCAGCTGACTCAGCTCTATTGTACTTGCTCTAATGGCACCTGGGACATGACAGGAGGCGGCAGCGGGGGAGTCTTGATTGCCGCCGTCAATACGCATTCATTTGGGCTGCTCGCCACAACAGTTTGCGCGCAGTGGCTGGACCTGACCGCATCGACCAAGGAAGGACCAGACGCGATCGAGCATCGAGAGAGAGCTCCATGCCCATGCCCATGGCTGCATTCATGCGCGGGACCCTACCTCCACCTGCCCCCATAGTAGGAGTAGAATGCAGTGCAGCCAGGGAAAGGTGTTTGACTGTTCTAGCATGCTGTTGTTGGGGCCAGCGGCCTGTGCCTGTGAGGCTATGAAAACTCGCCAGGAACCGCCACCGATTCCAGATGGATCCATCGCCAAAAATCGCACCATATCGTGACTGGACGCTTTGCGTTACAGAGTGCACATGTCACATGGGCGTATTCAGGTCGACACATGCCATCCTTCTTTCCACCAGAGCCTGCAACGACCAAACTGCATCATGGAGCTAGCTTAGCTGGGTTCTAGAGCCAGCCACGCTGAGCCCCTACTCATTCAGCACCACTACCAAAAATGACCAGAAAGGATTGATCGTCTCGTCTGGGAACTTCACTCGGCAGTGAACAATCATAGCAGGTGTGAGATTCTCTCTCTCTCTCTCCCGCAAAGCAAAGCGCATCGAAAGAGCACAAGAAAAATGCATCGAGCAGCTCCCCCTACCTCAAAAGAACGAAACTACTACTAGTACCAAAGAAATAGTTGGCACCGCACGCTGTCATGCTGCCTATACTCTTTCCTATGATCATAAGGCTGCACACGCTCGGCTCTTCTTCATCCTTTTCATGGCTCCTCTTTCTCCTCTGAAACCCCTGGCTTTTACGACAAATGGTGGATTTTATTGACTTAGAATAAAGCATCAAGCGCAAACAACCCGCCTTTGCGTAGCTACGATGCATACAGCCAATATCAACGCACACACAAAAAATAAACATGTTGGCAAATAGCAAAATCATACAAGACCAAAGTTATGCCTGTGAGAAAAACAAAACCTCCAAAGCGATTAAGCAACGATCAAGAAACTATAACAACAACCATATCCGCATCAATCATCTCTTCACACCACAAAGACAACGAGGTCCTTAAACAACAACGCCTTCAGGAAGGAATGATGCTCAAGCGTCACCGGATTCAACAACCAAATGTCATAATGTAGGTACTCACCCTGAAGAACGAGTCCAGAGGACATCTCCGCAATGCCTTCAACAAGGAAACGACACAAAAACATTGTCATTGGTAGGTATAACCTCGATTCGGTCCTAGCGTTTTCACCCCGGAACAAAAGACCGGGTGCTCGGGAAGTACCACCAAATCAAATTCAATTATATGTTGTCGCCACCATTCTTTCGCGATCCCAGTAACTACATGCATTGGGCTCGAAATCCAGTGTCGCCGTTGCGCAACCATACCCTCTGCGTCAAGACATCGTCTGAAGATTGCATCCTATTGACGAAGACAAACTGGCGAAAGTGAGATCTGCCAAAACCTTTCAGGAGCCTTTCGACTACATCCCACAATATCGCCGGGACGACCCGCCGGCAGCAGCCACGTTATGTGGTGGCCCAACCCTAGAAGACGACCCAAAGCCTCTCGATGCAATCGCCGGCTGGACAGGGCCTGGCAAGCCCAACAAGGAGTCCAGTGAGCAGAAACCATCGACACGGAAGGGGATAAGTAGGTGGAAAGAACAGAGGAGAGGTCGTCGAAGAACAAAATACTTTTCCCCTTTTGCACTGTCTTCTTTCATCCCTTCCTTGTATTCCGATCCTATGTCTGTAATCAAGGAAGAACTCTAGCGTGGGCATAAAATTTGGTGTCAGTAATCGTCGATCCTCCTCCGTTCTGGCTCGATCCATCAGTCCGATCGCGGTTGGTGGTCGATTCGCTCCGCCGTCGTAATCCCCATCCTCCGGCAGGAACGCCCAATCCGGGCGTCGATCTGGCACCCAAGAGAAGACCGGCTACCACTATCCAAGCACAGATCTCGACCGCGATGGTGGGAATCGAGCAGCACAACGTGGAGACGTACACCAAGCTGGACGAGATCACGAAGTAACTCAAGGGCCTCACTGCGTGGATGCAGTCAATGGAGGCGACGACGCAGACTCTCACTACCTCAGCGCCACTTCTTCAGCTGCATGCTGATGATGCATCCACGCGTCTCAGTGCACTGGAATCGCCTCTGATTCCTCCGGGCATGGCCTCTTCTTCGACCGCGCCTCCAACAGGGGAAGTGCGCTCGATCGGCCTGGATCGGCCCTATGGGCACGACGGTCGCCAACACCAGCAACGGCGGGCAGTGTTGGGGGATCCTCAATTCCCTACTCTGCCTCCAACTCATGGTACGTTTCCCCACAACCGTCATGTCCTTGATCCAGAGTCTGTCCACGATGAGCGTCCTTCGATCTAGCCCTCTTTCGGTAGCACACCAAAGATGGATTTCCCCAAATTTGATGGGGAAGACTACCTAGTCCGAATCAACAATTGTGAGCTGTATTTTGACATATATGGAGTGTTCGAGCATATGAAAGTCAAGTTTGCGGCGCTGAATGTAGTAGGCAATGCAGCTCTCTAGCTAAAAATGGCACAAAAACGCAAACAATTTCAGCACTGGGACGATTTGCGTGCCGTAGTTGCAGAGAAGTGGGGCAAGGATAAACACAAATTTTATATGCGTCAGTTGTTGTTGCTGAGTCAGATAGGATCAATATAGGAATACGCAACAAAATTTGATACTCTTCGACACCAAATTGTCTTAGCTGACCCCAATACTCATGAGGTCTGATGTCTACTACGTGTAGACTCGTGTTGGGCCTCCAAGCGCAATGTTTTGTAGGACAATAGCAATTTTGCCTCAAGTGGATGACCAAAGGTTTATCAATCCATGGGACATGTAGGATGAAGATGGTCTCTCTCAAGCAACCCTGCAACCAAATAAGAAAGAGTCTCTTGTGTCCCAAACACACCCAATACAATGGTAAATTGTATAGGTGCACTAGTTCGGCAAACAGATGGTGATACAAGTGTAATATGGATAGTAGATATGGATTTTTAGTAATCTAAAAATATAAAAATAGCAAGGTAACTAGTAGTAAAAGTGAGCAAAAGCGGTACTGCAATGCTTGAAAACAAGGCCTAGGGTTCATACTTTCACTAGTCTAGTTAAATCATATGATAATCCTTCAACGTGCAACAAAGAATCACTCCAAAGTTTCTATCGGAGAACGTACGACGAAAACGTGCATCAACCCCTATGCATAGATTACCTCAATGTCACCTCGCGAATCCGCGAGTTGAGTGCCAAAACATACATCAAGTGAATCAATATTCCCATTGTCACCACAGATATCGCATCGCAAAACATACATCAAGTGTTCTCAAATCCAATACTCAATCCAACATAACAAAATCTCAAAGAGCAAGACTCAATTCATCACAAGAAGGTAGAGAGGGAAGAACACCATAAGATCCAACTATAAACAAAGCTCGCGGTACATCAAGATCGTGCCAGATCAAGAACACGAGAGAGGGAGATCAAACACATAGCTACTAGTACATACCCTCAGCCCCGAGGGTGAACTACTCCCTCCTTATCATGGTGGCTGCCGGGATGATGAAGATGGCCTCTGGTGATGATTTCCCCCTCCGGCAGGGTGCCAGAATAGGGTCCCAATTGGTTTTTCGTGGCTACAGAGGCTTGCAGCAGTGAAACTTCTCATCTAGGGTTCTTTCTGGGGTTTTGGGTATTTATAAGAATTTTTGGCATCGGTCTCCCGTCAAGGGGTTGCCCGAGGGGCCGACAAGCTCGGGGGCGCGTCCAAGGGGGGTGGGCGCATCCCCAAGCTTGTGGCTCCCTCATCCACTTCCTGGCCCAGCTCCAGTGCTTCGGGGGTCTCTTTTGGTCCATAAAAAATCACGATAAATTTTTAGCCCATTCCGAGAACTTCTATTTCTGCACAAAAATCTACACCACAGTAGTTCTGCTGAAAACAATGTTAGTCCTGGTTAGTTCTAATCAAATCATACCAAAACCATATAAAATTGTTGTAAACATGGCATGAATACTTCATAAATTATAGATACATTGGAGACGTATCAGCATCCCCAAGCTTAATTCCTGCTAGTCCTCGAGTAGGTAAATGATAAAAGGAATAATTTATGAAGTGTGAATGCTAGCAAGTGCACAAGTTTGATCAATGATAGTTCGAAACACTTTTTCTAGCATCATTATATATCATAAACAGTAGCTCATCTCATAAAAGTTCTCATGATCAAGTAGCAAGCTATTCACATGTTAAAGTACATACCATAAACTTTCTTGAAAACTAACAAACTATGTTTTTTTAGTAATCAAACAATTGCAATTCATCTTATTTTCAGGAAGGGTCTATGTAAGATCTTTGATTTAGAAAATTTCAAATACTCAACTATCATATAGTCTTCCATGATTGCTGACACTCAAAGCATATTTTTAGAACAAATAGCATCCATCGAACACAGAGAAATATAGGGGCTTAATGTTTCACCTCCCAACTTATTTATCATATAGATAATTGTCAACAATAATAATTCATGATCAAATATATTTGAATGGCCATATATGCTTGGATCTTTCCCCACCACATGGTACTTGCCAACTAGAGAATAATTGAGGTTGAAATGAGAAGGAATACTACTGACTCTTGCATAAAAGTAAAAGATAGGCCCTTCGCAGACGGAAGCAGGAATTTGGAGAGGTGTCAGAGCTCGAAGCTTTTAAAATAGAGATGAATATAAATTTGAGAGGTATGCATTCATTGTCAATGTAACGACTGATACATCTCCAACGTATCTATAATTTATGAAGTATTCATGCCATGTTTACAACAATTTTATATGGTTTTGGTATGATTTGAATGGAACTAACCCGGAGTGACGTTGTTTTCAGCAGAACTACCATGGTGTTGTTTTTTGTTCAGAAATAGAAGTTCTCAGAATTGGACGAAACTTTTTGACGAATTTTTTGGAAGAAAAGAAAAATACTTGAGCAAAGGACCACCGGAGGGGGGGCCCTGCTGCCCACAAGGCACCAGGGCGCGCCACCCCCTGGTGCGCCCTGGTGGATAGTGGGCCCCCTAAGGCCCTGTTGGGGAACATAGTAATTTCAAAAACATTCCTACGCAAACGCAAGATCATGGTGATGCATAGCAACGAGAGGGGAGAGTGTCATCCACGTATCCTCGTAGACCGTAAGCAGAAGCGTTATGAGAACGCGGTTGATGTAGTCGTACGTCTTCACGATCGACCGATCCTAGTACCGAACGTACGACACCTCCACGATCTGCACACGTTCAGCTCGGTGACGTCCCACGAACTCACGATCTAGTAGAGCTTCGAGGGAGAGTTCTGTCAGCACGACGGCATGATGACGGTGTTGATGAAGCTACCGACGCAGGACTTCGCCTAAGCACCGCAACGATATGACCGAGGTGGATTATGGTGGAGGGGGCACCGCACACGGCTAAAGATCAATGATCAACATGTGTGTCTTGGGGTGCCCCCTGCCCCCGTATATAAAGGAGCTAGGGGGGAGGCAGTCGACCAAGGAGGAGGGCGCGCCGGGGGGGAGTCCTTAATCCCACCGGGAGTAGGACTACCCTTTCCTAGTAGGAGTAGAAGAAGGGGGGAGGAAGGAGAGGGAGGGAGGGAGGAAAGAGGGGGCACCGCCCCCCTCCTTGTCCAATTCGGACTCCCAAGGGGGAGGGGGGGCGGCCAACCCTATGCCCTCTCCTCTCTCTCCCACAAGGCCCATGTTGGCCCATTAGATCCCCCGGGGGTTCCGATAACCTCCCGGTACTCCGATAAATATCCGGTGACCCCCGGAACTCATCCGGTGTCCGAATATAGTCATCCAATATATCAATATTTATGTCTCGACCATTTCGAGACTCCTCGTCATGTCCGTGATCTCATATGGGACTCCGAACAACCTTAGGTACATCAAAACACATAAACTCATTATACCGATCGTCCCCAAACGTTAAGCGTGCGGACCCTACGGGTTTGAGAACTATGTACACATGACCGAGACACGTCTCCGGTCAATAACCAATAGCGGAACCTGGATGCTCATATTGGCTCCTACATATTCTACGAAGATCTTTATTGGTCAAACCGCATAACAACATATGATGTTCCCTTTGTCATCGGTATGTTACTTGCCCGTGATTCGATCGTCGGTATCTCAATACCCAGCTCAATCTCGTTACCGGCAAGTCTCTTTACTTGTTCCGTAATGCATCTTCCTGCAACTAACTCATTAGTCACATTGCTTGTAAGGCTTATAGTGATGTACATTACCGAGAGGGCCCAGAGATACCTCTCCGACAATCAGAGTGACAAATCCTAATCTTGATCTATGCCAACTCAACAAGCACCATCGGAGACACCTGTAGAGCACCTTTATAATCACCCAGTTACGTTGTGACGTTTGGTAGCACACAAAGTGTTCCTCGGGTATTCGGGAGTTTCATAATCTCATAGTCATAGGAACATGTATAAGTTATGAAGAAAGCAATAGCACCAAACTAAACGATCAAGTGCTAAGCTAACAGAATGGGTCAAGTCAATCACATCATTCTCTAATGATGTGATCCCGTTAATCAAATGACAACTCATGTCTATGGTCAGGAAACACAACCATCTTTGGTTCAACGAGCTAGTCAAGTAGAGGCATACTAGTGACACTTTGTTTGTCTATGTATTCACACACGTACTAAGTTTCCGGTTAATACAATTCTAGACTGAATAATAAACATTTATCATGATATAAGGAAATATAAATAACAACTTTTATTATTGCCTCTAGGGCATATTTCCTTCAGGCCCATCTTCGCGTGAAACCAACGCCAAAAAATCATATATATTCAGAAACCCCCGAAAGTTACCCTAGATCAGAAGTTCCACTGGCGCAAGCCTCTGTAGCCACAAAAAAACTAATCTAGACCCTGTTCCGGCACCCTGCTGGAGGGGGAAATCATCATCGGAGGCATCTTCATCATCCCGGCAGCCACCATGATGAGGAGGGAGTAGTCCACCCTCGGGGCTGAGGGTTTGTACTAGTAGCTATGTGTTTAATCTTTCTCTCTCGTGTTCTTAATTTGGCACGATCTTGATGTTTCGCGAGCTTTGTTAATATACTTGGATCATATGGTGTTTCTCCCTCTCTATGTTGTTGTGATGAATTTATTTTTCCCTTTGAGATTTCGTTATTATCGAATTGAATACTTTTATGGATTTGAGAGCACTTGATGTATGTCTCGCTATGAATACCCGTGGTGACAATGGGGTATAATATTGATTCACTTGATATATGTTTTGTCACTCAACTCGCGGATTCCTGAGGTGACATTGGGGTAATCTATGCATAGGGGTTGATGCACGTTTTCGTCCTTGTTTCTACGGTAGAAATCTTGGGGCACTCTTTGAGGTTCTTTGTGTTGGGTTGAGTATTATGAATCTGAAATAGTTTGATGCATATCATATAATCAACTCATGGGTACTCGTGGTGACATTAGAGTTTGTTGATGTGTATCATATGGTGTTATTTTAGTACGAACTCTTGGGTTGTTTGTGAAACTTATAGGGATAACTCGATAGATCGATCACAAAGGATAACTTTGAGGTGGTTTCGTACCCTACAAACAATTTTGTCTTATATTCTCTGCCAGATAAGAACTTTGGAGTGATTCTTCGTCGCACGTTGAGGGGTGGTTATATGATCCAATTATATTAGCATTGTTGAGAGATTATACTAGCGAAATTATGAACCCTAGGCCTCATTTTCAAGCATTGCAATACCGTTTGTGCTCACTTTTGTTACATGCTACCTTGATGTTTTTTATTGTTCCTATTAGAAAAATCAATATATACTATCATTATTACACTTGTATCAACATATCTTCGCCAAACTAGTGCACCTATACAATTTAGCATTGTATTTGGTGTGTTGGGGACACAAGAGACTTTTTGTTATTTTTTTGTAAGGTTATTTGAGAGAGACCATCTTCATCCTACCCCACACATTGATAAACCATAGGTCATCCACTTGAGGGAAAATTGCTACTGTCCTACAATACTCTGCGCCTGGAGGCCAAACACGAGTCTACAAGAATAAAGTTGCGTAGTAGACATCAAGCTCTTTTCTGGCGCCATTGCCGGGGAGGTGAGTGATTGAAGGTATATCTTTAGATCGTGGAATTGAATGTTTTAGTTTCTCGTTGTATCACTAGTTTGGTTTATAAAAGAAAAACAAAAAATGGAATTGAGGTGGCCTCATATTGTTCATCTTTATCATGTCTTTCTTGAAAATTATGGATTGGAAAATTGTGCTCAATTTATAGAAGAAGAATTCAGTAAAATGTCTAGCAAAAAATCCATGAATGATGAGCATGATTGCAATGTTGTTAGTATGAATTCTTTGAATATCCATGATGCTAATGATATGCAAAGCCATAAGCTTGGGGATGCTATATTTTATGAAGATGATATTTTTAGTCCCCCCCAAAATTGATGAGAATATTTATTATGTTGAAAGCATGCCTCCTATTTATGATGATTATATTGATGAAAGTGGGTTTGGAAGAGTGTCAACTTTATGTAATAATGATCCCACTATTTTGGAGGGTGTTGAATCTTATTGTGATAATTATAAAAGTGGATTTGGGGAGGTCATGACTTTATTTAGTGATGAATCCACTATTTTGGAAGAGGTTTCAATTGATTTTGACATCAAAAGTTGCTATCTATGATGATTATGGTGATGACATGTATGCTATAAAGAATAATGATAACCATGAAACTTATCATCATGATTTTAACGTTCAATTTGATTATGTCAATGAAGTACCTCATGATAGTTATTTTTTTGAGTTCGCTCCCACTACTATTGGTGAGAAGAAATTTGCTTATGTGGAGAGTAATAAAATTTCTATGCTTATGTATCATGAAAAGAATGCTTTATGTGATGGCTATATTGTTGAATTCATACATGATGCTACTTAAAATTATTATGAGAGAGGAACATATGCTTTTACATATCTCACTAATATCCAGTTTCCTCTCTATGTGTTGAAAGTTTCGAAGTATTGATTGTTTTGCCTTCCTATGCTAGTTGATTATTACTCCCATAAATTATTTGCTCACAAAATCCCTATGCATAGGAAGTGGGTTATACTTAAATGTGCTAGTAATATGCTTCATGATGCTCCTCTTATGTTTCAATTCTTTACTTCTATGTGAGCATCATTGAAATCATCATGCCTAGCTAAATAGGCATTAAAGAAAAACACTTGTTGGAAGAAAACCCAACACTTAGACCTACTATTTTGTGTGTTCACATGACCCAACACTTAGACCTACTATTTTGTGTGTTCACATGATTAAGCTACTGTGGTAATCATGTTTTATTGCTTTTGTTTCAATAAATTGCCAAGTAAAGCCTTTGGGATAGTGTGGATGATAGTTGACTTGATTCTGTGCAAAAACAGAAACTTTTGCTTCCTGTAAAAGAATTGTTTTAATTCACTAGAACATGATAAAATTCATAATTTTTTACACATGATTGTTATACAAATTTCCTACATTGTCCTAGTTTTTCATAATTTTTAGATTTACGGAAGTACGGTCATTGTCCAGATCATTACAGACTATTCTATTTTTGGCAGATTCTATTTTCAATGCATAGTTTGCTTGTTTTGTAGTTTCTATGGCTTATATTGCACAATATAAATTGTGGAAATGATAATGTACAAAAAATTATGAATCTTGTCTTTGATAGTACCAAAGTGAATGATTTGTCTTTATCATACTAACCTATCTCACGAAGTTCCGTTAAGTTTTGTGTGATTGAAGTTTTCAAGTTTTGGGTGGGATATCGAGATGAGGAGAATAAGGAGTGACAAGACCCTAAGCTTGGGGATTCCCAAGGCACCCCAAGTTAATATTCAAGGAAGATCCAAGCAACTAAACTTGGGGATGCCTAGGAAGGCATCCCCACTTTCGTCTCTAATATTATCGGTAACCTCACTTGGAGCTATATTTTCATTCGTCACATGATATGTGTTTTTCTTGGAGTGTCATTTTATTTTGTTAGGATTTGCTTGCTGTTATTTAGAATAATGTTTTGTATCTTTTACTTCAATAAAAATGTCAAGTATAGCCTTTGCCATGCTTATTTTGCAAGTCTATATGTGGCTGATTGAAAACAGAAAGTTGCACGCTAGTGTGTGAATTCTTAAAAAATGTCAGAACATGATAAAATCTTGAAATTTTTACACAGTAAGCTATGATAAATTTTATACAGTGTGGTAAATTTCAGAATTTTTGGAGTTAAAGAAGTATGAATCTTCTTGCATCCTTTACAAATTGTCCTGTTGTGACAGACTGCTGTTTTGCTTGCATATGTTTTCTTGTTTAATGATTTTATTCGAGGATAGGACTATCAAATATGCGAAGGCATTTAGTATGAAATGTTAAATTATAATTTTAGTGATTTTTATAGTATAGAATGATAAGGTTTTGAGTTGATTTATACTAACTTATCTCACGAGTTCTCGTTGAGGTTTGTGTGGATATAGTTTTTGAGATCTAGGGAAACTGTGATATAAAAGGAATTAAGGAGACACAAATGCGCAAGCTTGGGATGCCCAAGGCATCCCAAGATAATATTCCAAGAAATCTCAAGCATCTTAGGTTGGGGATGCCCCGGTAGGCATCCCACCTTTCTTCATCAACAATTATTGGTCAGCCTCGGTTGAGCCTAAGTTTTTGCTTCTTCACATGATGTGTGCTATTTTCAGAATGTCATTTTATTTTGCTTTTCTTGCTATTTTAATAAAATACTTAGATCTAGAAGTTTTTTCAATGAGAGAGAGTCCTCAAATATCTACCCATTTACTTAACTACTAGCTTGATCTTCACTTATATCTTTTTGGAGTAGTTTGTCATCTACTCTTGTGCTTCACTTATATCCTATGAGTAAACTGTTGAATGAATTGAATATCATGAAGTTTAAATTATATGTTCATATCATTCCTAGTTGTAGCTTCACATTGGGCTTAGAAAGTGAAATCTATTAAAGCTTGACAATCACAATATTGGTCATACAAGCAGTTCATGAATGATTGGTATAAGAAAGAGAACTTTCACATACAAATATATTATCTTGGACATCTTCTATGATTGTGAATACCCATTAATTATTTTCAAACTTGAGAAAATTAGTTGAAGTTGGACAAGGAAGACAATGTAATGAGTTATGGTTGTGTATATTTGCATAGAAGTTATATTGTTATGGATCCTCCAACATGTGGTGCTTGCTTAGGATCTTTTGCTAGCCAAAATTTTGTACTAAGTAGAGATACTACTTGTGCATCCAAAAACCCTTAAACCCAGTTTCTTGCCATGAGTGTCCACCATATCTACCTGTGGATTGAATAAGATCCTTCAAGTAAGTTGTCATAGGTGCATAAAGCAATTAAAATTGCTCCTAAATATGTTTGATGTTTTATTGTAAGGGAAAATAAGCCTTGTACAAACTTGTGATCACAAATAATAAAAGCGGCACACTGCATAATAAAGGTTGCTATCATAAGGGGCAATATAACGTGATGTTCCTTTGCATTAAGAGATTGTGCATCCAAAAATAAAAAGCGCATGACAACCTCTGCTTCCCTCTGGGAAGGGCCTATCTTTTACTTTTCAGTATTTAGTTTTATGCAAGAGTCAATAGTATGCATTCTCATTTCAACCTCAATTATTCTCTAGTTGGCAAGCATCATGTGATGGGGAAAGATATAGGCACATATGACCAGTCAAATATATTTGATCATGATTTATTATTGTTGACAATTATCTCTATGATAAATGAGTTGGGAGGCGAAACATTAAGCTCATATCTTTCTCTGTGTTCGATGAAAGCCATTTGTTTTAAAAATATGATTTGAGTACTAGCAATCATAGAAGACTATGATGATTGAGTATGTGGAGCTTTTACATAGACTTTGTTGAATAAGTTGAATTGCAATTGTCTGTGACTAAGAATATAGGTTCTTAAGTTTCAAGAGAAGGAATTGTTTGAACTGTAACATGTGAATTGATTGCTACTTTATCATGATGAGTTTTATGAGAAAGAGTTGTTGTTATGATGCTAGGAAAAGTGATTGAAACTATCATTGATCAAACTTGTGCACTATGCTAGCATTCACACTTCATAAATTATTTCTTTTATCATTTACCTACTCGAGGACTAGTTGGAATTAAGATTGGGGATGCTCTGATACGTCTCCAACGTATCTATAATTTATGAAGTATGCATGGCATGTTTAGAACAATTTTTTATGGTTTTGGTATGATTTGAATGGAACTAACCTGGACTGACGCTGTTTCCAGTAGAACTACAGTGGTGTTGTTTTTTGTGGAGAAATAAAAGTTCTCAGAATTGGACGAAACTTTTTCACGATTTTTTGGAAGAAAAGAAAAATACTAGTGTAAAGAACCACCGGAGGGGCCCCCCTGCTGCCCATAAGGCACCAGGGCGCGCCACCCCCTGGTGCGCCCTCGCTGGTAGTGGGCCCCCTGAGTCCCATCTTCGCATGAAACCGACGCAAAAGAATCCTATATATTCAGAAACCCCCGAAAGTTACCCAACATCAGAAGTTCCGCCTCTACAAGCCTCTGTAGACACGAAAAGCGAATCTAGACCCTGCTCGGCACCCTGCCGGAGGGGGAAATAATCACCGGAGGCCATCTTCATCATCCCGGCGGCCATCTTCATCATCCCGGCGGCCACCATGATGAGGAGGGAGTAGTCCACCCTCGGGGCTGAGGGTTTGTATCAGTAGCTATGTTTTAATCTCTCTCTCATGTTCTTGAAATGGCACGATCTTGATGTATCACGGGCTTTGTTAATATAGTTGGATCATATGGTGTTTCCCCCTCTCTATCTTGTTTTGATGAATTGAGCTTTCCCTTTGAGATTTCTTATTATTGGATTGAATACTTTTATGGATTTGAGAGCACTTGATGTATGTCTTGCTATGAATACCCGTGGTGACAATGGGGTATCATATTGATTCACTCGATTTATGTTTTGGCACTCAAATCGCGGATTCCCGAGGTGACATTGGGGTAATCTATGCATAGGGGTTGATGCACGTTTTTTTCCTTGTTTCTCCAATAGAAATCTTAGGGCACTCTTTGAGGTTCTTTATGTTGGATTGAGTATTATGAATCTGATTTTTTTATGCATATCGTATAATCTACTCACGGATACTCGTGGTGATATTGCAGTATCTAGGTGACATTAGAGTTGGTTGATGTGTATCATATGGTGTTATTTTAGTACAAAATATTGGGATGTTTGTGACACTTATAGGGACAGCTCGATAGATCGATCAAAAAGGATAACTTTGAGGTGGTTTTGTACCCTACAAACAATTTTGTCTTATGTTCTCCGCTAGATAAGAACTTTGGAGTGATTCTTCATCGCACGTTGAGGGATGACTATATGATCCAATTATATTAGCATTGTTGAGAGATTGCACTAGAGAAAATATGAACCCTAGCCCTCATTTTCAAGCATTGCAATACCATTTGTGCTCACTTTTGTTACTTGGGACCTTGCTGTTTTTTATTGTTCCTATTACAAAAATCAATATCTACTATCATTACTACACTTGTATCACCATCTCTTTGCCGAACTAGTGCACCTATACAATTTACCATTGTATTTGGTGTGTTGGGGACACAAGAGACTTTTTATTATTTGGATGCAGGGTTGTTTGAGTGAGATCATCTTCATCCTATGCCTCCCGCGGATTGATAAACCTTAGGTAATCCACTTGAGGGAAAATTGCTACTGTCCAACAAAACTCTATGCTTGGAGGCCCAAAACGAGTCTACAAGAATAAAGTTGTGTAGTAGACATCAATGACCGAGAGTTCGCAATATCTTCTATGCTAGACACATTATAGGCGGTTCCCAAATAGAGAGGTAAATTTTTTACTCTTCCCCCGACCAACAAACACAAGCCATGGCGAGCCCAATCCTCGGGTGCCCTCCATACCAACAATGACCC
This sequence comes from Triticum timopheevii, assembly GCA_963921465.1. Classification (NCBI taxonomy): domain Eukaryota; kingdom Viridiplantae; phylum Streptophyta; class Magnoliopsida; order Poales; family Poaceae; genus Triticum; species Triticum timopheevii. The sequence goes on from OY997268.1 coordinate 205,203,682, forward strand.
GGGGGAGTTATGTTTCATTATTATATTTTGATTTTGATTTTGATCATAGTACTGGGCATCCCAATTACCAGCCACTTTCTCATGAATGACAAGTGATTAAGCACTCATCGTGAGAATAACCTACCTAGCATGGAAGATACTGACCACACCCTGTCACTTCATTAGCGATTTGGGCATACAAAACAGATTATTATTTGAAGATTTAGAGTTTGGCACATGCAAATTTACTTGGAACGGCAGGTAAATATCGCATATAGGTAGGTATGGTGGACTCATATGGAATAAATTTGGGTTTAAGGAAGTGGATGCACAAGCAATATTCCCTCTTAGTACAGGTGAAGGCTAGCAAAAGATCCTAAGAAAGCACCACCTATTGGAGGATCCATAACAATATAACTTCTATACAAATATACCCAAACATAACTCCTTGCATTGTCTTCCTTGTCCAAGTTCAACTAATTTTCTCAAGTTTGAAAATAATTAATGGGGCTCACAATCATAGAAGATGTCCAAGATAGTATATTTATATGCGAAACCTCTCTTCCTTCAATATTCTTTCATGAATTGTTCAAGTGACCAATGCTTTGTTTGCTAACTTTCAATAAATTTTTACCACCTATACTTCTTATATGTGAAGTCATTACTCCCTATGGGATAAGCATATGAAACATATATAATTTCATATTTATGATATTCAATTCATTCAACCATTTACTGACAGGATATAAGTGAAGTACGAGAGTAAATGACAAACTACTCCAAAAAGATATAAGTGAAGATCAATGAGTAGTGAAATAATTAAGTAGATATGTGAAGACACTCTCTCATCTAAGAATTTTAGATCTTAAGTATTTTATTCAAGCAACAAGCAAACCTAACAAAATAAAATGACTCTCCAAGAAAAACACATATCATGTGACGAATAAAAATATAGCTCCAAGTAAGGTTACCGATAATGTTGGAGATGAAAGAGGGGATGCCTTTCGGGACATCCCCAAGCTTAGTTGCTTGGGTCTTCCTTGAATATTACCTTGGGGTGCATCGGGCATCCCCAAGCTTAGGGTCTTGCCACTCCTTATTCTCCTCATATCAATATCTCGCCCAAAAGTTGAAAACTTCAATCACACAAAACTTAACATAACTTCGTGAGATGCGTTAGTATAATAAAGAAAATCATTTACTTGGGTGTTGTCAAAGACAAGATTCATAATTGTTCTCACACAATGCCTATTGTACCTTATCATTTCCACGATTTATATCACTCAATATAAGTTATATAGACACTAAAACAAGCAAACTATGCATTGAAAACAAAATCTGTCAAAAAAACGGAACAGTTTGTAAAGATCTGGACAGTGACCATACTTTTGTAAATCCAAAAAATCTGAAAATATTATTACAACGTAGGCAATTTGTAGACCAATCATGTGTACAATATTCATAATTTTATCACGTTCTAGTGAATTTATAAAAATTCTGTTACTGGAAGCAAAAGTTTCTATTTTTTGCACAGAATCAAGTCAACTATCATCCACACTACCCTAAAGGCTTTACTTGGCACTTTATTGAAACAAAAACTATAAAACATTATTACTACAGTAGATTAATAATGTGAACACATAAAAATAGTAGGTAATTGTGTTGGGTTGTCTCCCAACAAGCACTTTTCTTTAATGCCTTTTAGCTAGGCATGATGATTTCAATGATGCTCACATAAAAGATAAGAATTGAAACATAACAGGAGCATCACGAAGCATATGAGTAGCACATTTAAGCCTAACTCACTTCCTATGCATAGGGATTCTGTGAGCAACAACTTATGGGAGCAAGAATCAACTAACCTAGGAAGGCAAAACAAGCATAACTTCAAGATTTTCAACACACATAGAAGAAACTTGATATTATTGAGATATTTAAAAGCATACGTTCCTCTCTCATAGTAATTTTCATTGGCATAATGAATGAATTCAACAATATAATTATCACATAAAGCACTCTTTCATGATCCACAAGCATAGAAATTTTATTACTCTCCACATATGCAAATTTGTTCTCATGAATAGTAGTGGGATCAAATTCAACAAAATAAGTATCACATGATACTTTATTGGGGTAATCCAATTGAAAATTAAAATCATGTTGACAAGTTTCTTGGATATCATTACTCTTTATAGCATACATATCATCACAATAATCATATATATAGCAACTTTTTTATCATGGTCAATTGAAACCTCTTCCAAAATAGTGGATTCATCATTAAATAAAGTCATGAAATCTCCAAATCCACTTTTATCAGTATTGTGAAAATATTCAACACCCTCCAAAATAGTGGGATCATTAACTAGAGTCGACACTCTTCCGAACCCACTTTCATCAATAGAATCATCATAAATAGGAGGCATGTTATCATCATAATAAATTTTCTCATCAAAACTTGGGGGACTAAAAATTATCATCTTCATCAAACATAGCATCCCCAAGCTTATGGCTTTGCATATCATAAGCATAATCACTCTCATGATTAATAGTATGAATAGCACCAACAATATAGCAATTATTATCATCACAATTTTCTAAGTTGGTGCTAAAAATATTTTCAAGATTATAGGAAGTATCATTATTTTCCCAATCATAATCATCACAATGAGCAATAGGCATAACAAAATCATCCTCAATAGTTTCTTCGGACATTGTGCCATAAGACAAAGAATCAATATCATCATCAATTATATCACCTTCCACAATTATTTTTGAGTCATACTCATGAGGCATAACAATAATAGGAGCATCATCATTTGGGAGGGAAAGCTTTTTACCTTTGCTTCTCTGTCTTTTCTTTTTCTTCTCCACATCATGTGTGGGTTTAATAAACTTTTTGGAGCTCCTTATTGATGAGATTGGTTGCATAGGAAGTTCATTCTCGTAACCTGTTTCATCACGAGGGACAATAGGAGGGAAAGTGGAGAGCTTTACCTTTTCATTAGTATTTATTTTATATTCTAGTGGTTTTCCCATCTTTCTATAGTTGCAATTTAAGCATTCTCATTGCAATTTACCACACAAAACATATAGATTTCTTTAAGAGTAGTTTCAGCATGTCGGTGAATATAAATGCTTCAAACCAACTATTTTTATGTGACAATTCTTGATACCCCAAAAATAAACAAAGTTCATTATAAAGTTCAAGGGTGATCAAGTTATTGCAATATTTGGCCATGATTCGATCATGAAAAAGCATGCATTGGAAATTAAGATGGCCAATTCTATTGGAAAGTTCATAAGTAATGGGATGAAGAGAGCATAATTTTGTAGCAAATTCATCTATCACCTTAAGCCACCAATTGGTTTTATCATGTTTATCCTTCTTACAAAATCTATCATCCCTATAAGGCATGTCTTCACAAACTCTACGCACTCCACAAAAATTGACATGCTTATAGGAAACATCTTTATCATGACTAGTGCAATCATCATTGGTATCATGAATATTCATAGCAGCACAAGATTTAGTGCCAAACATTTTATTGGCTTCTTCTTCTAACACTTTGGCACAATCTTCCGATCCATCATTTTCAAGAAAGACATTATAAAGATGAATAATATGAGGCAACCTCGATTCCATTTTTTGTAGTTTTCTTTTATAGACTTAACTAGTGATAAAACAAGAAACTAAAAGATTCAATTGCAAGATCTAAAGATATACCTTCAAGCACTCACCTCCCCGGCAACGGCACCAGAAAAGAGCTTGATGTATAGTACACAACTTATTCTTGTAGACTCGTCTTGGGCCTCCAAGCGCAAAGTTTTGTAGGTCAGTAGCAATTTTCCCTCAAGTGGATGACCGAAGGCTTATCAATCTGTGGGAGGTGTAGAATGAAGATGGTCTCTCTCAAACAACCATGCAACCAAATAACAAAGAGTCTCTTGTGTCCTCAACACACCCAATACAATGGTAAATTGTATAGGTACGCTAGGGTGAAGAGATGGTGATACAAGTGTAATATGGATAGTAGATATGAATTTTTGTAATCTGAAAATATAAAAAGCAAGGTAACTAGTAGTAAAAGTGAGCAAAAATGTATTACAATGCTTGAAAACAAGGCCTAGGGTTCATACTTTCACTAGTGCAAAGTCTCTCAACAATGATAACATAGTTAAGACATATGGCAATCCCTCAACGTGCAACAAAGAATCACACCAAAGTTTCTATCGGAGAACGTAGGACGAAAACGTGCATCAAGCCCTATGCATAGATTACCCCAATGTCACCTCAAAATCCGCAAGTTGAGTGCGAAAACACACATCAATTAAATCAATAGAACATCCCATTGTCACCACAGATATCCCATCGCAAGACATACATCAAGTGTTCTCAAGTCCAATACTCAATCCAACATAACGAAACCTCAAAGAGCAAGACTCAATTCATCACAAGAAGGTACAGAGAGAAGAACACCATAAGATCCAATTATATTAACAAAGCTCGCGGTATATGAAGATCATGCCCGATCAAGAACACGAGAGAGTGAGATCAAACACATAGCTACTAGTACATACCCTCGGCCCCGAGGGTGAACTACTCCCTCCTCATCATGGTGTTTGCCGGGATGATGAAGATGGCCTCCAGTATTTCCCCCTCCGGCAGGGTGCCGAAATGGGTCCCGATTGGTTTTTCATGGCTACAGAGGCTGCGGCGGCGGAACTTCTCATCTAGGGTTCTTTCTAGGGTTTTGGATATTTATAGGAATTTTTGGCGTCGGTGTCATGTCAAGTGGGTGCCCAAGGGGCCCACAAGCTCATATTGCACGTCCTATGGGGATGGGCGCGCCCCCAAGCTTGTGGCTCCCTCGTCCACTTCCTAGCCCAGCTCCAGTGCTTTGGGGGTCTCTTTTGGTCCATAAAAGATCACCGTAAATTTCTAGCCCATTCCCAGAACTTCTATTTCTGCACAAAAACGACACCACATTAGTTTTTCTGAAAAAATCGTTAGTCCAAGTTAGTTCTAACCAAATCATACTAAAACCATATAAAATTGTTGTAAACATGGCATTAATACTTCGTAAATTATAGATACATTGGAGACGCATCAAGGTCCTATTTGTTGAACATTACATTGCCGGGCTGCGTCCCGATATTCATTCTGCCATTGTTTTACACCGTACTAAGGATGTGGATACTCCTAGCTGTTTGGCTTTGTTGCAGGAAGTGGAGTTGGAGCATGAAAAGTCTATGAAAATGTCAAATCAGGCCATCGATCATATCACAAGGCATGCTCCTTCATAGAGAAGCACAAGTCACCAACAGTTCCCCGAGGACTCATGCAAGTGGTCTGAAAAGCTGGAAGCCTTGTGCACATACCGCAAGTCTAAGAACTTACGCTTCACTTGCGGAGATCCGTGGGATAGGGGGCACAAATGTCTAGGTAAGGTGCCAATTCATGTCATGAAGGAGCTCTTGGAAGTCCTACAACTGGATGCTCCACCTGATCCCCAGCATCTGCCGGATTCCAGCCCTGATGAAGAGGTAATGCTCGTGATAGGGGAAAGTGGCTCGATGCAGCGAGTGAGACAGTGCACAATGCGTTTGCATGGGCTGATCTGTGGCAAAGAGGTATTAATTCTGGTGGACTCAGGTGCCAATTGTTAATTTGTTAATACAACCCTTGTGGATGAGTTACAACTGCAGGTTCAAGACACACAGCCAGCCTCATATCTGTTTGCAGGGGAGGCACACTAACAAGCTCTTAGATGGTTAAGCAAATGACCTAGTTGACCCAAGGCCACACTTTCTTCCATGACAAGAAAGTTCTTTCTCTGGGATGCTATGATATCATTCTCGGGGCAGATTGGCTGGAACAGTACAGCCCCATGTGGGTGCACTGGCATAAAAAGTGGATGATGTTCATTCATGAAGGGCGTCGGATCTTGCTAAAAGGAATTCAAGAAGTGCGCCAAGCTCCCAGACCTTTGTCAGCACACAAATTGGAAGGATTGTTGCGCTGGGGTGCAATACAACATGCGGTATAGATCCACTATAAGCACCAGGAGAAAGACCTCTGTTCAGTAGCAGCTAAAGCTTCAAATACAGAACAACTACCCCCAGTTGTGGCCTCTATTCTGCAGGAATATAGCGATGTATTTAGTGAGCCATCAGCACTGCCACCTCGTCGGCTTGAGGACCATAAAGTCACGCTTATTCCTGGGGCCCAGCCAGTCAGTGTGCGTCCCTACCGATACACACCGCAACAGAAGGATGAGATATAGAGGCAAGGTAAGGATGTGCTAGAAAAAGGGATTATCAGACCGAGCTCTATCCCATTCGCTTCACCGATACTGCAGGTTCGTAAGAAAGATGGGTCATGGAGTTTTTGTGTTGACTATCACCAGCTGAATAGCATCACTGTGAAAGCAAACACCCGATGCCGATTGTGGAAGAGTTGCTAGATGAATTGGCTAGAGCAGCGTGGTTTACTAAATTGGACTTATTAGCAGGATCTCATCAAATAAGGGTAGCTGAAGTTGATGAATTCAAAACGGCCTTTCGAACTCATCATGGATTGTATGAGTTTTTGGTGGTGCCATTTGAATTGACAGGAGCACCAGCAATGTTTCAAGGTGAACTCCGTGGTGGGGCCCCTCTTCAGAAAAGGAGTGGTGGTGTTCATGGACGACATCCTTGTGTTTAACAAGACACTAACAGATCACATAAGCCAGATCCACGCGGTCTTGCAACTCCTCCTTGACAACAACATGGTGTTGAAGATGTCTAAGTGTGAATTTGCAAAACCTAAGGTCGAGTACCTTGGCCATGTGATCAGTGCTACTGGCGTGTCCACAAATCCAACTAAAGTGGAGGCGGTCCAGAATTGGCTAGTTCCGAACATTGTTCACGCTCTCCGAGTATTTCAGGGGCTCACAGGGTACTACAGACGTTTCATTCAGCACTACGGGGTGATCAGCTGACCCCTCACAGACTTTCTCAAGAAAGGAAGTATATTTCAGTGGACTCCAGTAACTGACAAAGCATGCCAACTACTTAAATCAGCTACGATCCAAGCACCAGTTTTAGTTGTGCCTGATTTCAACCAGACTTTTGTATTGTAAACAAATGCATGCAAGGACGGAGTAGGTGCAGTTTTGATGCAACAGGGACATCCCATCGTTATCTCAGTAAAGCTCTCTCTCACAAGAACACGACCCTTAATGCTTATGAAAAAGAAAGTCTGGCAATACTGATGGTAGTGGACAAGTGGAGGCCCTACCTGCAACATCAACACTTTGTCATTCGTACGAATCAACATGCACTCCTATACCTGATAGAGCAGTGTTTGTGTACTAGGATTCAGCACAAAGCATTTGTCAAGCTCATGGGTCTCAACTATATACTAATGCTGCAGCTGATGCACTCTCGCGCCGCGAGCATGATGCTCCTTTTCTTGCCATCTCAACAATCAATCCTTCTTGGTTGGATAATGGGGTGATCTGTTACAAGAATCGCATTCGGGTGGGTCATAGTATTCTGGCTCAACAACACATATTGCAGTCTTTGCAGGACAGCGCACTGGGAGGGTGAAGTGCAATCTTTGCCTTAAGTATATTTTGATGTTGATGACAAAATACATATAGGGGACTAATTATGTTTGATGAGTATATACACAGGTCATTAGTTCCACCTTGGCATAACTATGTCACTACTGCAGGATGCTGCTAACGCAACACTATAATCAGAGACCCTTTGACGAAACTGTGTGCGATGCATTAATCGCAAACGGTGATGTTGAAAAACTGTCAAAAATGAGATGAATTGTTTGCGATTGTGCAGACATCAAACATGATTCTGATCAGAGATGCGTGTGCGATGAGTGGCATATGGTTAATCCATACAAACTATTTGTGATGATTCAGAACAATAGAAACGGTCAGCCAGATGCGGGTGTGTGCGATATACGACATATAGTTCACTAGGATGAACTGTGTGTGATTAGGCAACAGAATAGAAACAGTCAGCCAGATCAAGGTGTGTGCGATGGGGGCATACAGTTCACTCGGATGAACTGTTCGCGATGAGCTAAGACAACAGAAACATTTCAACTGAACAAGATGTGTGTGATATGTGGCAAATAGGTCCGTAATCAGAAACGTGTGTGAAGACCAATAATAACACTGATGATTGCTGCTAATAGGCGTATGATTTACTCTGTCTACAGAAGAACAACATATATATATAACTAAAATAAACATCCAATTACATAAGTGACTATATAGATCATTCATACACACCTCAATAAACAATTGCATTGATTCTAAACTAGGAGAAACGATCATCTAGTCATCTACTTCTTGTGACGCTCCCACCAATTCTCTAGGGCTCATTCCCTCGTCTGGGGCAGGACAAAGACACTTCCTCATGTCAATGATCCGCCTCTACATCTTGTAGCTTGTGTGCGCGTCCTTGGCCACGTACATGACGTGGTCTTCATCCAGTCTTTGATGCGAGGCACTGTGCTAGGTGTTCTTGTCCTTCTTGCTCTCATCCTTCATCTTCATGTAAGTAGGAGTCGATGATGGCTGAGGCGGGGTCGACCAGGGAGTTTTGTTTGTTGTTGGTCTTGCCCCAGACCTTGTTAGTGGTCACGGATGTTGACTAGATTTTGGCAGGTCAAGCCCGAAACCTTGAGCGCTTTTAGACCGTTGGTGGTGTCCACCGTAGTGAAAGTATAGTCGGAGCTTTTGATAGACCCGGAGAAACGCCCGCAAGGCCTTGTCTCCAGGTGGTAGTGGTAGACGAGGACGTCATGGCGCATGCACAACTGGGCGACGAAAACCTTCTGATCTTGCCCAGCACGACCGCTGGTTAACTCGAGGTTGAAGTCGACCACTTGGTACTTGTCCTCAGCAAACAACTGCTCCATAGTTTGGATGGAGATCTCTACCAAGACCGGCTTGTTCATGTACACCACCGAGAGGTTCTTCCCCTCACATGGGTGTCCACTACATGATGCGTGGTGAACTGCCCCCCGTTGTCATCGTCGACCGCTGGGAGCGCCATTGGAACCACTGGATGTCCTCTCTGTATGTGTCATCGTGGGTGTGTTTTTTGTGTCGTGTGGCACGAGAGATGAAGGTAAATGGCCGCGGGAATAAATGGGGGTCGGGCGGCCTGGATTCTTGGCACGTCCGCATGGAAGTTTTTGCAGCGGGTAACTACATCATGGCGCCGCGGCTGGCGCAACCGCATGCATAATGGCAGCACGAACGTATGTGATCGTGCGCCGGCCCCAAACACTAGCATCGCGTCTGGAGGAATGCGGGCAGAACACACACGCCGGGATGCAAGCAGAGCGTGCCGCGGCCGCCTCAACCACGAGCAACCACCCGCATCGAGCAGTTGAACACCCAGGGAATGGTCGTCTACAAGCCGGCTGACAGTTGCAACGTTGCGTAGAGAGCGGTCGTGTGCTAATACCTTCGTCTTGGTCTATTAACCTCCTTTATATTCTGTTGCATATTTTGACCATAAATTTAACTAACAAAATGTTAATGCATGTTATAAAAATTACATAATTAGAAACTATGTTCAAATACGAATCCAACAATATAATCTTTGGAGACATGCATTCATATTTTATTAATTATATCTCTAGTCAAAGTTTGGCACAAAAATACAAAGACGACTTATAAACAAGGACGGGGGTAGTAGATAATTAAACTGCAAATGTTTTTTTAATAACCATATGTGTACGAGTCCTGTCGTCCTTCCCTCGTACGTCTTGTCACCTCACTGCTGCAGACAGCTTCGAGCGCAAGCTTGAGAAGCGCGCGGGGGCGTTCTTTTGGCTAAACAGTGGCTCTAAGTGGCGTAATGAATCGTCGGCGAGCCCGTTCTCGTGCAACCGTGTAGGTTCTCGCGCATAGCTGCGCAAGCTTCCTGTCCGACTCGGCGAAATCCCCCAAAATCCCAATGCTTACCGGCCTGCTATATAAACCCTCACGACTGGCGATTCCTACGTCGCATTTTCCCCTCCCTCCTTGTAGCTTACCTCGTCTGCTTCTCCCGCAATTGCCAATGGCACCAGTCCATCAATGTTGGTCAGCCACTCCACTGTCATTAGAGGATAGCTCCAGCTGGGAGGCTACACCGCGGTGGCGGCGTAGTCCCTAATGTAGTGTAGTGCACGTGGCGTCCCTTTTGGGTGTGCGTGCAACACCCACCACACGCACCGCCGCCGCTGCCCGTCGGCAGCTGCTGCCAGCCGCCGTTGCTGCCACCCCACCGTCTGCCGCCGTGGCCGCCACACCACCGTCGAAAGCCAGGGCCATCGCCCGCTCTGCCGCCAAGGCCCCAAGGCGGGAGGTCGCCCTCGTGGCCGCCACCCCACTATCAGCCACTGTGGCCATCACCGTGCCGCGCTGACGTTGTCGTTGTCGTCCTCCGGGACACCATTGTTGAAGTCTTCAAGGCAGCACAGAATGTTCTTCACTTGGAAATCAAACATCCTATCATCGCGCGATCGATGGGCCGGGCATGGGAGGACTGCAAATCGCGATGCTGTGACGTAGCGGTCAACAGCGGCGTCCCATGACGCCGAGGGGGGAGCACACACGGGCACGAGCGCGGCAGGTGCAGACAAACGCACAGGGACCGGCGCCACGATGGCTGCACGGGCGCGCACGGGCACACGCACGGGCGCTGGGATGTACACGAGCTCGCGCGGGTCCGTGAAGACCTCGCTGACGCCCGCGGCTTCCAGCTCTCCGGTAGTACTCGACGACCAGCCCATCAATGCTACGGGGATGGTTGCTGGCGCGGGCACGGGGATGGGAGCTGGGACGGGCACGGGGGCAGCAACCGCCGCAACCAGCTGGTTCAGGGCCATGCCCACGAGGCCCCATTCCTCCTTATTTTCTATCTCGTCCGGCTTGGAGTCGACTTCACCAAACTAAAAGACTAGTGGTAGATGATCCTTCCGCGCCATGGCTTTGGTGGAGGTCCACGGGAGGGGAATGTGAGGCGAACAGTAAGGCCGCCCGCATTAAACAGTGGCTTGGGTGTCATTAATGGAGAGGATGTGAGCAAGGCGAGCGGCCATGGAAGTCAAAGGGCTCGCTTCCCAATGAGCCTGCGCAGCGTACAACTCGCCGCTTCTGGTGAGCCTATGCATTGGAGGACAGCTTGCACGCCTCACGGTCAACCTGCGCAGCGGACTGTGCTCGGACGCCTCCCGACTACTCAAGAAGCTGTCTACACGGCACCTCCTAGCCATTAAAAGTGTGACGCGTGGAGTCACGTGAATGCTTAACAGAACGCCCACAATTTAAATTATACAAACATTTGAAATGATAAGGTGGCAGCTATTTGTTTCAAAATGCCTTTGTTGGTTGTTGATTCGAGTGCGCCTTCTCTCAAATAGGATATGAAAAGTACCACAACATGCCGGGTGCCATTCCATGATAGCACGCCAAGTTTCATGAAATTTAGACGAGTTTTGGATTTACTAGAATTTAAAAACAAAGTATCTCAATGTTTTGCCGGCAAGCAACAGAGCCTTGGTGTTTGAAATTCATTCCCATTTCTTGCATGGGACATAAGCATGCACCCAAGTACACACATTTGATTTTTCAACCCAATTATATGCACTGGAGCATGTGCATGTAATTCAAATTTGGATTATGCGCATAAAATGCCTAGAAAACTCAGTTAATGTATAAAAATGTCCAAACGAACCCCAAAAATTCCAAATTTTAACACAACACTCCTGTTGTTCTATGTTAACACTAGAAAAAATTTGAAAGCAAGAAGACACAATGAATATCGTTTCTTCCACAAAGGTGACATGTTCCCTACCGGAACCATGAGGCTTGTTGTGAGAAGCTCTGGATTGTGAGAAGCTCTGGATTGTGAGAAGCTTATATCCAAACCTGCCCCAAATGGGACAATTTTTTCACCACGACATGTTTGATGCCGTTCCAAGATAGCAAGCCAAGTTTCATGAATTTCAGACGGTTTTGGATTTACTAGAATTTTAATACCATGTATCTCAATGTTTGCGTCCAAGCGATGGTGCCAAGGTGTTTGACATTCATTCCCATTTCTTGCATGCGACCTAAGCATCCAACCAAGGACACACATTTGATTTTTCAACCCATTTATATGCACTGGAGCATATGCTTGTAGTTCAAATTTGAATTATACACATAAATGCATAGAAAACTCAGTTAATGTATAAAAATGTCCAACGAACCCCGAAAAGAAAATCCAAAATTTAACACAACACTCCTGTTGTTCTATGTTGCACCAGAAAAAAATTTGAAAGCAAGAAGAGGCAATGAATATTGTTGCATCCACAAAGGTAACACATTACCTACTGGAGCCATGAGGCTTCTTGTGAGAAGCTCTGGTTCGTGAAAAACTTATACCAAAACCTACCCCAAATGGGAATTTTTTACCACATCATGCTGATGCTAGTCCATGATAGCATGCCAAGGTTCATGAATTTTAGACGAGTTTTGGATTTACTAGAATTTCAAAACCAAGTATCTCAGCGTTTGCCGGTGAGCCACTGGGCCGAGGAGTTTGAAATTCATCACCATTTCTTGCATGGGACCTAAGCATCAACCCATGGACACGCATTTGATTTTTTAACCCATTTTTATGCACTGGAGCATGTGCCTGTAGTTCAAATTTGAATTATGCACATAAATGCATAGAAAACTCAGTTAATGTATAAAAATGTCCAAACGAACCCCAAAAAATTCCAAAGTTTAACATGACTCTCCAGTTGTTCTATGTTAACACCATAAAAAATGAAAGAAATAAGAAGTAACGAATATCATTTCTTCCACAAAGGTGACACGTTCCATACCGGAACCATGAGATTTGTTGTGGGAATCTCTGGTTTGTAAGAAGCTTATACCAAAACCTGCCCCAAATGGGGCAAATTTTTTTACCACGCCATGTTGATGCCATTCCATATATTGCATGCCAAGTTTCATGAATTTCTGACGAGTTTTGGATTTACTAGAATTTTTAAACCATGTATCTCAATGTTTGCAGCCAAGCGTAGGTGCAAAGGTGTATGACATTCATTCCCATTTCTTGTATGGGGCCTAAGCATGCAACCATGGAGACACATTTGATTTTTCAACCCATTTTTATGCACTAGAGCATGTGCCTGTAGTTCAAATTTGAATTATGCACATAAAATACCTATAAAACTCAGTTAATGTATAAAAATGTCAAAAAGAACCCCGAAAAATTCCAAAATTTAACACGATACTCATGTTGTTTTATGTTGACACCAGAAAAAAAATGAAAGCAAGAAGAGGCAACGCATATCTTTTCGTCCATGAAGGTGACACATTCCCTACCGGAACCATGAGGCTTGTTGTGAGAAGCTCTGGTTTGTGAGAAACTTATACTAAAACCTGCCCCGAATGGAAGATTTTTTTACCACATCATGCTGATGCTAGTCCATAATAGCATGCCAAGGTTCATGAAATCAGACGAGTTTTGGATTTACCAGAATTTCAAAACCAAGTATCTCAACGTTTGCCGGTGAGCCACAGTACCGAGGTGTTTGAAATTCATCATCATTTCTTGCATGGGACATAAGCATCAACCCATGGACATATATATGACTTTACAACCCATTTTGGTGAACTAGAGCATGTGCATGTAGTTTAATTTTGAATTGTCCACCTGAAATGGCTAGAAAACCAAGTTAATTTATAAAATGTCCAAATGAACCCTGAATAATTCCAATTATTTTGACGACACACCTATAATTGCGTGTTCACTGCAGATAAATGTTCTAGCAATTAGAACACCCTCCTTTGCTGTTGTGACCCAATTATACATTTCAAATCAAGACGAAAAATCAAGTAGACCGCACATAGTCTATTATCACCAACCATGTGAGATGCAGTACAAAATATCTTGGAGCAGCGTCGGAGTGGTACGTATATGGCTTAAGTGAGAAGGTGCATCTACTACAGTCCACAGTCAGTGCATAGGCGTCAACGACACTAACTTGCTCCCAAAATATCATTTCACTGTTCAATCATCACCGGTTAAAGATGGGGACGTGGACCCGCGTTGTGAGGGCAACTTCGGTGATCCACTCCGGTGAGAGCGCGATCGTAGCCGCCATGCACGTGGTAACAAGCTACGTGAGCACAACCACAATCTGCGACCGGGCGGCCAAGGCAACCTAAACGGCCACTGTTGCTGCTTAGGTGGCGGCAGCAACATCTGTGTCGGGGATAGCAACTTGCGAGAGCAGCACAGCAACTGTCCATTCCACAGCGGCCGCCTTAGCTCTGATGGAGGCCGCCCACGACCATGTCAAGGCCGCCCACACCCAGCTCGTGGCGGTTAATACGTCTCCATCATATCTACTTTTCCAAACTCTTTTGCCCTTGTTTTGGACTCTAATTTGCATGATTTGAATCGAACTAACCAGGACTGATGCTGTTTTCAGCAGAATTGCCTTGGTGTTATTTTTGTGCAGAAATGAAAGTTCTCGGAAGACATGAAAATTTACATAGAATATTTTTTGAATAAGTAAAATATATTGGTGAAAGAGTCAACCAGAGGGGACCCACCAGCTGACCACAAGGGTGGAGGGCGCGCCCTAACCCCGTGGGCGCGCCCCTGCATTATGGGTCCCCTGGACCTCCTCTGGCCCTAACTCGAACTCTATATATTCAAGTTCTGGGAGAAAAAAAATTAGAGAGAAGGATTCATCGTGTTTTACAATATGGAGCCGCCATCGCCTCCCGTTCTTCATTGGGTGGGCTGATCTAGAGTCTGTTTTGGGCTTCAGAGAGGGGAATCCGTCGCCATCATCATCATCAACCTTCCTCCATCACCAATTTCATGATGCTCACCTTCGTGCGTGAGTAATTCCATCATAGGCTTGCTGGACGGTGATGGGTTGGACGAGATTTATCATGTAATCGAGTTAGTTTTGTTAGGGTTTGATCCCTAGTATCCACTATGTTCTGAGAATGATGTTGCTATGACTTTGCTATGTTTAATGCTTGTCACTAGGGCCGAGTGCCATGATTTCAGATCTGAACCTATTATGTTTTCATGAATATATTTGTGTTCTTGATCCTATCTTGCAAGTTGTAGACACTATTACGAGTTATTATCCGCATACCCCAAGGTGACAATAATTGGGATTCTTTCCGGTGATTACCGTAGTTTGAGGAGTTCATGTATTCACTAAGTGCTAATGCTTTGGTCTGGTTCTCTATTAAAAGGAGGCCTTAATATCCCTTAGATTCCATTAGGACCCTCCTGCCATGGGAGGGTAGGACAAAACATATCATGCAAGTTCTTTTCCATAAGCATGTATGACTATATACGAAATACATGCCTACATTATATTGATGAATTGGAGCTAGTTCTGTGTCACCCTGCGTTATAACTGTTGCATGATAAATACCATCTGACATAATTATCCATCACTAATCCATTGCCTACGAGCTTTTCACATATTGATCTTTGCTACGTTACTTTGCCATTGCCACTGTTACAATTGCTACAAAACTGCTACTATTACTTTTGCCACTATTACTGTTACTTCCATACTACTTTGCTACAGATATTAAGTGTTTCAGGTGTGGTTGAATTGACTACTTAGCTTCTAATACTTGAGAATATTCTTTGGCTCCCCTTGTGTTGAATCAATAAATTTGGGTTGAATACTCTACCCTCGAAAACAGTTGCGATCCCCTATACTTGTGGGTTATCAAGACCTTTTTCTGGCGCCTTTGCTGGGGAGCATAGCTCTAATCTCTAAGTCACTTGGGATTTATATCTGTTGATCACTATGAAGAATTTGAAAGATACCAAAACCAAGATCTATCCCTCTACTACGAGGGGAGGTAATGAACTGCCATCTAGCTCCGCACTTGATTCACCTTCTGTTTTGAGCAAGCTTGTGACACCTACACCTGCTATTGATTCTGATAAGTCGCATGTTATTGATGATGCTACTTCTGCTATGAATGATGCTTATGATGCTACTACTTTGCTTGATAAAACTGTGCCACTAGGAGAATTACTTGACGAACATCTTGCTAGAGTTAGAACTACTGATTATGCTGAAGATGATGATATTTCTGAAACTGATGAAATTATTGAAACTGAAAACTTGGAAACACCTGATAAGATAGCTCTCCTAGATATGAACTTCCTGTTATGTGTGAGGGTTATGTTATGGATGGAGAGGTATCTAGGGACTTTCTTGCTTGTAAGGATAGAGATGATGTTAAGAAATTATTATGCAATTGGAAAGAAAAATCTTTGAATGCTAGAATGCAATATGATCCTAAATTTGCTACTTCACCTATCTTTGTTACTCATAAGGATTATGAATCCTCTGTCGATCCTGAGTTAATTACTTTGGCTGAATCTGACCCTCCATGATTATGAATTTGAAACTGTTGTGGCACATCTTACTAAATTGAATGATAGAGCCACCCTATTTGCTCATGAGTAAAAAATTCGCTATTACTATATTCTTAAATTGTTTCCTTTCTCGTTAAAGGGTGATGCTAAGCTATGGTTTAATTCTCTTGCTCCTGGTTGTGTCCGTAGTCCCCAGGATGTGATTTATTACTTCTCTGCAAAATATTTCCCTGCTCATAAGAAACAAGCTGCTTTAAAGGAAATATTTAACTTTGTGCAATTTAAAGAAAAGAGTCTCCCACAAGCTTGGGGGAGGCTTCTCCAATTACTTAATGCTTTGCCTGACAATCCTCTCAAGAAAAATGAAATGCTTGATATCTTTTATAATGGACTAACCGATGCTTCTAGGGACCACCTAAATAGTTGTGTTGGTTCTGTTTTCAGGGAACGAATTGTTGAGCAAGTTGAATTGCTATTTAATAATATATTGAGTAATGATGATGATTGGACACTGCTTCCTGAACCAATTGCTAAGCAAACTCCGAAGAAAAGAGGTATTCTATTTCTCAGTCCTGAAGATATGCAAGAGGCAAAGAAATCTATGAAAGAAAAAGGTATTAAAGCTGAAAATGTTAAGAATTTACCACCTACTGAAGAAATACATGTTCTTGATAACCCGACATAGCTAGTAGAGGTAAATTCTCTCTATAGATTTGATGAAGGTGATATTCCTCATAATAAGTCTGCTAGTTAATGCTTGGATGAGTTTGATAGTTTTATTATTAAACAAGAAAATTTCAATGCTTATGTTAGTAGACAATTGAAACGTAATGCTTACATGCTTGACTGCTTGGGTGATTACATGAGTAGAACTATTAGTGATCTTAAGATTATTAGTAAGCATGCTTCCATGGTTAAAACTCAAGTAGAACAAGTACTTAAGGCACATGATGATTTGCTCAATGAGTTGAATAGTAAGAACAATGATAATGTCGTTAGGGTTATGACTAGAGGTGATAAGATGACCCAGGAACCTTTTTGTATCCTGAAGGCCATCCTAAGAGAATTGAGCGAGATTCTCAGAGAATTAATACTGATGCACCTGGTCCTCCTAGTAATAAAGAGAAAAAAACTGATAGGACTTTGCATGCTTCCAGTGAACCTATTATAGATACATCTGAGAATCCAAATGGCATTTCTATTTCTGATGCTGAGACACAATCTGGTGATGAACATGAACCTAGTGCTAATGTTAATGATGATTTTCATGTTGATCTCAACCTAGTAATGATAATGATGTGGTGGTAGAACCTGCTGTTGATCTTGATAACCCACAATCTAAGAATCAATGTTATGATAAGAGAGACTTCATTGCTAGGAAACATGGTAAAGAAAGAGAACCATGGGTTCAAAAACCTATGCCCTTTCCTCCTAAACCATCCAAGAAAAAGGGTGATGAGGATTTTGAGTGCTTTGCTGAAATGCTTAGACATGTCTTTTTGCGTATGCATTTGGCTGATATTCTGAAAATCTCTCCGTATGCTAAGTATATGAAAGATATTGTTACAAATAAAAGAAAGATACCGGATGCTGAAATTTCTACTATGCTTGCTAATTACACTTTCAAGGGTGGAATACCAAAGAAACTAGGAGACCCAGGAATACCAACTATACCATGCTCCAATAAAAGAAACTATGGTATAACTTACTTATGTGATTTGAGAGCCGGTGTTAGTGTTATGCCTTCCTCTTTATATTGTAGACTTGAATTGAATAAGTTGACACCTACTGAAATCTCTTTGCAAATGGCTAATAAATCAACCGCCATACCCATCGGCATTTGTGAGGATGTGCCTGTTGTGGTTGCAAACATTACTATCTTAACGGACTTTGTTATTCTTGATATTCCCGAGGACGATAGTATGTCAATCATCCTTGGTAAACCGTTTTTGAATACTGCAGGGGCTGTTATTTCTTGGAACAAGGGCAATGTCACTTTTCATGTTAATACTAATGAGCATACGATACACTTTCCGAAGAAACAACCTGAAGTTCATAGTATCAATCCTATTGGAAAATTTTCAACTATTACTATTGGAGGTTTTGAATTCCCTCTTCCTACTGCCAAAAAGAAATATGATAATCTTATCGTTGGGGACATGCATATCCCCATTGAGGTAACCTAGTGTTATTCGAAAATTCTCCATTTTCATGTCATTAGGAAGAGGTTTGTTAATAAGACTTCATCAATGTTAATGGATTCCTTTTGATGGGCATGAGATGGATAAATTTTAGAAAGCACAACTTTCTGTACCTACTTTTTACTTTCTGTTATTTTGAATAAATAAAGAAAAAATAGTATTATCCGCCTGTTTTCTGATTTATCCATGCAATAAAAAATCTCCCGAAAATAAAAGTTCTCCAAATGCCCTAAAAATTTAGTATGATTTTTTATAGAATATTTAAGGATTTTTGGCACTGAGAACACACCAGGGGGCTGCACCTGTGGACCACAAGGGTGGAGGGCGCGCCCTACCCACTGGGCGCGCCCCCTGCCTTGTGGGTCCCATGTGGCCCCCCTCACTTATTCCAGCACCCATCCACTTTGTCTTCCTCCACAAAAAAACATCTCGTTGCTCAAACCCGTGTTCTAGCTCATCTTGCTGCCATTTTTATCTCCTTGTGCAAAGCTCCATTTGCAAAGCTGTTTTGGGGGATTGTTCTTCGGTATGTGACTCCTCCAATGGTCCAATTTAATTTTTGTTCTAGTGCTTTATATATTGCAAATTTTTGTTGCTGAGGTGACCCTGTTGTTGATCTTGCATGTCAAATTTAGATGGTCCAAAGTAGTTTTGATGCATGGTATAGCCTCTAGACACTTGTAGGAGTACTTGCTATCAATCTTGTTGAGTCTGGTTCACTTTTATTTTGAGTCACTAAAAATTTCCGAAATTTTCAGAGAAAAGAAATGATGAAGAGATGGTTGAGAGGCTCTTCAAGCCGGGGTTCACAGGAAAATGAAAATGAAGAGAATAAGAAGCCCAAGTACAACCTTCGTCGCACCGTGGAGGTTCGACCATGTGAATGGCCAAGCGACGCATTCTTGAGGGCGGCCGAACTTATAAGGATTTCTATTTTTTGGTTGAGAATCCAGGCATCACCGACTTCCTCCATGATATGCGCGATCCATATATCCTACTCACTAATACCTTCATGCAAAATTTTCACTTTCATGCTAGGAAATCACCACCCACGGTAGAGTTTTATTTATATGATGAGCATACTTTATGATTTTTGCGAGGTTTGCAAATTACCTTATGAGGGTAGCATCAGTGAACCACATCCTAGAGATGTGGAAGATTTTATTGATGAAGTTACCGTAGGGGAAGGGAGTGGAGTGTCAGAAGCGAGAGTGGCTAGCTTGCACTTTCCTGTTTTGCGCTATTACTCACTATTTGCTTGAAGATGTTTAATTGGTCGGGGGAAGAGTGGAGACCTTAGTGCCCCTGACCTCGCTATCTTGCGCCATGCTTTACTTCGTTATAGATTTAGTTTGGGCGCTATTGTTGCTCGACGGTTGAGTTTACACCGTTCGAGGGGTCCTATCTTCGGGAGTATCTATGCCTCAGGCCTTGCTAGACGCTTCGAGATACCTATTAGGCACGATGAGCAAGAGGAGATGCTTCTACCCACTAGATACTTAGACTATAACAGTATGGTAGCGCATGATTTTATTACTGATGATAAGGACAAGAGACTCATCTATAACCTGGTATTCAGCCAGAAGACTTGTCAGATTATTACTTTGCCTGCACATTCTTTGTTCGATATTCATTCAGGCAGGTGTCAGTGGGAAACGACACCTATGGGATCACAAGAATCCCTACAGCGGTTGCAGGGCGCGGGGTGGTGAGAAGAGCGGGATCAGCAGTCAGTACGAGCACGTGGGTCGTTTACCCAGGTTTGGGCCGTAGGGATGCGTAATACCCTAGTCTTGCTTTGATGTGTATATTTGTGTTCTTGAGGTTCTTGAACTAGCTACAACAAGAGTAACTTGCCCAAAAGTCCAAATCCTTCTCCTGGATGCCTCGGGCCTCCTTTTATAGGCAAGGGGATCTCCACAGTTGCACACAGGAGGTGGCATCGGGGTACTATGGTTAAGCCTATCGCTAGCTATTACGGGACAAGACGCATTTAATGCACCTCTGATGTGTCCCCTTCACTTTACTGCCGCTTCACACTGCCTTGACACGCGCCTGGGCCAGCGAGGTGGACAGCGCCATGTAGGCTGGCAGGCTACTGAGGTGGCGCGGTGCTAGGGCCTTCACAAAGATTTGCATGCCACCACGTAGGCATGCTCTGAGTTGGCCGAGAAGCCTCCCGTCGACATGCAGGCGCCTGCCCAACTGGTGGGCTGGTAGCTGCATGGGAGTGGTGATAGAGGTTTGGCGGGTGCGGGCCTGGCTATGGCCTTGCGAACGTCCTCGGCAAGGGCCTTGCTGGGGCCCCGGCAAGGGGCTTGCCATGGCGTTGTGGTTGTCCCCGGCAAGGATCTTGCCGGGGGTCTTGTGGGTTTCCTCGGCAAGGATCTCGCCGAGGTTTGTCGTCTTCTACTCTTCTGATTTGAATTGTGCCTTATCTTCACAAAGATCTGCATGCCACCATGGAGGCGCCTCCCGAGCCTATGTCCCAACGCGGTTGGTGACGCTGGAGACACTGGGGCCCAAGGGTGGTGCGCCCTACTGGCGTCAGGTAGGCTGCCCCGATAAGGTCCTTGTCGGGGCCGTGGAAGCCGCCCCGGCAAGGTTCTTGCCGGGGGAAACCACTTCGCCTTCTTGCTCTTTATGCCTCTGTCTTGGCGTTGCTTTGGCCTTCCCGCGGCTTTGATTTACCGTCTTCGCCCTACTTAAGTGTGGTCGTGGGCGCGGCTCTGACTGCCCATGCACAAATAAGGGGTACAAAGGAGCGCCCCTACTTTAGTACACCGATAGGAGCCCCGGGGCCTGGGCCACACATAAGCGCCACACGCTATTGGGCCAGGCCCAGAGCAGTGCGCGGGCAGGCGGGGCGGTTTTTACCGTGGTAGCTTTCCATCCGCTGTGCTTCCCCATGACCTACGTTGAATGTGTGACGTGGGGGTCATGCGCGCGGGTGATCGAAGCATGCTTGCGTCATCTTGCGGTGAACAGTAAAGAGGCGGCTTGTGTGTCCCTTCGAGACCGCAGGGCCGCCGCTCATTTACTGTCCTTACCTAGGAACCGTTTCTCCACGCGTCCCATTACGTCCGTCTCCCATGCCACGTACGCCGCATGCACGACGCAGGGCGACTGACAGGCGCGCGGGATACGGGAAGACATGCGCGCATGGGTCGATTCCCACGCGCCTTCAATTGGGCGGGGAGGGCGGTCGACGGCCTCACCCGCTATCACTTTAATGAGACGGATTGGCTGAAAGGGGTGGCGAGCCCCGATCCCGTCCCTTTATAAGGGGGGGGGGGAGCGGGAGGAATGGCGCCTCTCAGTCCTTCATCATCCGCCTCTCCCCATCCCTGCTCCTTCCTCCCTTCTGTCATGACGAGAGGGCGCAGTGATGCTTCATCGGTGGCAGCGAGGTTCTCCGCTCGACAACGCGTCGCTCCTCCCCAAGAGCTCGTGGCAGCGGAGCCAGCCATTAGAGGAAGGGAGAGGTCGAGGCCGTCGCGGTGCTCGAGGAAGAGGAGGACGGGGCAGCGCATCGGCCTCGCCTCCGCCAGCCGCCCCTCCCCCGGTGGAGGATCACGTCGGGGACAACCCCTACGAGTTCTTCATCAGGCTGCATCGGCCGGCGCGCCATAGTCTTTGTCTCCCGACCCCATTTGCTCGGGAGATGGAGCTGGACCCGCCACAGGCGCTGAGGCTGCACATGAGGGGCTGTGGGAACAGCGGCACATGGGCCGACGTCGAGTTCCCAGCCCCTCAAGTCATGTACATTCGTCATGGGTGGAGGACCTTCTCTCGCATCCACAGCCTGACGGAGGGGCTCACTCTCCATTTCAAATTAATGGAGAGTGGCCTCCTCTCTGTCAAGGTCTTTGGATAGTTTAGGACTCGCGTAAGGTGCTGCGTGGAGAGCTCCTCTGATGACGAAGACTCGTCCTCAAGCGAGAGCGACGAGGAGGACAGCGGTAGCGACGACGAGGGTAGCGGGCGGCAGGATGACAGGACTGACTAGGCGTCGGGCGTACCGTTCCCGGGCGACACCGGCGACCCCATCATCCGTGTCACCGGCTCCTTGAACTTCTTGGGTCGCCTCCTTGGGTGGCTGGCGTGGGGAGGCCAGAGAAGGCGAAGAAGGCAGGTGGCGGGCCGTCAATTCGGAGTACGATGGCACCGACGCCTTCGTAGCATATTGACGGACCGCTGCCTCATCTTCTAGCTCTTTCTCCAGCACCACCATCGCCATCCCTCTCCTAGGCGACCACTGACATGTTCTCTTGGCGCCTTCTACTGCTCGTACCTCGCCTAGGTGCTCCTTCTGCCCTTTAGCCTTCTTGTTTCATTTTCCGAGGAGAGGGACAAGAAAGGGATTACGGGCACCTTATCTTTTTTCAATTTGTAAGCCTGCGGGCCTTAGTTACATCTAAAACCTGTAACCTCCGTGTTTATGTCTACATTCCGTACGAACTGCACCTGTATGGAACGTATTAATGGAAAAGGGTGCTAGCCAGGTCTTGTGTGTGTGAGAGCAAAGCCCATACCGAGGAACAAATCCTTGTTATTTTCAATATAAACACCATTGCCCGACAACAGGCCTTTCCGTTCCCCCACTCCGTTCATCCATACTCATGCCTTTGGCAGAGGCAGGGACGAAGTGGGGATGGGCCCTACGCTTGCTTCCTTGCCGCCGCGGCTACAACCTTATTTCGAACCAAGAAGTTCTCGGGTGATAGGAACGAGGTGAGCACGGCAGCCTTGGAACAAAACGAGGTTTCATATGTTCCAAGTTTCATACGGAAATGCATAACAGGGGATGGGAAAACTTATCTGGATCTGCAACCCCCGGCAACCCTAACTTGCCGTGGGTGGACCTTCGTGTCTTCATCCCTCGGCAAGCTTGGCTTGCTGGGTCCAGAGCGCCGGCTTGTCCTCTGCCTCCCACTCTACTTGGCGGAAACATTTACGTACCCTGCGAACCAAAGAGGATGGATAGGAACAAAGGGACGCAAACTCAACCTCTATGCTAGGGGTTAGTCGCTGCTAAGCTCTATCAATCCTCGGCGAGGGAGAGACTCAATCTAGCATGCATGCTATAACTTAGGGCGCCAGTGCTTCATTTATTTATGCTCAGGGTCTGCGCCTGGCTTTGTACAGAGGGTTTCATGCCTTACCGGCAAGGCTTGTACAAAAGATGGCTTGCGGGGGAGCCCGGCAGCCGTGCCTTATGGGTAAAACTTGCGAACAAGCTCGATGTTCCAGGAGTTGCTCACTAGAATGGCATCTTCGGTCTCCGGGCAGACTGCGCCAGGCCGGGTGACTCGTGTTACCCGATAAGGGCCTTCCCACTTTGGCGTCAACTTGTTGGAATTCTTGGCTGACTGAACGCGCCGAAGAACATGGTCGCCTTCCTCAAAGCTCTGGGCATGAACCTTGCGGCTATGGTAGCGACGTAAGGCTTGCTGGTAGCGTGCTGCTCTCACAGCCGCCCCAAGACGATCTTCCTCGAGGAACGTCGCGTCATCTTGCCGCAATCGCTCTTGCTCAAGCTCATCATAAGTGAGCACTCGAGGTGACCCGTATATGAGTTCCGTGGGAAGAACTGCCTCAGCCCCATAAACCAGGGCAAAGGGTGTCTGGCCAGTGGCTCGATTTGGCATCGTTCTGATCGACCAAAGAACTGCCGGCAACTCATCAATCCTGTGCCTCCCGCTCTTGTGCAGCCTGTCAAAAGTCTTTGTCCTCAGGCCATGTAGCACTTCTGCATTTGCCCTCTCCGCTTGGCTGTTGCTCCGTGGGTGTGCCATGGAAGAAAAATAGACCTTGCTACCGAGGTCCTCGATATAATGCATGAAGGTGTGGCTTGTGAACTGCGTGCCATTGTCGGTGATGATTTTGTTCGGCACACCAAAGCGGCAAACTAGCCCCTTGAATAATTTGACAGCTGACTGTGCGGTCACCTTCCTCACCGCTTCCACCTCCGGCCACTTTGTGAACTTGTCGATTGCAACGTACAAGTACTGAAAGCCCCCGACGGCATGGGGAAAGGGGCCCAGTATGTCGAGCCCCCAGACCGAAAACGGCTAGGAGAGAGGCATTGTCTGCAAGGCTTGAGCTGGCTGATGAAGTTTCTTTGAATGGAACTGGCACGCTTCACACTTGGTTACTAGTGCCGTCACATCCTGGAGGGCAATGGGCCAGAAGAAACCTTGTGGAAAGCCTTGCTGGCAAGGGCCCTTGACCCTATGTGGGAGCCACATATGCCTCCATGTATCTCCGCCAACAGCTCCAGTCCTTCCTCCCAGGAGTTGCACTTTAATTTCACCCCATTCGGTATTTTTCTGTACAAGACATTGTCAACGAATTGGTACAGAGCTGACCAGCGGGCTACTCTCTCTGCTTCTTCCTGCTCCTCAGGAAGCTCTCCTATTTGGAGGAATCGAACGGTGTGCTGCGCCCATGCTAGAGCCTGTGGCTCGACGGCAAGGACCAAAGGCATTTCTTCTGCCGCGGGAACGGTTGCCTCCGCGGCAAGGGCTTTACGCCCCGCCGGAGTTGGTTGTCCCACGGCAGGCTCGGCGTCCATGGCAACTCCTTCGCCGGAGGCTCCAGGGAGCTCAGTGGGGAAGTACTTGCCGGGGCCTAGCTTCCTCCGCTTGTTCTGTTCTGTTGATGGTTTGACGGATGGTTGAGTTAACCGAAGCACAAAAGTACCTGGTTCCAGAGGTAGCTTGAGGGCAGCATGCTTTGACAGGTAGTCAGCGATGTCGTTCTCCATCTGGGGGACATGCTCTGCCTGTATACCGTCAAAGCACTCTTCCAGTCTCCTCACTTCATCTACGTAAGCTTCCATCAACGGGCTCTGATAATCTTTGTTGATCTGCCTGATGACACGCTGCGAGTCACCCCTGACAATGAGGTTCTTGACATCGAGGTCTACCGCGATCCCGAGACCGGCAAGCAATCCCTCGTTCTCGGCAGTGTTGTTTGTCTACATCTCCCTGGGAAAGTGCATTTGGATCATGTACTTGAGGTGCTCTCTGGTGGGTGCGACGAGCAGCACACCAGCGCTGGCGCCTTGCAGCGAGAAGGCTCCATCAAAGTACATGATCCAGCTGCGACTCATTTCCCTGTCGGGGAGAGTGGTCTCCTAGACCACTTCGTCGGACGTCGAGGTCCATTCAGCAACGAACTCCGCCAAGACTCTGCTCTGAATCGTCGAGGTGCTTTCGAACTTTAAGCCAAAACTTGATAGCTCCAGGGCCCATTCTACAATCCTCCCCACCGCATCTGGGTTATGCAGTATCCGTTGCAATGGGAGGCGGGTGAGAACGGTGATCTCGTGCGCTTGGAAGTAATGACGCAACTTCCTCAAGGCCATAAGGAGGCCGAAGTTCAATTTTTGCACACCAGAGTACCTCGACCTAGCCCCCTGCAAGAGGGAGCTGACGAAGTAAACTGGGTGTTACACCATTTTCTTCTTCTGCACCACTTCACCTAGTCACGCGGGCCCTGTTGCACTGGCGTTAGCCCTTGCCGAGGACTTAGGCTTACCGGGACTGAGCCCTGCCGGGGAGGGTTCCGGCTGGACATCCGTTGATTCTACCATTGCTGCTGCCTCTTCGTCGATCTCTCTCTGCGCCACCAGGGTGACGCTAACCACCTGATTCGTTGCCGCTAGGTAAAGCAGCAATGGTTCTTGTGGTTTAGGTGCAACCAGCACTGGGGTAGTGTAACGACCAAATCTCGAAGGATTTGAGTCTCTGTGCTTACCGTGCTAGTCCCTGGATCAAACTCGCTAGCACACACAGTATAGATGAATACCAGAACATAACAGATGAACTGGAAATAATATTCTTGACATTATGAACATTTTGAAACAGGGGAGAAGTCATGTTATCTCCACTCCAATAAATTGCCTTTAGTTGCATAATGAAAAGAATATTGCAGAAGAGCAAATAATGCATGGAAAATATGATATGCATATGTATGATCTAATAACATCCTAATTTAGGAAAATTGGGATGTTACAAACCTACCCCCCTTAAGATGAATCTCGCCCTCGAGATTCAGGCTGGCTAGCGAATAGGTGTGGGTGATCCTGCTTGAGGTCTTCCTCTTGTTCCCAGGTAGCTTCCTCCACTGTATGATGATCCCACTAAACCTTGCATAACTTGATTGTCTTGGTGCGAGTAACTCTCTCTGCTGTCTCTAGAATCTTAACAGGCTTGTCCTCATATGTAAAATCACTCTCCAACTGAATTGCCTCAAGTGGTATTGTGTCCCTCAATGGAACATCCATCATCTCTGCATGACATTCTTCAACTGAGATACATGAAACAGATCGAGTACTCCTGACAAGGATTCTGGCAACTCCAGCTGATAAGCTACCTCTCCTCTACGCTCCAAGATCGTGTAAGGCCCCACAAAATGTGGTGCTAACTTACCCTTGATTCCAAACCTCTTAATTCCACGAAGTGGTGAAACTCTAAGATATGCACGGTCTCCTACCTCATATGTCACCTCCTTACGTTTTGCATCTGCATAACTCTTCTGTCTTGACAGTGCTATTTTTAGCCTGTCACGAATTAACTTGACCTTCTCCACAGCATCTCTAATCAAGTCTGGTCCAAAGAACTGACGCTCTCCAACCACATCCCACATCAATGGTGTTCTGCACTTTCTGCCATACAATACCTCAAATGGTGCCATCTTCAGACTAGCCTGATAACTGTTATTATATGAGAACTCTGCATAAGGTAAATTATCATCCCAACTGGACCCATAGTCCAAAGCACAAGCTCTCAACATATCCTCCAAAATCTGATTTACCCTCTATGTTTACCCATCTGTCTGTGGATGGAAAGCTGTACTGAACTCTAGCCTGGTTCCCAAGGATTCATGCAACTGACGCTAAAATTTGGATGTGAATTGAGTGCCTCTATCAGACACTACCTTCCTTGGACCTCCATGCAGACAAACAATTTTAGACATATAAATATTTGCTAGCTGAGCACTGGTATAAGTAGTCTTTACCGGGATGAAGTGAGCAACTTTAGTCAAACGATCAACAACTACCCAAATAGAATCATAACCTGATCGAGTCCTGGGTAGACCTGTAATAAAATCCATACCAATCTCATCCCACTTCCAATCATGTATAGGCAATGGCTGTAACAAACCTGCTGGTCTCGGATGTTTTGCTTTAACTCTGTGGCACACATCACATGTTGCAATATATCCAGCGATTTCCCTCTTCAGGCTAGGCCACCAAAATCTTTCCCTCAAATCCAAATACATCTTGGTATTACCTGGATGAATAGAATAAGGTGAATCATGCGCCTCCTGAAGAATCAACTTCCTGATATCTGCATCTTGAGGTACACAAATACGCTTCTCAAACCATATGACCCCATGTTCATCCTCATGGAAACCTTCTGCCTTACCTTTAACCATGTTCTCTTTTATCTCAGCAATCTCCTTATCACCCTTTTGAGCTTCTCTAATCCTGTCAAGCAAAGTAGGATTTACCTCAAGTGTTGCCAAATATCCCTTAGGAACCATCTCCAACCTGATATTCCTGAACTGTTCACATAACTCGGGTGGCATATTATCAATATTAATTGCATTATCATGGCTCCTACGACTCAATGCATCAGCAACAACATTAGCATTACCATGATGATACTGCATATTCAAATCATAATCCTTAATAAGCTCCAACCATCTCCTCTGCCTGAGGTTCAAATCCTTCTGAGTAAAAATATACTTCAAGCTCTTATGATCAGTAAATATATCACAACGATTACCAATAAGGTATGGCCTCCAAGTTTTCAATGCATGCACAACTGAGGCTAACTCCAAATCATGTGTAGGGTAATTATGCTCATGATTCTTAAGTTGACATGAAGCATATGAAACAACTTTACCTTCCTACATCAACACACTCCCAAGTCCTTGACGATAAGCATCACAATATACCTGGAAGTCCTTATGTATATCTGGCAGAGTTAAGACTGGTGCTGTAACCAAATGCTGCTTCAATTCCTGAAAGCTGGCTTCACATTCATCAGTCCAAACAAATTTCTTATCCTTCTTCAACAATTCAGTCATAGGCTTTGCAACCTTGGAAAAGTTCTCAATAAACCTCCTGTAACCTGCAAGGCCCAAAAAGCTGCGAATCTCTCCAACTGACGTGGGTGTCTCCCACTCTGTAACTGCAACAACCTTAGATGGATCAACTGCAACTCCATTACCTGACACAACATGTCCAAGGAAAGCTACCTCATCCAGCCAAAACTCACATTTGCTGAACTTGGCATACAACTGATGTTCCCTCAATTTCTCCAATACCAAACGCAGATGCACCTCATGCTCTTGTTTATTCTTTGAGAACACCAATATATCATCAATGAAAACAACCACAAATTTATCTAAGAACTCCATAAACACCTTGTTCATCATATTCATGAAGTATGCAGGAGCGTTAGTCAATCCAAATGACATAGCAGTATATTCATACAACCCATACCTCGTGGTGAAAGCAGTCTTTGTAATATCTTGCTCACGAATCTTTAATTGATGATAACCAGAACGACGATCAATCTTAGAAAACACAATAGCTCCCTCCAACTGGTCAAATAGATCATTTATCAGGGGCAAGGGATACTTATTCTTAATGGTTACTTCATTCAAAGAACGACAATCAACACACATCCTCAAGGTCCCATCTTTCTACTCCACAAACAAAACTGGAGCTCCCCAAGGTGATGAACTTGGGCGAATAAATCCCTGTGCCTGCAATTCTCTTATCTACTTCTGATAATCCGCAAGTATATGGGATAGTTGTAGCCTATTTCGATAAGTAAGAGTGTCGAACCCAACGAGGAGCTAAAGGTAGAACAAATACTCTCTCAAGTCCTATCAGCCACTGATACGACTCTACGCACGCTTGACGTTCGCTTTACCTAGAACAAGTATGAAACTAGAAGTACTTTGTAGGTGTGATAGGATAGGTTTGCAAGATAATAAAGAGCACATAAACATAAACTAGGGGCTGTTTAGATAAAGATGCAATAAAGTAAATATAGCGAGTGTGGAAAAGTGGTGATAGGAGTTGTGAAATTGTCCCTAAGCAATTGACTATGTTACTAGACCGGTAATCACTATTGCAATTCTATCAGAGGGAGGGGGATAAGCTAACATACTTTCTCTACTTGGAACATATGCAATTATGATTGGAACTCTAGCAAGCATCCGCAAATACTAAAGATTCATTAAGGTAAAACCCAAGCATAGCATTAAAGTATCAAGTCCCCTTTATCCCATACGCAAACAACCTACTTACTCGGGTCTGTGCTTCTGTCACTCACGCCACCCACTATAAGAAAATCATAAACATATTGCAAACCCTATAGAGGGAATCCCTCACGCTTGCGCGACACGGAGGGCACAATAGGACAGCACCAATAATAAAACATGCAACTCAAACCAATCATAGCAATTCATCAATCACCGATAGGACAACGAAAATCTACTCAGACATCATAGGATGGCAACACATCATTGGAAAATAATATGAAGCATAAAGAACAATGTTCAAGTAGAGGGTACAGCGGGTTGCGGGAGAGTTGACCGCTGGATATAGATGGGGGAAGGTGATGGAGATGTTGGTGAAGATGACGGCGGTGTTGGTGAAGATCGCGGTGATGATGATGGCCCCCGGCAGCGCTCCGGTGCCACCGGAAGCAAGGGGGAGAGAGCCCCCCTTATTCTTATTCTTCCTTGACCTTCTCCCTAGATGGGAGAAGTGTTTCCCCTCTGGTCCTTGGCTCCCATGGCGTGGGAGGGGCGAGAGCCCCTCCGAGATTGGATCTATCTCTCTGTTTCTGCGTTCTCAGATTCTACCCCTTCACCGTTTCTTTTATATCCAGAGATCCGTAACTCCGATTGAGGTGAATCTTTCACCCAGATCTTTCTCATAAAATTAGCTTTCTTGCGGCAAAAGAAGAGCGTCAACCGCCTTACGGGGGGCCCAGGAGAGTCCAGGGCGCGCCTGCCTCCCTGGGACGCGCCCCTATCTCCTGGCCCCCTTGGGCACCGTCTCGCTTTGATTTTACTTCCCAAAAATCATAAATATTCCAAAAATAATCTCCGTCCATTTTTATTCCGTTGGACTCCGTTTGATATGGGATTTCTGTGAAACAAAAAACATGCAACAGACAGGAACTGGCACTGGGCACTGGATAAATATGTTAGTTCCAAAAAATAGTATAAAAAGTCCCCAAGCTTAATTCTTTCTCGTCCTCGAGTATGTAATTGATAAAAAAGATAATTTTTGATGTGGAATTCTACCTAGCATAATCTTGATCATATGTCTAATCATGGCATGAATATTAAGACACGAGTGATTCAAAGCAATAGTCTATCATTTGACATAAAAACAATAATACTTCGAGCGTACCAATAAAGCAATCATGTCTTTTCAAAACAACAAGGCCAAAGCAAGCTTATCCCTACAAAATCATATAGTTTGGCCATGCTTCATTTTCGTCACACAAAATGCTCCCATCATGCACAACCCTGATGACAAGCCGAGCAATTGGTTCATACTTTTTAACGCGCTTCAGCTTTTTCAACCCTCACGCAATACATGAGCGCAAGCCATGGATATAGCACTATAGGTGGAATAGAATATAATGATGGAGGTTATGTGGAGAAGACAAAAAAGGAGAAAGTCTCACATCGATGCGGCTAATCAACGGGCTATGGAGATGCCCATCAATTGATGTCAATGCGATGAGTAGGGATTGCCATGCAACGGATGCACCAGAGCTATAAATGAATGTCAACAAAAGAAAACTAGTGGGTGTGCATCCAACTTGCTTGCTCACGAAGACCTAGGGCATTTGAGAAAACCCATCATAGGAATATACAAGCCAAGTTCTATAATGAAAAATTCCCACTAGTATATGAAAATGACAACCCATGAGACTCACTATATGAAAAACATGGTGCTAATTTGAAGCACAAGATATGAGACTCACTACATGAAGAACATGGTGCTACTTTGAAGCACAAGTGTGGAAAAAGAGATAGTAACATTGCCCCTTTTTATTTATTTCCTTTTTCTTTTTCCTTTCTTTTTTTCTTTGGCCTTTCTTTTTTTGGACTTTTTCTTTTTCTTTTTGGGCAATGCTCTAATAATGATGATCATCACACTTTTATTGATTACAACACATGAACTACAACTCGAAACTAGAACAAGATATGACTCTATATGAATGCCTCCGGCGGTGTACCGGGATGGTGCAACGAATCAAGAGTGACATGTATGAAAAATTATGCATGGTGGCTTTGCCACAAATACGATGTCAACTACATGATCATGCAATGGCAATATGACAAAAGTAATGTATGTCATGATGATGAACGGAACGGTGGAAAGTTGCATGGCAGTATATCTCGGAATCGCTATGGAAATGCCATGATAGGTAGGTATGGTGGCTCCTTTGAGGAAGATATAATGAGGCTTATGTGTTATAGAGTGTATCATATCACGGGGTTTGGATGCACCGATGAAGTTTGCACCAACTCTCAAGGTGAGAAAGGGTAATGCACGGTACCGAAGAGGCTAGCAATGATGGAAAGGTAAAAGTGCGTATAATCCATGGACTCACATTAGTCATAAAGAACTCATATACTTATTGCAAAAGTTTATTATCCCTCAAAGCAAAGTACTACTACGCATGCCCCTAGGGGGATAGATTGGTAGGAAAAGACCATCGCTCGTCCCCGACCGCCACTCATAAGGAAGACAATCAAAAAAACACCCCATGCTTCAAATTTGTCACACAACGGTTACCATACGTGCATGCTACGGGACTTGCAAACCTCAACAAAAGTCTCTCTACAATCCACAACCACCCACTAGCATGACTCTAATATCACCACCTTTATATCGCAAAACTATTGCAAGGAATCAAACATATCATATTCAGCGATCTACAAGTTTATGTAGGATTTTATGACTAACCATGTGAATGACCAATTCCTGTCATCTCTCTAAATAGATATAAGTGAAGAAAGAGAGTTTAATACTTTCTACAAAAGATATGCCCACGCTCTAACAAATATAAGTGAAGCAAAAGAGCATTCTACAAATGGTGGTTTTCTATGTGAAGAGAAACAGGCAATCCAGACTTCAAATGATATAAGTGAAGCACATGAAGCATTCTATAAAGCCATACTCAAAAGATTTAAGTGAAGTGCAATGAGCATTATCTAAATCAACCAAGTACTATCTCATACCAGCATGGTGCATAAAAGAAAAGTGAAAACTAAATGCAAAAGATGCTCCAAGACTTGCACATAATGCATAAACGAAACGAATACGAAAACATACCGATACTTGTTGAAGAAAGAGGGGATGCCTTCCGGGGCATCCCCAAGCTTAGACACTTGAGTCTCCTTGAATATTTACTTGGGGTCCTTGGGCATCCCCAAGCTTGAGCTCTTGCATCTCTTCCTTTTCCTCATATCGAGACGTCCTCGTTTAGACACTTCATCCACACAAAACTTCAATAGAAAACTCGGTAAGATCCGTTAGTATAATAAAGCAAATCACCACTCTAAGTACTGTTGCAAACCAATTCATATTTTGTTTTTGCATTGTGTCTGCTGTAATATAAATTTTCCATGCCTTAATCCACTAATATAAATTGATAGGTTCATCAAAACAAGCAAACTATGCATCAAAAACAGAATCTGTCAAAAACAGAACAGTCTGTAGCAATCTGAACATCCACCATACTTATGGTACCCCAAAAATTCTACTAAAATTAGTAAAACTAAACAAGTTGTATAAAAAGACAGTGCAAAAGGAATCAGAACCAATTGACATTCCAGTTAAAAATGTAAAATCGCACACTACAGCCAAAGTTTCTGTCCTACACCGTACAAACCAACAAGCATTGTAAACATCCTAAAGGCAAACCTGGGCACATTATTTTTATAATACAATCGAATTGTACAAGGGGATGATTATTTTTGATGAAAATTTTCTGTAATCAAGATTCACAAAGTTTCCGTGAGCATGAACGAAGTTCAAGGAGCTCTCCCACTTCAACAATGCTTGTCTTTCTCACTTTCACTTTCCTTTTTGAAAAGTTTTTAGGTTCCCCTCTTTATTTTTTTGTTTTTAAACTATATAAAAGCACTCAATAGAAATAAATGACTCTCTAAAACTTCCGGGTTGTCTCCCTGGCAGTGCTTTCTTTAAAGCCATTATGCTAGGCATATAGTCCTCAAGTAATGGATCCACCCGGATCCCAAGGTATATCAAAGCCAATTTTAAATAACAATGATTTGTGATTTAGTAGTGAGCACAAAGTAACATATATCAAGCAATGACGAAGTCTAACTCTCTACTATGCATCGGCATGTCATAAAAGAACAATTCATGCACACCAAGTAAAGGCCAATGCATAGTATAAGCAGTTTCTTGCAATTCTATCGTGTTGGAAACATAGAGAGGTGGAGATATAGTTCCTATCTCATAATAATTGCAAGTAGGAGCAGCAAGCACATGCATATTATATCTATCAAAATCATCATGTGCAATGGTAAAAGGCAGCCCATCAATATAATCCTTAATAAGCACAAACTTCTCTGATATAGTGTAGTTGGAAGAATTCAAAAAGATAATAGGACTATCATGCGTGGGTGCAATAGCAACAATTTCATGTTTAACATAAGGAACTATAGCAAGTTCATTTCCATAAGCATAATTCATATTGGCATCTTGGCCACAAGCATAGCAATCATCATCAAAAAGGGATATTTCAAGAGAATCAACGGGATCATAACAATCATCATAGCAATCATCATAGCAATCATCCTTCGGTAAGCACGAAGGGGAATTAAACAATGTATGAGTTGAAGAGTTACTCTCATTAGAAGGTGGGCATGGGTGATCAATCCACTCTTCCTCCTTTTGTTCTTCGCTCTCCTCATCATCTTTTTCATCCAATGAGCTCACAGTTTCATCAATTTCTTCTTCCATAGCTTCCTGCAAAATATTAGTCTCTTCTTGGATAGCGGAGACTTTCTCAATAAATGCATTAATATAGTAATTTTATTCATAATTTTCATAGCAATATCTAAGTATAGCAAGATTTTCTAGCCTATAAACATCATCATCTAAAGCTTCATACTTTTCAAACAAAGATTCAATTTCATAAGCAGCCTTAAAAGCAACAAATTCTTCTATTTGTTCCACATCATAGTAATCATATATACCATTAGCATAAGAAGCTAAGGTTTCATTATCATTAAATTTGCATGAAAATGGAAGGTGTGGAGCCTTCATCCTAGAGCAACAAGTAATATCATATCTCAAGCATAGATCCCGGGCATACCAACGCAACATAATAAATTGGTCCAATAATAGTTTCCCTTTTTGTGTCGAGCGATAATCCCTAAAGTATTAACGTTGATCCAACATGTCTCCCATTATAAAGTTGAATGGGGTTTTCTCAGGATTATCAAAGTAGTACATACTATCTTTCAAATAATGAGAATCGAGGGTTTTAGGAGTTACCCCATCTCCATGAGTAGCAAGTACACCTAATTTTTTTGGTATTTTGCGTTCCATATCCATAACTAATGATAAAGAACAACTAAGAACAGAAAATAAAAATTACTTAGTGATAAAGCAAACAAGCACACACGAGAATATTCACCCCACGCTATGACTCCCCAGCAACGGCGCCAGAAAAAGGTCTTGATAACCCGCAAGTATACGGGATAGTTGTAGCCTCTTTCGATAAGTAAGAGTGTCAAACCCAACGAGGAGCTAAAGGTAGAACAAATACTTTCTCAAGTCCTATCGGCCACTGATACGACTCTACGCATGCTTGACGTTCGCTTTACCTAGAACAAGTATGAAACTAGAAGTACTTTGTAGGTGTGATCGGATAGGTTTGCAAGATAATAAAGAGCACGTAAACATAAACAGGGGCTGTTTAGATAAAGATGCAATAAAGTAAATATAGCGAGTGTGGAAAAGTGGTGATAGGAGTTGTGAAATTGTCCCTAAGCAATTGACTACGTTACTAGACCGGTAATCACTATCGCAATTCTATTTGATGGAGGGGCATAAGCTAACATACTTTCTCTACTTGGATCATATGCAATTATGATTGGAACTCTAGCAAGCGTCCGCAAATACTAAAGATTCATTAAGGTAAACCCAAACCATAGCATTAAAGTATCAAGTCCCCTTTATCCCATACACAAACAAGCTACTTACTCGGATCTGTGCTTCTGTCACTCACGCCACCCACCATAAGAAAATCATAAACATCTTGCAAACCCTACAACGGGAATCCCTCACGCTTGCGCGACACGGAGGGCACAATAGGACAGCACCAATAATAAAACATGCAACTCAAACCAATCATAGCAATTCATCAATCACCGATAGGACAACGAAAATCTACTCAGACATCATAGGATGGCAACATATCATTGGAAAATAATATGAAGCATAAAGCACCATGTTCAAGTAGAGGGTACAGCAGGTTGCGGGAGAGTGGACCGCTGGATATAGATGGGGGAAGGTGATGGAGATGTTGTTGAAGATGATGGCAGTGTTGGTGAAGATCGCGGTGATGATGATGGCCCCCGGCAGCGCTCCGGCGCCACCAGAAGCAAGGGAGAGAGAGCCCCCCTTCTTCTTCTTCTTCTTCTTCTTCTTCTTCTTTCTTGACCTTCTCCCTAGATGGGAGAAGGGTTTCCCCTCTGGTCCTTGGCTCCCATGGCGTGGGAGGGGCGAGAGCCCCTCCGAGATTGGATCTATCTCTCTGTTTCTGCGTTCTCAGATTCTACCCCTTCACCGTTTATTTTATATCCGGAGATTCGTAACTCCGATTGAGGTGAATCTTTCGCCCAGATATTTCTCATAAAATTAGCTTTCTTGCGGAAAAAGAAGAGCGTCAACCGCCTTATGGGGGGCCCAGGAGAGTCCAGGGTGCGCCTGCCTCCCTGGGGCGCGCCCCCTATCTCCTGGCCCCCTCGGGTTGATTTTACTTCCCAAAAATCATAAATATTCCAAAAAAACATCTTCGTCCGTTTTTATTCCGTTTGGACTCCGTTTGATATGGGGTTTTTGCGAAACAAAAAACATGCAATAGACAGGAACTGGCACTGGGCACTGGATCAATATGTTAGTTCCAAAAAATAGTATAAAAAGTTGCCAAAATTATATAAAAGTTGAATAATATTGGCACGGAACAATAAAAAATTATAGATACGACAGAGACGTATCAGCTTCCTCAATTCCTCCAACTCTTGAGGAGGCATTCTATATGGTCTCTTTGCAATAGGTCCAGTGCCTGGTATTAAATCAATAAGAAACTCAATATCACTATCTGGTGGCATACCTAGCAACTCCTCTGGAAACACATCTGGATACACAACTGGCACCTCTTCCAGGCTACCCCCTTAAGAGAGTTCACCTGCACCTGATTATGCTTGTACATACACACATATTTGATCCTTTTCCCTCCTGGTGCACTGAGAGTAATAGATCGACTGGCACAATCAATACGACATTTATATAGCTGCAACCAATCCATACCCAAAATATTATCCAGACCTTGTGACTTCAATATAATCAAATATGTAGGAAACTCATGCTTCCCAATAGACAAAGTCAACTGATGACAACCAACACCTGCTATCGTCTCAGCTCCTGGGGAACTCACTCTAATAGGCATACTAAGGGTTTTGGTTGGCAATCCATGTTTATCAACAAATACCCGCGAAATAAACGAATGCGATGCACCAGTATAAAAAAGAACAAGTGCAGGTACTGAATTAATCAAGAACTTACCAATCACTGCATCAGGTTCATTATAGACCTCCTCCACATTAACATGATTGACATGACCCTTTTGGAAGGGGTTTGGCTTGCTGGCTCCTGAATCCCCATTATCACTCTTGTTCCCTGGACAAGCATTGGAGTAGTGGCCCATCTGCCTACACTTGTAGCACTGAACTTGGCTAATGTCCCTCTGCACAGGCACACTCTGGTAGCTCTGGTTATTATTCCCCCCATTACCATTACCATTACCATTACCTCTACCATTGCCATTGTTACTCTTGCACCCATTGTGATGATGGTGGCCATTATGGTTGTGGTCATTCCCTCCATGATGATTATGATCATTACCTCCATGATGATTATGTTCATTACCTCCATTACCATGATATGAAGTGCGTGGCTTCTGCTGTGGTCATGAATTATATCTGTTATTGATGTTGTATTTCCTCTTGCGATTCTCTATGGCCTGTTGCTTTCCCTCCAGCACAATAGCCTTATCAATCAGCTCCTGGCAATTATTAAAAGTGGCCACTGTCAACTGAAGGCTCAACTCATCATTTAGGCCCTCCTATAATTTCTCCTGCCTAGCTGCATCAGTGTTAACATCATTAGGAGCGTAACATGCAAGATTATTAAATTCCTCCACATAAGCATTAACTGTGGGACCTCCCTGGTGCAAACTGCGAAACTCCTTCTTTTTTAGACTCATAGCACCAGCAGACACATGTGCAGCACGAAAAGCTGTCTGAAACTGCACCCAAGTGATAGTAACAATGGGATAAGTGACCAAGAAGTTGTCCCACCAAGCTGCGGCAGGACCCTCCAACAAATGTGATGCAAACCTCACCCTCTCTGCATCTGTGCATCCAACCGTATCCAGGTTCTTATTGACTTCACGGAGCCAATCATCAGCCACAATAGGTTCAGGGGAACTGGAGAACCTCTGAGGATTCAACCTCAAGAACCTGGTATGCATATCCATAGGTGGCGGTGGCGGCGGATTGTTGTTGTTATTGTTGTTGTTTCCCATGTTCTGAGTAAGCAACTGGATCAACTGAGCCTGTCCGTGAAGCAACTGCTGCATGTATGGCGGTACGTCATTGCCATTGTTGTCTCCTCCCGCAGCTGTGCGTCTAGTGTCACGCCTCGGCGGCATCTAGTGGGCAAGCATAGATGAGTTATGGATATAATAGGGCCAAATACTATGTATATATAAATATATTCCACCCATATGCATAATATGATCAAGGCAACAAAACACAACAACAAATAACACCAAC
The DNA here is from genome assembly GCA_963921465.1 of Triticum timopheevii. Classification (NCBI taxonomy): domain Eukaryota; kingdom Viridiplantae; phylum Streptophyta; class Magnoliopsida; order Poales; family Poaceae; genus Triticum; species Triticum timopheevii. Next base: position 205,242,462 of record OY997268.1, read on the forward strand.
AAACAAACAACAAACAATATGATAATATTATATATATAGTCAAATAATTTCGACAAGATATAAATTAACAAACAAACTACCAATCAAGCAAACAATCTAGTATCTTCATACCACAAAAGTGGGCATAATCAGATACGCTAACACGATAACGTTGCAATATAAAACCAGCATGAATGGTGGTCTCAGCACTAGTTCCTACTTAACTGATCAACATACTTGAGGGGGCTAACTAATAAACAGTAAGAATTATAGCTAGTTTATAAAATAATTTTCACTCCTATGGCTTTTCTAATCCATTTTCTAGGGTCACGTCCTACAGTCAACAAGCTGGCTCTGATACCATCTGTAACGACCAAATCTTGAAGGATTTGAGTCACTGTGCTTACCGTGCTAGTTCATGGATCAAACTCGCTAGCACACACAGTATAGATGAATACCAGAACATAACAGATGAACTGGAAATAATATTCTTGACATTATGAACATTTTTAAACATGGGAGAAGTCATGTTATCTCCACTCCAATAAATTGCCTTTAGTTGCATAATGAAAAGAATATTGTAGAAGAGCAAATAATGCATGGAAAATATGATATGCATATGTATGATCTAATAACATCCTAATTTAGGAAAATTGGGATGTTATAGGTAGAGGAGAGGTAATTCTTCGAATCCTGCAGCGCTGCCTCGACCTCTGGGGTCCACTCCATTGGGCCCACCTTCTTCAAGATCTTGAAAAAGGGAAGGGCACGCTCCGCGGACTTGGAGATGAATCTGCTCATGGCGGCAACGCAGCCAGTGAGCTGACGCGCGTCCTTGATCTGCTTATAGGTGCCTTAATCTACTCGATGGCCTTGATCTTGTCTGGGTTTGCCTCAATCCCACGCTGCGACACAAAGAACCCGAGAAGCTTGCCGGACGAGACACCGAAGACACATTTCTCAGGGTTCAGCTTGAGGTTGATCTTGCGCAGGTTCGCAAATGTTTCCTCTAGATATTGCACAAGTGTTGCTTTGTCCTTGGTTTTGACCACTATGTCATCCATATAAGCTTCCATATTTCTATGTAGCTGGGGCTCAAAACCAACTTGGACTGCTCTTGCAAAAGTCGAGCCAGCACTCTTCAACCCGAAAGTCATCCGTAAAAAGCAATACGTACCACACGGGGTGATGAATGTTGTCTTCTCCTCATCTTCTCTTGTCATGAAGATCTGATGGTACCCTAAGTAGGCGTCGAGGAATGATAGCAGGTCACACCCGGCCGTGGAGTCAACAATCTGGTCGATGCGCGGTAACAGGAAAGGATCCTTTGGACAAGCTTTATTGATATCTATGTAATCAATACACAGCCTCCACTTCATGTTTGCCTTGCCCACCACTACCGGATTGGCCAGCCACGTCAGATGGAGCGTCCCTCTTACCAAGCATGCCGCCTCTAGCTTTCTAATCTCCTCCGTGATGAACTCCTGCCTCTCCAGAGCTTGCTTCCCGACCTTCTGCTTGACAGGTCGTGCATGAGGACAGACAACAAGATGGTGCTCAATCACTTTCCTGGGAACGCCGGGGATGTCGGATGCTTGCCATGCAAACACATCGACATTTGCCCACAGGAAAGTGATGAGCTCGCTTTCCTATTTGCCGTCAAGGGTGGAGCTTATGGTAAAAGCTCCTCCTGTGCCGTCCTCCCTGACAGACACCTTCTTGGTCTCTGGTGGTGCAGCTCTGGACTTCTTTCTCTTGCCGGTGGAGCTCTCCGGAACGTCCTCGAGGGGAGTGCAACACCCCAAAGAGGTGCGCCGGAGTGGGTGCAAGGAGTCTCGCTGGTCTTCTTTCCTCCCGGGGCTTCAACGGCAGGGGCAGGTGCCTTAGCGACAGCTGCTGCAACCGCTTCCCGGTAGAGTTGGTCAGTGCAAATCAATGCACCTTTCTTATCGGAGGGGAGGGTGATGATGTTATCGGCCCGAGCATCTTCGGCGTGTTGTAGGTGTAGTGAGAAGCTGCCATGAACTTGGCCAACGCCGGGCGGCCGAGAATCCCGTTGTAAGGCAAGGGGATCTCGGCTACATCAAAGACAATCCTCTCCGTCCTATAGTTCAACTCGCCTCCAAACGTCATGGGCAGCGTGAGCTTTCCCTTTGGGTGGCTCCTCCCCGGGTTGACCCCTTGAAACGTGCCCGTCTTCTCGAGGTCCCCATCAGGGATCTGCAGCCTCTTGATCACAACAGGCGAGATCAGGTTCTGACCGACCCCGCCGTCAACTAGCATCTTCGTCACCTTGAGGTTGCGGATCGTTGGTGAAACCAACAACAACAAGCACCTCACCGTAGTAGCGCGGTCAGGGTGGTCCTCGGTGTCAAAGATGATAGGCGTGCTGGACCACTTCAGTGGCTTCCGTGCGTCGAGTGACGGCTCCACCGCTGTGATATCACGCGCCCACTACTTGAGCTGGCGATGGGATGTATGCAGCGAGGCGCCACCATCGATGCACATGGCCTTTGTAGCTTTCTGGAACTCGTGGTCGCCGGACTCATCGTCCTCGTCATGATCATCGTCTTCCTGCTTCTTGTCGCAGCCCCGGGCGGGCCTCTTCTGCTGATTATCCTTGCCGCGAAGGCCTCCTTGGCCGCCACGCATCTTGCCGGATCCTTCGGCACCCTCTTGGCCCTTCTCCTTGTCCCGCCGCTCATACTCAGCTTTCTGCTTCTCAAGGAGCAAGTCAACTTGCCGGCAGTTCTGGAGGTCATGGCCCTTGGTGCGGTGGATCTTGCAATACTGCTTGTCAGAGCCCCCTGGCTTGTCGGCAGCCGCCAAGGCCCGGCAAGCGGCACACCCGGCAACCTCCTTGCCGGGGTCGTTTGCCTTGCCTTTCTTGGTGGTGCCGGTGTCATCGGACCCCTCGACGGCAAGCACGGTCTTGCCCTTACGCTTCCTATTACGGCTTCGGCCCTTCTTTGCCGGGGCGGCGGCGTCATCCGTGGAGTCGGTTTCCGCACCGGCGTCCTCACCGAGGTACTTCCTCCCCTCTTCAGCTCGAGCGCACCGATCGGCCAGAACATAAAGTTCGGCCACATCCATGACTTTGTTCATTGCCAGCTCCTCACGCATCTTGAAGTTGCACACATTCTGATGGAATGCACTGATCATGGCGGCATGATGAACGTCTGGGATGTTGTACTGCACTCGGCCAAACCTTTGGATGTACTTGCGCAAGTTTTCTCCTTCCTTCTAGGGGATTATATGCAAATCGCTTGCCTGGCCATGAGCTTGGCGGCCTCCGGTAAAGGCGCCAACAAACTCATGACGCAGATCCGACCAGGAAGAAATGGAGTCCACTGGCAAGTGCATCAACCATGACATAACATTAGGTTTTAGTGCCTACGGGAAGTAGTTGGCAAGCACCTTATCATCGCGGGCCCCAGCAGCTTGCATCGCGATGGTGTAGATGCTAAGGAACTCCGACGGGTGAGTCTTGCCGTTGTACCTCTCGCCAACATCAGGCTTGAACGTGCGGTGGGAGGGCCACTGGAACTGCCGCAGCTCATGGGTGAATGCCGGACAGCCCACCTTGTAGGGTAGGCCGCCGTAGCCTCCCAGTGCTGGGTGGTCCATAGTGGGCCCTGCCCGCCTGTCCGACTGGTGGCGCGCATCACGCCGGCGCTCGATGGTGGTTTGAGCGTCTTCATGGGCTCGCTCCCGAAGAACTTGACGTTGGTTGTGATGGGTCCGCGGATCGGACGACACTATGGAGATATCATCGCGAGCGTCGTTGTGACGGGTCGACACCCATGGTGGCCGGTGCGGAGGAGGAGAGTGCACCGTGGCTGCATCGCCCCTGGCTCGCCCACCGCAAGCATGCGGTGGCTCGACGGAGCGGCGGCCCATGGGCCCCGTTGGTCGCGGCTCGTCCTTGTTGGCGATGCCGACGAGGCTCTGGACAGTGGCCCTCCACTCGTCGAGCTTCTCCGCAGCAGGAGGAAAGTTGAGGAGCAGCTGCGCGCGCGCCAGAGCTTCTGCTGGTGTGGGTGGCGATGAAAGTTGCATGGACCGTGATGCGCTTTGACTTCCAACTATGTTAGAAGGAGCCCTATCACGGCCCTGCAGTAGTCCGCCATTTCCGCCAGCACCTCGGTGCACATGCTGGCCCTCCTCGTCATGTGAAGGACGCACGGGACTCTTCCCAGGGTGGCGCCCGGGGTCACTGGCGGGGCGGCGCTGCTCATCACGCACAACTTGAGAAGAGCGCGCCGTGAGCGCCGGTGTTGGTGTCTTGGAGGTCTCCGCGCCGCCATCCGGTGGCACCACGACGCCGTTGGAGGGCCCCGCGCCGCCTACGGGGGTCCCAATTCTGTCTCTGGAGTTTGTGGCGTGTGGCTCATCGCCTGGCGCACGAACGGCGCCGCTCACCAGGCACGGACTGCCAGGGTGATGTGGATGTTCGCGGGCCACGCCACGGGTTCTTTTCGCGTCTGGGCCGCTACTAGTCCACACCGGTACAGGCAGTTCGGTCCCGGACGAACCGATCGCCGTGGTCGTCTTCCTCTCGGGAGCCATGGTGACGAAGAGCTGTGCTACTAGCTACTAAACCAGATTCTCACTACTGCACCCCCTACCTGGCGCGCCAAAGATGTCGGTGGGAAACGACACCTATGGGATCAAAAGAATAACTACTGCGGTTGCGGGGTGCGGGGTGGTGAGAAGAGCGGGATCAGCAGTAGGTACAAGCACGCGGGTCGTTTACCCAGGTTCGGGCCGCAGGGATGCGTAATACCTAGTCCTGCTTTGATGTGTATATTTGTGTTGTTGAGGTTCTTGAACTAGCTACAACGAGCGTAACTTGCCCAAAAGTCCGAATCCTTCTCCTGGATGCCTCGGGCTTCCTTTTATAGGCAAGGGGATCGCCACAGTGGCACACAGGAGGTGGCATCAGGGTACTGTGGTTAAGCCTATCGCTAGCTATTACGGGACAAGACACATTTAATGCGCCTCTGACGTGTCCCCTCACTTTACCGCTGCTTCGCTCTGCCTTGACACGCGCCTGGGCCAGCGAGGCGGCCATCGCCATGTAGGCTGGCAGGCTGCTGAGGTGGCGCGGTGGTAGGGCCTTCACGAAGATTTGCATGCCACCACGTAGGCATGCGCTGAGTTGGCCGAGAAGCCTCCCATCGACACGCAGGCGCCTGCGCAGCTGGTGGGCTGGCAGCTGCATGGGAGTGGTGATAGAGGTTTGGCGGGTGCGGGCCTAGTTGTGGCCTTGCGAACGTCCTCGGCAAGGGCCTTGCCGGGGCCCCTGCAAGGGGCTTGCCATGGCGTTGTGGTTGTCCCCGGCAAGGATCTTGGCGGGGTCTTGTGGGTTTCCTCGGCAAGGATCTCGCCGACGTTCGTCGTCTTCTACTCTTCTGATTTGAAGTGTTCCTTGTCTTCACAAAGATCTGCATGCCACCATGGAGGCGCCTCCCGAGCCTATGTCCCAACGCGGTTGGTGACGCTGGAGAAACTGGGGCCCAAGGGTGGTGCGCCCTGCTGGCGTCAGGTAGGCTACCCCGGCAAGGTCCTTGTCGGGGCCGTGGAAGCCGCCCCAGCAAGGGTCTTGCCGGGGGAAACCACTTCGCCTTCTTGCTCTTTATGCCTCTGTCTTGGCGTTGCTTTGGCCGTCCCGCGGCTTTGATTTCCCATCTTCGCCCTGCTTAAGTGTGGTCGTGGGCATGACTCTGAATGCCCATGCACAAATAAGGGGTACAAAGGAGCACCCCTACTTTAGTACACCGACAGCAGGTACCTCATTTTGCCTGAGGACATTTATGCATACTGGGAGTGGACACGATCCCCAGTTCCTAAGACAGAATCATCTCCTAATCCGTATGAGGAGACTATTTATCAGTGGGATCCACACGAGCTCGCTAACCAGTGGAACCCTCAGGATCCTCCTCAGTGCCCAGGAGAGGGCTACTTTGATCCATGGGCATATACCAACTTAGGCCAAAAGCCTAAGCTTGGGGGAGTACGTCTTTCCCACCGACATTACATTCATGTTCACACACTCATTCCAGTTGTCGGTGTTCATACTTTTTTATTGTATTATCCATGGCAGTTTATTTCTTTTTCTCGCTTTCTTCTTGTGTGTTTGAAAAACTTTGAGAAAAATCCAAAAAAATAGTTGTAGCTTCTTTTTAGTTTTCCCTCCTTGTTATTATAGTAGTATTAAAGAAAACCCAAAAAGATTTCTCGTTCTCCTTTTGCTTGTTGGGAGCTTTCCCATGTAAATAGTTTTTCCCATTCTTGTTTTACTTTCTTCAGAAAAAGAAAAACTCCAAAAATATTTTATTGTGTTTCTTTGCAATTCTTTTTCCTTTCTTTGGGTCGAGAGGAGAAGACCACGATGAAAATGATGAGTGGCTCTCATATGCATTATCGTTGATCTAATGGAGAGCCATATTACCTTGTCTTCTCCTTTGAATTAATGTTTGCAGATTTTAGCTTAGTCCAATGCACGTGCACGCTTATTATTATTCACACCGTTTGGTCGTGCAAGTGAAAGGCAATGATGACGATATATGATGAAATGATTGAGGTGGAGAAAAGCTGGTATAAACTCGACCTATTTTTTTTGTAAATATGCTTAGTTCATCATTCGTGATTCAACCCATTATGAATTAAACATGTTTACAATGACAATTAGAGATCATAGTTATTCATGCCATGCTTAATTAGCTAGGAGTTTATAATGGTTTACCTTGCGTGCCAACATGCTTTTAAAATGCTTGTGATGTAGTATGATAGGATGGTATCCTCCTTTGAATGATTCGAGTGTCTTGACTTGGCACATTTTCACGCATGTAGTTGAAACAAAATGAACACAGCCTCCATGATATTTATGTTCATGGTGATTTATATCCTACTCATGCTTGCACCCAATGTTGGTTAACCTCAATGCATGTTTATGACTGTTGTCGCTCTCTAGTTGGTCGCTCCTCAATCATTTGTTAGCCTTCACTTGTACTAAGTGTTGGAGATATGCCCTAGAGGCAATCATGTATGATGATATTTCCTATGTGTTTATGAATAAAGATAGTCCTTGGACATTATCAATGATGTGTATCGGCAAGTACGTGACTTGTTTGTGGGAGTATGCATTGTATGGTGACTGTCCTAAAAGGTCCCTAGTCGAAAGGGCTGTGTGGACGCGCAGCCGACTAGACTAGCATATGACACGGTCGATGGCTTGGTCTCACTAGCCATGGAGCATTGGATGCTAACCAGATAATATGGACTTCGAAAGGTCTGGTCGGATTCGACATAGTCGGATCTGAGTCGAGATTAGGTCCGAGTCGGACAGACCCAACTATGAGACGCAGCGATATGTCATCTGTGAGTCTCTAGTACAACATACGTTCTCTGTCCTAAGACCTGAGTTGACGCATGTACTCGGGATGGTGACAGACTTGCTTTGGGCTGACCAAACGCTACTCCATGACTGGGTAATTACAAAGGTAGGTTTCGGGTTTGTCCAGTCCCATGCTGCGAGACATGGTCGAGCAAGATGGGATTTGCCCCTCCGATCAGGAGAGATATACACTGGGCCCCTTGTGCGATCGAACCAGGATAAGCATGGCCATGCGACAGGGATTATGAGATAATCCGGTTTTGTGGTCGGTATCATTGGAACGAGAAAGTGGTCGGGCTACCACAAGGATGACAGACTCGCCTTGAGCCCAACAACATATATCGTGTGGCAAAGGGAACAGAAGTATGATGTACAGGTTCGCCTAACCAGCTTCATGGTCTGCTTGGTGTTCGGCATGCCTTGCTAGAGGCCGCTACCAACCGTGCAGTTCGGAGGTAATCCGAACTGCGACCAAGCCAACTTGAACCTAAGGGGTCGCGCGCTTAAGGGAAGGAACCTACGAGGTCGGTTCATAGGACACTGGTCGGATGTGATCCGAACTGGACTAGGAACGTGACCGAGTAGACTTTGGGCTTTAGGGTCCGTGCGAGGCCCAATTGTTGAGCCTACGACGGACGCCTATATAAAGTGGAGGTGCGGCACACTCATGCGGTTGATCGCTTCAGCGCTGCGACTAGGGTTTGCATGTGTTGCGAATAGCCACCTCCACTCGCCGCCGACTGTGTGATCGGACCTAGCAGTCCGCCGCAAGGTGTTCCTCCTGCACGCGCGGATACCGTTAGAGGCGGTGCACTTGCGCCGCTCCGGCGAACTTGTACGTGGGATCGGACGACTGGCTGTTCGAGGGAGATCGAACGAGGAGGAGACGATCCACGCGGACGCGCTGCCCCAACTCTTCTTCCGCTACACGTCACTACACGTCTAGTGGTAACGAACTGTGATCGATCTTCCCGTAGCATGTTCTTGGTTGTTCTGCGCGTAGAAATTTTAATTTGCAGTCGACGCATCCTACTGTAGAACCCAGCAGTGGTATCAAAGCCTCTGCTATAGGATTTGGATTCAGATCGTATGCATATTAGATATGTGGAGGTAGCAGATGAGATCTGTTGTCCTTGATGAGAATGGCTAAGTGCACGGTTGATGTGATCAACTGCACATGGGGATCATTGAGGCGATGTTTTCTATCAATCGGGATCGATGAGGTCGTGACACGATCTACCCCTACCGGTCGGTCATCCGCCATCGGGGTTAACAGTGAAACGTAAATCTGAATCGGATTCGCGATGATCGATGAGATCGGTCAGATCAGAAAATTCAGCGTGAACGGAGTTCAGATGCGATTCTATGCATAGCGCCGTGTGCGTAGCGCCGTGTATTTCGTACCCGACACACAAACCGGTAGAATGCGATTCTATGCATAACTTTGTTTTGCAGGTTTGATGTGAATAGTATAGCTCATGTGTATGTGATGCATGTGTGTAATTTATACGTGGCCTGCGTGTCATGTTTGTCAGCCGGCAGGAGCCAAAGTGTTGTCATTATATTGTATAACGATCTGCGTGTCGACTTGTGACTCTATGTAAAATTCATTACTAGTTGTAGTAGTTGGATAATAGAGATCAGGTTGGTGGCTTGGCGTCCCGACATGACAAACAAGATGGAGTTCGTAGATGGTCATCGGAGTCGGAGCCGACCTGGAAGAACGTCCATGAAGGAGCCATACTATTTCACAATATGTGTTATATTTGTGATTGTTATGCTTCTTTGTTTCTATGCATGTTAGAATGGTAGAAAGATCCCTCATGAATATGAAGCGAATTGCCATCCCCGATGTTGCACCTTCGCACGTCAAGTACGTCTAGTAGTGGGCTCATAAAATTGGGGTGCTGTTGGGCGTCCTTGAACTGAAGGGTTCGTGTCGGACACGGACATGCACTGCATCAGGTTAACTTGACAAGGCTATCAAAACGGTTTTGGGCCTTGTGGCAAAGAAGGTTGGGAGCCGGGGTATGAGATACCTTCCCGACCGACAGGAGTCGTATAGAGATACGATTAGCAAGAAGTTGCTTACTGGATAGGTATGTTGGCTAGCAGTGATGCTAAAGCTCACTAGTCGCATGCGCTAGTCGGATCCTGAATCACTGAGAGTTTGCGGAGGGATGCCAACTTCAGTAGGAGTATTTCTGTTTAGGCTAGAATTACTCTACATAAACACATTGCTTAGTGATTGCATATTTTCTGTTGTAGATCAATGGCACCACCTGTTCAACCCAACTTTGCATTGAAATCAATTCTGGAAAAGGATAAACTGAATGGAACAAACTTTACCACCTGGTATAGAAATTTGAGAATTTTTCTCAAGCATGATAAAAAGGAACATGTTCTAGAGGATCCACTTCCAGAGGAACCTGCCGATAATGCTAATGCCACAACTAAGAATGCCTACCAGAAACTCGTTGATGAATCAACGGAGATCAGCTGTCTGATGCTGGCTTGTATGGAGCCCGATTTGCAACAGCATTTCAAAAATGTTGAGGCTTACGATATGATCGAGAGTCTCAAGAGCATGTTTCAGACACAGGCTAGGACCGAAAGGTTCAGCGTCTGGCGATCCTTGATGGATTGCAAGCTGAAGGAAGGGGATCCACTGAGCCCACATGTGATCAAGATGATCGGGTATGTGCAAGCTTTGGATCATTTGGGCTTCCCGCTCTTCGATGAGCTGGCTACTGATTCTATTCTGGGTTCTCTTCCGCCCAACTATGGGACGTTCATATCGAACTATCATATGCATGGCATGGATAAGAAGCTCACTGAATTGCATGGGATGCTCAAAGTGGCAGAGCAGGATATTAAGAAAGGCACGCATCAAGTGTTGATGGTGCAGAAATCGGCTAAGTTCAAGAAGAGTTGTTCCAAGAAAAAGGCTAAGGCATAGGGCACGGAGACGGTAACCTCCGCCGCTGCGCCAAAGTCTAGACCTGACTCGAAGACCGTTTGCTTTCACTGCAAGGAGACCGGTCACTGGAAGAGGAACTGTAGCAAGTGGCTTGTAGAGCATGGCAAGAAGGCCGGAAATGCTTCTTCAGGCAAAGGTACACTTGTTGCATATGTTGTAGACATTTACCTTGCTGACATACCTAGTAGCTCTTGGGTATGTGATACCGGATCGGTTGTTCATATTTGCAACTCGATGCAGGGGATGGTAAGAACTAGGCGTGTGGCACAAGGGGAGATTGACATCAGGGTCGGCAACAAAGCAAGAGTTGCTATGTTGGAGGTCGGCACGATGCAGCTCCAACTTCCTTCCGGATTCATAATGGAATTGAATAATTGTTATTACATTCCTGCACTTAGTCGGAACATTATTTCTGCCTCATGTTTGATGAGTCAAGGTTATGAATTCAATTTAAAGGACAATGGTTGTTCGATATTTTTGAATGGTATGTTCCACGGCTATGCACCCATTGTTGATGGGCTATTTATATTGAATCTAGATCAGGAACCAGTCTATAATGTGAATGTCAAGAGGCATAAGCCTAATGAGATAAATCCAACATACTTCTAGCATTGCCGGCTTGGACACATTAGTCTGAAACACATGAAGAAGCTCCATGATGATGGGCTCCTAACTTCGTCCGACTTCGGGTCGTTCGAGACATGTGAATCATGCTTGCTCGGCAAGATGACTAAGTCTCCTTTCACAAAGAGTTGCGAGAGGGTGTCTGAGCTATTGGAACTCATACATAGTGATGTGTGTGGTCCAATGAGCACAACTGCCAGAGGGTGGCTATCAGTACTTCGTGACTTTTACCGACGACTTAAGTAGATATGGATATCTCTATTTAATGAGGCACAAGTCGGAGACTTTTGAAAAGTTCCAAGAGTTTCAGAACGAGGTTAAGAATCAGCTCGGCAAGACTATAAAACTTCTGCGATCTGATCATGTTGGTGAGTACATGAGCCAGGAGTTTGATGATCATCTAAAAAGTCGAGGTATAGTACCTCAGCTCACACCTCCGGGTACGCCACAGAGAAATGGCGTGTCAGAACGGAGGAATAGAACCTTGTTGGACATGGTCCGGTCTATGATGAGCAAATCGGATTTACCCTTGTCATTCTGGGGATACGCTCTAGAAACAGTAGCTTTCACACTTAACAGGGTACCATCAAAATCCATAGACAAGACACCACATGAGATGTGGATCGGGAAGAGTCCCAGTTTGTCTTTTCTAAAGATTTGGGGTTGTGAAGCATTTGTCAAGCGACTTATGTCAGACAAGCTTACACCTAAATCGGATAAATGCATATTCGTGGGATATCCGAGGGAAACCTTGGGATATAGCTTCTACAACTGGGAAGAGAACAAAGTGTTTGTTGCTCGGAACGGGGTTTTCCTCGAGAAAGAGTTTCTCAGTCGGGAGGCCAGTGGGAGGACGGTTCGACTCGAAGAAATTCGAGGACCACTCGGTGACGGCTCGGCTGGTGATGAGATCATACCGGAGTCAGTCAGGGAACCTGTAGTGGAAGCGGCACCGGAACCACGGAGGTCGGAAAGATTGCGTAGAGTGCGCGATGTATTGTTGCTAGAAAGCGATGAGCCGGCCACATATGCGGAAGCGATGGTGAGCCCAGATTCCGAGGCATGGCTGGAGGCCATGAGATCCGAGTTAAAGTCCATGGATGAGAATCAATTCTGGGACTTGGTTGATCCGCCGCCTGGCGTAACGGCCATTGGTTGCAAATGGGTCTTTAAGAAGAAAACCGATGTGGATGGAAATGTTCAGATCCACAAAGCTCGGCTTGTCGCTAAGGGTTATGGACAAGTTCAAGTAATTGACTATGACGATACTTACTCACCGGTAGCGATGCTAAAATCGGTGAGGATCATACTAGCTGTAGCTGCATATTTCGATTATGAGATATGGCAGATGGATGTCAAAATGGCTTTCCTTCACGGAAATTTAACCAAGAAAGTGTATATGTGAAGGAAATATGCCCTAGAGGCAATAATAATGTTATTATTTATTTCCTCATATCATGATAAATGTTTATTATTCATGCTAGAATTGTATTAACCGGAAACATGATACATGTGTGAATACATAGACAAACATAGTGTCACTAGTATGCCTCTACTTGAACTAGCTCATTGATCAAAGATGGTTATGTTTCCTAACCATAGGCATGTGTTGTCATTTGATTAATGAGATCACATCATTAGGAGAATGATGTGATTGACTTGACCCATTCCGTTAGCTTAGCACTTGATCGTTTAGTATGTTGCTATTGCTTTCTTCATGACTTATACAAAGTTCTTGCAACTATGAGATTATGCAACTCCCGTTTACCGAAGGAACACTTTGTGTGCTACCAAACGTCACAACGTAACTAGGTGATTATAAAGGTGCTCTACAGGTGTCTCCAAAGGTACATGTTGAGTTGGCATAATTCGAGATTAGGTTTTGTCACTCCGATTGTCGGAGAGGTATCTCTGGGCCCTCTCGGTAATACTCATCACCTAAGCCTTGCAAGCATTGTAACTAATGAGTTACTTATGAAATGATGTATTACGGAACGAGTAAAGAGACTTGCCGGTAACGAGATTGAACTAGGTATTGGATACCGACGATCGAATCTTGGGCAAGTAACATACCGATGACAAAGGGAACAACGTATGTTGTTATGCGGTTTGACCGATAAAGATCTTCATAGAATATGTAGGAACCAATATGAACATCCAGGTTCCGCTATTGGTTATTCACCGAGAATAGTCCTAGGTCATGTCTACATAGTTCTCGAACCCGTAGGGTCCGCACGCTTAACGTTACGATGATAATTTTATTATGAGTTTATAAGTTTTGATGTACTGAAGGTTGTTCGGAGTCTCGGATGTGATAACGGACATGCCGAGGAGTCTCAAAATGGTCGAGACATAAAGATTGATATATTGGACAGATATATTTGGATACCGGAAAGGTTCCAGATGAGATTGGGACTATACCGGAGTTCCGGGAGGTTACCGGAACCCCCCGGTAAGTATATGGGCCTTCTTGGGCCTTAGTGGAAGGGAGGGAGAAGGAGCAAAGGAGGGGGAGTGCCCCCCCAAGCCCAATCCAAATTGGGAGGGGGGCCGGCCCCCCTTTCCTTCTTCCCTCCCCTCTCTTCCTTCCCTCTCCTACTCCTAATAGGAAAGGGAGGGGGCAAACCTACTTGGAGTAGGTTTCCGCCTCCTAGGGCGCGCCTCCCCCTTGGCCGGCCCCCTCCTCCTCTCCCCCTTTATATACGGAGGAGGGGGGCACCCCATAGACACACAAGTCGATCTACGGATCGTTCCTTAGCCGTGTGCAGTGCCCCCCTCCACCATAATTAACCTCGGTCATATCGTCGCGGAGTTTAGGCGAAGTCCTGCGCCGGTAGAACATTATCATCGTCACCATGCCGTCGTGCTGACAGAACTCATCCCTGACGCTTCGCTGGATTGGAGCCCGGAGGACGTCATTGAGCTGGACGTGTGCAGAACGCGGAGGTGCCGTACGTTCGGTGCTTGGATCGGTCGATTCGTGAAGACATACGACTACATCAACCGCGTTGTCATAATGCTTCCGCTTAACGGTCTACGAGGGTACGTAGACAACACTCTCCCCTCTTGTTGCTATGCCATCACCATGATCTTGCGTGTGCGTAGGAATTTTTTTGAAATTACTATGTTCCCCAACAGTGGCATCAGAGCCTAGGTTTTATGCGTTGATGTTATATGCACGAGTAGAACACAAGTGAGTTGTGGGCGATACAAGTCATACTGCTTACTAGCATGTCATACTTTGGTTCGGCAGTATTGTTGGATGAAGCGGCCCGGACCGACATTACGCGTACGCTTACGCGAGACTGGTTTTACCGCCGTGCTTTGCACACAGGTGACTAGCAGGTGTCAGTTTCTCCAACTTTAGTTGAACCGAGTGTGGCTACGCCCGGTCCTTGCGAAGGTTAAAACAGCACCAACTTGACGAACTATCATTGTGGTTTTGATGCTTAGGTAAGAACGGTTCTTGCTCAGCCCGTAGCAGCCACGTAAAACTTGCAACAACAAAGTAGAGGACGTCTAACTTGGTTTTGCAGGGCATGTTGTGATGTGATATGGTCAAGACGTGATGCTATATTTTATTGTATGAGATGATCATGTTTTGTAACCAAAGTTATCGGCAACTAGCAGGTGCCATATGGTTGTCGCTTTATTGTATGAAATGCAAACGCCCTGTAATTGCTTTACTTTATCACTAAGCGGTAGCGATAGTCGTAGAAGCAATAGATGGCGTAAACGACAACGATGCTACGATGGAGATCAAGGTGTCGCTCCGGTGACGATGGTGATCACGACGGTGCTTCGGAGATGGAGATCACAAGCACAAGATGATGATGGCCATATCATATCACTTATATTGATTGCATGTGATGTTTATCCTTTATGCATCTTAGCTTGCTTTGATTGACGGTAGCATTTTAAGACGATCTCTCACTAAAAATTATCAAGAAGTGTTCTCCCTGAGTATGCACCATTGCCAAAGTTCGTCGTGCCCAGACACCACGTGATGATCGGGTGTGATAAGCTCTACGTCCATCTACAACGGGTGCAAGCCAGTTTTGCACACGCAGAATACTCAGGTTAAACTTGACGAGCCTAGCATATGCAGATATGGCCTCGGAACACGGAGACCGAAAGGTCGAGCATGAATCATATAGTAGATATGATCAACATAAAGATGTTCACCATTGAAAACTACTCCATCTCACGTGATGATCGGTTATGGTTTAGTTGATTTGGATCACGTGATCACTTAGATGACTAGAGAGATGTCTGTCTAAGTGGGAGTTCTTAAGTAATATGATTAATTGAACTTAAATTTATCATGAACTTAGTACCTGATAGTATTTTGCTTGTCTATGTTTGTTGTAGATAGATGGCTCGTGCTGTTGTTCCGTTGAATTTTAATGCGTTCCTTGAGAAAGCAAAGTTGAAAGATGATGGTAGCAATTACACAGACTGGGTCCGTAACTTGAGGATTATCCTCATTGCTGCACAGAAGAATTACATCCTGGAAGCACCGCTGGGTGCCAGGCCTGCTGCAGGAGCAACACCAGATGTTGTGAACGTCTGGCAGAGCAAAGCTGATGACTACTCTATAGTTCAGTGTGCCATGCTTTACGGCTTAGAACCGGGTCTTCAACGATGTTTTGAACGTCATGGAGCATATGAGATGTTCCAGGAGTTGAAGTTAATATTTCAAGCAAATGCCCGGATTGAGAGATATGAAGTCTCCAATAAGTTCTACAGCTCCAAGATGGAGGAGAATAGTTCTGTCAGTGAGCATATACTCAAAATGTCTGGGTATAATAATCACTTGATTCAACTGGGAGTTAATCTTCCGGATGATAGCGTCATTGACAGAATTATCCAATCACTGCCACCAAGCTACAAGAGCTTTGTGATGAACTATAATATGCAAGGGATGAACAAGACAATTCCCGAGCTCTTCGCAATGCTAAAGGCTGCGGAGGTAGAAATCAAGAAGGAGCATCAAGTGTTGATGGTCAACAAGACCACTAGTTTCAAGAAAAAGGGCAAAGGGAAGAAGAAGGGGAACTTCAAGAAGAACAGCAAGCAAGTTGCTGCTCAAGAGAAGAAACCCAAGTCTGGACCTAAGCCTGAAACTGAGTGCTTCTACTGCAAGCAGACTAGTCACTGGAAGCGGAACTGCCCCAAGTATTTGGCGGATGAGAAGGATGGCAAAGTGAACAGAGGTATATGTGATATACATGTTATTGATGTGTACCTAACTAGAGCTCGTAGTAGCACCTGGGTATTTGATACTGGTTCTGTTGCTAACATTTGCAACTCGAAACAGGGACTACGGAATAAGCGAGCACTGGCCAAGGACGAGGTGACGGTGCACGTGGGAAACGGTTCCAAAGTCGATGTGATCGCGGTCGGCACATTACCTCTACATCTACCTTCGGGATTAGTTTTAGACCTGAATAATTGTTATTTGGTGCCAGCGTTGAGCATGAACATTATATCTGGATCTTGTTTGATGCGAGACGGTTATTCATTTAAATCAGAGAATAATGGTTGTTCTATTTATATGAGTAATATCTTTTATGGTCATGCACCCTTGAAGAGTGGTCTATTTTTATTGAATCTCGATAGTAGTGATACACATATTCATAATGTTGAAGCCAAAAGATGCAGAGTTGATAATGATAGTGCAACTTATTTGTGGCACTGCCGTTTAGGTCATATCGGTGTAAAGCGCATGAAGAAACTCCATACTGATGGACTTTTGGAATCACTTGATTATGAATCACTTGGTACTTGCGAACCATGCCTCATGGGCAAGATGACTAAAACACCGTTCTCCGGTACTATGGAGAGAGCAATAGATTTGTTGGAAATCATACATACAGATGTATGTGGTCCGATGAATGTTGAAGCTCGTGGCAGATATCGTTATTTTCTCACCTTCACAGATGATTTAAGTAGATATGGTTATATCTACTTAATGAAGCACAAGTCTGAAACATTTGAAAAGTTCAAAGAATTTCAGAGTGAAGTGGAAAATCATCGTAACAAGAAAATAAAGTTTCTACGATCTGATCGTGGAGGAGAATATTTGAGTTACGAGTTTGGTTTACATTTGAAACAATGCGGAATAGTTTCGCAACTCACGCCACCTGGAACACCACAAAGAAATGGTGTGTCCGAACATCGTAATCGTACTTTACTAGATATGGTGCGATCTATGATGTCTCTTACTGATTTACCGCTATCGTTTTGGGGTTATGCTTTAGAGACGGCTGCATTCACATTAAATAGGGCACCATCCAAATCCGTTGAGACGACGCCTTATGAACTGTGGTTTGGCAAGAAACCAAAGTTGTCGTTTCTTAAAGTTTGGGGCTGCGATGCTTATGTGAAGAAACTTCAACCAGATAAGCTCGAACCCAAATCGGAGAAATGTGTCTTCATAGGATACCCAAAAGAGACTGTTGGGTACACCTTCTATCACAGATTCGAAGGCAAGACATTCGTTGCTAAGAATGGATCATTTCTAGAGAAGGAGTTTCTCTAGAAAGAAGTGAGCGGGAGGAAAGTAGAACTTGATGAGGTAACAGTACCTGCTCCCTTATTGGAAAGTAGTTCATCACAGAAATCAGTTCCTGTGACAAATACACCAATTAGTGAGGAAGCTAATGATATTGATCATGAAACTTCAGATCAAGTGTCTACTGAACCTCGTAGGTCTACCAGAGTAAGATCCGCACCAGAGTGGTTCGGTAATCCTGTTCTGGAAGTCATGTTACTTGACCATGATGAACCTACGAACTATGAGGAAGCGATGATGAGCCCAGATTCCGCAAAATGGCTAGAGGCCATGAAATCTGAGATGGGATCCATGTATGAGAACAAAGTATGGACTTTGGTGGACTTGCCCGATGATCGGCAAGCTATTGAGAATAAATGGATCTTTAAGAAGAAGACTGACGCTGATGGTAATGTAACTGTCTATAAAGCTCGACTTGTTGCGAAAGGTTTTCGACAAGTTCAAGGGGTTGACTACGATGATACTTTCTCACCCGTAGCGATGCTTAAGTCTGTCCGAATCATGTTAGCGATTGCCGCATTTTATGATTATGAAATTTGGCAGATGGATGTCAAAACTGCATTCCTGAATGGATTTCTGGAAGAGTTGTATATGATGCAACCAGAAGGTTTTGTCGATGCTAAAGGAGCTAACAAAGTGTGCAAGCTCCAGCGATCAATCTATGGTCTGGTGCAAGCCTCTCGGAGTTGGAATAAACGCTTTGATAGTGTGATCAAAGCATATGGTTTTATACAGACTTTTGGAGAAGCCTGTATTTACAAGAAAGTGAGTGGGAGCTCTGTAGCATTTCTAATATTATATGTGGATGACATATTGTTGACTGGAAATGATATAGAATTTCTGGATAGCATAAAAGGATACTTGAATAAAAGTTTTTCAATGAAAGACCTCAGTGAAGCTGCTTACATATTGGGCATTAAGATCTATAGAGATAGATCAAGACGCTTGATTGGACTTTCACAAAGCACGTACCTTGATAAAGTGTTGAAAAGGTTCAATATGGATCAGGCGAAGAAAGGGTTCTTGCCTGTATTACAAGGTATAAAGTTGAGTCAGACTCAATGCCCGACCACTGCAGAAGATAGAGAGAAAATGAAAGGAGTTCCCTATGCTTCAGCCATAGGCTCTATCATGTATGCAATGCTGTGTACCAGACCTGATGTGTGCCTTGCTATTAGTTTGGCAGGGAGGTACCAAAGTAATCCAGGAGTGGGTCACTGGACAGCGGTCAAGAACATCCTGAAATACCTGAAAAGGACTAAGGATATGTTTCTCGTATATGAAGGTGACAAAGAGCTAGTCGTAAATGGTTACGTCGATGCAAGCTTTGACACTGATCCGGACGATTCTAAATCGCAAACCGGATACGTATTTTTATTAAACAGTGGAGCTGTAAGTTGGTGCAGTTCTAAACAAAGCGTCGTGGCGGGATCTACATGTGAAGTGGAGTACATAGCTGCTTCGGAAGCAGCAAATGAAGGAGTCTGGATGAAGGAGTTCATTTCCGATCTAGGTGTTATACCTAGTGCATCGGGACCAGTGAAGATCCTCTGTGACAATACTGTTGCAATTGCCTTGGCAAAGGAATCCAGATTTCACAAGAGGACCAAGCACATCAAGAGACGCTTCAATTCCATTCGGGAACAAGTCCAAGTGGGAGACATAGAGATTTGCAAGATACATACGGATCTGAATGTTGCAGACCCGTTGACTAAGCCTCTCTCACGAGCAAAACATGATCAGCACCAAGACTCCATGGGTGTTAGAATCATTACTATGTAATCTAGATTATTGACTCTAGTGCAAGTGGGAGACTGAAGGAAATATGCCCTAGAGGCAATAATAAAGTTATTATTTATTTCCTCATATCATGATAAATGTTTATTATTCATGCTAGAATTGTATTAACCGAAAACATGATACATGTGTGAATACATAGACAAACATAGTGTCACTAGTATGCCTCTACTTGAACTAGCTCATTGATCAAAGATGGTTATGTTTCCTAACCATAGGCATGTGTTGTCATTTGATTAATGAGATCACATCATTAGGAGAATGATGTGATTGACTTGACCCATTCCGTTAGTTTAGCACTTGATCGTTTAGTATGTTGCTATTGCTTTCTTCATGACTTATAAAAAGTTCCTGCAACTATGAGATTATGCAACCCCCGTTTACCGGAGGAACACTTTGTGTGCTACCAAACGTCACAACGTAACTGGGTGATTATAAAGGTGCTCTACAGGTGTCTCCAAAGGTACATGTTGAGTTGGCATAATTCGAGATTAGGTTTTGTCACTCCGATTGTCGGAGAGGTATCTCTGGGCCCTCTCGGTAATGCTCATCACCTAAGCCTTGCAAGCATTGTAACTAATGAGTTAGTTATGAAATGATGTATTACAGAACGAGTAAAGAGACTTGCCGGTAACGAGATTGAACTAGGTATTGGATACCGACGATCGAATCTCGGGCAAGTAACATACCGTTGACAAAGGGAACAACGTATGTTGTTATGCGGTTTGACCGATAAAGATCTTCGTAGAATATGTAGGAACCAATATGAACATCCAGGTTCCGCTATTGGTTATTGACCGAGAATAGTTCTAGGTCATGTCTACATAGTTCTCGAACTCGTAGGGTCCGCACGCTTGACGTTACGATGACAATTTTATTATGAGTTTATAAGTTTTGATGTACCGAAGGTTGTTCGGAGTCCCGGATGTGATCACGGACATGACGAGGAGTCTCAAAATGGTCGAGACATAAATATTGATATATTGGACGGATATATTTGGACACCGGAAAGGTTCCAGATGAGATTGGGACTATACCGGAGTTCCGGGATGTTACCGGAACCCCCCGGTAAGTATATGGGCCTTATTGGGACTTAGTGGAAGGGAGGGAGAAGGAGCAAAGGAGGGGGCGCGCCCCCCAAGCCCAATCCGAATTGGGAGAGGGGCCGCCCTCCCCTTTCCTTCTTCCCTCCCCTCTCTTCCTTCCCTCTCCTACTCCTAATAGGAAAGGGAGGGGGCAAACCTACTTGGAGTAGGTTTCCCCCTCCTAGGGCACGCCTCCCCCTTGGCTGACCCCCTCCTCCTCTCCCCCTTTATATACAGAGGAGGGGGGCACCCCATAGACACACAAGTTGATCTACGGATTGTTCCTTAGCCGTGTGTGGTGCCCCCCTCCACCATAATCCACCTCGGTCATATCGTCACGGAGTTTAGGCGAAGCCCTGCGCCGGTAGAATATCATCATCGTCACCACGCCGTCGTGCTGACAGAACTCATCCCCGACGCTTCGCTGGATTGGAGCCTGGAGGACGTCATCGAGCTGGACGTGTGCCGAACGCGGAGGTGCCGTACGTTTGGTGCTTGGATCGGTCAATTCGTGAAGACGTACGACTACATCAACCGCGTTGTCATAACACTTCCGCTTAACGGTCTACGAGGGTACGTAGACAACACTCTCCCCTCTCGTTGCTATGCCATCACCATGATCTTGCATGTGCGTAGGAATTTTTTTGAAATTACTACGTTCCCCAACAATATGATACAACCCGAGGGTTTTGTCGATCCGACTAGCACTAGTAAGGTATGCAAGCTCAAGAGATCCATTTATGGGTTGAAGCAAGCATCTCGGAGTTGGAACATTCGTTTTGATGAGGTCGTCACTGGTCTCGGTTTCATGAAAAGCGAAGAGGTCTCTTGTTTATACAAGAAGTTAAGTGGGAGCTCGATAGTTTTTTTGATCTTGTATGTGGATGACATACTACTGATCGGAAATAATGTTTTGATGTTGAACTCGGTCAAGGAATCATTGAAGGACAAGTTTTCGATGAAAGACCTTGGTGAGGCAGTGTATATTTTAGGCATTAAGATCTATAGAGATAGATCGAGGAGGCTGCTCGGCTTAAGCCAGAGCACGTACATAGATAAAGTGTTGAAGCGGTTCAACATGAGTGAGGCGGAGAAAGGGTTCTTGCCACTCTCACATGGTATAAGGCTAAGCGAGACTCAGAGTCCTTCGACATCTGATGAGCGAAGCAGGATGAGTAGGATTCCGTATGCATCGGCAATCGGATCCATCATGTATGCCATGATATGTACAAGGCCTGATGTTGCTTTTGCAATAAGCCTAACAAGCAGATACCAGGCCAACCCAGGTGAGAGTCACTGGGCAGCGGTAAAGACTATTTTGAAGTACCTGAAAAGGACTAAAGAGATGTTCCTAGTTTATGGAGGTGAGGAAGAGCTTGTCGTAAAGGGTTACGCCGATGCTAGTTTCCAAACCGACAGAGATGATTGTCGATCACAGTCCGGATTTGTGTACGTCCTGAACGGAGGAGAAGTGCATTGGATGAGTTCCAAGTAGGATACGGTGGCCGATTCTACCACAGAAGCCGAATACATTGCGGCTTGGAAGCTGCAAAGGAAGGTGTTTGGATCCGGCATTTTCTGGATGATCTTAGTATTTTCCCAGCCTCGGTGAAACCTCTGGACCTTTATTGTGATAATTCTGGTGCCATCGCACAAGCCAAGGAGCCGAGGAATCACCACAAGGTCAGACACATAGACCGGAAATATCACCTGATACGAAAGATCGTAAAGAATGGTGATGTAGAGTTATGCAAGATACACACGGATGCAAATGTTGCAGATCCATTGACTAAGCAGCTTCCACAACCCAAGCATGAGGGGCACGGTAGAGCTATGGGCATTCGATGTCTATTTGATTGACTCTAGTGCAAGTGGGAGACTGTTGGAGATATGCCCTAGAGGCAATCATGTATGATGATATTTCCTATGTGTTTATGAATAAAGATAGTCCTTGGACATTATCAATGATGTGTATCGGCAAGTACGTGACTTGTTTGTGGGACTATGCATTGTATGGTGACTGTCCTAAAAGGTCCCTAGTCGAAAGGGCTATGTGGACGCGCAGCCGACTAGACTAGCATATGACACGGTCGATGGCTTGGTCTCACTAGCCATGGAGCATTGGATGCTAACCGGATAATATGGACTTGGAAAGGTCTGGTCGGATTCGACGTATTCGGATCCGAGTCGAGATAAGGTCCGAGTCGGACAGACCCAACTATGAGACGCAGCGCTATGTCATCTGTGAGTCTCTAGTACAACATACGTTCTATGTCCTAAGACCTGAGCTGACGCATGTACTCGGGATGGTGACAGACTTGCTTTGGGCCGACCAAACGCTACTCCGTGACTGGGTAATTACAAAGGTAGGTTTCGGGTTTGTCCAGTCCCATGCTGCGAGACATGGTCGAGCAAGATGGGATTTTCCCCTCTGATCAGGAGAGATATACTTTGGGACCCTCGTGTGATCCGACCAGGATAAGCATGGCCATGCGACAGGGATTATGAGATAATCCGGTTTTGTGGTCGGTATCACTGGAACGAGAAAGAGGTCGGGCTACCACAAGGATGCCAGACTTGCCTTGAGCCCGACAACATATATCGTGTGGCAACGGGAACAGAAGTATGATGTACAGGTTCGCCTAACCAGCTTCATGGTCTGCTTGGTGTTTGGCATGCCTTGCTAGAGGCCGCTACCAACCGTGCAGTTCGGAGGTAATCCGAACTGCGACCAAGCCGACTTGAACCTAAGGGGTCGCGCGCTTAAGGGAAGGAACCTATGAGGTCGGTTCATAGGACACTGGTCGAATGTGATCCGAACTGGACTAGGAACGTGACTGAGTAGACTTTGGGCTTTAGGGTCCGTGCGAGGCCCAAGTGTTGAGCCTGCGACGGACGCCTATATAAAGTGGAGGTGCGGAACACTCATGCGGTTGATCGCTTCGGTGCTGCGACTAGGGTTTGCATGTGTTGCGAATAGCCACCTCCACTCGCCGCCGACTGTGTGATCGGACCTAGCAGTCCGCCGCACGGTGTTCCTCCTGCACGCGCGGATACCGTTAGAGGCCGTGCACTTGTGCCGCTCCGGCGAACTTGTACGTGGGATCGGACGACCGGCTGTTCGAGGGAGATCGAACGAGGAGGAGACGATCCACGCGGACGCGCTGCCCCAACTCTTCTTCCGCTGCACGGCACTGCGCGTCTAGTGGTAACGAACTGTGATCCATCTTCTCGTAGCATGTTCTTGGTTGTTCTGCGCGTAGGAAATTTTAATTTGCAGTCGACGCACCCTACCATAGAACCCAACACTAAGTGGGAATACTGCTTGTGCATCCACTTCGTTAAACCCAAAGTTATTCCATATGAGTCCACCATACCTACCTATATGCGGTATTTACTTGCCATTCCAAGTAAATTTGCATGTGCCAAACTCTAAACCTTCAAATAATAATCAATTTTGTATGCCCGAATCGCTCTTGTAGCGACTGGGGGCTCTCTATATCTTCCATGGTAGGTGGGTTATTCTCACGATGAGTGTTGATTCACTTGTCATTCACGAGAAAGTGGCTGGTAATCGGGATGCTCAGTTCCATGCTCAAAGCAAATCAAAATATAATTCGTACAGAACTCCCCCAGGACTCTTATTGGTATGGATGGTACCCGTTGTTTCGGACCAGCCGTGGAGTGTGATTGTTGGTGGAGGGGAAGTAAAAACTTTACCATTCTATTTGGGAACTGCCTATAATGTATCTATCATGGAAGATACTGAGATCTCTTGGTTGTTATGTTCATAATGAAAGCATGATGCTCAAAATTATATTCATCTCTCCTTCAGAAAGTTTGGGCTCTGGCACCTCTGCAAATCCCAACTTCCCTCAGTGAAGGGCCTATCTATTTACTTTTATTACTGAGTCATCATCTTCTTATAAAAAGCACGAGTTAGAGAGCACCACTGTCATTGGTATGTTTTGCTATTAATAGATATTGAGTATGATTGTGACTAGATCTCTTTTACCATGAATTACAATGTCTAGTCAGTCCTTGATCTTCAGGGGTGCTCTGCATTTATGTTTTGTGGTCTTAGAAAGGGCTAGCGAGATACCATTTTGTTATATCATATCATGATTGTTTTGAAAAAGTGTTGTCATCCGAGATTTATTATTATTGCTTGCTAGTTGATTATGCCATTGATATGAGTAAATGTGAGACCTAAATGTTATTGTGAATATGGTTAGTTTATAATCTTTGCTGAAAACCTGAATGCTGGCTATACATATTTGCAACAACAAGATCAAACAGAGTTTGTAAAAGTTTTTCTTTATCACTTTCAGTTTGTCAACTGAATTGCTCAAGGACAAGCAATGGGTTAAGCTAGGGGGAGTTGACACGTCTCCATCGTATCTACTTTTCCAAACTCTTTTGCCCTTGTTTTGGACTCTAATTTGCATGTTTTGAATGAAACTAACCCAGACAGATGTTGTCTTCAGCAAAATTGCCTTGGTGTTATTTTTGTTCTGAAATAAATTTCTCGGAATGACATGAAAATTTATGGAGAATACTTTTGGAATAATTAAAAAATATTGGCAAAAGAATCAACCAGAGGGGACCCACCAGCTGACCACAAGGGTGGAGGGCACGCCCTACCCCCCTGGGCGCGCCCCCTACTTTGTGGGTCCCCTGGACCTCCTCCGACCCTAACTCCAACTCTATATATTCATGTTTGGGGAGAAAAAAACAGAGAGAAGGATTCATCACGTTTTACGATACGGAGGCGCCGCTGCCTCCCGTTCTTCACCGATAGCTGATCTGGAGTCTTTTTCGGGCTCCGGAGAGGGGAATCCGTTGCCATCATCATCATTAACCTTTCTCCATCACCAATTTCATGATGCACACCGCCGTGCGTGAGTAATTCCATCATAGGCTTGCTGGACGGTGATGATTTGGAGGAGATTTATCATGTAATCGAGTTAGTTTTGATAGGGTTTGATCCCTAGTATCCACCATGTTCTGAGATTGATGTTGCTATGACTTCGCTATGCTTAATGCTTGTCATTAGGGCATGAGTGCCATGAATTCACACTACAAAAAAAAGACACATCCGTGACATTTTGGGCCGAACGAAATTTTTTCTGTCATACTTAGGACACTTTTGTGATGATAATTGTGACAAAACCCGGTATCATCATAGATGTGGTGGGCTCCTACTTCTATGACAAAAAATCATGACAGAAAATGGGTTTTCGTCCTGGGCGGGCCGGAGACGCAGCTGCATGACATTCTTTGGGCCGTCCATGACGGAAAAAATCGTGGTAGAAGCGAGGGCGAGGAAAATATCGGGGAGTTCCTGGTTAGGGTGGGTGGTCGAGGGCCGAGCGATGCACTTTTCTCTCGTACCATACGCGCGTGGGTGCGAGGCGTTGGCTCTAACTGAATTCGAGCGAGGCGTCGCCTAACTGAACTCGAGCGATTGCACTGCAGGCTACGCGTTACTGAACCCGAGCGATCGAGCGATTCCTTCGCTACTGCTGCTAACTGAAGCCGATCGATGCTGTCTCTAGATGAACAGTAAGCATTCCTGGGGGGTTTGGATGAACAGTGAGTGT
Source organism: Triticum timopheevii (assembly GCA_963921465.1). Classification (NCBI taxonomy): domain Eukaryota; kingdom Viridiplantae; phylum Streptophyta; class Magnoliopsida; order Poales; family Poaceae; genus Triticum; species Triticum timopheevii. Next base: position 205,268,506 of record OY997268.1, read on the forward strand.
TGCTGGGGGGAGGGGTTTGGATGAATAGTTCTCGATGGGGGTGGATGAACAGGACCCCGTGGTTGCCTTTGGATGAACAGGACCCCGATTGATCAAGAGCTTATCTATTCCTGCGCGCGCGGGGACAGGGGCCCTCTGCTCCCTATCTCACCACCCGGAACTCCGGAAAAAGCTTGCCAGAAACTTGACTTACTGAACACCGCACTTGATGGGTGTCGAGTGCGGTGTTGCGTTGTCACTTTGGCAGGCCTTTTCCGCTTCCCGGATGTGGGTAGAGGAAGTCTCAAAAAGCGAAGGCCGAGCTATAGGTCACGTGACCTGCACCGAAAAGGTGGCTGACTGGGCTTTCTCCTGGATCAAAGCGGATCAGCTCGCCAAATTCGTCGATCGAATCGGGCGCCCCAGAACGTCGAATGAAAGTGGTCTTTCTACAACCCTATTTATATGATTTTTAGGGCCCCTTTCCCCCTATCCCTCCCTTATGTTTAGGAGCGGGGTCTGCCCAAGAACGACCTGTGGTGGTACGGAAGGCACGGACTCCGCAAGCGTCCCGCACCCTCATAGAAAGAAACTCCTCAACCATCACAAGATAATGAAGTATGACGCTCTGTGTCTGACTCTATTGGTCATAGTTCCTTGCTGTTGCGGCCGGTGCTCGTTTGCGCGCGTGTGAACCACCAGATCATAAGGAAAGATGCCTCTCGGGGCATCTGAGAATGATTCGAGCCATATGAAGGGAAACTCCCACGTACAGTTTGTTTTGGGGGGGAAGGAGCCCGACAGGGTCCCCCCACTGACTTGGCCCGGGCCTAAGTGAAAGTGCAAAAGTGAAGTGGTGGGCCTACCCATCCCAACCTGGGGTATGCTGGGATTCGCGAAGAGCAGCACCTTATGATGTTCATGACCAATCGGATCTTGACGTACCAGTAGGTACCAGAGGAGATCGCTATGATCGTTACTGTATCCGTATTGAAGAGATGCGACAAAGTGTTCGGATCATTGTGCAATGTCCTAATCAAATGCCTAGTGGCATGATCAAAGCCGATGATCGTAAGCTATGTCCTCCATCACGATCTCGAATGAAACTATCCATGGAATCGTGCGCCGTGTGAAACGTAGATCATCGCCGTTCTTAACCGAGACTCAGGTTAAGCTCCGTCTCGGAACCGCCGTGGGGTTAGGAGTAAAGCATCCCGAGGTTGGCGCATCTCGTTGGGCGTGGAGAAGCATTGGGAACCCCAATATCTTTCTTCGGAGCAGTTTCTTTTCCCGTCCCCTCGCCCCGGCATAGCGCTTCGCTTCCGGTTCTTCGGAGGAATCAACTGACTTCTCCCTTCTTCATTGATCCGGGGGAAAGGGAACCGTCTACCAGTTGGGAAGCTAGACATCAAGGTTGTGGCTTGATGAGGATAACTAAGCTGACACGCCGGAGTTGGCTGCTGGCACAACAGGGTGGTGCCTTACCGCACCGCAGGCGCACGCGCGGTAGCGTTCGTGGTGGTGCTTCAGGATTCCAATGTACTGCGTCCAGGATCAGAACGAGCTTGCCGGCGGACCACTGCCATCCCATTCTTTAGTGAGCTGGAGCGCTGCCATCTTATCCACGGAAAACGCGTCAAGCTATCGCTTCGGGTCGAAGCACTAAAAGAAAAGGACTGGGAAACGCGGCGGCATAGGAACCACGGGAACCCAAGAGGGAGAAAGACGATGTACGGGATACGGGATCCTCGCAGTAGGCTGGACCAAAATCCAGCCGAGAGAGGGAAGCCTTTAGAAGCAACAGGTTGGGAAACCAAGAGAAGGCTTCGCCTTTTCTTATCTTCTTCCCGGCACAAAAAGAGGGATTAGCATTATTGACCCCATGAGAAAGCACTAACACCTTCCTCATCGGGGCTCCGCGCACTGGGAAAAGGCTTCCGCGACAGGAAACTGGCTACTAGTTAGGAAGTGAACATAAGGTATCAAGAGGTCCCTCACAGTCAGGTGCAATGCAATTGCCCCCTATTAGTCAAGTACCCCTCTTCCTATTTAGTTTAGGGGTTAAGGCGAGAAATGGCTTGATGAACCCTTCCGTTCACCACGCACCGGCCCCATTCACTTGCAACTCGTAGAGGCTGTAAGTAAACAGTGCCCCACTAAATTCAAAGTGACGGTGGGGTTGAAAGACGAGAGTGCCTACCTCCGCGCCGAGAGTGCCCGCCCTTTCTGTCAAGTAGGCTACTTTTTCCGGAACGCAGTCCGGAATAAGCGTTCCTGTGTATATAGATATCTTCGATGCTGTCATTTCGACATGTCCGCTTCAACCCCTCTTTCGCCTCCCAAAAAGCAAAGTTGGCTTGACGAGCGCAGATGAGGAAGCGGGAGCAATAAAACCAAGAATCTCTTTCTTTTCTTTCCAAATACTTTATGAAGTTAAGGGGCAAAGAGAAGCGCTTTCGCTACTGAGAAAGCGAATGGTCAGCGCGAGGGTTCGACGACTTAGCCGAGCGTTAGCGACGCGTCATTCTCATAGCGAGGCGCTTCGAGTTAGCGAAGCGCTGTAGTAGCGTCGGAGACTATGTGCTATAATGCTGAACTAAGGACGTTCCGCCTTATCTATAGAAGCAGTCGACTGAGTTCTGAATGAATGGGATCCTTGGTGGGTAATGGCTCAATCTATAGATGGAAAGCCTTATGATGGGAAACTACCACGTTAGGTTTGGAGAGAGATGGGACCCGTTATAGTTTAGGGGGAGCAGATGCAAGCTTTTTCTTTCCATAGCCGGCCAAATGACTACCGGATCATCGGTCTACTCTACCTCAATTCACCATTTCGAACTTTATACAGAAGGTTTTTCCGTACCAGCTCCTTCTACCTATACCGCAGTTGAAGCACCTAAAGGTGAATTTGGTGTCTTTCTTGTCAGTAATGGGAGTAATCGTCCCTACCGTTGTAAAATAAGAGCACCTGGCTTTGCCCATTCACAAGGACTCGATTCTATGTCCAAACATCACATGCCAGCAGATGTAGTCACCATCATAGGTACTCAAGATATTGTGTTTGGAGAGGTAGATAGATAGGACGTAGTCTTGCTCGATCAGGACCCTAGCTTTATTGCGAGCCAAAACTGCCTGAAAGAAGCAAAATGGAAAAGGATGCAAAATGCAATGGGATTCCTGATCCAATAAGAAATCCCAATTCGGAGTTTGTTTGGATCAAATTCCTATGTTATACTATTCCATTCTCGATGATGAATCGATTTGATAGATCAGATATTGTTATTCCAAATATTGATCCGATTCAGTATCATCAGAATGACAAAAGCTGACATAGTTACTAGTGGTTCGAGGAGAAATCCTTTCAATCATCAACGCCCTTTTCTACTAAAACTGCTATTCGTGATACCGGTCAAATCGACTATTCTCATCAACTTTGAGTCTCTTCCCTCTCGTATGACTGTCAAAGTGGAGTTCCTTCTCTATAAGAAGAGCTGGTCTAGAGTGTGATTCGGATCAAAACAAATGGATGAGCCTCGTTTTGCTTCAGCAAGTGTACGCTGCACTAAGGAGTCGAGTCGACTTATCCGAACTTTCCTACCAAGTTCGAGCTCTTGCTTGCTCTATTTCGTGAGCTGAGCTATTTATACCGATATATACTATTGAGTGAGATGGAGAAAGACAATGGTGGTATTCCATAGGGAGATCCTGTGTTGGATGATAAAGAGGGTTTGCCTTTCGAGAAAGGGGCTTGGCTATCTCCGTCTCCATGTTATAGGACGTATCAAATATATCTATCGATCTATACCATATGGTGAGCCAACTAACCCCCACTCCAATCCAATACTTGCTAGCGCAGGGAATCGATCATCTGTGGATGTTCAGCCAAAGACTCTAGCCCCGGATTCCGATAACTTCTACAATTCTCTCATTATTCAGTGTCCAGATGGAAGGGATGTTTGTTATTCACTTCGGTCAGAAGAGGAATTGACACTCAAGAGCACGCATTTTATGTTTGCATTCCTATTTGAGAGTGCCCCTCCCTCCTATTTGGTTGGAAGTTTCCTGCTCAAGTTGAGAAAGCAAGGGCTGACCGGACTGCTGCTCACTCTTGCGCTTCAACGACAGTATTGTCTCCATCTTTCGCCCACCCAGGGGTTAGGGTTATCTTTGGAAAGAATCTCTTGTATCAGCAGATACGAGAATCGGTCGTGCATATTATCATATAGAAATGTGAATCGAGATGAATCTGGATGAGAGTTTGGCTTTCTTTTGGCAAAAGCTGGATTGTTTTCAGCAAACTAGCAATCTGTGGAGATGGCTGATCTGTCCCACCTTGATTGATAGCGATATAGCCACTCTCATTTCAATGCGGCACATTGATACCATCATTCCAATCTTCTATCGTCCGTGCTAAATACCATGAAATTAAGTAGCTAAGGTCTAGTGGACCTATTTAAACAAGGATATGCTGATCCTTCTCTGTCGACTTTTCCACTATCAACCCCAAAAACCCAACTCTGCCTTACGTAAAGGAAATTAGTACGATTCACTTCTGGATTTGAAATCACTACTTATACCAGGTATTGGGCATACAAGAACATTCTGTAGTATTAGTAAGAGGAGGAAGGGTTAAGTATCTTTGAACTCGGTGTGAGATATCGCATTATTCGAGCTGGATGCAGTCGCAGTAAAGAATCATCAACAAGGGCGTTCTAGTGCGTTGTAGATTCTTATCCAAGACTTGTATCATTTGATGATGCCATGTGAATCAAGCAACAGGAGAAGGACCCAATAACAAAAGTTTCGTAAAGGGACTAGAGCAGACTACCATGAGACAAAAGATCTTCTTTCTAAAGAGATTCGATTCGGAACTCTTATATGTCCAAGGTC